>JAOTQQ010000001.1:93821174-93842586 GCA_026546715.1 Gallinago undulata | reverse complement strand
CATACAGGTTCTTCAACATATGCTGTGTGGGATGAGAAGCAAAGACGGAAGTGCCAAGGCACAATTGCAGTCAGTCATCTATTTCAAGAACCTGTTTTTTCTCCCACTCTTCTTAAATGTCCACAATCTCCATAAAACCCAAAAAGATACCTGACCACATCAGTGAAGTCACAAAGTAACCAATGGGAAGCCAAATGATTTTATTTTACAAATTGACTAATTTGTACCTCTTTACCTTTAGTTAACTATGAATTAATTGAAGCTTTTTTTTTGTGTCAGGTTTGCTCTTCAAGTAAATTTTCGTACTTTGGATGCAAATGTATCCTTCTTGTTGTTCTTTAATTATTTGTTACATTCTTAACTTCCTACTTCGAGGGCCTTCCAGTTACGAATAAGAGTCTGTCCACATTACATGGTTTTTTTCTAATCTGAGACTGAGTTGTCATTTATTAACAGGAGGGAAATTGAAAGTTATGACACCTAAGGAAACACTTCTTTAAGGAGTTTCTTTAGAGATACATATTTGTGTGGTATGAGACACATTCTCAGTAACAACCACAGCTATACCTCCCACTAACGGAGTTAAAAGTACTAACATTCAAGGGTTATGGATGTTCTAGATACTTTACACAGGTTTTATTTGAATAAACACAAACAATAAGTTACACAAATATTTGCTAAGAAGGTATGAACACGCACATTCAGCTCAAGAGTTCTGTAAGGATTGCAGCCCTGATCATTTGGGAGCAGCTCCAAGAGGCGGAATCCTTTCAGAGAGGTTGTATCAGTAACTCACAAGGCTTGCTGCTCTTTAGGAAATCATTCTCTAGAAACTATTGTTATAGTCAGATGAGGAAGCCATTTCTTTTCCATTATATCTGTGATGCAAAGAAGAGCGGAGTGCTGTACCAGAAGCATATGTATGTCTGAAAGGTAAGAACAAAGGTCTGGGGTAATGAAAACTGGCATATTTCAATGCAAAAGAATAGGTTTTATGTTTATGGAAACAAAACGGAATTCATGTTAATGGATCATCCCAGCCCCACCAAAACATCTGGTCACCTTTTTCCATCTGGACTGTTTTTCTCTTTACTTTTTTATTTAGCTTTGCTCATCTTGGAGCTCATGGAGGTTAAGCGAGTGCTGGCAAAGAAAACCAGTGGAATGGGTTTGAAGGTTTGGGGCACAGCCAAGAGGACATTGTGCAAGCTGCTCCACACTGACCCCTAAGTGCCTGAAGTCTCCATCAAAAGAGAAGAGCCTCCCATGAGACAAGAAGTAATTCAATCTTTTTCTGGCTGGTTCAAGGCTTCTTACCAAAGGTTAAAAGTTCATCGTGAACTTAAATGAATGGACTGAAACTATCTAATTCATAACCCTTGCAACGTCACCTGCAGCTTTAGCTCTCACTTGGGAGAACTGAAGTAGCATTTTCCAGTTATGTCCATTTGCAGAAATCCTCTGTACATAAAAAACTAATGCCAAAGTATTACTTGGCCCTAAATAAATTGCTGTTATCAGTTTAGAAGGATTCACACTTCATGTCTTCATAAACAAACCTCACCCACTTTGTGTTCACACTATAAAAGACTTGTAAAACCAAAATGAACCAGATAACTCAGATGACTTATGTAGACTCACCTATTCTTATGGGGTCACAGCTGCCAACTGTTTGACAGCAGTGGGCATGACTTTGGTGACCTGTTCCTCCACCCCTCTCAACCCCTCCAAAGAATAAAACCACTGAAGTTAGGTGTAGTTACTCTATCATAGGACTTCTCTCTACCAATCTTTTTCAGAGAAGAACTGATACACATGTTTTTTAAAAAATAGGGCTTTATCTACCAATCCTTCACTTATTTTGACAGAATAAAGCCTTTTTAATTCTACACCATTAAAGACTTTTCATAAATCTTATGTTCACAATTTTGTTGAGTTTTTACTTTCATAAGTTTTTATTTTTTCTTCTTTCTTCAGCTTCGCCCATCCAGCTCGTATCTGGAGCTGTGCTGCAAATACCTAGTAATGCTTCAGATGCTCTATGATGCTGTGAGTAGTTAGTGAAATTTAACAAAACCCCTCAGACTTAATTTTTAATCTGCTGTGAATAGAAATGTACCTGAGAAGAGGTGTGACTAATTCAAAAATATGTAGAGGACTATGCCACCTCCTAGGCCCATTGCAACTTGAAAGGAAAGGTGGGAACTGTGAAAGGGCCAACAGATGCCTGAGCTGTCTGAACAAAAGCATAGGCAGCAGGTCAAGGGATCTCCTCTGCTCAGCACTCATGAGGTTGCATCTAGTATACTGCATCCAATCTCCTGTTCGAAATATGGAAGACTTTGATAAGCTAGGGCAAGTTCAGAAGAGGGGCACCAGGATAAGGGGCTGGAGCACATGTTCTGGGAACAAAGGCTGAGGGACTGGGGCTTGTGGAGTCTGCAGAAGGGATGGTTTTGAGGGGACCCAACAGCTGCTCCCATTGCCTATTAGGAGAGTGGTGCACAATGGAATGATAGACAACAGGCGGAAGTTGAAAAAAAGAGCAGTTCAGACTGGATATAAGGAAAACCTTCTTCCCTGTTAGGACACTGGGAAAGTGGAGCAGCTACCACCCAGTGCAGTCTCCAGCCTTGAAGGGTTTTAACACCTGACTAGATCAAGCCCTGAGCAACCTAATCTGATCACATGGCTGAGCCTGCTTTGAGCAGGAGGTTGGACCAGAGGATTCTCAAACCGCCTTGCAAATTCAATTGCCCTATGAGCCTATGAAAATTCATGTTTACCCCAAAGGTGTTTCTCCCAATGAATTTTCCAAGCTCCAAAGAGCTTTTAAAATAAGAGCATTATAAATATTACAGTAGTCTCTTGCTGGTTATCCTATGATCCTGAAGTCCTGCTGTCACCGCTTAGCAATGCAAAACAGATCATCAGCTATCTTGTGAGAGTTTCACATACACCTTGCAGTGATAAAATATCAAGGTACAAATTCTGTGTCAATATGCCTGCAGGGGTAATCAAGGAAAGGAACAAGTGATCACTAAAAAAAGAGATGAGAAAAGGTAAGTCTTCATATAATAACATTCAGCCATGCTTAATAAACACACAGAAAGCCACAGTACCATGAATAGCTATGATTAAAAGAATAAATATTACAGAAGGAGTTGCACAAGACATGCTTTCTATGTGATGTAACATTTTAGGCCTCTGGACACTTGCAAGCCTTAATTTACCTGACTAGCCTGCATCAGGACCAGGATGCTCCCTAAGTCCATTTCTACTCAGGCTGGGCCCACACTGCAGCCTTGTCTCCAGCTTCCAGAGGGAGCCCAACCCTTGTTCCTCCCTTTATTGCGATAGGAGCTGTTGCTGGATCCCATCACCAGCACCCAACTCTGCCCACATAGCACTGATCCCAGTTGGGAAGGGCACAGATTGTGCTGGGTGACTCCAGTTTCTGGCTTATGCCCATTTATGCTGTACCCTGGAACAGAATTTAGGATGTAAACTTCCTAAGTCTTCCATATTTTTCTGAAGTCAAAGCATCTGACCACCTACCCTTTTCCAGTCACTCGATATAAATAAAGGTGGTAAATGCTACCTCACTTGCAGAGCCAAGATGGACAGCCTATAAGCATCTAGCACAGCGTGCACAAACCTTGCACTTGAGGGTCTTTGGTTCTTCAGCAGCAGTTGTCAAGGAGCAGAGGATAATGTTTGGAAAGCTCTTAACACTTACACAGTAAGCAGACAAGACTACATTTTCAGTATAAATCTGTTAACATTTACCTAACTCCCTGTAATAGGTAATTACCATCTCATTCTGTTTAGAAATGAGCCATGATAGAAGTCCAATTTAAGTATAAGCACCCACATATTTGTATAAATTGAGAACAGTGTATTTTCCACCCTGAGCAACCTTGTATACAAAGTTCCACCACAAGATTACCTAAAACAGCTCAAAGGCAGAACAGTAAGGAGAATAACATGCCATCTTTAGCAGAACTGTCATATGTGAACTCCTCTGAACCTACATATTCAGCTGTGTATCAGGACCTGAAACATGCACCATACTTAGGGCTATTGAGTAAAAGCAGAATTTAAAAAACAGATATGCATTATTGACCAGGCACTATGAGAATCTCACCAACAAGACAGTCTTCTCCGTCAAACTTCAAAAAGGTAAGTCAGCATTACTAGAGAAGGACATTTTCCGAGGGGCTACTCTTCCCTTGGAAGACACTATTTATACACTCTTATGAAGCAATTCTTTAGTAACTCCAGCAATTGGTATAATCAGAAAAATAAATTAGGAAGGTAATGCATTTGCACAGCCTTTTAGAGCATTTTAACAGATGTTGTTGCAGAGGATTAGCAAGACTACCAGACCAGCTAGGTCACCATCTACTGATACTACCAAGAAGATAAATATTTCCCAGATCTCAGCTGCGGGAGCAAAGCAGTAAAGCTCAGCTCTCAGCAAGCAACCAATCAAGGACTGATACTGTGTTTTAAAGTTTATGGGCTTTTGGTCTTTCTTAGCTGAGTGCAAGCACTCCATTATCGATCTGTAATCTAGGCCATTTCACAGACCCCTGTAGACTGGCAGGAAAGATAAGGGTCTATGACAAGTTGTAATTCTTTTCCACCTTTATTTTTTAATTCTGTCTCCAGCCATCACCCTTCCAAAGGCACCTGTAATAAAAGCCCCCAGGCAAATGAATCTCAGATCCCCTCCCGAAGTCAGAGCTAATGCATCACCATAAAAATACTTCTGAGGATTTATAGTCCAAAAAGAATACATATTGACTGCACAGAGAGTATCTACTGAGAATACCCCTGGGGGAAAGAGGTGGGAAACTCCATCCTTCTATAGTGATTCTGTACTTTTCATTTTGTTAATGAGGTTTTTCAGTTTGGAGTTTCTTAAATCAGGAGAAGCTTGATGGAAATTCAACAAAGCAGTGACATAAGAGGAGTAAATATTATGTTTTTGCTGAATAAGACATCAGAAGTGTTCTGTGCTACAGAATAAAGCCATCAAATGTACAAAATCCGTGTTTAAGCAATCTTAATTAGCACTAAACTTCAGAACAACAAAAACACAGCATTGCCACAGTGTAAATGTAGAGGGAAAAATCAGCAGAAGTTGTTCATGATACCTCCATGACAGATGAACATTACAGTGTTCCCACTGTTAAAATTAAAATGTCTGCAGGAAATTGATTTTTGGCAGTTAGAAGTCTACAAATTGCAGCTTGATACTCAGCTACCTTTTATATTTGACTTCTTTCTTGGTGATCAGATGAACAGCCATGAGCCAGCTCCAAAGAGAACTCTTGGGATGGCTATCAACCTAAGACTTAGCAACATATCTTTCCAAATCCTAAGACAAGAGGAGGTTGAAGAGGATGAGACAATTTCTCCAGCTACTCTTGGAGGGCAGAAACTGCCTTTGGAATTCTGAGTCATGGGCTGCATGGAGTCTTTGGGAGATGAACTGCTTCTGCACCCTGTAAACTCATGACAAGGCTTCTCCTGTTGTTTCCAGTTGCATCTTCCATTCAGGATTTGGCAGATTTTCTAAAGGATTTAAGATGATTCTTTCCTTTGAGAGGCAAAAAAAAAAAAAAAAAGAAAAAAAAGAGGCTACAGACGACATATTTTAGTTAAGCCTCTGCCATGGTCAACAACTGTATTACTTTACTTAAGGACTGAATCAGAATTAGCTAAAATAATTTATATCCCCCTTTTCAACTTTTCATTTGACTACCTCTACAGATTTTTAGGAAAGAAATTTTTAGTGCCCCTCTTCCTGATCTCTTTGCATTTCCCTATTATCAATTAGGAAAACAATGAATATTATATGCTGCAAAACAGAGTAAATTTGGTAGGTACACAGGATCACTGTTCTGGATGCTGCATAGCTCTCAATACAATAGGGTGTTAGTTGGAGAAGTAAAGCTTGGTTTGCTCAAGAGCACTCTTAAGGTCTCAAAGTTTACCCTAGTACATTTGCAGAGACATCACTGACAATCCTCTTAAAATGGTCCTTAAACTGCATTTAAGAGGCTTTACTTGATTAACCAATAAATATATTGGTTAATATATTTGGCTGTTGGTGATTAGCAGACACCTAAATGTCCTCATTTACAAGAATTTAACTAAGGAAGCATTTGAAGAAAATCAAGTTTTAAACAAGGAATTTAACAAACAAATCAAACCAAACAGGATTCTTTTATATGTCACCTGAACACATCGCGTTGAACCTAGGAGCAGAAAATCAAGACCATGTTGGCAATTTCTGACATCCTTACCAGCAAATACTTCTTTTATTAGCGTTCCTTTTATCAACATCCCAATGGATATACAGGCATATATATCCACATAGGATATATATGTATATCCACATAGGATGTGGATCAATGTAGTTGATATGTCTCCATTTAGTTAACACACCTTATTTTAATTCAGAGCAGTCAACAGCCCAAAAGGCACTGTTCGCCTACATGGATTTAACTTTACTGATGCTAACCCTTGGGTCGATAGTCCTTAAGGTTTATTTCTTTTTATTCCTAATCAATCTGTATTACCTTCAGCAAATTAGAAATATCAAGCTCATTGTAGATAAAAAAGTGCTCACATGAAATAAGCAAATTGTTTTGACATCATTTGCTGTAGGCAAACACAGCAACTACCTATAAACAAGCCCTTAACTGCTTCACTTCTATTCTGTATCTGAAGCAAAACCTTCTTTAGGATCCTGTTTGGAAGTTGCAATTGCAAAGAACCTACACACCCCGGCAGAACACCAGCATGGACCCCAGAGCCAGGGACACAGCCTAAGAGGGTCTGGTGTCACTTGCTGGTGAGTCTCAGCTCTTTGTATGACCGAGGCACACTCTTGCAGAGCTGGAGTCAGGAAACTCTTGGGGTGCCACGTTGTCTCCTGGCCTGCTGTGCATCCTCACTATCAACATAAAAACGTCTTTGAAATCAATGCAAGAAATCACTTCAACATGATGCAAGTCATCACTTCTGGATACAAATGTGTTAACTAAATGGAGACATATCAACTTCTACATTGATCCACATCCTAAAAGTGATTTTTATTCACTTTACCTCAGACTTTCTCAGCAATCATTTACGTGAAATTTACTAGATCAGCAGCTGAGATCTACCATCGTGTTCTCCCTACAGCAAGCAAAAATGTTGCTGTCAGAAGTTTCTGTAAACCCCAAATACAAGTATTTACAGTCTTTGCTAATTTAGATACAAATAAGGCAGCTTTTAGTATAATGAATTACAATAATTAATTTATCAAAACCAAGGGAATCCTTGTAAACAAAGCAATTCTTGAGTACATGTGGAAGGCAGAAGCGAAGTAATTATTTTATACTGGTGCAGCAGGAGGAAAATTTATCCCTGTCCTATTGATTTCAAGTGCTACAGAACAAACAAAATCCTTGCCCAAAGCAAATGTCACATCAGTTTCTGTTGTATGCCAAGTCCAGTCTCTAAGATTTCCAGAATGTTTCCAGAGCTTTAGTTTGACGAGCGTTAGTACTCTCTGAAAGTGCTGGCCGTATAGTACATATATTCAATTATATCTTCCAAAAGGAGAAAATCCTCATTGTATCTTGCTTCTAATTACCATGATAAAACTTCGTCAGTGCTATGACAATCACACACACTGTATTAAGAAGTACAACTACGTCCAGAAATCTGGACTTCTTTTTAGAAAAGTTGACTTCTGCTGACAGTGCAGCAGTTCCAAGAAATTTACTTCCCCCCCTCACTGCAAGGGAAAAAATCTATACTGTGAAAAATTGCTAGAAAAATTGCTTTTGAGAAGGAAAAGTTGCAGAACTCAGTAAGACATAGAAGTCAGTTTGGTAAGAGAGCAAAAGCGCTTGGTTGTACCTCCAAAAGGACGTAGTAGAGGCTCAATGTAGCTGATATTATGAACAGCAAACAACCCCAGAGGAGATGATGCAACATTGTCACAGAAGGAGATTTGGTTGCAGAATCATCAGCAGAGTAAATCCATACACTGCTTTATAGAAAACAACACAGATTTTCCCCCATTTGATTGATCTACAGTTTGGCTGACATACAAGTTTGTCTCTTACACAAGAAGAAAGCTGCAGAATTAAGACCCTATTGTATGTTCATCAGAAGAAGAACATTTTCAAATCCACCTCCGTGATTCTAAAAAGTTACCCAAGAGCCTTTTATCCCTTTACGTCATACTTTGGCTTGTAGAGTCTAAGTTGCCTAGTAAAATGAGAATTAAGATGCTTAATCTGCTCTGATTGTGATGAAAACTGACTCCTATAAGTCCTAAACAGAGGTGGCTGATCTTGCAATAGTTTTCTACATGCTGTATTATACTGGTCCAGTACTTAGGAGAACATTCTTAGAAGTTGCCAGATAAAACTGAATTAAAATGAAAACTACAGCACTGACTGATGCTGGGCTCCAAAGACAGCAAGGCTTTTAAAAGCAGGGCTGTGCAGTTTAGATAAACTGCAAAATGGTCAAATTTGTAACCCATGTAACTACAGGTTTACTTGTGCAAATGAGGAAGATTTTACCTCTTTTTAAAGTACTGTTCCACTTTACTGCATTCAATTTAAAAACCTACAGAACCGACTATATTTTATTGTGGAGAGCAGCTGGGGAGAGGATAATTCCCACACAGCACCTTGTCATGTAGAAACACAAGGCATTATTTTTATTAATTGTTAAGCAATTTGTCTGGTCCGCCACCAAACAACTTTCCCTCATGTGTAATCCACAGCCCTGCCAAAAGAACCTTGCCAAATCACCACTCCCTCCACCTGAAAGTCATTTTCATACGTTTTTGTTTAAAGTAGAAACCAAATGGCTAGTGTACTTTTTGTTAATGTAATGCAGCTATGTTATAACAACCTGTGGCAGATACACAAGACTTGGACATCCATGCTAACAGATGTTTGAGAAGGGAACAATTCTTTGTTTGGTTTGTTTATATGCCAGCAGATCTTGTGCTGACTCTATATAAAACCCATCTTCCTCCCTCCCAAAAATATATATTAGAGAAAGAACTACATTAATCCCTGGTGTAAATCCACTGAAGTCATCGGTATTACATCAGCAATGAATTTGACCCTTTGTGGTTAGTTTACATTTATTTAAAAGCACAGTCATGAATCCATCTTCGCTCTGTCTACCTACCTTCCTTAAGAGAGGATGGGCTCTACCAGATAATGAAGTGGATTAGTTGCGGTGGCTTTCTGAGTATGTACTGAACTTCTCCAGTTATCGAAGGATATGGTTTCATATGTTTAACTTTTACATTTGGATAAAGGGATTACACCATGAGTAATGTCTAACAATCACTGCATATGGTTTATTTGCTTTGCAACATCTGCTGAATATGCTGAAGATCAAATCCAATAAAAAAAGATTTAAAAAAATAACTAAAGCCTCAACAATGTACCAAATTAGGGAGCCTGCCCTTTTGCTTGAAGATAAATATTCCCATGTCCATAAGCATACAAAATGGTCCTGCCCCAAACATATCCACTAATTTGCATCACTGGTGCCAGTAGGAAATACAACAGTGAAAAGAAAAATAAACAGCAGACAAAAACCAAAAGGTAGAAAAATAAGCTCAGGACTAAGCAGAAATGGAATTTCCATAAGGATGCCAAGTAAGATTGGGAGAGAGTGAGAATGGAAACAGCAGAGAAATGGTTTTGCTGGTGAAGTAATAACACAACAGGGAGAAATTGAGAAGTAGTTGTGCATGAGACTGTTGTCCTGGACCTACTCTAGGTTTCTTCAAACAGACCTATTTGCAAAGGACCTGGGTGGCCTGGCAGTCTCCTTCCTTATTTTCCCTGTGAACACTGACATGTGGAACATGTCTTTGCAGGTCCATGAGGAAAGTGACTACATAACAGATGGATTTCCTTGTTTATTAGCAAACAAAAGTTAATGACAAACAGCAATGTGGCTATTACCTTTTGCTTAAATTATTTCCTTAACGAAATGACCAGTGCATTTAATGATTCCAAGGAAATAGAGAGCAAAAACACCTTCTTAGCTTGACTTCCCTTCCCTGTTTTTTAGCCTTGCTACTTTTGTTTTACTTTCTCTTTTTTTTTTTTTTTAGAAAAAAGAAAAAGAGAAGAAATGTTTAATAGCATCCCTAATCCTTAAATTCCAAAATGGAAATTCTTGACCATCAAACATTACATTACTGTTAGACACCAGAGCAGAACAAAAATCTTTGTCAAAGCTCCTCTCAGTTGTTTGTAACACAAAAAAAAAGAGAGTTTGGAATTTAGTTTTGTTGAAAGGGTATGTTTTCAGTACTATCAGTGTTTTTATTCTTATCCCTCTTTACTGTAAGCAGGAAAAGAAACAAATGGGAAAGAAAAATGTTTCATTGATGCTCAGTGGTTGATGTGTTACCATTCAAGAGTTATTAGAACACAGAACAGAAAGTTGAACACTGAAATTGAGTGGTCACTTCTGTATCCCAAAGTGATGATAAGGGAGGCTTTTCATATGAAGGTTATAAAAACAACACAGTGATTTGGTCTGGGAAAAAAGGATGGAGAAGCGCAAGTAAGCTGAAAAAAAAATTGAGGCTGTTTCAAGTCTTTGACTTTCTCACATCATTTGGGGAGAAATCATCTGAGCAATGCTTGCTAGTTCTCTTCCATTTTCCCCTGTATGAGGGCCCTAGACTCATATACACTCAAAAGAAACATGCTTAGACTATGGGCAATACCTGGATTTGTTATCCAGGTGTAGCAGTTTTATCTATGTCATTTTGAAAGTCATCAGTCCTGTCAGCATTTCTCTGAAGTGTGAAGCAAAGACCCTCCAACACTAATCAACAATCCTTATTTATAGTCCTTACTTTTCAGCTAAACTTGGGAATTGTTAATGTAATTTAGTTTACCTTCATCTTCTAAAACATTGAACACAAAGACATAATTAAAAACAAAACAAAAAACAAAACCAAAATCTACAGCTATCCTGATTCTGTGGCAAATTCCAAGTTAACAGAAAAAAAAATGTGTTTGAAAAAATTTAGTCAAAGTAATATTTACTGTAATAGCCACTGAACAGTTTGCCGTTCCATCCCAGAGCAACCATCAAGTCAATTAAGTAAATGAGAGAATCGAGTTATTTGGGGAATGTACACCTCTAATTACCTGGAATTATTTGTGCAGTTAATTCATTTATGGATAGATTTCTCAGCAAGCCCAGGGCTTCTGCTGCTTTCGCGCTGCTGCACCAGGCTTAATTGCTATTCTGTTTCTCTTAAAAACCTTAATGGATAATCGAGTGCTGTAGGGGAACGCAGGTGGTGAGAGTTAAATCTGTAAAGGACAGGTTGTCCTCAGCCGCAGAGCTGGAAAAGACAGTCCACAGCCCCCTTTTCTTCCTTGTCAGTGACTGACAACTCTTATTGCCTAACCACTACTTCCGCTTGTCGGCGCAAGTATTTTTCTAGTTATACACCAGTGTAGTAATTGCACGTAGCAATTGCACCTTGCCGGAGCAGAAATGTACAGCTTGCACTTCACCTAGAATAAGGCTGCTTTAGGCAAATCGTCCTTGTTGCTTTAAAGCAAACCCACCTTCCCCCAAGAGCCACAAAGCAATGACTCTTACCAAGAGATGGAAAGATGTCTGAACAGAGTTATTTTTAAAAACCCAACCACTGCAAATGCCCACATCACAGGCACACATTAGCACAGAAAACCCATAGAACACATCTGTTCACTTGTTAAATTAACTTCAAGTGATTGTCACCAGTCTAGGGAGAGCACAAGCACAGCTGATTTTAGGATAATGGATACAAATAATAAAAAAATAAATAATCAAGTGCTGGACCAGAGCATTCTGCTGTCCAAATCCACAAGGAAAGGGAAGAATGTTACATTTTAGAATTTGTTTTTACTGAAAAGCTTTCTAGACAGATTTTTTTTTCCTTTTATTGACTTACTGCATTTTGGATCCTGAATTAACACAATTCTGTTTATTTTAATTAGCAGCTAGGCAGCTGACCAAGTCACTCATGACTACGGCTATCCAAAAATATATATATCTGCTGAGAGGACTGCTTTTTGCAACGAATTAGAACATAGAGATCTTTTATCAAACTGGAACAGTGTATTAAATTGCAAGAACAGAATTGTAACCACTGAGCAGAGATATGTTTCCATAAGTTATTGTCTTGTGACAGTTAAAAGAAAACTAAAGAGTTGCTAGAAATACTGAGATGGGAACTCCCTTTTTTTTATTTTTTCCCTTGCAGACAGCATTAGTTGACCGTTACATAGCTGAATCATCGCCACATTTCTACTAAGGTACCGTTTTTGGCTTAGCATAAACAATAGATATGACCAGTAAAAGAAAACAAAATCCCACAATGTGCGGTGCTAAACTGGACTATTATGCCAAATTTCTGAGGTGTACCTGATACATTTATGAAGAGAATAAACACCCTCTTGCCAACAGCACATGCTGCGTTTGACTGATGTTCTGCTCTGCTTCCACCAGCCTCCTGCTAGCAGACTGCAGGTTTACCCCATGGTAATTGTTAGTTGTTGTCATAACAGCAAAGAAGAAATCCTTGTCCAGTGGCTGAAACTCAAGAACTTCCTGGTGAAGTTACTCACTCCCCCTGAGGTCTGGTCTTATATATGTCACTTCAACACTTTTCCATCCTCTTTTGACTCCCAGCTGTGCCTGTTTAAGTTGCAAGACACAAATCAGGGGGACGGTCGCTGGCTATCTGGTGCAAAACTGTGGCCCTGACCCCAGCAGAGGTTGCTAAGTGCTACTGCAACACAAATAAGAATACGGTACTTGGCAGCTGCCTGAAATTAATGGGCTAGATGGGAACTCGGGGACTTCTCTTCAGTTTCAAGGGTTTTTGAGAAAACTTAGGCCAGCCACTCCCCCAGTTTGGATCCAAACTTTTCCATCTACAAAAACTGAGATCAAGATACTGACTTCATTTGAAAGTGCTCAGGAGGCCTCCATGAAAGCCAAACACTAAAACCATACCCCTTGGTCAGAAGCTATTACCCAATAATTTTAGTAATATTGATCAATGTGAATTACATATAAAGAAAAGAAAAACACCTCAAATGATTTCATTAAATATATAAACTTCACATGCTGCTACCTTTGCTGATGATACAAGTAACACGATATTTGGGGGTGTGGGGGAGGGTGGATTTCATATATCCTATTCATATTCCTACACAGACAAGGTATAAAGTGACCTGTTATTAATGTTATCAGAGGAAAGATTATTTATGCTCTGGATATTAATCCTGAATATTCTGAAAGGAAAGAAATGCAGGTATGAACTTTTTGATTGATTTTTAATTAGACATTTTAAGATGTATTTATTTTAACTGGCTTCAGGGACAGATCATTATTTATTGTCATATCAGGTTATACTGGAAACTGGAGGCACAGGATTCATTTGCCAAACTCATTGCAGACAAGAGCAGGGATAGACAAGTCTTAGCAACCAGGGGAATTTCAAAGGGAAGCTTTTGATGGCAAAGCGATCCCAAAGAGCAAACCTAGGGGAACCACAATTTTAAATGCAAAAGTAATTTAAACAACTTGACAATGTGGAGCCCACACGGATGGAAACAGATGACATGGCATCCTTGGGGAAGACAGGCACAGAGCAGCACTTCCTGCCCAAAGCCTGCTGACCACAGGCTCCTGCACTCCTCACCCCACCTCCACTGCCCAAAAGACTCTCCAGATCACAAGCCCCTAACCTCAAATGTTGCCATTCCCTTCAAACCCTTTTATCCCACCCCTCACAGCCCAATATCTTCTGGAAACTGCTCTTTCATTAGGTGCCTACCCTCTGCAGCAGTACCAGCCCCACTGCAGATGTGGGATTAAACTCTCTGGCCCTCTTCCTGGGAAAATTAGCCCAGGGATAAGCCATGAGTAGGAAGGCTTTGAACCACGGAGCAGTCTCTTCCTTTCCCAATACCAGACAGATTTGCTTTGCCCAGAGGGATGCAGAGTGGAAATAGAGGACTGCTTCCAGATAACTATCACAGAAAAAAAATATTGTCTCTTTTTTCTGGCAGACTTTACAGATATGAGATACGAGAGCCAAAAATCCCCTTGGACCTCACTTTGTGGTCAAAAAGGGCATGCTTGGGAAAAGAACCTCTTACTACTTACGTCCTTCCCTCCACTATTCCCAAGGCACTAAATATTATTCCTAGCTAAGAAACTCTCCAAGAAGTGTCCCTGGAAATTATACCAAAGTTCACCCTCTGAGCAATAAATCTCATCTTAAAGTGGTGCAGAAGCACCTTGGACACTGGCAACACACACTGTGCCCGGGCTGCAGTGGTGCATCTGCAAGCTGGGAGCTGCAGGACGTGGCTGGCAGAGAAGCAGATGCAGCAGCAGACATCTGCTTCTACTGCTCATCCTGCCTCCCCCTTTCCTCTTCCTAATGAAAAAAAAAAAAAAAAAAAAATCTATTTGGAGATTTTCACAGAGGTAAAAAGCATATCTTGGGCTGGGTAGGAAGTGAAGGAAGTCCCGAAAATTTTTCAGGGACCAAAATGAATATATGGAAACAAAAAAATCACAGGTGGAGAAGTCCAACCATTTATACTTCAGCCAGCAGCTGAAGACTGAAGGTGAAATGCCCTATAGCATTAAGGAAACTAGCTAATTATCTAATCAAGTCAATACATCTCAGAAGTGATGAATTAATTCTACCATTATGTCTGTCATTGTTTACAAGGTACTTCAAAGATGTATATCCAATGAAAGCTGTTTAAGTGTCCTGCACTGACAAGTTATTGGCATGTTTTGTTATTCATGCACTTGCAATTCATTCTTTTGTGGAACAGGAAGGAAAAAGTTGGAATTTATAATTACAATTTGTGCTTCTAAGTAGTATAACCTTTCAGTAATACAGAAAAAATCCAAACACCCACAAAAAATACCCACTGAAAAAACAAACCACAGAAAAGGCAAGTGTTTACTACAGGTAGTTCAGAATCGCCTTTAGTTGAGGAGATTCATGGATTTGACAGAGTTGGAAGGGACCTCTAGAGATCATCTAGTCCAACTCCCCCGCTAAAGCAGGAACACCTAGAGCACATCACTCAGGACTGCATCCAGGCGGGTCTTGAAAATCTCCAGAGAAGGGGACTCCACGACCTCTCTCAGCAGCCTGTTCCAGTGCTCTGTCACCCTCACTGTGAGATACTCTCATGCCTTCACGAGAAGACACAGCTGGCTTTCGTGGAAATGTACAGATGAAGAATCTATAACATCACAGCAAATAAGACCAGTTAAACACTCCAGTGTTTACAGAAAAACAAATCAGCAGGCTGACTCTCTCTCTTCTTCACATGACCAAGCACCCTCAGAGCTTGGGTGTCCACCAAGAACTCAGGCTCAGGGTGTGCACATGGGGGAGCTGCTGAGGATCCCCTTTCCCCCCACTGAAAAAATAACATTCCTATTCTACTGATCATGGAGACGTATACAGGGCTTGGGAACATTTCGATTTCTCTTCAGACTAACTCCATGTTTTCAAAGTTATTGCAGAAGAGTCTATGAGACACTAAATGTAACACTTATAAGGATGAATTAAAAAAAAAAAATCAGAGGTCAGCAAGCGAAAAAGCTTACTGCAGTTACTGCCATCACAGTAACCATACTTTTGTTAGCCTTTCCTTTCTCACTGTTTAAAATCACACATTTGTATCACAGTTTTAGCATAAATCAAGCAGACGTGCAGAGTTGAAAACTAAGTATGACCACTAGCATGGTTAAGAAACAATTGTCTAGACAAGACACTAAACTTTTAGCTGGAAGTCTCTGAAATAATCAAGAAGGGAGAAAGAAACAAAAAGGAGAACCAAATTCCAACTAAAATTGTAGTCTGCAGCCTTCCCCATCTTTATTATGTGGGTATTTTCAATTCAAAAACATCTGATTACCTACTGAAGATCTGACTGATCTAAGCCATTTACTGTTTTAGCTAACAAAACGTGCTCTGCTGTTAGGAACTCTTCTCCTGCACAGCATCAAACCAGCAACAGACAGTAACAAAATTATTAGAAATAAATTCTATAAGTTCCCCTATATAAAATCATACCAGGTTTATTTTGGAGGTGTTGTTTTCCAGAGGTCTGCTTTCCTGTCCAGTTCTGCTAGAGCTCTCTCCACCACCTGCAGCGTCATCCTGGCTAATGTGCCTCTTTTCTGCAGTGCATCTATTATTTTCCTGAAGGAATCTGGAAGATGATATTAGATACCCTTGAGGATGGTGGTTCTTATTCAAGGGCCTTGTGAATGCCCTTGTGAAATGTGCTAGATTTGGAAGACCCAGGAAATCTGAGCTTCCACAGAGTCATGACTTTCCTAGTGTCCATCAATGACTTGCATTTTCTGATACTCTACAGTCTTCTCTCAGTTTTGGTTTTTTTGATGTTGTGGTGGTTTTTTTGCCTCCCAAGTTAGTCATTACAGGATTTGTTTTGTCATTTATTAAAACAAAGGAAATAAGTATTTACTAAAATAACGTACAATATTTCCTTCAAGTCCAAATTTGTCCTTGAGGATTTCTAAATCTAACGCTTCTACCACTCAAACACAGCAGTAGTTACAGCCTGGCAAGATCATTGTCCGAAGTGATGTAACATGTGGGACCAAGCTGGAGGAATGCTGTTGTTCTTGCAGATAAAAATACAGTAATGCATTTTTAGGTCCATCTAATCCTTTCTTTGCTTTCTACAGGCCCAAAGTCCTCTGGGGATCACCACAAAATCGCAGAGTGTTCCCAAGTGCTGCACTTCACATTTAGGGGTTGGCTTTACTGACAGATGTGAAAACACCTAGCCAGACATTCTCCAGCAAATGCACAGAAATGCACTATTTATGCTGAGAGCATAAATAGTCACAGCTAAATTTAAGAACAACTTCCATTTAAAATTTAGACTATTTTGTTCTAAGGGGACTTGTTTTTTAAATGCAGTTATTGTTTACTGAGCTGATTAGCACAGACTCATTTTCTTGCTCTAGATAAACACCAGTCAAGACAAAATTCGAAATGCAGGCAGTGTCCATTATATGTGTAAAATCTAAGTAGCCTCAGGGTCAGGATAGCCTGGATCCCACTGATATCATCTGAGGTCCTAAATATTTTCATTTAACATCAACTTATAATTGCCTCTAACCATTTTGCCTTCTCGTGTGCCCCTTGTTCCTGCCCAGCTTCATTTGTTTTTATGTAGACACTGAAGTTGTTTTCAGTAGTACTTCCTAAAGCTAGCCATCATTTTATTTTTTCCAGCTCTCATTAATTTCCTGTTGCATATCTTCATGCCCTATGGTCATTCGGCCCGGTGCTTGTTTTTAACGTGTTCCTCCAAGGTTGAAACGTAGCACAGATGTCACTGTACATAAGCCTTAATCCAAATCAGCATGACTGTTCCTGAATAATTTAGAAAGCTAGTCACATACTGATGGAATTTCTTCATTGTGGTAAGAAGCTTACAGTATAGCTCAGAAAAGCATCCACATTGTACACAAGAATATCCCTGCATGTACTACACAGGTTTTAAAAGTATGACTTACAAGGATAGCAAATAAATTCCAGTCAATGCCTTTTTTTTGCCCTCTAAAATACAATGATAATAATTTCCATTAAGAACTAGGGCTTTCCATACCTCTTAGTCTTGCGGCACCACTTATCTTTTTTGAGTGCAAAGCCATCACCCCTGTTCCAGTTAAGAAAGATAGTAAATTAGCAAATATACCAAAGCTCCTGCCACTGAAAGTGCAAATGCATAATAAGATATCAGAGATCAGAATTCTGTTTTTAAAAATGCTTGACTCAACTGTAAAGCAGTCATTCTGCTTAATAATGATGTTTTTAGTTAACTTTTCTTTTTTGCTGACTGTTCCCACAAACGGTAATACTGAGTTAGTTGGGTCTTCCTCAACCTTGTTAATATTTGCTTTAGCTCTGCATAATGCTTATGCAGCCCCTTACCCAGTGAAGAACCCTACATCTTTATTCAATAGATTTAAAACTGGCATATATTCACCGTTTTATTTATATTGAGCTACTTGTTTAGCCATGTACAATCATAGCTGCATGAGAAAAATCTGGAAGAGAGATGTAGAAGCCATTGTTGTGTTATTTTCCCTTGTTAAGAGTCACTGTTTAAATAAAACTGCCCTTCAGTCTTCAAAGTGACAATGTGTGGGAGTATATTAAAGAGCAACCCAAAGGAGTTTTAAGGCTAAAAGACCTGGCAATGTTTTAGAGGATTAAATCTGAAAGCTTTTTTTTTTTTTTTAAAGGTTAAACTCATTACGGCAGAAAATGTTTATGAACCTTAAGTCTGACTTCTTGGTGCTTTATTCTCTTAGCCTCCTCAGCTGGCTTGATAATAAATAACCCAAAGCTCTTTAAAATCTTTTCAGATACCTGTTCCATCTTGTCATGTTTCATTTCTATCTCATTTTGTGAAGATGATTTATATTTTGAGTCCTTGGAAATAACAGGCTAGATTATGGTTCACTGCCTTACTTTGCTGCTTACTTGTGTATTCAGTTGCTTTAGAAGTTGTGCTGGATCAAATGCTCACGACGACAGCTGAATGCTACCCGCTTTGGCCAACGAGGCATGTCCAGCTGGAGCTGTGGTCAGGGCACTGCCCCTTGCTAATCTCTGAGGACTTGCTCAGCATCTTCCTCCATCCATGCAAAGACCAATTAGGAGGCAAACGAGCTTCTGCCACTTGAACCACTGCTTCAGGCAGCCATGGCCACCTAACAGCTCTCAAACACCAGACTCTTAGTCAGCATCAGAGCAGCCGTACCAACTAGAACAAGGACCTGGCCACCATTCCTGTCTTCCAAAATATTCTTGAGCTTCTAGCAGTTTTCTCAGACCTTCTGAGACTGATTTGCTAACTTTGCGTTTATAATCAACTTTTCTAGATGCTTTCTAACAAATGCAAACATTTAACTTTCACAGCATCCTGAAGTAAGGTCTGTGCTTGACTGAAAGCTGGATGTTACTAGCACTGCAGCAGCAACAAGAGGTGAAATTTTCATGATCTTCAGAGCTACCCAGATGACAACATGCATTAGTATTATGAGGGGAATTAGGTTAACTTTTTTTTTAAAGACATGCACAGCACTTCAATAGTAATCAGCTCTGATCTTTATTTAGATTTTTTTTCCTTGGCCTCTAAGCTTGCCTGTGTCCAATTGTTAATTTTTTTAACTCTCCTCAATCTTTCATTGAAAAGTCTGTCAAAAACCTGTATGCCAATAGCAGATTTAGCAACAGAGCACAAATTTATTTGCCTGTTATAGAAATGCAAAAATCCATTTTTATTTTGTCTCCACTGTTTTGGAAGCTTTTGGAAGGTACATTAAAGTATGAAAAAATTGTATCCTCTTGTTGTTACTTATTGAAGTGATTAAGATGACGAACCCATCAAAACAAATAGAGACTTCAAGAAACACAGAGCTATTGAAAATATTTCATTTAAAAGCTCTCAAAAATCCATTCTTAGCATATAGTGCATATCTCTTCTTAGCATAGCATTACTGAATGAGGTAAGAAGTGAGGAGACTGACCACATACTACTGTTTCTGGTAAATCACCACTCGCAGACAGATGAACCTTCTGTATAGAGGAAATTCGTACAGGGCTTCCTCAGTATGAAACTACTAAAAAACACACACAAAAAATGGTCCAAGAACACAAACAAAATTCCAACCCACAATATAGGATTTCACATTCCTTTTCACAAATAAAAATACTCATGGATGTCTAAAGAGCTAGAACAGGACCTTAAATTCAACATCTGCCTATCAATTTGTGATCACAGCACTAGAGAAAAGCGTGAGGACAGAAAAAAAGATATAGTTGCTGTTTGAAATAAATTCCAGTAGCATACCTGCATAAAACACATGAGGAACTGAATATTTTTATTCACCCCTGAACTCCCAAGTGTCACATTAGTTTCTAAAGCCAGAGCTTGTGAATCAATCACTATTTGCCCTGAGGTGCAGCTTCCCCCGGGAGGGAGCTGTAAGACAGCTACTATCAGCTCCAAGTCACAGCGTAGCATGGCCAACACCAGCAAGGGAGCACCAGGTCCAGCTGAAGTGACAGAGGGAAGGCAGATACAATTACTGCCTCTGCCATTTATTACTGACTTCGGACCTCGCAGCTTCACCTTGTGGGCAGCAGGATCACAATCTGGGACCCTGAGTCCTGTAAGGGGCCAAGAGTTGAACTCAATGCTCCTTACGGGTCTCTTCCAATGTGAGATGTTCTATGAGTTGCTTAAAAAAGCCAAGTCTCCACTTTGTACATCACCAGAATACGACAGTCTTCCAGCAGCATAAGGCACCGCAGCACCATATCAGCGTTACGTGTTCCTAAATGATGAGTACCACAGCAAAGAGCAGCAAAATTGTCTTTTCACACTAATGGGAAAAGTAGAAAAGGAGGAAACATAAATAAGTTAAAGGATTTTTTTTTTATTTTAATTGAACGATCAAGCTCAAATTTCAGAGCATGAAAATTTCTATGTCAGAAAATGTAAAAGGTGTTTGAAAAACAAAACAACATACAAACATTTCAATCACTTGGTAGTTCTCAGGTGAAGCAGCTGATTTTAAAACATTACATAGGCTCTTTCTAAGCAGATCAGACAGTTCACTAAGTGCCTTTAGATTCTATCTACAGCTTTCTAAAAATCACTCTACTCAATACCTTACTTCAGTTACCTCTTTTTTCCTGCCCAAGAGTGTATGAATGACCTGGTCACCCTTTTGAAGACGGGAAAGGACTCATTAGTTATCAATTAATCCTTGTCATCCCACTTCTTTTCTGAACCCCTGACTTGACCACCACAACCACTATTGGGTTTAGTGGCATTTAATGCCACTCACAGATGAGTTTCAGGCAAAACCTTTCACTCTGTGTGCCTGCCTTTTCACACACCATGAGGATCCAGAAGGTGTTTTGCAGTCCAGATGACCAGGAAAGCTATGACTTCTCTAGGCAATGCCTGGTTCACTACACTGTCTGACCAGCTGAAGCACTAGCACAGATTTTGAATAAAATCACTGTTCTCTCAGGGAACTGGACCTGATTTTTCTCAGCCTAACTCCTCATCTGAAGTTGAGGTTGTGGGTTGTTCAGCAATTCAGGTGCCATTCCTGGAAACATTAAAAATTTTCCTTTAAACATTTTTTTCCAGGAATAATTTTTTTTTCAGCCATGGTGTTGTTTTTTGTTTTTTTGTTTTTTTTTTTTTTTTTTTTTTTTTGTTTTTTTTTTTTTTTTTTT
>JAOTQQ010000001.1:93773324-93812649 GCA_026546715.1 Gallinago undulata | reverse complement strand
GGAAGTTGTGGATGCCCCATCCCTGGAAGTGTTCAAGGCCAGGCTGGATGGGGCTTTGAGCAACCTGCTCTAGTGGACATGTCCCTGCCCATGGCAGGGGGGTTGGAACTCAATGATCTCTAAGTTCCATTCCAACCCTAACCATTGTATGATTCTACGATTCTGTGAGAAATGAAAGGGTATATCAAAGAGTTGCAAGCATTTTGTTTCTTTTAGACTTAACCGCTGCCTTTTCTGATATCTACCAGCTGAGTTACTGGGTGGTGATTTCAGCACAGACCTGTACTGAGCTATAAGCAGATGCACCATTAATAAGAGGACACGCTTAGATTGCTTCTCCTTGGGGCACCTACAGAGCTGCCGCTGTCCTGGCAGCCCCCACCCAGCCTGGCACTCCTCTGCTCCAGTGCCTTCTCTGGATGGGACAGGAAAGAGAAAAGTAACGAGGAGAAACACAGCAAAATTGCTGACTCTTCTCCCTTTTCCTTGCTCAGGGGGATGGCTCACTACCTGCACACTACTTCAGGCCAGTCCATGGCTGGCAAAACACCCTAGGTGGTGTGGCCCCAATCTGTGGGGAAGAGAATGCCTGAGAGAGACACTCTTTCACCACTGCTGAATCCAAGGCTACAACAGCTGCTGAGAAGCCTAGAAGGTCTTTCTCTATCTGGCTTAAAGCTCCAATTTTGTTGCCTGAGGCATCTGCCTTCTTTTGCTTATGCCCAAATCCCATCCTGCTTACCCAGGAGGTGCAATTAGCAATTTTCCTATTTGAATATAATTTTCTGATAGTTATTTCTGCTCAGTGGCTTAGCATACACTTTATTAACCTTTATTTACTTTTCAAATTTGCAGGGTTTGTATCCTGATCAGCTTAAACAAGGCAATTTCCATAGCAGTTTGTGCTTGTTATCCCAATCTGAGCTACCCCACCTGAGTATTCAGATCACTGACCCTGAAACCTCATCTTAAAGGTGCACTCTTTATAAGGAGTCTCATTCTTGATAAGGATCCTACAAAGGAAACACAACTAAAATATTCGTCTTCCAATTCCTGTCTCCAAGGGTATCTACCAAGGTCAGTCTGTTGAACACTACCTCAGATCCCCCTACAATGACTTCATACATTTCTAGGGAAGTTCAGTTAAAACAAGGAGCAAACAGAGAAGGTAAAACCTACAATAGTTTTCATAGATGAGGCCTGCAGCTGCAACACCCACAGAGCTAACTTTTCCTGGGCTGCTGATATGGGTACTTTTCAAAGGCAGAACAAAGTTCACCTTTGGAAGATTCTTCATTCTAACAGGCTCACAGTTAAAGACAGATTAAAATAACCACCCTGTTTTATCTGTGGTACATCAAAGGTGTTTTCTCTCTTGCACAGTATGCAGAGTATTCAAGGTGCAACTTTTTAGCTGTTTGGTACCTTATGCAGGTGCTTCTCCTCACTGAGAGAACATAATTCAACAGAGAACTTCCTTCCGCTGCACATGCATGCTTAGATATGAGTGGGAACAGCAGCAGGCTCCTACAGAGTGTTTAGCAAAACTGGAGGAAAAGTGATTAAAAAAAGTCTAGAAGATGGCTGGGCTATCAAACCTGGGCTATGCCAGCTCACTAAGAGTTCTTATCATACTTCTAAAGATGTTCTCTAAGCAATAGAATAATTATCTTAAGAACAAGTAGTTGATACTAACTCCCAGCTGCCACTTTTTCTCCAACCCCAGTCTTCCCATTACTATCAGTGCCACGGTCTTGCTACCAGGTGCCTGCTTTTTCTAAGGAAGCTTGAAAACCAGAGTATCTAAGTTGTATCCCAAGCACATTTTTCTCGTCACTATACCATTAAACAGGTCAATTTAGTTGTCTGAAATGAGCAGTTTTTCCAGAAGATATAAGCATCTCATCAAATGTTATCTCCTTAAGCAAACTAGCAAAGGTCAAAACAGCATTAACATTGACAACCTGCTTTCAAATTGCTTCTTACACACAGAATGCAAGCAATTCACAATACAGTGCTAATTCAATAACTAGAATAGCCAGGAATCTTGTACTATGTTGTATTTTTAGATTAATTGGTGCTGTATCAATCTTAAATGTCAAGTACCAAGTTTCTAAGAGCTATGCACCATCCACGAACAAAACAGAAATGGCAGGTATAATGCATCACATCTTATATACTAATAAAAATACTGAGTACTATGCTTTATAAGGTCGCAGCTTTCCGCTGTCTCTCAACAAAAAAAGCTTAATGCAACACTGGTCTCTGCATGATCTTCATAGTCAGACTTAATGAGGAGGAATCACAATTAATGGTTTTCCACAAACCAATGGATCCCAAGTGACAGGAGCTTATTCACAATTTATGAAGACCTGATTTTTTTTTTCTCTTGGTGTTAAGAGGGCAAGAAAATTGCAAAGCAATAATGAAAAATAACTATTACACAAAATATGGTAATGGGGGTTTATAATCAGAAACCATATACCGGCCCATTGCAGGCTTGCAGCTACAATGCGGATGAGATTTAAGGCACACTGACAAAAAAGTACTTGGGGTAGCATCTGCAAGTAAATCACCACTGTATAATATGCCCTATAGAGGGCATCTTTCTGTATGATTTGTGGTGTCAAATATGAATCAGAAAGGACAAAGAGGAAAGGTACATGATGGGGGAGAGCTGAGCAGGGAGGCAGGCTTTCCTCTGCTCACTTATCAGTCTAGCAAAAAATCAGTCACAATATCACAAGCTCCTGCAACACTCAGTACTCAGATTTCAAAATAAGGCTTATTTTGAATACCCACAACTCAAATCTAACTTGTGGGTCTAAAAGCTCATGTCCATCTGTGGCCCAGGCAGCAATAGTTCGAGTTCCCTGGCCTTTTCTAGTTTATCTTTAGAGTGAAAAAAATCCTATAAAGGTTTACATTTATGCTGTTGGGCACATATAGCATTGTCCCGGTCTTGACACAAGTTGGTCCCTTGCTCCTTTTTGAAACAAAGGGATCATGATATAAAAATTAGATCTTTTTCTATTTAATCTCCTGGAGGGAAAAAAGGGCAGGCAGTTTAGTAGGCAGTCTTTGGAAACCTCTGATGCGCATTTTCAAGTTAGCTCCATGCAGCGTGTTCTGCCAGTTCTCATTTCTGTTTAACAGATGAAACGCTGCCACTAGGCAGGACTTCAGTCAGTAAGGCTCAAGTACCAGATGCTTTCCTGTGGCCTGGGTTTATAGTTTACATGAAGGATGTTCTGGTAGATGACTTCTCTTATTTACTTTCTCTGGTCCAATTACTCTTTTGTTATCTGCCTCAAGTTTGATGAGAAACATGAAGAGGCTCCAAGCCAGCCAGGAGAGCCACCTTCAAAGCAGCCCTCAGAGAGGCCAAAATGAAGCCTTTGAATCAAAAGGAAGTGGACAAGGAATTCTAGCTCCTAGACAAGGAACTACCAATTAGTAGTACTGAAGCATTAAGCTCCACCTCTTCCCCTCAACCTTTATACAGCATTGTCCCTCTGTGGATCACAGGGTCATTTTAGACTCCTCCTAAGCTGCAAATAGCTCTACAAGTCCCCAGAAGACATCACTGCCACCTGCAATAGGTTGCACAGCCATCCTAGATCTTAGACCAGGAGTGTCAGTTGTGCAGTGCCCGGGCTGCTCAGTGGCTCAAACCCTCAACTTCTTTGGCTCATTGAGAACTCGTGAGCCAGAAAATAAAACCAAGATGATCTCCTTTATCAACTTTCAAGCTGAAGAGGCAAATATCAATGGAAGTATACTGCTAAAATATTAGTCACCATACAGGACAAGCAGAGATTCACATAGATTGAATAGTTCCACTACCTGCATCAGCTACAACAATTAGCAAATTAAACCCCCTAATTCGGTAATTATGCCTCATGTAAAGGCATGTATCCAGATGAACAGCAATATCTACAGGGTCTTCCCTTCCCTCTCTCTTCCACTAGTAAAGAAAGCTAACTGGTAAACAAAGGCAACTGGACAGCCCAGAGTCAAATATGGCAGCAGCTGAGGTGCCTGCACCCTGCCACCCCTGGAGCAGCCATGGGGTGCTTGGAGCCCGGAGGAAGGGTGTTTTGCAGCACAGCACTGCAGAGGGTTGAACCAACACACTCAGTAAAACATGCTTTGCTTGGCTTCTACTGGAGCACGTGCTCTTTCGCAGCAGGGGGCAATGAAAGAAAAATATAAACTGGAATAAGGTTGGAAGGGGTTTGCTTGCAGGACACTAATATAAAAGCACTGGTATTAAGGTGAGCATCATTGGTTCAAAGCTTCCATGCCCACTCCCCTCCTCCTCTAGAAAAACTTTTAGCACCTAAAGCTGAATGTATTTTCCATATTAACATTTTGCTTAAGCAAACCCACTGATTATTTTCCCTGTCGTAGCCAGTTACCAGGAAGATACAAATGAAGACAGAGTGATGAAACCTGGCACAATAATTCCAGCTATGACATAGATTGTGCACTTTTAGATTAATTATTGAATTGCAGTGATTAGTTACAAAGAGAACTCCTGTTTTCCTTCTGCAGCAATACATGCAAATCAGAGCAGGCAGCTGGTGACATCAAAAGGCCTGGCCAGAACATCTGATTTTCTTCTTGCATCTGCTTAAGTCCACCGATTCAGATTTATACCGGTGTGGAACAGAGAATAATCAAAGCCAGAGCGTGCTATTTGAGTTAGGGTGGAAAATGTCAGCAACCTTAATCTTTATAAGAAATCAATCAAGCGGGGCTTTAATGTAGTCTTGATGTTGTACCCGAATCTGCTATTGCATAATGACAGAGGCATGGTAGGTAACATAGCTCCAAAGCAGGGGAGAGATAATTGAAATACACGTGTAAACAATTAGGCTGTTACTCGCTGCAGGGTGGGCAGGGGGAGCAGCAGCAGGATGGCTTCCAGGTGGAGCTCCTGGAACCTGAACTGCCTAATTGCACCTGGAGGAGGCACATAGCAAGGGAGAAGGGCACAACAATACCCCGTCTGTTGACTTATTTACAAAACAAAATAAAGCTACAGATGCACACAGTATAACTGCAAATAAGAGCTGTGTCACGGCAGTAGGGCAGATCCTGGTTAGGACCCTGTAGCTTAATGGGCTACTTTCCTGTAGAAGGACTGATAGTCCTTCCAAAGTCCTGCAGGAGGCAGAGTGAAGGAGGAGGGTGGAAGAAGCCGAGGAGGGGCGAGGGACTAGCAGAGACAGCATCAGCCATGCCCTGCCCTGGGCTAACTCCAGTTTGCAAACTTTTAGCAACAAAAGTGTCAATGAACTGGACTTAGTCCAAATAAAGCCAGTGCTGCACTCATCCCACACACACTGACACCTTTGGAGAATGGAACACACAAGCTGAGCCAAGTGTGATGGTGATGCTGGTCTGCTGGGAAGAGCCGAGAGGGTGACAGTATACAGAAACAAAACAATCAGGAAAATTTATGGAGGGGTCTAATGGCTTCTCAATAACAGTAAGAGTGGAGAAGACACTTTTTAAATCCTCAGTGTATTTTCTACAGTAATACAACTGAGGATTCAACCCAAATACTTTATTTTTATGCACACAGTGCATAAAATGGACTGGAACTTCAGAAGTCACCCCATACAATGCTAAGGAAACAACTGGAAAGCAGACCACTTTACAGTGACCTATTTGGCATGGATTAGCTATTGTGTCTAGTTATTAGAAGTGATAGAAAATGGAACTGCATCTTTTTACATAGATATGTGTCAGAGCTGTCCTTAGCTGTGAAAGAATAATTAGTACAAGAAACAAAGCCAGAACATTTCATATAAACTCCGTGATGCACAAATGATGAACTTTTGAAGCTGTGTGCTCATTCCAAGGCTAGAGAAAGTAATAAAGCAGACATAATTAATCTTGGTTATAAATGCACCAAAAGCCTGCACATTTACCCTCCGGGCACAGCATATGGCCTGCTTGCAGTTGTGATTTCCTCCCCATGCTCCTGGTCCAATTGGATTTTGTTCCATCCTTCCCCCCCATCCCTGGCCAGTGCCCGTAAAACAAAGATAGAATGTCGAACTTTTTCAAACAATCATCCCAGTTTGACAGTAGGTTTGTTTCTGCTTTACACTCTGAATGGGAAATAAAGCTGAGTGACATCGCAAGCGATGACATCAGCATTAATACAACCTCAATTTTAGATTATGTATAAAACATTTCTTCAGCAATTCCCCAAACCATTGGTATCTTTCCTGACCTCCAATTACAATGCATTAGCCAAAAAAGATATGCTTCATGAAGCACACTTGAGAAAGTGAGTTCTGGAGATACTTTGCTCTGGTGAGGGCTCAGAGCTGTATACAGCATAAACCCCCTGCCCAAGGGGACTGAAACACTACAAGCTTAGCTGCCACCTGCTCCTGTCTCCCAGCACAGAACTTTGATGCTGATCTTCAAAATCCCGTTTTCCTGCACCTCCACTTTCTCCCACCCTTCAGAGAGCAGCAAAGTGTAAAGCAATGGGGTACTTCTCAACTCTCCCCAGTGCCCAGGGGATTCCCAACCACTGTGCAGGCTGCGTGTGCATGGGGGTTGGCTGCCTCTGTTGCCAGATGGCAGCACACAGGAAGGCACCAGCAGGAGAGTTGAAGCAGCAGAGGATCCAGCCCAGAGCCCATCACAGGCTGGGTCAATCAAGCAAGTCCTTTTGGGAGTCCACTGGCACATTTAACCTGAAGATGTTCTGTATTTGGAGCATCAAAGTATTTTCATGAAGACCTGTGCTATTTGATGTGCACATGGTTCTTATTAGTAAGGAATGGTTTGGGGTCTATGAAGAGATTAACTTTGGTGAACTTGTTCATTGGGTAAAAAACAACTTTCAGATGCAGAACTTCTGTGATCCTTACTTACACAGGATGATTTTATGATATGAAATAAACCAGTTGCAAAATCAGTCTTGCTTCTTGCAAACTCTGGGAGTGAACTGCAATAAAGGGCATATGCATCAAAGGTTAAGGCTCAGAATGAAAGAGTCCATATGGCTTTAGACTGGAGGTGGAGGGGAACAGGGGCAAAGGAGGGGGGAAAAAGGGGAAAATTACACTGAGGCCAAAAACCATGAGAGCTGCTGAACATTTAAATGAGAACATTGCATTAGGGGGCCTGAATGCTACTTCCAGAGATAAGTCCAACAGACAGTGACTTTACCAAATGCTAAAGGGAGAGAGAAGGGCTCTTGAAACATTGATACTGCATTTACCAGGCTCACTAGAGTGGCTGAAGAAGTCAGATGAGCATGCAAATTGAACAATAAAAGAAATCCTGAAAGCAAAATTGGGAAGATTTAGTTTCAAGTATTTTAGTCTCATTAGTTGGATATTTCACACAGCTATTTTTCAAGAGCTACTAAATATTGCATTGTTACAAGACCCAGAACAAAAACACCATAAGTAAATTTATTTCAAGCAGAAAGAACTTCATTGAAATAACTAGGGAAACCTTTCAGGGCAAAGTCATGTAGTCCCTACTTTCAACAAGGTTTGAGAGCCTGGCACTACAGAAAAGGGAATTTTAAAATTCTGGATATTGAAGTGGCACATATGAAGTCAACATTAAAAAGAACTATTTAGTTACATAAAAATGAAGTGTGCTGGCAAAATGAGAGAAATTCGTGTTGATTCAACTTAAATATTAAAAAACCCTAAATCTATAGGTAGTAGGCAAAAAGATCTCAGGGAGAAATAGCTGTTCCTTCTCAGCCAAGAATAAGGAAAATTAGAAGACAGACAGAAAAAAGGACTTCAGTCCCTCTCGCTGTGGACTACACCGCTCATTTCTGTGGGAGCTGCTCAACACTCATAGCTGGCACCCCCAAAACAGCACAGTAGATTCTCTCCAGTTTGCCAGCAAGCCAATAAAAACTGGGCAGTTTGGCATGAGCTGGGGATTAAATGAGTGAATTGGCCAGTGCCCCAAGCCCATGACCCGAGGTATCATACTGCAGTTTAGCTAGCATTTGTTCCAGACCTCCTTCTACCCCATATATCACAAAGAAAAAAAAAAAAAGTGTCAGTATCATCAAGAGATTTATAAATGGCAAGGTTTAGTTACAGCAGATTGAATTCGTGTCTGCATCTTATCAAATTGGGGCCAAATTATGCTACAGATCCCAAGTCTAAGGCAAGGCACATGGAACAGACATGCTATTCATTTGCATCCAGGGCTCAAAGGAAAGGACCAGATGTGAGAGGTAAGGTGAAGTATCATTTAACCATAGATGTTAAATCCAGATCTTAAAGTGTGCCAAGGGAAAAAAAACAAGTGAACAAACCCATCTGTTGTTGTTGGTTAACTCGATTATAGCCGCACATCAACACGGAAGAAATTCCAGTGTACTGCACAGCTTTTCACCATGATGGAGCTGACTGCACCCCTGAACTTGCCCAAGAGGTAATGAAGAATGCTTTATGCCACTAAAAGCTACGAGATAGCTGATCACATATTCTTCTTACCAGCACATGCTGTGCAACTGAGACAGAGTTTAAGTTGTAGAACCAGTATTCAGAAAAGCTTGCAACACACTATCCAACTTCTCACAGCTTCTTTACACTTCCTCACGCTGAAGCAGAATGAAAGTTATTCCAAAGACTGAGAAATGTCAGTTTAAAATATTCCTGTGAGAATTTGGCACCAGTGATCTTGCTTAGTGTTTTCACTGTAAATTAATTAGCTCTTCTACAGACACATTTTCTATTTATAATACTTCCCTCTGTGATATTGATGCTGACTTCTTCCTGACTAAATATTAGATGCCATCTGTGGGTTCCCTGTGTTTAACCCACGAGTCAAACAAACAAACCACAACAGAAAGCACTGCTATCAGTGCATTCAGAAACAGAGTTCATGGTATATTTTGAATTTGCCAATATATAACAGACAACATGTATATAGAGAAAAACAAAAAAGAATTACACAAGTAACTGTCCTGGCTTTCTGTGAAAAAAGGATTTAGACCCACCTTCCCTCAACACTGAAGGTCTCTTACGCCCTGATGATAGGGTTGGATGCCCCCTGTCCATTAATGTTTCATTAAAATAACCATTAAGAAACTGAACCCAAACCTGCAACAAAGCCTCTAGAGGAACACCCCATGAAAGATTTCAACTCTTCAACTCTGAAGCCAACTGGAAAGCAAAACATCACAGAGGATCTTACAATTAAGAAGAAAAATAGAATTAAATTTCTCACTGAATCCTGTGGGGATACACAATTCCCTGTCTTTTCCACCCAGGTCTTTGCTTTTGGTCCTCCCATCTCATATCAGCTGCAGACTTTGACCATCCCTGAGTAATGAAGCTATGCACTTTCATGGTACCCTAATCCATTTCTTCAAACCCACTCCTCCTGGTAGCAGTTGCCAGTCTCCCCCTGCCCACCTGTCAGACCTGGGGCAGCGTCCCATAGGAAACAGTGAGATGCCCTCCCTTGTCCTCAGCACCTCTCCTTCACCTCCAGGGGATCAGCCAAGAATGATGAACTCTGGTTATAAATAATAGGGTGGGACTCTATGTAATCTTTTCCAATTTCATTTTATTGTGGACAGCATCCTCCTAGATGAGATAAAGCCAGCAATAACAAACTGTTCCATAGCATGGTATAGAAAGCTTTTGGTAGGTGGGTAGGAGTTTGGGGTTTAAATTTTTTGTAATTTCTCTTTAAAGATGTTAGATTCCATAATGATTAGTGATCACTCTTGTGATTTCTAGTAGCATGTTTGCAAGAAGGTGCTAGGAAGAGATAAAGATATTTTAAGGTCTTTTTCAGCTTTGTCATTCCCTCCCTTTCTCTTAGAATGATATGCCACTCTTCGATAGCACTTTCAGAAAAAAAATCTTGAGATGATGATAATAATATGCACAGGGAAGCAAAGTAAGTTGTGAAGAGCCACGCAACAGACTAGCCAAGCCAGTAAACTGCACATACCCAAGACATAACTCCACTGCTTTCTTCATTGGGCTGTTCTGTCTCTTCATAAAGGCTTCAACTTATTAATAAAATGCAGAATAGATATAGGATATGGGAAACAAAATGAGAGATAGAAAATACTTTAAATCTTTGCTTTAAACACAAGAGGCAGAGCTGCCATCTTGTAATAAATTTCTTGCAGTCCCCTACAGATGAATGACATTTAAACTTACAAAAAAAACCCAACGCTTCAACTGGGAATATGCAGCTAGTATGCTTCAGCTGGAAGCCTGAAAGAGCTATGTGAAGTTCCTGCCTGCCCCCTGCTTCTCTCCCTACCCCCATTACTCCCCCTGAGAATCTAATGTAGTGCTATCATTAGAAATATGTTGAATAAGAGTTTAGCTCCCTCTAAAAATATATATTAAAAAAATTAATCATTCTTAACTATTGGAATGTATACAAGTCATGAGAGGATCCAGGGGAGGAGGGTTAGGGAAAAAAGGCCAAGAAGCCTTTGGAGGAAAGAAAAAAGTGGTGTGAAAGGAGTGCACCTGAAGAACATATATTTCTCTGCAGTGATTTGCAGACTCCAGGGAGTGGAGAACCTTGCATGATGCGTGCTAGAGATTGTTGCTCAAGCAACCACAGAGATAAGTGTTATGCACAGAAAAGAGTATGAAGAAGCTATATGGGAAAAGCTGTTGTCAATCTAACAATGTTTTTCTTTCTCCAGATATAGTATGATAGAAAAAAGAAAGCTTATTGCCTTCATGAATTCTTACCAACATTTATAGTGTCCTTATATAGGATACATTAGTATTTCACCCATTCAAGATTTGTTAAAGTGTCCCTATACCACAAACATTTTCCCTTCAGCATGCAGCAGAGATTCTTGGAGATGTGCATTATCATAGACTGAGTACCTAGTAAACATTTCTCTATGATAGCTTTCCTTAAATCTTCATACAAGACCCAGAGTCCTGTTTCATTTGGTACTGCATGTAACCAAAACTAAACCCTGGTACCCACAGCCTCCATGGTCTGACCTAAATTCCATGTATATTAATCAGTTTTTCCTTCACATTCTTATCACAATTTCTGATTCAATTCCAGACAGAAAAATAAAATAAAAAAGACACACATCTTGACCAAACATGCTTGATCACCTTGGAAAATAACTGACATGCCTTAGACCTCCCAGTGGCTCACAATACCCATTCACAGTTATAATCAGTTTTTATCTTGGCTAACACACCATGAAGATCAGTAGCCAGCTAATGGTTGTGTCTGTTTCTCTATAAATCTGGGGAGATGTTAAAAAACTTATTTGTAGTGTTGAATTATTCAGAACCCCATTCTCGGAGACTACTGACTTCATACCAGCTAGAAGAAAAAAAAAGAAAAACAACCAAAAACCAAAAAACCCACAAACCAAAACCAAGCTCAATATTTTTCAGCTGCAGCTTTGAGGTTCTTAGTAACATTTTAAACACAGATTTTCGCAAAAATGAAGCCAGTCAGTTCCCCTGAACAAAATCCTTGACCACTTAAGATTGCCAAATGACTAATTAAATGATTATTGAACCTCTAAACAATCACATTCCAAAGGTATTATAAGAACAAGATGCAATTGCTGAAAGACTTTGAAGCTATAGTGCTACAGCAAGTGCTTAGATTCAGAGCCTTGCCTTGATTACACAATTCTTCAATGTATTGAAGTCCATCAAATTCCTGCAAAGGCAGCATAAGCCTTCTAAAACCTTGCACATAGAAACTTTTTCCAACAGCAAAAAAAAAGTGAGTGGAATACAGTCCCATGATTTGTTTTACATTAATATCACAGATTATCTCCTTTTATGCAAATTTTACCAAGTAGTAATGCAATGATTATATAGACCCAAGTTAAAATCAATGAGGACTTCAGAGGGAGGGAAAGCTGTGGGAAGGAGAAGGAAATGTGACAAGTAGAAAAATAAGTGTTTGACTGAGAAAGAAGAAAAAAAAACACAACTAAAAGCAGACACTCAAAAGAAGAAAACAAAGACATATACAAGAAGAAATTGAAAAACTATGAAGCAACACAAACATGCTAAAAAAACCTCATTTCACCTGTTACGAAAATACAGTACATAAGATGGTTTTGTAAGTCTTCTATTTGTACAAAAAAGAGATACGGTAGGAACCAAGGGAAAAAGAAATGCTAAACTCCTACCCAATCGCAGGTAGCAGAAAGAAGTTTGTAACGTGACTCCCATAATAGAATGGCCATACCAGAGTCACTTACCGATATTGAGCTTGTTTTATCTATTTAAGAACCCTTTCTAGGGAAAACAGTTATATCATGAGAACAGACCTAGTAATTACATACAGGTCTTTCCCCTGCTCAGTGATGAAGCACCAGCTATGTCTAGACTCAGCTTGGTGTATGTCTAGCACAACATCAAAAAGGATTGAGAGCCCATCAGGTCTCCTATAAGTACTCAGTTAGTAAATTGGGAAAGCACTAAGCACGAATGAGAGGAAAATGATGGATCTAAGGAACTATTCTTTTGACATTTATGCTAAAGGTTCTTCCAGAAGCAGTTTATATGCCCATAGCTTCCTAATCAAATTAGAAAGATTGAGTCATTAGGGTCAAGTGACCAGTCACTAAATGATTAAAGACAGTAATCAAGAAATCGAAAGTAATTAGTACCTAAGCCTGTTAAAACAGCTTAGAAATAAATTACTTCTACATGAAATTATGTCCAGAGGTCCAATTTTGAGAAGTACTAGAAATTTCAGAAATTGGTAGGTACAAGTCTCAGTATTCACAAGAAGAATAAAGTGCACTAGATTTCGCTAAGACACAGCAGAATAGAGGAAAAAAGTGCACAACTCCACGTCAGCATATTCCAGTGAATGAGGAGACTTTGAAGGGTCAAGTTTCATCAGGCTTGAGTGGTCTTGCATGGACTTTCTGCTTAACTCATCTGCATGGAAGCAAGAGTACCTCATTGAATATCTAACTTCAGGAAATTTTACTCTTAGATGAAAAGTAATAAAAATAATAATTTTCAGAATTTCTTAGATGCTAAGAAGAGAAAGCTAGAGAACAAACCATCTTTCTCAATTTGTAGTTATTGGAAAACCTCAAAATCCAAGAGTTTGGTTTATGTGAACACCCAGAAGTTGAGTTACCCTCTTAGGCTTATTGAGTATGCAGAACTGGATGAGATGCCACTAAATTTCTAGCCTTTACTAACGGAAATACTGCAAATGCAACCCTTTATCATGGTATTTCAGTATGTTTGTATTTATTCTCCACTAAAACCAAGAAATAGAGATGAACATGAAAATTAGAAGTTATGGAGAAGAGAGAAACATCATCCAACTATTTTATATGTCAAGTTCAATTCTGATTTCACTCATGAAAAGGATTTGGACTTGTTTTTATTAGGAACATGAATCCAAAGAGATTTATGCATTCACTATATATGTTATGCATGAGCATAGACAGAGAGCTTTTGGAAACAACACTTCTAAGAACTGTGAAATTAAGCACATTTTTCTCTCCTGAGCTTTCAGTCGAGACTGGGATAGCAAGAAAACCTCAGCTATCAGTACATTTTAGGGCACATTTTCTTGCATCTCAGAATATTTCACTTCAAAGTATACTTAGAGATTTTTCATACAGGAACAAGTAACTTCACAATATGCATAACTAAGTGGATAAGCAAGAGTAATAATATTACAAGTATTTTAAAGTTCAAAATTAATGGTTTGATGATTATAGACAAGAGAAAAAAACAAGACAACTCCTTTTCTTTTTTAGCTGTAGCTACTCTATACCAGCCTTTGGCTTTTTAATGTCTTTGACTGTAGCAACACCCTGTCTTGTAGAAAAAAGTTTGCTTTCCTGTTCCATAACACAAACATACCTACCCAATACCTACTAACTCCTACAAGAAAGCTAACATCACCTCTTTTGACAAGCAAGAGGATAACTCCTTTCCCTTTGGAAAAATTACTCAAAAAAAAAAAAAAAGCGAAAGCAACATCCTTACTGGAGGAGGGAGGGGAGGGACAGTGCTCCTACTCATGGTGCAAGCAGAAACAACTCCAAGTGAAGTTGTTCCAAGAACACTATACCTTGTTATGTGAATTCCACCTGTGCTCACACCACCAGTTCTTCTCGTAAACATCTCCAAGGGGGAGATTGGAGGGGGAGAATGTTTTTGTTTTGTTTTGTTTTTTTTAAGTAAGGCAGTCTGTTGGAATCAGTCTTAGACTACCATTTTGCAATTCTGTCAACTGAAATACAGCTGAGTATGTACGGGATACTGGAGCTATAACTGGCTGCCAGACATTGTGATTTCAACTGAATGAGCTTATTTTCAGAAAGCAACCTACTTTCCTTGGAAGCTTTTATTTCATTACATTTTGGATTTAAAGCATACACTTGAAAACTAAAGACCTATTTTTCTGCATTAGAGATCTCAGAGACACCCTGGCAATCTGTAATAACAGAATTGTATACCTTATCCCCCTATCTCCACACTGTCCTTTATGAAGTTAAGCAACAGTCACATATTTATCTTTTAACTAAATGAAAAATTACATCCCTTTTCAAACTTTTCTCCTTTCTTTCTTTTTTTTTTTTTTAAACCAGTCCTTATTGTCTTTCACTTGCTCACTCATTTCTTGCTTTAGCTTGTTCTCTATGTCTTCTTTATCTGTTCCTTCCCCCTACAAAGTCACATCATTTTTTTCCCAGAGCTATGGCTGTGGTAGCATCACACCCACTCCTTTGATGGCCTTTTTCCAGTCATTCACTTGCTCTGTAGCAAATGCTGGGTCTCAGTACAAGAAGAACCATCTGGTGCATGTTAGATGAGCTTAGATACTGAGAATATAATTTTTAACCACACTGGACTATTTTAGCCGTAAAAGTGTAAAGCACAGTGAACGCTAGCTGCAGATTTTGTTCAAGGCCCACAGAGCATTGCATTGGCATCACAATCTGAAAAGAGAGCACCGCAGAAGTTCAGTTCCTTTGGCCTGATTCAGGGTTGCTCTGGTTGGTGGGAGGCGGCAGCTCCAGCTTTGTTTGGGGTAAGGACAGGAGCACAACTGGCCAAGGGACAAAGAGGCACCGCTGTGCCCCTCTGACTCCTTCAACAGTGCAGGGGGCCCTGAGCCTTTTGTAGGTGCCTGCCCATGATGGTGTGGGCTGCACCCAGGTCAGTGGTATTAACTACCAAGATTACTTAAAATTTGTCCCAGTAAGTGGATTTCTGCAAGCGTATCATGAACCACAAAGGGCAGCACACAATTCTGTCTGCTGTCTTACACAGAAAAGAGTTAATAATAAAAATGACACGCACGGCACATTTCTCAGTATTACGTGAGATAAGCAGCATGTCTGGCAGTAATTCAGTTTGAGCTTGTTATATTTCTAAATATGTGTGTTTCTTGAGGTTTGGCTACCAAATGTTGCACTCTAATTATCATAGCTTCCTGGCATTCTCTAGCCCCTGCGAGATATTTTTGTTGGATGTATTGTTCTCTTTGCATTATTAGCAGCTGCTCACAGTCACCTGGATGCATTCATTGGGGCAGAGCTTCATAACACTATTTCAATCATTTATGCAGAAAAATCTGCACTTAGCAACCCCAAATCTCTCTACTTCTTGCTTACATTAAGCTTTCAGTCATTCCGGTTACTGTGCTGTGAAGATATGCAAGTCAATTTCTTGTTAACATCAAAAATGTTAGTTTGGATCTACTATAAAACAAACCCAGTCCTAACAAAAACAACAACAAAAAAATAAAAATCACATTAAAGTAGTTACAGCAAATTTATACAGCAAATTTCCCAGGTAATGAAGAAGGTATGGTCCTTCATTTCCACCTCTATCATTAGTTACACATGTTGAATTTTAAAATATTTTTCCATGACCATGGACTGTACGCCCTGGGAAAACAAATATCTGGGGGAGGGAGAGGAATTTGCTGAGGGACGTTTCTCTAACAGTAGTTTTTTCATCCATTGATTTACAAGCCACTGATTTACAAGCTGTGAATGAATAGTAGCCTTCAACAACAGGAAGCCATGCCATTGAGAAACCCTATAGCATCAGGTGGAGCCTGGAGACAAGCCTGTCTGCTAGCAGGGAAATTCGCTCCAGGAGCCCCCTGTAATCAGAGCTGTTAACCAGAAGGAAATGTCTTCAGTACTCTTACATGGCCCTTAATCAGATACTGACAGAGTCCCTTTGATCAATGCATTTTCAAAACGGGGGTAACTGCAGTTTACAGTACGTCTACACAGATTTCACAGCCAGCTCCCAATGTGTGCAGTCAGAGGAATTACTCTGACTTCACTCTCTGCTCAACTTGTCTTTTGCCGTCTCAGAAAATTGAGTCAGAGACTTAGAAATTAGTAGCACAGAGCACCATGGATATTTAGTTGCTTTGCTGGTCCCCTACAAGTGGCAGGGAGGCGACCTTCACTTTTGTGTCTCCGAGCACTGTATAGCCCTGGGGACGGGGCAGCAGGAGAGGAAGCACACTTGGTCAGCTATTTTTGACAGATTAGGCTGATGGGAAGCCAAGGCTGGAGAATCAGACTGAAACAGTCATGCATGTTTTTACTCTGGTCCAAATAACATTGTAAGCAAAGTATTACTGGAGATTAAGACCCTATATCCTGGAAAGCTACCCCAGAGTGAATTACTTTAATCAACTACTAAGCATTAAACGTGTAATAACTTACAGAGGAGTATTGCTAGCTTCGCCCATAAGAGCATAACACAAAATGCTACAGAGTTTGGTGTAAGACTATAAACAAAAGGAGGCAGCTATCTGCATTCCCTATTCATCGTTGCAGTTGCATTCCTCAACATGAAAACCAGCATACGCCAGGACTAATTTCTTCAACCATAAAAATAATTTGGGAAACCTAAAAGGCTTGCACACTTTTACTGCTTGAGGAAAGGGTCTCTGTTTCTGATGAGCAGAAGATCACAATAAGACGTTCCACACACGACAGAGAGAAAAGAGTGAAAGAACAGGAGACTGGAGGGGGGGAAATATGGTTTTAGGTACCATTCCACTAAAAGAATGTGCTACAAGCAGGGAGTTCATCAAGAACAACAGTAATATATTAATCAGGCAGTCATTCCCCATCCCCTTACATCACCTGTTTGTACCTTGGTACAGCATGGGTCCAAAACAGTGGGTGATCTGCATATGCATATGCAGTGAACCGTGGAGCACATATGGTATATACATTGCAGAAACATAAGATAAAAGCTCACCTGCTGTTCTGTGGCTTTCTTAATAGAGTGCCTATGCACCACCGGGTGAATTAAGAGTAGAGTAGCAGCTTTAACTCTAGATTTCCTCACCTCTGTGTTACAACACTTTTCTTGGTTAATTTAAGTACTTATTAAGTCACTGAGGAAATGAGGGAAATGAAGAATGGGATGTTAAGACAGAAGGTAATTTAAATGCAACAGTCTTCTCAATTTTATACGATATTATTGCATAGTAAAACATATCCCACAAAACTGATACAGTAGACCTATTCCACAGCAAAGGTACTCTGTAGTAATAACAAAAATAGCAATAATTCTAAGCATAAAAAAAACCCCATAACTGGCTCAAAAAGGTGAAAGAATAGTAGCAGTGTTGCTCGCAAACAAGTCACGGAATCAGATGAGAGCAAAACTAGCATTCCAATGCCAGAAAAGGCTGTACACTTTCAACAATGATGAGAAAAGATTAGAACATCTGAAAAAGAAACGTTTCATTTTTAGTTTGATATTGCACCTGTATGCAATGTAAACATATTTTATTAGGCATACAATTAGTTTGGATGATGGCAGCACCCAGAAAACTCACAGCATTTTGTTACTGAGATCCCACCTTGGGCTCACTCCTTACCCCTTCCCTCATTTGACTACAGGAGGAATGTTAGGTCCCTAATCTATAAAAAGATTATACTACAGATTCATCCCACATAACTTTTGCTGCCCCAGTTGAGAAAACAGTTTATCAAAACCGAGTAACAGCACCATATCTTGATCCAGACCATATAGGAAACTAGAGATTATGTTGGTTCTTGGTTTTGGCATTTTCCTGAAAGAAAACAATTTTCCTGGACTTCCCCAGCAACAACACCACCTGCCATAAGAGGCATATCATATAATCCTGGTTTTCTACTAAATAAATTTTAGACTTTCCCTCATGCATAAAGTTAACTTATTACTGATCCACATGGTATTGCTTGTAGTAAGAATGACTTTCTAAGTAACTGTTTCTCTCTTTAAGGCTAATTCTGCCATTCACTTACTGTAACCTTTTAATACAGAAATTCTCAGAAAGTTTTCCACAGCTTCATACTAATTCCATCATACTTGAAGAACATCAACAGATCTTAAGAACAGTTATCTGTTAATGCTTTCTGATCCTTAGCAAAGAATTTTTATCCTTGCTATCAAGAATCATAGCGAAAAATATAGTTTTATGAGTTACCATAACACACAAAGTAATCTTGTCCTTAAATCTGCATGTATTTTATGTGCTCTTATTCATCCCTATATTCCCTCTGTTTAAAAAAAAAAAAAAGACCAAAGAACTGGTAGGGTGGGATAAAGAGATTCAGCACATGCTTAAGAAGGTTGTGTTGTTGATAAGTGACTAAAAAAGTGCAATACACCACCAGAAAGTTGCATCTTACAACTCCGCACTGAATTACAGGAGTGTCCATCCCTCCTGTTTTAAAAGACCAACTTTTGGAAACGGTGTTCTTGGGTTTGCCTCACTCTCTCTCCCTCTTCACCTCTCATTTGAATTCTCAAACCACTGCAGGGTTTATGCTCCTTAGCCACGAGGAGCAGAACCAGGTGGCCAGGCAACGCCCCCTCCCCCGCCCCCCCAAGCCCAGTGCAGATCTGTGGCGGGCAAATGTTCACAACTAAATGGTGTTCAGCAGGAGTAAGAGGCTACTGGGCATTGGGTTGGAGTGATAAAATCCAGAACTTCAACCCTTTGTGAGACTATTTTTTCAGTATTTTGGTTCTTGCTTCTGATCCTGTGTTAACTTTTCATAAAATTAAAAGCTGAAAAAAATTTAAAGCTTTTCCTTTTCCCTCCCACAAGATTTGTGCTTATCGCTTTTAGAGTGAAGTGTTGCTTTGTCTTGCCATGATGCCTTTTGCCTTCTTATCTGCGATGGTGACAGGAACTTCAAGGACGTATGGCCATTTCAAGGAAAAGTGAGACCAACACATCCCATATGAAAGCTTACATTAGCAGGCAGGTATCTTTTCTCCCTATGCCCACTTTACAGCGTCTTATTTCAGCACAACTTTTTGCAGCATGGAGCAAACCAACACAAAATGTGGAGAGCGAAGCTTTTATTCAAGTATTTAGCCAGTTGGGTTCCTCCTTGTTCAAAGACAGCAGATAAAAATTGAAACAAGAAGGGACTCACATTAATGAACCCCAGCATGGGGTCAGTGAGTTTGGTTAGCCTAGAGCTTTGTGTCTGTCCTGACAGAGCTCAAGTGCCTTGAAGAGACAGCAAAGCATGGAAGTGGAAATCCTTCTTAGCTGTTGTATGACGGATGTCAGATGTTAGGATGTTGTTGTCCTTGTGGATGTTTACACATATACATTTTCCAGGCAAAACATAAACAAACAAGTGAAACCACTGTGTAAGCCTAAATACAAGAGCAACCTTGTGTGCTAGCCCATAGATTGAAAGCAGATGTAGGACTTTGTAATTAGGCCTGATTCAAGCTGCCTGAAGTGCATAAAAGCAGTTGTTTTGGAAATGAAGGGAGAGACTAGGGCAATATAAACACAATTTGTCTTTTTGCTGCACATGGCAACAGATTAAAGCAAATGCAAGCAAATTAATCATGAGGCAAAAAAAAAAAAATCTTCAGGGAGGCTACTTACACACAATCATCCTTCAAAAATGAAATGTTTAAATGTTACTGTTTCAGAGCTTGTATTCTAATTATTCAGATCTACAACCTGATCAAAAAGGTTGACTAATTTAGGAACTTCTCTATTTACTGAACACATGCTTCTTAAAATGCATCATTAAAGTGACTGTGAATTCATCAGGAACAGATTACTGATAGCTGCCTGATCCAGTCAATGGGGTACCTCTTTTGGGGTAAGGACCTTGTGCTTGGGAAAGACTGAATGCTAGCAAAAGTTTTTCTAAATCAGTAATACAGATACAAAATTATGCTTGGAAGAAGTTGCTGTAGAGGTATCATATAATTTCATAAAAGTTTGTTTGTTTTTGCTTTACAGAGAATTGAAACACTACCCACTCTTTAACTGAAGAATTGAACTGTGGCTGCATATCAGCAGTACACAGAACTCATAGGTTGCTTCGATATCCTTTCAAGGTGAATTGGACCCTCTGAATGTTGGATCTAATTATTAAGACTCCTCTGACATGCCCGCCTGAACGTGAAATTCCTTTGTTTATCTCACTGCAACCTACTAGATGCTGTCAATCACGCATATTACACACAAGCACATTTTAATAAACTTAATGAAAAAGTTACATTAAATACTGAAGTTGTGTAGGATAACAATCCATTGCTTACAGTATTATCACACAGATGAAAAAAATCCAATTTTTTCTTTGAGAAATAAGATCTGATGTTTATTAACCGCCCGTAGCTATACTGGGAACATCAGTATTAAAAACATTCACTATACTTACTCTTTGCTTACCATTCTCATCACATAACTCAAAATGTTGCCATTACATGGAATTAGGATTTTCATGAAGTAATTCCAAAAGCCAAAGCATCACAGAAGACCTGCACTCCTCTAGGATCAAACACATGCATTCCCACCATACCTACTTTCAAAACAGCAGTATTGTACCTCTATCTCAAATTTTGCACTTAGTCAGTGCATGAAAAGCAGACTACAATAGTGCTAGTCTAACGTTTGATACCAGTTGAGTCACATAATGCAGCCACTATGTATGCAAACACAATATTCCAGGCTTCTACACCAAATGCCAGTTAAGAAGGAAGGAAGGTCTCGAAGACCCCTCAGAACAGCAGCATTGCACCACCAGGGCTCAGCTAAGACATGTAATTTTTTGTGTAACCTCAAGCAAGTCACAGAGGTATGTTAATATTAAGGGTGTTGCACTAATAGGCAATATCAGTCTTCCATCTTTTAAAGTGACTGCAAGGGCATACAAGTTTCTAATAGTAAATAAAGTTTAGACACCTTGTCCCTGTGCTCAGAGTACATATATATATATTTAGAGCAATTCTATATGCTTTTATTTCTCCCTCCCTGCCCTCAGTTTTGTCAGTTTTGTCTGGGATCTAGCTGCTTTAGAGCACAGACTGTATTTACTGTGTGTTTGGGGAGAAGGCTCCTTAAGTGGAACCTCCAAGAACAAACAATATAAATATTTCTGATCATTGCCACACAAGCTGTTCTTGGCATCTTGCACCCTGAAACAGGGCAAGGATTCTTGCTGTAGCCACAGCTACAGAGTTTGGGCAGAAAAAAAAAAAAAAAAAAAAGGCTGAAGAACACTACATCTAAAGCTAGCTTTCCTGTAACATCCCTAGTAATTATTTTCACTGATGTGGTTTAGCTTTGGTTGTTGGTTTTGTTTTGGCTGATTATTGTATGGATCATATAGTACCAGGCTGAAAGGAAGTACATAAAAGCACTTGCATCAGTACAGATCAGTAGAATTTATTTATTTTTTTCCCCTCTTTGATTGCTACTTTTAAGACTTACTAACATCAGATTGTTATCCTGCAAAGGGAGATGTGATGTTACATTTTTAATGTCTCAAAAATTTACGTGTTCTGTATTAACAAAAAGAAAAATATCATGACAGCTTCAGTGCAATTCCATTAGAACTTTAGAACAGGATAATGAGCTAAATATCTCCTTCATTTCTGATAATTAGAGGCTTGAATTTAAATCACTTTAAAACATTAGTGATTGCTGTAGCTTTAGCCTGAATGGTACAATAGAGCACGTGCCAGTAAAAATAAACATCTCCGAAGGAGGAAGTGCCGAGAAGGGAATTTTGGGGGGTGGTTTCCTTGGGGCAAGGGTGGCCTAAGCAAGTAGCCTGTGGCTGGTTGACTTACACAGACTGCTTGTACAGTCATCATCAACCCTCGATTCACTTTGGCTTCTGAACTACTTACTCACTCATTCAAGGAAGCCTGTGTATAGCACTACTCACACAAGAAGAGTTTTGCACTGGGGCTGCTTTTTAGTGTTGTGGGAGGTTTGGGAGGGATTGTGGTGTGAGGGTTGAGTGTTAGGTTTGGGGTGGGTTTTTCGTTTTTTTTTCAGCTTTTCCTTTTTGGTCATCAAGTCCTAGGCAGCAGAGGCAGCACAAGCAGGGAACTCTACCCCACCACAGTACTAAGGGCTTTGTGTTCCCCAAAGTCAGATTATTACAGTCCCAGAGGCAATGAATCTAAAAGCACAACAGCTGTAGCTGGTACAAAAAAAAAAAAAAAACACCAAAACCCCAAAAAAACCAACATACCAATCAAACTCAGAGGTTGAAAAAAATAATACATGGAAGTTGTTTGTTTTTAATGCAGTGACATTAAATTCCAATTTAAAGGTAATTCAGAAATCACTTCAACCATTTCAAAATAGTCAGTCAGTAGGGGTTTATGGAAACAAGATGGACCCGCACTCAAAGCGGGAATCCTTTTGCCCACACCCTATGCACACACTTTGGACCCTACAGCCGTAGACTGACTTTATAAAGGAAATTCGATGCCCTCACTTCTGAGAGGCTCTGCTCTTGGGCTAGGGAAACTTCTACGGCTACAGTGGGGAGAGGACTTCCCTGGCAGGTAGGGTCCAAGCAACAAGTCATTTTCTCCTGGGTTTCATAACAGCATCTTCATCACCTCCTGTGAGCAACTCTGACCGCACTTACTGGTAGAAACAACAGAGCTCAGTACACTTAGTGTAATAATACAAGGGCCGTAACGTCAGACGGTTATTTTCTTTCTTCATCCCAGAGAACAAAAGTAGAGAAGAAAAAAACAATAACAATCAGTGTCCCACATTTTGTTTTACTAACTCATTTTCATTTCACCAACGTATCACTTTCTGAAAAAAAAAAAAAAGCAGCTTGCTTTTGATTGAAAGCTTTTGATTACTATTATTTTATCATTTTACAATGCACAAGTACTACTTACTTGACAGTAAGGTGGTCATAAGGTTACACTTAACCAGTATCAAACAATATTGAGCTTCCATAGTCAAACGCAAAATAATATTTTCCCAATCTGTATTTCTAGCTTCTTGTCCAAAGGAGTGACTCCAGGCTGAGGAGTCAGCACCGTCAGGGAGCTCTGATAACTCCAGAAGACATCACTGTTCCACAGAAACCTTCCCAGCAGGCTGGGGAGTTCTGCAGCTGGTAAGCCAGTATCAGAGCAGTTCAAATGAATCAAAAGGTTTCAAAATAGGTCTCCAGTAAGTTCAGCTGCTCTGTGTTTGCTCCAAGAGAATAGAGCTCTACCGTCTAGGTAGGCCTTTTCTCTAATACATAGTTAACGAATAATTCAACACATAACATTAATTTTAGTCTCTTTTGCTGAAATATAAAGAAAGCTACCCTTAAGCTCACCTTTGCCTTCTCAGGATGCATGCTCTTCTCCTAAAATTTCAGTATGGATAAAGACTGTGGTGTAGGATAGAACAGGAAGATTTCCAGACAAGGCAACAGACAGGTACCCCCTCTGCTCCTTCAGCCACATACTTCTGACAGGGGCAGATCTAACTTTAAGGTTTAGACTTCTATCTAAACTTTTTCTGGTACTTAGGTATTCTGCCCTCAAGTTCAATTCCCACTGCAATCAACCAATAGCCAGAGTTTAAATGCCTGTTAGATCAGCTGTATCTTCTTTCAAAAGATCAAGGTGCACTAGAAAAAGCAAAGCATTTTTCTTCACAGAGCAACCTGTAAGCTCCACAAGATGAACATAGTAGTATTTCTCAGGCACTTCTTTAGTGTTATTTAGATAAAGTAGTTTACACACATCACAAAATGACTGCTTTATTATGAGCTTTTGGGGTTTTCTTTAGATCAAGACTTTGTTCTTGATAGAATAAACCTCAGGAAAAAAAAAAGACATGTCTCATGAGGATATTGGGTTGCACAATTGTTTGTGTAAAGCTACTTCTGAGACTTTATCCTCTTTCTGCTTCACTGAATTCCTGTCCTATCTGTTAAGGGCACTGCTCACAGAAAAAATGTTGCAAGTATTCCTTGACTTGAAGGCTTAATTGTTTTTACTAGAAAAGCTATGCACCACTAAGCAATCACCTGAAGGCCAGATCAATTGTTCTTCCCTTTACTGATTTTTATCTCTGTCAGTACTAAAGTACTTCAGGACTTGATCGTTTACGAAAATTGGTTTGATCCTTACAAGTTTACCTTGCCAGGTGTCCTGGTCTCTGTAAGTGTAAAACTCTAGGAGATCACCTGGTCCAGGGATCCGAGATCTTTTAAAGCATATGCCTGCAAATTGCTTTCTATCCTCAAATATATAACTATGCAATTTTTCCTCATTACATCCACTCAACTGTCAGTGTAATGAACTCTTCATAAGCTTCATTGTGGCACATTAAAATAGTCCATGCCATGAGATAGCTGAACACATTCTTTGCAATTATTTCTGCTCAATAAAGAATTATTCTGTTGATTGGTGTGGTTGTTCAATGGGAGTCATGAGAGTCTAAGGAAAGAATATGGAAGCATACGAAAAGGTAACCCAGCTGGATTTCTATCATTCAGCCCCATCTCGAGCCCCCCGAGGTCCAAGGTTTTGTGTAGATAATCCCCCCATCCATAGGCCCCATCATCTATCACTATCTAGGAGTAAGTGAGATTTACTGACTAACATTAAAGAAAAGATGGGATAAACAGTGGTATCAACTTTGTAAATATCTCCCTATATTAAAGTCTTTTTGTCCCTACCACAAAGGTATCACTGCATTTACAGCAGAAAATGAATCAAAGTACTTTCATGACAATGCAAGGAGTTGTAGCAGACACTTAAGGCCCCTTCCATTGCCATGTTTGTCTAGTGACCAGAGTGGTGCTCTACTCTGGCACTCAATCCACTGTTACTGCTCCACTTCTACTCCAAAGACAAAAAAATTAAATAGAGAAAAAACCCACCACAACACAAAAACGACACCACAACCTCCCCACCCTCCAGAAGACCCCAAGGAACCAAAATCAACCCCAAACAGCACAGCCAAACACGAAACACTGAAGCATTCCTTCTTGTTGGGAGCTCTTCAAGATACACATCAAAGATGGTTTTCCATTTTTGCTTCGTTCGGAGTGAATAAAAAGGTAAGTAGCCATGGATGAAGATGTGTTACTGAAACCCACAGAAATGTAAAAGGCTTTAAAATTGAAACTGCTGGCCTTTAAGTGGCTGTAGATAATAGTTGAGCTACAGCCATGCTGCTTTTAATCTAACATCACTGAGTGACAAATGATAGCACCGAGTGGAAAGGAATGCCCCCCTAGAGAGTCTTGCTCTTTAGTAAATTTTTAGTGTGCTTACTAATCAAATATGAAAATAAGCATGCCATCAGCAACACCTTTTAGTTTATGAAGGGACTTGAAATAAAACCTCACATAACTCCTCATTGAGTTGAGTTAGAAATTAATGAAAGGTTTTCCATCTGGAAATTATCATTTGCTGTAAACTTCTTTCTCCTTTCTTTTTATTGGAAGGCCAAGCATCAAAGTGTAAACAAGGGATTTTGGAAGTCTTTAACAAGCCACAGCACAATCAAAACCAAAAATGCTATGTAAACTTTGGGTATAAAGAAGTTCCTCAACTCTATCAAGGTAGTGCGCTCTCTAGCCCTAGAACTTTTTGCAAGACTAATTTTCCTCAGCGCTTCTCTTACTGCCTGCCAAAACCCATAAGATTTATTCTCAGCCTCCTCTTCTTTCTGCCTTTTTTACTAGATCTTATTTTCTCCTAGGTTTTTAAACATTCTGGTGGTAACTATGCCTTCCTACTTCTGACCCTCTCAAGCTTATGCTCAAGACCTCCATTTATCAGCCTCTGTGCTCTGCCATCAGACCATTTTTGAGTTTGACTTTTTAAGTTTTGATTCAGCTTACTATGTTGCCCTAGAACTTAAACGTTGTACAAGTTCTGTTTTTAAATATACGTAATATCTGATAACTATAACTGCAAAAGACAACATTAAACAAAGTTTGTGCAACCAAGCAAAGCAAGACAGCAAATTTTGTCTCACTCCTTTCAGTAGGAAGCTTATTCAGACATTGAAATATCATTTAAATCAGCACTGAAACTAGCTCATGACAGAGAGATTTTGGGACACTCCAAAAACTTGAGCCTGTATTAGATTATGCTGATGCAGTCAATGTGGTATTTTACCAACAGATAAACTGATTCCAAGTTGCTCCTGCAAAGAAGCAGATGGTGACGTTTATTTCTCCAGGGGAGAGCTGGGCTCTTCACTTTGGTGAGAAAGGATAGTGTAGCTGCCATATCAGAAGAGACATTCAGAGGCTCAGGTGCAGTAAGCCCTTCTCACAAAGTGCCAGGGTAGGACCCCAAAGTGTCCCCACCTCCAGGAGATGCCACTCCTGCCCTGTCACATCCAAAAGGAGGAGGAAAACAACACAGTGCAATTGCCCAATTCAGATGCCACAGTAGGACAGGAGAAATATTCATTGCCCTGCTCCACTAAGCATTGCCTTTGGCCACACACATGATCCTAATGTATGATAAATTGTACTGTCTCAGAGGACGACATGCAGCTCTTTGTCTCCGAGTACAATTTCCAAGTCTTTTTTTTTCCCCCTGTTATGCAAAGGGTAAGTCAAAGCTCTGATTTATGTGAGGCTACAGCTAATGCTTTGCAAGGGGGGTGTGTGTGTGTGTGTATTTTAGACTTCATGCTCATGTCCGGTGCACAGGACAAGCACAAAGGTGGTGACATTCAAAGTAGCAAAAAGAATATGCACTCATCATTCAATGACAGCAGAGCTTGGACGCTTGGCTTCTGCACAACTCGAAGTCTCTGTAACTTAATAAATAGGTAGGCAGGCTATTTGGAACCCCTTACACCTAGTTTAAATACATAACAGAGAAGAGCTAGGGACACAGTTAAAAAAAAAAAAGTATTTGTCAGCTCAACTGACAAATTCAAGAAGCTACTGCTATTTTCTGCTTTGGTTTATTCAAAGCAAAAAGAAAAAGAGCATATAGATTTAAATAACTGAATTTACACAATTCGCACTAAAGGAAAACCCAGCTCTTCAATGGCAGAGGTTCAGCAGTGTTTGCCCAGTCACAAGCACACCAAGGTAACACGGACATAGACCAGACTTGACACACTCCAGGACATCTCTTTGGCAAAATTTTAATGGCTGGAATGAAGTCTCATCCTACCAATGCTATTGAACAAAATCTTTCATTGGAAGTTATTTTTTACTTCCTAAAAAAAATAAAAATCTTCCTCACCTTCTGTATCAACAGACACCCCTAAGGGGTTTAGTTTCCGGAGCCCAGTTTCCTAGCCCCCACTGAAATTCTGGTAATGGAAATTTGACATGCAGAACCTGAAACGTCCAAAGCCACTGTTCTTATTAATTAGGGGCCTCCTGCCTTCAGATTTCTTCCAAAAGTCAGTTTTTCCTTTAGCTCCTCCAGACCTCCCTCGTGTTACAGTTTCAGTTGCTCCAACTTCATATCTGCAATGCATTTACTGGAACTGTGGAGGGTATATCTATATGGCAAGGCTAAAAAAAGAAAGCCTAAGTCTTTCACTAAGGCTCACAAGGTTCACCTAGATGAGACAGTCAACAATCTGATCAGCAGTGCCTAATTAGCGTAGATGTGGCCCTCTATCCCTGGCATAATCGGCAGTAAAACATGAAATAGCAAGAGGAAAAAAGGATGGGATAGAGACAGAGGTGATCATCTTAAACTACTGTCTAATCATTCATAACCCTAATTCACATTTATAGTGAAAACATCCTCTTCCTTTTCATCAGAGTGTGTTGACACCTATGGTAATTATTCCCAGAAAGTTAACTCTCTGAGGCAATATTTCTATCCTGCTTAATCACACAAGTACCAACTTGCAGTCCATGAGTACTGATGAGCGGTGACATCCTCCTGTCAGCCAACTAATTTGTTGGCAGAAAATGCCACAGACACTTTCTCCTCTATCTTTCAAAGCCTCTCATGCAAACAAGGCAGAGTAATTAGCACTGACCTTTGGCTAATGCTGGTTGCCAATCAGCAGTGCTTCCCTACTCAGCTCTTGCATTTATATATCTCCATTTAACAACCAGGAGTACAAAATATGCATAGGATGCACACAGCAGGCAAACGGCAGTGCCCACAATCTGGTTACCATCAGGGTTAAGGATGTTTCCCTAATACTGCTAGGGATTCCTATTGCAAGTGCCTGGAAGGAACAAAATGTCATGACACTCCACACCTCATAGAATTAAAGGCAAATTTTAGACTAAAAAAAAAAAAAAAACCCACAAACAGAGAACAAAATAAACTTGACAGGCAGCTTTCATTCAGAAGAACTTATGGTGAAAAAAAAAAATAATACAGGCAACCTGGAAGTTGCAGAAAGTGTGGGCAAACTGAAATATTACAGTCTGGTCTGGCAACGGGACTTGCTGGTCTGAGACAGCCTTTTAGAAAAGGTTATTTGAAGCTTCAAAACACTAAGGTTCAACAGTTGAAAGTGACCACAAAATGCTTCAGTACTATTTTCAGAAGTGACTTCCCCAGGACATGGAAGGATGTAGGGGGCTGTCCAGATGAGAGGGTCTGTCCATCTGTCTGTCCCCCTAGCGAGCAATCTCCCTGAACCTCCAAGGATTATTCTGAGCTCCCTTGCTCCAGGCAAATTGGTTACAGTCTCGTTCACTGTCAAGCGAATCCAACAGAAGATAAATCACCCTGCGTTAATCTTTTACAGTCTACATATAACAGAAAAGAGCAGTAACTTGACACTTTAATCATGGTACTGTTACAAGCTGCTGTTCCCCACCAGGCTGTGAGCACCTCCCGTGCTTGGGCCCTTCGTCACAAGCCACTCCACAGCTGTCACAGAGTGAAAAATGCCTATTTGCAAGCTTAAAGATTAATATAGAAGTCAGTGGAACTTGCTGGTGCCTACCAGCATAGAGGAGGAAGAAAACAGTCCTGGAGCTCAGCATCCCTCTGCTGTCCCACCCCAGAGGGTTTCATCTTGCACTGAAGATGCTGAGTTGCTGGCATGGGGATCAACCTGATGAGATTCAGGAGCCAAAGGCCATCTTCTTCATACACCCCAAATACATACACAAGAGATTCTCTTTCAAGTTCTGAAAAAGCTTGATCTGACTCCAAATTAAAATAAAATTTGACCCTAGAAAGCCAATTCGCCAATAGGAAGCATTTCTCCCTCCAGCATGCATGGGGTTAAGCAACTACATAAACTCTCTCTGGAGTTTTCAACATCACCAGTGGGTCAAATATAGCAAACTATAGTCTTTCGTGGATGGAGAGAAGAAAAGGGTTACTTCAGAAACCCATAACTAGTGAACTAAATCACAAGAAAATATGTACTTAACCTGTCTATCAGTAGTCTACACTTAAAGAAGCCACTTTTGCCTCTACCAGAGCAGCAACGTGCTTTGAAATCTAAGGATAGCAAGCTGGAACATATTCATGGGAAGGGGGGGGAAAGGAAGGTTTGTATTATCCTTATTATTAAATTGCAAAAAGGTCACATTTCTATAGAAAATGAGTTCTGCCCAAAACATTTCCATCAGCCAACAAGGCAGACATACAGGGTATATCTAGAAGTAAAATTGAGACAAATCTTAGTAGTGTACGCTTCTCTTTCTGCAGTACTCCATGGAACAAGTCATTCCCTTTGGACTAGTCTAGATATTCTTGGACAACTTTTCTTTAGGAGGTCCTGAGCCAAAAGCTTTCCAGGGAAAGCTGCAGTTTCTCAACACCTTCAACTACCAGGCAAGCTTGCAGATATACACATATGCATGGATCATATATACATAACACACACAGAGCTGCAGGAAGATATTTGAAACAAAGTACCCTTTTTTATTTACTTTACAATCATTATGGGACACAACAAATTAACTAAACTAATCAGCTAATAGAGAGCATTAACTCTTTCAAAATCTAGATGTTGTGGTTCTTGGATATGGGAATTGATACCAGACAATCTTTAGTCACTGACTGTGTTACTGATTATGTCCAATTATGGCAAAGAAAAAGGAGTTTGAAATGTTTGAGCTGGAGCAGACAGAGAAGTGTAATTCGTGCCTTATGGTAGGCAGATCCTCTTTACCATTATAGCATTATTCAATTATTCACAATCTATTTACCATCAAGGAGACAATCCGTCCATGTGCTCTGTAATATTTACCATTTCACCAAGATGTCTGATGCTAACACGTTCTATTAATAGGGTACCAAGGGGTGACGCTGAGCAAAACTGCACTGGAGTGGTTCAAATCATGTTCAGCTCACAGACAATTTGTCAAGGTGGGAGGTTGAGTTTCAAGCCTGGAATGTAATTCAATTCAGTGTCCTGACAAGAGGCGGCATTAGTGCCTTCTGTGCACAGAGTAAGCGATACTCCAAAAGCCTGCAACAGACCAGCAACGCGATTATCCCACATGCCCTCCATAAAGAATGCCTTCTGTGTTTTAGAACCACAGAACTGCTCTTTCTTTTTGCTAAGATAATTAACTGTGTGATCTTTTACTTATCGCTGTGTCTGGCATCCGTAGTTCTGACACATATACAGCATTCAGAGTAAAACATAAAGCACTCCTGCTTAAAGGAGGGATTTGGGCAAAGTATTGCTTTAAAAGATCAACTTGCTTCACTGCTTTTCCGCTATAGTCTTCTCTTCCTCCAGCCTCAAGATAAGAGACTAAAAAGAAAGTAATCAACCTATATCAATTCACAAGAGACAACTTCAACAAAATATTTGCAGCTACCAAGCAGCTGAAAAGCAGGCTGTGACCATTATCCTTTATACTGAGGGTATTATCTAAGATGCTTCTAATCCCTCATGCATCCTTAAGCATAAAATTCTTTCCTTCCCTCCCACCATACACATCTTTGATTTAGGAAACTTCTGGATATTATGTTAGCCCAGCACCTACCTTCCCAGGTAAGGGTGGCAAATGGAAATCTGGAAGGGAAAGAAGGAAGACAGTTCTATTTCCACCATGCAAAAAAATAGATGTAACAGGGAATTTTATTACCTTTTTAAAAGAACTCACACTATAAAATGATATAGCCATCATATGTGTTAACCTTATGGATTATAACATACTTCATAAAAGCAGAAACCACCGGGTCTAATTAAGCAGAGCCAAGCGTCCATCCTAAGGGATACCTAGTTCAGGGCTCACAGGGGCACAACAAGTCTGATGAAAACAGATTTAAAAGCCCCTACCCCCAACAGTGCAGGAAGAAAAATACTAGAAAAGTTGAGGCAGAAAGAGAGGGTCAGGAGCAAAAGAGAGACACAGGAAAACACTGGCTTCTTGGCCACCTTTCTGGAGTTGCAAGGATGGCAAATGGGTCCCCAACTCAGTGCCCTGTGCCTGTACCAGTGCTGGGTGACAGCCCACCAGCTCCCAAGGTGGCAGCAGAGCACAGACTGGGCATAAGTGACCAGGGAGGAGGGCAGCAAAGAAAAGACCATAAAGCAGGTGGGTACAGGTCGAAGGGAGCCCACATTCAGCAAAAGGGAGGAAGAGAAAGAAAAAAAAATGTGAGAAGCCGCTCTCTGCACTGCTTCGTATTTAAGTCTAACACAGAGTCACCTCCACAAATGCAGAGGATTTTATCAGCATTCCCATAGCATGGTGTAAGGCTTATGCTAGAAGCACAAGAAGCATTCAACTGCCATGACAAGAGCCTAGGAAAGGCTACATGAGGAAAATCCTCACTACTTTTTAAATCCCCATCAAAGCCTCAACTCCTAGCAGCCAATGATGACGATCAGTCAACCCAAACTTTAACATGCATCTGTCCACACTGTTTCCTTTGAACAGATGTGCCAAACACAGCAACAAGCCTTTCACTTTCCAACACTAGATGCTACTAAAACATAAGCTATGATAACTTTTTTTTTTTTTAACTCAAGCAGAGAACAGGACAGATCAGAACGATGGATGAGCCTGCTGCTTGTCCAGGCAGCCACGGACATGTAAGAGCAGGCTCGCAAAAGAGGGCTGCCACGACTGCTGGTTTCAGTCCAGCAGCTTTCACTTCTCAAGCTGCAAAGAAATATCTGCATCACCCCAAGGCAAGAGGAGGCACAGAACTCCTAGCACATGCAATGTCCCAAGGTTACAGGGCCAGGCACACCAAAGAGCTCCCTATAGAGATGGATTCCCCCTCTGAATCTCACAGGCTTCCAGTTTACCTGCAGCACAGCAGTCAGGAAACCCTCTTCTCAGCTGCCATATCACAGCCTCCCAAGCCAAATTTTAACCTGTGATATCCTACAGACTAGCCCATACAAGACAGCTCTAGGCTCACCTCACATTTGAGAGCTCTAACTAGGACAATATCAGAGATTATTTTACCTTTTGTCAGCCAGCAGAGAGCAGCCCTTACAAAGTCATGGTATGCTTAGACATCAGGGAGAGCCAGCCACACTTCCCCCACGTTGCTTTAAGTATGTACAGCTGTGACAGGGGAACCTGCATTTACACCCATGCAAAGAAGCAGCTTTCAGATTAGATAGTATTTTAAACAGGTGCTGGGGTCTATACATGATAAAAGGCCATAAAAAATAGGCTCATTAACCCCAGGGATGGTTTTTGTTGGTTTTTTTTTTATTTCTTTATAACTGTTTTTAATTGGTTCTGCAGGATAGAAAACCAGAGTAACCTATTAATCCCAATATAAGTTTTTCCCTGAGTAAAAGTTTGGACTGCATTTACTTTTACCCAAATCTGTCCCCTGTGTAATTCTGTGGAAAACAATCACGTTACAGCATGGGAAAAAACACACTTCTATATCTAAATATAAGCTCTCTTTATTATTCACTGCAGATGGATGCAGGTGTAGGTAGTGGCTACTGATACCATTTAAAAGCTCAGCTACACAGCTTCCCCTAAAGATATGTGGATGCTAAAAGGAAAAGTTTGAAGCTGCACAGGTCAAATGTTAAGCTCATAACAACAGAAACAGAGGTTCCTATAACAGGAGAGCAAATTTCTGATTGCTTAAGTCTCCAGTGTTTCTCCCTGAGGACCACAGGGTCCATGACAAGGGATTCCTGAGCACTTCATGCACCAGGAAATATCCATCTATGTGATTGGTAGATGCATTTTGGGCCCCTGGGCACATGACTTATTTCTCTCTCATATGTCAATATGTGAAACCGCTCCTTCTATACCAGATGATCATTTCCTAAGCATTTTCTGGAAGGAGGTAAATCCCTTAACTGCCTTGGAATAAATCTGCAAGTCATTAAGCATCTTGAGGGGACATGAGGCTCCAGCTGTGCCAGGCTGGAAGGCAGTGCTCCTTCCAGGTTTGGAATAGCAAGAAAGGGGACAAGCATCTTTCTACTTCAGCCTCAAAAAACACGATACAAGCACAATATTATTTGATCATCTTTTATTTTTGCTTTTGTTTGGCTGCAGCCCAGTTAGTTTTGATTTTATTGGTTAGGTTTTTTTCACCCTCATCAGTTAACAGGAATCAAACCAAAGGGTAGGCCCCGTGTGTTTGATCAACCCACCCACGCCGTTTTGTAAACATCCAATGAATCTACATGTGGTATCACTCAGTTAATAAATAGCAGCTCATGCTTTCACCAGCCCTGTCACTGTGCAGTGTCCTGAAAGGCGGTGTAGTGCACCAGCTCGTCGCAGACAAGAACCAGGATGCTGGTTGTCACTGGGAAACTGGATGTAATGTAGAATTGGAGTTCAAGACCGCAAAGATCCAACATAGGGATTTCACAACACCTTCAGAGGCACAACTGCAAATCTGAGCACACTACAACAAAGCAGTGTTTCTGGTGGGCTTCCGCCCAACTCTCTGTTTCAGAGGCCACTTTCCACCCCAGAGCCACCGCGCCATAAAGGAGTCTTGTTCTCTGTCAGAAAAATCCTGAAGAGCAAAGGAACTCAAGGCTATATGGGAAATGTTTTGCCTCTGGATAGGTTTTATACTGCTTGTAGCCCATGAAATTGCTTATATGGAGAAAAAGAAGAGGGTCAGGGTGTGATGTTGAAGTTTGCACAGGCGACACAAACCTTTTCATCCCCTTCTGTCCGACAAGAGGCTTTACCAAGACAAATCTTTTGCTGTACACTGTAGTCAAAAGAGAACAAAATTCTCAGCTTTGTGTCTATGCCTCCCTACGACACCTAGCTAAAAAACATGGATTGGTTCTACTGTGTTTGTTAACTGGTCTGCTGCTTTAAAAATTTTGGTCCTCCTTTGTCACCACCTGCACTGTTCAATGCATCAGGCTCTGGGACTGCTCAGTTTTGGTAGTGCTGGCAGCATGTTGCCTTGGTCTCAGGCCCTTTTCGTGGTCAGATGGCAAAATCGTTATTTTATGTGTGTGTTGCTTTTTTTTTTTTCCTTCAGGGTGAGGCAGAGAAGGGGAGGACTGTGCTGAAGTCTGTCAGGAAGGTGAAAGAGAAGGTGCAGGTGGTGTGTGGGAGTGTGTGAACACTCAGCTGGCTTTGATACCTGCAGAATGGCGGGGCACACCAACAGATGGATTTGGTGAGGCCTCATCCTCCCAAATACCCTAATATTAGGTCTCTTCAGAAACACACCCAAAGTCTGTTTTAAGTGAATAAGCTGATGTACGCCAACAAGACCCTGAGTGAAGAAGAAAATAGTTGAACTCAGTATAAATCCATTATAAATCTACTAATTTACTTCAATTTCCCAGCACCTACAATACAGGGCAGAGGTGTTTACATAGGTACAAATCAAAATTAAACAGTGCATATGGTACTGGATAGATCTAAAATAGCTTGTGTCCTCTACATATGCCTGTTCCACCACCTAGCAGGTGCATGATTTTCAGCAGGATTGCTTGCAATGCCCTTGAGCAAACACCTACTCATTAGGAAATGTTGATTGATGAAATTCCAATATTCTATGAACATTTTAAAAATATTCATCCCCAAAGAAATGTGATAAGCAGCTAATAAGTTCACAGATGTCCCCACCTCAGTTTCTTTACTATGAAGGCTGCCTCAGAGCGGAAAGCCAGGGATTTAAGGGAGCACAGGAAGTCATATAAACTCCAGCTACACATCTGGCTTGAGCTTAAGCTCCTGGAAATTTTGTTTCTTGGCAAGTGGGCATGGATACCCACATTCTCCTCTTTTGGGTGTCTGGGAGTCCTGCATGCTGGGAGGCATCCCAGCAGGGCTTTTCAGGTCTTCAGCAGAGCTGGAAATCCCATTTTTTATGGCTTCCTCAGGGTTTTATGCTCCATGGACCAGAAATCTCTCGAGGCCTTGAGAATCAGGAGTGTCCAAAAAGTCCTCCAAAGGTAATGATGTGGAATCCACAGCCATCTGTTCTTTTTTGTTGTTGTTGGGGTTGGGTTGTTTGGGTTTTTTTTGGTTGGTTTTTTTTTTGGTTGGGTGGGTTTTTGGTTTGGTTTTTTTAAAAAAAAGAGGCTGGGCTTTTTCCTCCTTTGAGGGTGCTGCCTGGCCCTTTGGCTTTAGCAGCACCCTTGGTGGGATGGAGGCGCCCTCTAGCTGCATGTCCCTCAGTTTGGTGGGCTCCGCTTGGCTCTACCCAAAGGACAACTTCTGCTCTTTGCCCACGGCCACAAGACACATGTCCTCCTTCCAATGTAAAAGCCACTTCAACTTACCTGGATGGCAACTTCCAGGCTTTGGAGATGCCATTGCCCCTAATTTTCACCTGTTTTGAAATGCTGCTTTAATATCAGCTATCTAAAATGGTGGTTAACAATCATATACTAAGAAAATTAATACATATCTGAGGTATGAGTGATACAAATTGGTGGCATTCAATGCATGAGATTTTCCATGCCCATAACTGCCAGCAAGGGTACCACATACTTTGTAACACTGCATCCAGTAAAGAGGTCCTGCTTCTAACTGTGGGGAAAAAATCCAAACACACGGTGTATTTTAACTCCCTAGGTTGCAGTTGTGATGCCTAAGTTATCATTAAAATCTACTCTGAGCTCCCAGATGCAGGCAGAGGCATTTGTTTCAAAACAGGACAACAAGACTGTCTCAAACACTTTCTGGTTTTCTTCCTTTTTTCTAAATGAAACTTTTTTTTTCCTGCAAATGTCAGAAGTTCACAGAAATAGATAGTGTCTCCAGTGCAGGCTAGAGGAACTAGTCCTGCAAACAGATGTGGATTAAGCCAGGCTAGGGGACTGAGTTAAATTCTAGGGGAACACAGCAAAGTACAGTGCTCAATATTACGGCACTATAATGAGATTATAACAGGTATTGCACCTACCTGGTTCTAAAGGATGATGTCTTTCAGCCCAGTGAAGGGCTAAGAGTAGATACAAACCAAAAACTCTTTCAAAGATAGGCCTTTGATTATGTCGCATTGGTCTGCCAAAGAATAAACACCAATGTTTTTTTATATATATATATACTTATATATATTTTTTATATATATATATACTTATATAATTTTATTCAACAGTATGCTCCTAATAACATCAAACAGAGGCTTCGCACAGGAATCCGAGTCATACAAATATGCACCTTTGCATAGGACTGAAATGCAGCTGAAAATATACCAAAAAAGAAAACACCTAGAAAGGCTACTGGAGAGGCAGCCTCTGGGATTCCATCATTGCAGTCCCAGCTCCAGGCCCTCCAGCAGTCCTCAGGTTTTCCACAGCAGGAGAGGTTGGTCAGTCCCTGGTCTGCCCTGAGGGCAGGGCTCAATGTGAGCTTGGCTTGTCCTGTGGTGTTCCAGGGACCTTGTTTCTGCAGCTGGCTCATACCACATACACCAGCACAACAATACTAGTAACTGGTACTACTAGTCCTGTCCAAATACAGGTGTCAGAGCCTGATGTGCCAGAGCCTGCATTTCACCTATCACACCTGTCATTGGTAGCAAAGGATCCGTCATTGACTCTTCTCTAAAATGTAGTCCCTTTTCCTGCCACCATTGTGACCCATTGTCTTATAATAAAAATAAGCTATATTATGACTACGTGGAGACAGTGACCTAAAGCTTTAATTGCTATCAACATCCCCCATAGTTAATTCAAGAAAAAGAAAGGTTACAGTGAGTGGGGAGGTGAAAAGTCTTCTCAAGCCACAGGACTCTTCCTTCAAGTGTTTCGTCATCATTGACACACACTATAGTGACACAGGTCCTCATAAGTCTTCTTTAAGTGATCTTTAAAAACAAATTCAGCAAAAAAGAATGCTCTCAGTAAACAGTATAAAAATACAGTGGTTTGCCAGAACCTGAAGAAATGCCTGTGAAATTATTAAAGATGCGAAAACATTTATTTCCACTTATGGAGCAAAAACTTGCCAACAAAATCAAGTAGTCTGATTGATTTTAGTTTTTATTAAATCATCCAGGCCTCCTACAGCCATAGTCTCCATGTTAAAATATACTATAATTTCATTTATTAAACATTTTAAAAAAAAAAATCAGACAAGCAGATGCCATACTTTTAAATTTCTTGAAGCTACAATTGACTTGTAATGAAATCCCCCTGTGTGTTACAAAACAGGACTGTCAAGTCATAACAGCTCTATTACAACTTCTGCTTCAGTCTCTGCTACAGAGACTTTGTACAGACTGCCAAAATTTTTACCTACCCAAGGGAAGTCATATTCAACAACAGAGAAGAGGAAATTGTGCTCAGATGAGTTGTTCTCTTGCTGTTGTTCTCTTGTTACAGAAGTGGTGAGGGCGGAGGGCTGAGGGAAAGTGAGAGAAAAGCTATGGACTGATGAGCAGCAGCAGAGCAATGTGCAATTTTGGAGTTTTCCACCACTTCGCAACTCTCATAGCATGTCGGTATTTTATAACAATAACAGGGCAAGGCAGAGCAGCCTGGTGGCAGAGTGACTGTACTGGGTAGGAATCAACCCTGATTCAGGCAGCAGCGATATTAACGTCCACCTGAGACACTTCCAGCAAGTCGAGTCATCCGTCTGTGCCTGGCATTCCAGGGAAATAGGAATGATGATATTTGTCTTTTAGTCCAAAGATGTTTCAAGAGTAGGGGTGGGAAGAGCTGTGTGACTATGGGTGAAGCACACATTCTGAAGCCAAAAAGACCAAGAAGTTTTCTGCCTCAGGCCATGCCTCAGGTACACCAAAAAATTTCTGTGAGATCTCAGTCTGTAGCTTTCAGGAAAACCTTTGCTGATAGAGGTTTCATAACTGCTTTTGCTGCTGACTGTGAAACACAGCTAGTGTCCACATGGAAACTTCTGAATTATTCAACACCTACACCCATCATTGTATTTGTTTTTCTATCTGCTGTGATTTAATAATTCCCACCCTCTGTATACAGCTGACTTAAAGCACGTTAAGAAATTTGAACAGAAAGAAGAGTTTTTCCAGTTGTTAAATTACAAAGTAGGCCTGAGATCTCCTAAAATGCAATGAGAACCAAAGCTACTGAGCTGTTTAACAATATCCATGCTGCTACATTTCCTCTTCTCTGCTGCCAAGGCACAACAACCAATATACACAGAGAATGAAATTTTATGACATTCAAATGATGAACATTTTCCATAATAGAGTGTTCTACCACTGTTCACCACTTTGCCTTGACAAAACTGGCTCTGCCACAGCAAGGACAGGGGAGTTATTGCACCAGGCACTGGTAACCCACAGGGAACTCAACACTGAGCTCCCGAGTTTGCAGCCTGAATGAAGCCCTCTCCCTTGCTGCCACCCCTCTGTGGCTGCTGCTTTGGGCCCTTCTGTAGCTGGAAAGGAGGCCTGGAAATCCCAGCCCCAATAGTGAAACCGTAGTCTAAAGACAGCCCCCTGAGGCTGTGGCACTGTGGGGTGTGATGGGTGGCTGGGTCTCATAACCAAATAGCAGGAGAGCCTTGTCTTCAGCTGAGTTGAACTCATGACATGCATTGGTGTGTCTGACTCAGGAAGATCAAAACAAATTAAAAACCCCTCAAATTTAATAGGGCTTTTCTTTTCTTTTCTTTCTTTCTTTCTTTCTTTCTTTCTTTCTTTCTTTCTTTCTTTCTTTCTTTCTTTCTTTCTTT
>JAOTQQ010000001.1:93744511-93772885 GCA_026546715.1 Gallinago undulata | reverse complement strand
TTTCTTTCTTTCTTTCTTTCTTTCTTTCTTTCTTTCTTTCTTTCTTTCTTTCTTTCTTTCTCTCTTTCTCTCTTTCTTTCTCTCTTTCTCTCTCTCTCTCTCTCTCTCTCTCTCTCTCTTTCTTTCTTTCTTTCTTTCCTTCCTTCCTTCCTTCCTTCCTTCCTTCCTTCCTTCCCTCTGAGGGTTGGATAAAATGTGCATGGTCTAAAAAGAAAAATATGTGCACATTACTGTAAGCTTATAATGGTAGCAATAAGTCTCAGGGGTGTTTCCCCAAGTCACAGTTGGACTTTTACGATATGCAGAACCCACTTTTAAGACATCTCATTCTACTTTCTCACAAATGCAAAGTGCTAGGCAATTATTGCAAGGTTGGAAATGCCGCAACCCTTAAATGACACAAGAGTCAGTATATTTTTCTTCCAACAATCTTACACTCATGCTCAGCAAAGAGATTTATAACGCACTGTTCCTGTTTCACATACAAGACCCTGCAGAGCATCTCTGGAGAGAGCGATAACTTTAGCCCTGTGTCCACACTCATCCAAGGCTAAATGAAGGAAACAGGAATGCTTCCCCTGAGTCCTCTACTTCTGCCTCTGATTTTACTGAGCTTGGTATTTCAGGTACTCAAGCAGACATATTGTTTTTCTCACTCTCCCATTGGCAAATTAATCAGTTCTTCACAAACTGTAGGTGAAATTTCTGACAACTCTCCTGAGCTTTTTCAGATTCTTTTGTACTGGAAGATATAGTTTTTGTCTGCATAGGAGTGGCAATCTCTCCCTCAAGACATAGGGCTACCATTTAGCCTAAAACATTAAGTGCATTTCATACATCTAGTTATCTAAGCCTACACCATTTTTATTGGATAAATATTTAAGAAATTACAGTTTCCGTATAACACTCAGACCATTTGCACATGGGCAGCCCTGTCACAGCAAACTCAATGTGCTTTACAGTGTGTCAAGCACAGTTAGTTGGAGAAAGAAGTCATGTCTATTGATAAAACAATAGCATACAGATAATCGGTTTTGAAAGCTTCCTTTTGGGCAAGACCCTAAGACATTTTTGACCATTGATTCATTTGGCTCTCTGCCTGTTGAGTCAGGATACTGTACAGACACCAAGGACACAGACTAAGAAAGCATCTGATCTGCATTTCAGACTCCTTCAGTAAGTTCAGAAAGGCTAGGAGAAAATTTTCCAGGTTGATTGTTTCACTAGTTTCTCACAAGATGGAAAACTATTGTTCTGTTCTTTTCTGAACAGCATCTCCTCTTGTAGCACAGTATGTACTGTAATCCGCAAGATCTCTCTTTTGAGAGTGATGAGGTATTTCAGCTGTAATTTTAGTGCTCTTCTAGAAGGCACTTAGCAACAAAAGACTATGGTCTTTTATGGTCTCATTAGGAGGCCATAAAGCAGCTAGTGGGTGCTTACACTAAACTTAAAGATTTGGGCTAAGGAATGAATCCTGGGAGAGAGGTTCCTATAAAAAGGCACCTAACAAATACCAGTGAAAACTGGCATGTCATTGAAGCAGGTAGACTGGGGAGGGTGGAGGGGGGGAAGAAGGCGTTGTGCTTTTGGTGTTGCATTTGCCATAGTTAAAATCAGAGTAGATACATACATTCAGGATTTTTTTTTTATTTTTTTTCTGGCAGCTTTCTAAAAATGCGGTTCAGACAGAGTGTCTAAAAAATAAACAGCATCGGGTATTGTAGCAGCCAAAGAGAATCAGCTAAAGAGCTACTTGTATATGCTCATATACTTTATGCCCAACATACACAGCTGAGATAATGGAGTCTTGTTCTATACAATGCACATCTAATTCACCACCTAATACCAGGCAACTTTATCTTAAGCACTATTACCACGGAGGACCCAGGTAGCATGTGTGCGCTATTAAATACCTTTTCCTTCGCCAGCAAAGGATACAGTGTATAGAAACATCAGGAGAAGGGAGGAAGAATACACTCTAGTTTTGGCTGTAAAGGCTAGCAAAGGTCTCTGATTGACTATTTACTTGACCTTCTTGCAGCATAAGCACCACAAAATTTATAAAGCTGTGTTAGAAGGTACAATGGTTGGCTGGTACCAGGGAGAGAGGCTTACTTTGATTTGATCTCTCTATTTTATCTTATATTATTTTACATTTGGTTGATGTAAACTAATTATTTCTTTGGCTTAGTTACAGTTCTTTATATTGTCCATGGTGGGGAGGTGTTCACATATACATTTTCGGAGCCTTTGACATTCTTGGTTTTTCAAAAAAAAGACAGAACCTTATACAAAGGGGACAGTTTATATATGAGGAAGAGGTAAATAGGGGCATAAAAATACTTCCTTTGTGGGCCAATGACAGAATGAAAGTTGGAAACAGAAATAAAAATGAATCAAGTAATCGCAGAAGATTAAAAACAAAACAAAACCATACCCCAAAACCCAAAGAAAAAATCTATACCTAAACATCAGAAAGAGATTTTATTTGTTGGTGTTGTTTCCTATTTCCATTTGACTTCCTTGGCAGGTAGCCCAGTGCTCCATCAGTTACAGGAAAGGAAGTTACTGTATCACATTGTTGTAGGGATTGAATTTTATTGCTTTGCTATTACAATTAGGTAAGTATTAATTCAGTTAATGAGGCATAGCATTTTTTTTAAAAAAAAGTATATACAACTGGGGATTGTGGATTAGTCCTCCCCTAAAGCCCCCCAAAAAAAATTTTATGAGAGTGAAGGAGAGAGATTAAAAATAGTAAAATAATAAAAGGAGATACATTTTTAAAGGGGCATACTAAAAGCAAGGAGTCATTAATGTTGATTAGCTGACAACCAGCCTTAGGGGAAGCTGCATGTGTTAGTAGTGACCACATTCACTAGCAAGCATCCCACTAGCTGTGCAAAAAAGCCACCCAGATACCAAACAAAAGATGGGGAGAACACCCAGGGTCCTGACCTTACCAGTCTGGGGTAGGGGACACCTATTCACAGTCCAAAAGATGAGCTTAAGAGCCACTACCCCTCTCAGTTACCTGGATTTTTGGTGGATTTTGGGTGTTGTGTTTGTTTTTCTATTATTATTTGCTTACGCTTTGAGCATAATCTGTTTTTACTAAAATAATATTGGTCTGTAGCTGAAATTACTATTCTGCCGCAAAATCCTAAGTGGGAGGAAATGTCTACACTGAATGTGATTTATGGGGAAAAAAATCACAGGCAAACCTAAATGTCTGGTGGGATTCCACATCGTTAAAATTGTATGGCAAGAGATCAAAAAAATGGAAAGCACAGCAAGGCAAGCAACCAACAGTGCAACTTTTGAAATATTGCTTTGACTCTAAAATATCACTTCAGTCATCTCCCATCCTAACTGTTAGATTCTCCAGTAGGCTGGACTATGTGGATGGGGACCCTATCTCACCAGTACAGATAGAGGAGATCAGAATGATGCGTGGTGGGCATGGTAAGGGATGGTGGGTACCAAGGAAAGCCTGCAGGAGGAAGGCATGTTTTGACACAAAAAAGTTAGCGATTTGAGCCTAATTTTAGGACCTGTTGAACTGCATGAGGGAAGATAGGAGCTCTGAGAGTAATGCAAGTGAAAAGAATGAACCACCCTGTGAAAATAAATCACTTCAAGCTGTAAACTGTACTCAGGGACTCACTTCTGCTCGGTGGGGAGTAGGGACGACAGGAAAATTAGCCTCAGAGATGCTTATTTGAAGTCTTGTGCAGACCGTGGTGTGAAGCTACTAGACCTCCATTTTCTTTTTCATTCAAACAAATTGTTTTTAGCATATACATGTTTTTTCTGGCTTCACTTCAGGTCATTGCCTTAAAATTAAATATTATACTCTGTGCTCATTTGAATGCAGTGAGACCAAATGCTTTCCTTTCAGGTCTTGTGCCAGGGGGAGGAACCCAGCCCCGTGGGGAGGACTGGGCTGGGGCCCATGCAGCGTTTTTGCGTGAGGACCACAGCGCAGCCCTCTGAAGGTGGATGCTGCTTTAGCTGAGGTGCTGAAGACACCATCCCTTCACAGGACGCACAGCTGCTCAGTAACACAGAGGCATATATACATTGCCAAATGAGAAGCAGCCTCAATGTACAACTACAGCACAATTTCTTCTGAGAAGGATACGTAATATTTCTTAGAGTACCAACCCACAGGCACTTATATACACGGGACGAAGATATCTATGGGTTCCCTGAGCCTTCATGTCTGATGCCTTATGCCCAATGTGCTTTACTGTTGCTGAAACTGAAATTTCTGCTACATATCCTGGCTTAGTGATGAATCAGTTCAGATATAAGCTCAACATCTGCTTCCCTAAATCCCCAAATATGAATATAAAGCTCTAGTTATTTCATGCTGTTTTGCAAACATACACTTTTGAAAAGGTTGGAAACTAAACTCACGATTAATTACAAATCCATGGTGGGTAAACTCAAGTAGCTCACCTTACTGAAGAGATTTAAAAATTGAGTTTACTAATAAAATTAGGATAATCTGTATGAAAGAGGAGTGGACATAAAGGATATTTCTCTCCTTATGTAGACAGCAGCAGACTGAATTAAAAGATTTCTACTGATCCCAGACAGTGGATCCCAACTACCTTTGTAGGATGCTTGACCAATCTTGCTTTGATCCAACTTTAAAGTCGTACAATAGTGATGAACCTCAGCTGTTCAATCTAATTAAAAATAAATAATGAAATTTTCTAACCAAACAGATGTCACTACATGCTTTTTTAATGGTGACTCTTAGTAGTTGCTTGCTTGCAAAAATTCAGGGCAAACAGCCTGGAAGGGTTGAAAGCCTGGGCATGCAGTAAAAACATTTGCCTGTATGTATTTTATTTTTATTTTACAATTAGGAATCCTAAGAATCTGAACAAGTGATCACTGCATTCAGGCTTGCAGAGTCTGAGAGATTTACTACAGCAACTTAAGAGACTAGTCCAAGGGTAGCCACTGGCTGTTTCCTTGGAGGAGTCATGGAGTCCAGGCAACTGGAGAAGAACACAGATCATCCTGACCTTTAAAAAAGGGGAGAGAAGCAGAGTCAGGCAATTATGGACTACATATGCTAATCTCAAATACCCAGAAAGATACATATATAACACACAATACATTTCCAAGCAGCTGGAGGATTACAAGGTCTTAAGAAACCAACTAAGATTTGTCAAGAATAAACAAATCATGTCAACCTTGTCTAATTCATTTCTGTGACAGGATAATCTAAAAAGTAATAGATGTGATTTATCTTGTCTTTAGTAAGACTTGTGGTGCTGTCCCACATGACGTTCTTATGAGCTAACTGTGGAAATATGGGCCATTATGAAATAATTGTAATGTGAAAATGGAGTGAGCTGAAGAAACTTGTGTACTGAGTACTCTTCATTTATCAAGAGGTTCTCTGGACATCTGAAAAGCATAACAAAGAAGCCAAGATAAGCCTGTCCCTCATGTTTTGTGCTCTTCACCATTTCCATTAGTAACCTGGATGATGAGGGTGTGCATGTTTGTATGTGTGAATGAATCAAGTCTGAGATAAATATTTCTAGGAAAAATATTTTCAAATAAGGAAAGTAAAATTCCTTAAGAAATACACAAACAATTGGGCTGAGGACTGAAAAAAGAACTAAGTGCACACATATAAATGGGGAATTACTCACCAGGTAGTGATACTTTGGAAATCATCTGAGAAATTATAGTGGCCAGAAAATGAAGTCAATAGTATGGATATTAGTCAGGGGGTGGCATATGTGAGACAGCAGAAGTAATTGTCTGATTCCATTTGGCACTGCATAGGCTTTTACTGGTGTAGATATCTAGGTCTGAGCATCATCTTAGGATGAAGGAATGCAAAGAGGAAAAATGTCACTTGGACATTACAAATGAAAAAAAAGAAGGCATATCTGAATTTGTGGAACTGATTATCAGCAATTTATCCCTCTAGATTTGAGAGGAGACATGGTGGTAGGCTGCAAGGCATTTGCTTGTTCTGCTGCTCTTCATGTGAATGCATCCTACTGCTGGTCCAGAACTGGCTGGGAGTATTAATATCATTTTACAATAAACACAACAGTTATAAAAGCATTAATATCCACTGTGCCCTTTGGGATATGAAGCAAATACAATGTACCAATAAGGCTAAAGGGATAGACACAAGTCAGTGTAATGCAACTGCTGAAGTCAAACCTATTCAAAATGTAAATAGTTTGCATACTGTGTAGATTAGACCAATAGAGCTGCTCCCCTGTCACTCACATGTAGCATCAAAACTCATCCATTAGAAGTTTAAATGACCACGTATGTACCCACTGCAGCACAGCGTGAGGCATATGGTGTTACGAGTCAAAAGTGGATTTAAGTCCAGGTGTTGTCACTTGATGTTAAGTCTAATTTTAGGTAGCTGTTTTTGGTGCTTCCCCTTTCTATTCAAGATACCAAGACAAAATGCCAAAAAAAAAAGAAGTATGCCACATCCATGTCCATAAAGTTTATCAACTTACAGACTCCAGGACAGGTATATCATCCATTGTTTTGCACCAGTAAGCACGGTACTATACAAAAGCATGCAAAACCATTTATGGTACAGAAAGATTCTGTGATTTCACTCCTCAAGTAACTGGTGAACATTCAACCCACTCCTATTTTTCTAGGAAGGTAATTCCTGAGATGCAAAGTTGAGTTGTATGTTGGCATTTTCAAGGACACTGTACTTTAGTGAAGCATACAGAAACAACTCCATAGGGACATAACAAAACAGGAGCAAAACATTGTCTGATACAGATACTCAGAGGCAAGAAATGATCATGGGGTTAAATTACAGTAAGCGGTGGGCTTTTTTATTTTGTTGAAAAGTACATCTTTTACTGGATTCAACATAGTAATAAGATGAAAAGAGGTCCACTGGCAAGGGAGGAAGAAAAGCAAAAGTTTGGAAATACTTGATACAACTAAAATAAATGACAGCTTTTTCAATATCTGACAGGCAGGCTCTAGTAGACCGTTTTCCCATATCCATGGAGAAAGTAAAGTCTTTGACTGATATAAGTCAGTTTAGCACAAATGCTGGTCTACCTAGTTAAAACCTGTACTACTTGTTTCTTTTAATAGATAATATAGGTAATATCTAGCTTTCACTCTGAACCCATGCTTTAACACTCAGAATTTATTCATATTTAATTACAATTTTATCACACTTTTCTAATCAAATAAATTTACTTTGTCCTCCAAGCAATCACCTCAATATTCCAGTATGTAAAAAATACTTTCATTATGTTTATTATAAAAATATAAATGTTTCCACTACAAATCATTTTACATTAGTAAGAGGCCATCTACAATTGCACAATATATAATCTAAATGAGTAAGAAATGCTTTGAAATACAAGTTAACGTAAATACATATTGCCAATCAAACCACATCTATACATTGCTTATTGAATGCTAAGTAACAGCACAAAACTAGATATGTTAACAGAAATAAATAGAATGGAAACTATATTTAAAGATACAAAACCAATAATATGTCATGTCATTTTATGAGCAGTTGCATTTTGCTTGATGTCGATAACCGAAGCAAGTCCTGTACAGGAAGATGGCCACACGAATTCTAGTTTCTCTACTCCACAATGAAGAATTGTACACTGCTATGTATACATATGTACACGGGGACAGGGAGTATAGGATGCTTGCAACAGAGGCCACTTACAGTACAAATCAATCTTTCACGAGGAGAAAAAACTAAATGTATTTTAAAACTCTCTACTCCTAATAGCAAAGAAAAGCAAAATTGAGTTTATTTTTCCCAAGAATCAGGGAGATTTAATCTTTTATGTTGAACATGCTCAAACAGCGGGCAAGGAAAATGACATGATACTAAGAGAAAATTAAGGGTGGTTGGTACAAAGTTTTCAGTCATCATCTAAAACTCTAAGAACTGCTTCTCATTTTCAGAAGCATTTCAGGGATGTCTCCCCCCGACTCCAGGCCCCTCTTCCCCACTCTCCAGTGGCATAATGAAGCTGAAGAGAAATGTCATGAGGAGTATGTTATAAAAAGCTGTACCCACACAGACAATGTCTGCAAATGGGTTTTGGTGACTTAAATGCACTAACAACGTCTGATTTAGAACAACCTCAAACTGAAGAAAAGAAAGATTCTAAATTAACTAAGCAACAGAAAATACGGCTTTTCTCTTCAGTGTGCTGCATTTCATGATAGATTGTGGCAGATAAGTAGTGTTCTTTACATCTTAAGTGCTTTATTTTAATTTTCTTCCATTTTTCATTTTTTATTTCAACTTACTTTAAAATCCATTCATTTTTCTTTCAGTAAATATTACTAATTATTATCCTGTGACTGTGTTTAAATCCAGTTCTTTACAGCACGCTCACTGCCAGCACTCATTAAAAAGTCTCTAATTCTTCTTCTATTTAGCAATGTGTGATAAATGTTGTGTCTCTACATTTTATAAATCTTGGAACCACAAAGAACAATTTATAAGCGGATTCAGCTGCACAAACCCTAGGAAATGATTCTTCCCTTACTTACGTGCCCTATGCTACAAGGAACTTCAAAAACCAAACCAATACAACAAAGAAAGCTCAACCAGTTACCTGCTTTTGCACGCATGGCAAAACGTGGTGTGCCACGGCTGCCTCCCACACAGCCTTGCACTTACAGGGACTCGCTGCTATTCATCAGAATCGGGTTTTGATTCCAGCATGGCAAGTTGGGAATTGGAGTGGTCTCCACTAGTGTCCAAAGCCTGATGTCTGCGTGCCTGGCATCACATCTAGAGTGTTAAGAAACACAAGAAGTGCCTCACGCTGCAATTTAAACCGTTCACTTTCAGACTGAAGAGTCACATTGGCTCAGAACCAGGACTGACATGCTCTGGAGCAACAGCTTAAGAGCTCGCTATTGGGAAGATACTGAAGACTGGGGAGGACCCTCAAATCCCACCTTCCAGGCTCCTATTTCCATCAGGAAATGAGAATTCTCTCCTAAAGATGGGTTCCTTTCAGCTTTTTTTCAAGGAACAGATGCCTAAGGAACCTGAGCAAAAAGCAAGGCTCCTGCAAGATGGCAGTGCCTGGACCTAGGTCTTCTAGCTCAGATTTAGGCAAAAATACATACCAAAGTCCCATTTCACAAGCTTAAGTCATCCTTTTAAACTACCCACTTCTCCTCGGCTGCAAATCACCATCTCAGCATAACTATCAGTTCCCAGGGTTGGGAGCAGAGTCTGACAGCTGGAAGCCAAGAATGGACCACTCCCCAGGGAACTCAAAAAGCATCCTCATTCAACACAAGATGCAACCCTGACTCTTTTTAATGTCTGTTCGGCAAATCTCCCACCTGGACATCACTTGAGAACAAGGGTCCTTATTTTGACAGGGAAGCAAGCCTTTGGGAAGTAAATGAGACGTATGTACCTGAGTGGGCCAGATACTAATCTGGGGAGCGATACGTACGCAACTCTGCCAGAACTCAAGTCAGGGTTAAAATACCCCTCACAACAAATGGAAGGAATCTCAGCAAGTCCAGATGCTTTATATAGAGTCAGAGCTGGAAAAAATACCATCTTTCTTTTCTCCTGTATTTCACATATGAAGTTATAAGTATAAAATAATCTACCAATTAACCCTCAGACAATTTCTCAGGTTGAACCAATGAAGTTTTGATAACATTTGGCACTTGGCAATAATACAGCCAGGTTAATGTATTTAAGCATAAATATAAACAATAATGGAAAAAAAAACCACAAGAGAGAATAAATAAGTCTTTTAAAAATTAAGACTTGTTTCTGTTTAAATGAACGCAATTAGGGTCCCAGCTAACATAATGGCGAAAATCTTTTGTCAACTAAAAGTCACTACAAACTTTATTTCTGTGTTCCTTTCTGAAGTTGAATGAAGTTACAATGACATTATAGTAAATATGGCCACACAGGTAGTGAGGTATAGTCCTCTATTTTCCTTGCTTTTAAAGAAATAAAATACCTGTTACAGATCTCTTCTGTATAAAAATACTGCAAGTCTTTCTTCTTTGCTGTATAGATCACATACACAGCTTTTACGTCCAGAGGTCTTCATGATATTCAGTCACTTAATATTCAAATGGCTCTAGGTTTTAGTATCACTGGTTTTTACTTGGAAGGATTTTTTACATATTTTTTCTTTCAATATTTACTATCTGCATTAACAGTCAAGAGCACCCACCCTTTAGGATTAACAGATAGAAAACAAGTTCACTCCTATTTTTAAGGCATTTATACTCAATATTTGAGTGTCTCAGTGGGTTTGAAATTTCAGCCATTACGTTTCCAAAGCTTCTGCATAGAACTCCTTTAAATTCTGTCGTTTATCAGCCATTGCTTTTGCCCTGTGATGCAACTTTTCTTTTTCTTTCTCTCCTGAGTAATATCATTTTGGTACCTTACACAGGAACAGGGTTGTTCTTTGTATGAGTTTCTAGAGCTTTGATACTGCTAACAATCTTCTTTTGAGGCCCCACAACTGTAACGCCAACTTTCTTCATGTCACTGGAAAAAAAGAGAAGATGCACTAGGTGAATAAGCATACAGTTTCTGTGTTTCCTAGGGCTGATGTGGAAAAGCAAAAATCAACTCTCCCATCTTATTGTTGTATTGGAGGAGCCTCCAGGTACGGCAATACTGCTGAAACACAAACCCTGATATGAAAACTATTGAGAGCCATTGTATGAAAACAGCAGGAGGCTGCAAAAAAAGAGTAAAAACTCATTTAGTCTTGTTGTGTTTGCTTACCTGGAAGAAAAGACAATGAAATAGTGTTCCCCAGTGATACACGCACTGGGATTTAGGGGCAAGGTGTTCAATTTCGGGCCAGCTGCAATCTTGAACCTCTCTACCATCTCCAACCCCCTGATCAGCCTGATCACTGCTCCTGAGCGATGCTGACATCTTGCTGTTATGTGCCGAGCCCTCTGAATCTTAATATAATCTTAAAACTCTGATACCAGTCCTAACTCTGGTATCAGCATTGAGATTAATAGTTGAATGGCCAAACTTCCAGCATCTACCCTGTTTTTCACATCCTGTTTCTCCAGTCTCTTTGTTCCTTGTGTGACATGGAAGTGGTTTAACACTTGCAGAGGGCCAACACAGGCTCACAGGAAATTGGGCATTCCTAGAGGATTTTTGCACTGTCCCCAAAGGGTGATCATTACAAAAAGCCATTAGCAGCCTTTTTATAGTTGCAATAATACACTAATTAACAGCAGCTGCTGCTTACTTCTTCATAACTTGTCACATATCCAGCTAGCTGAACAAGGAGTCAAGATTTTCTTTGTCAGAAAGTTAATAACTGTATTGGATGCCTTTTCAGATGCAGAGAGAACTTAACTTACTCTTTCTTATCACAAGAACAAAGACAGATTATATTTAAATATAATAAAGTTACAAGTAGTAAACTTACAAGTTTATCATGTTTAAATATCAAAACTAGAGGCAGGAAGGAGTTCATCCCCTGAATAATTACTACCATGTTGGAGGAAAGCAGCTATATGGTGCTTGCTCTCACTCACCTGGATTGATGGAATGTGGGATGGGCAATAAAGGAAAGCAGAAGAAACTGGGAATTTCCTTGGCATCAGTGAGAAAAATCTTTGGGACCATGGTCTTCACACAATCATCAGAGCATCTAAGTTTTCTGTATGTGTATTGCAACTACAACAATAATTTGCATTTGTTTCTTTAAATGTAAAAATATTTTAGTTAAAACTGGAAACTTCATACAAAACCACTACTCCTATGCTTATGTTTAAACTTGTACCTTCATTCACAACAAATGATTAAAAGCTGTAGCCAATTGAAACTTACTCTGTAGAAATCTTGGCTATTGTATCACAGGAACTGTACTCCACACCTGTGAAAATATCTTTGCATTGTCCTGTCCGAAAACCATTGAGCCAATCACCTGCCGTGCGGAAGGCTGAAATATCAATGTTACTTTGGTCCAGGAGAAGATTTGATGGCCTGAAATAAAAAAAAAAAGAATGTGATGAATGTTAGGGAGCAGGGATACGTATGGATTTATTTTGTGTCTAAACTTAGCACTGGCATTGGTAGGAGCTTCCAGGATAGATGTGGCTTTTCTGTTTGTCTGTGGAAGTTACCTGCTGCTGAGGCCACCACAGGTACTCACACTGGGAGCTCTATGAATGCTGCGTAATCATCCTGCTTAAGAGCACCAGCTTCTCATGCCCGTGTTTAAATCACTGAAGCATCACCAATTCATGAAGTGTATCACTACCTTACAATTTAATGTGTGAAGCATTAGTAAAGGTAAGTCTAATTTAAATTATATTTCTGTGATTCACCTAGTCCCAAACAACACACAAGTGATGCACAATCTAGATTAGTTGAGTGTTTTCGTAAAATTTACACATATCAAATGTTCAGAGTATTGTGGCCCATTGACAAATCCTAAATGCTGCTACTAAGTCAGAAACACAAATAATAAGACACTAATGGCTTTAAAAAAATTGTACCGAGTCTAAAAATCAAATGTTAGGTGAATTTGTAAGACAAATGTAAATGCATTCTGCAGTGGACAGAGGCAGAAATGAGTAAGTTATGAAATACACTTAGCCAAATGTAAAATGCAATTGCCATATCCAATTTAAAATTGATGCTCACTCCAAGACTGAAACTTTACAGAATCACAGAATGATATGGGGTTGGAAGGGACCTCTGGTCCAACCCCCCTGCCAGAGCAGGTCCACCTAGAGCAGACTGCACAGGAACGTGTCCAGGTGGGTTTTGAATGTCTCCAGAGAACAGGACTCCACAACTTCCCTGGGCAGCCTGTTCCAGTGCTCTGCCACCCTCAAAGTAAAGAAGTTCCCCCTCATGTTTAGATGGAACTTCTTATGTACAAGTTTGTGCCCATTTCCTCTTGTCCTGTCACTGGGCAACACTGAAAAAGGACTGGCCCCTTCTTCTTGACACCCGTCCTTTAAGAATGTATAGGTGTTGATAAGAACCCCCCTCAGCCTTCTCTTCATCAGACTAAAAAGACCCAAGTTCCTCAGCCTTTCCTCATAAGAGATGCTCCACACCCCTAAACTTCTGTAAGGTTATCACACAAACAATTTAGAAGTAAAAACCTAATCATCTCCTGTCTTTGAAATTAACTTGGTGCTCAGGAAGAGCTGAACTGACATCCTAGTTACCTTAAAAAACAATGACGAAACCAGCAAGAAACAAACAAAACCAACACAATTGAAAAATATAGGTCCACGCTTCTTTACCCATTTAAACTCTTTTCCACCTGCACAAGTCCATATGCTATTGAGTTTATCTAGTCTATAAGCTATTGAGAAAGACATATCCTTCTCAAAGTAACGATTAAATGTATAATTTTTTTATCAAGAAGGAATATATTGCAGCCGACCCTGAGCTTTTCATACTGCAAATGGCAAAAATGGCTGCTCCTATATTGATCCAGAAATTCAGTTCTGTCAGGTATGAATACTCTTGTTTTCATGGTCTTGTGGGTGTACTGTATCTTCTTATTAAAGAGCATCAAGACCAAAAATAAGCGCCAGCCCTTCCCCATGAAGTCACTGTAGTCAGGCTCTACCAGACCTCATTTTAGCTATCCAAAAAAAAAAAAGCCACAAATAGGTCCAGTTAGTTTTCTGAACTATTGTTGCAATCCATGGAAAGACACAAGCATTTCCAGGCAGAGGATTTGTCTTCTCTGAAACAGGTCTTCCAGGCAAAACAGCCGTTGGGCACCTATGTGATAAGTTTAAACAACTCCCATTTAAAGGCTCAGGTTAGATAATCAGGCTCAAAATATTTTTATTCAGTAGCTGTACAGCCTGCATTATCCCTGACTACTGTTTGTCCCATGAAGAGTCAGTGCTTTTTATTTATAGTTTTCTGGGTATAGTGTCTGGAATCCCAAGACATTTAATAAGAGTATTTATGAAGTGTTCTTAGTGATAAAGCATGGAAATCTTTTTTTCTAGCCTAGTACATCTTTTCAACTTAAATCTAATAAAACAAGGCCTGACTCAAGAATTACTAATGAAAAAAAAAAAGGTATAAACAAGTTGAAATAGAACAGGTCTCTAGGATTAGGGATTAGAGTGGCCCAAAAGAGCTTTTATGTTTATTACTTGGATCAAAGTATCATAAGGACAAAAAATATGACCTAATTTTAATGCAAGTGACCTCAGAATAACCAGCACTGTAAAGTATCATTTTTCTCCTTGTAGGATTCCAAACAAAAATTAGTTACTTTCCTCCTCAGAGAGGACATCTGGACAGTTTATCAATGAACAGGAATTTGACTCACTGTGAAGAGTCTGTGATGTCTCCTTGTACGCACCAAGGGAAAGCCGGGCTTTCAGAGCATCTGCACACATCGGCAGTTTTTTTTCCCCTGACCCAGCCCCTAGACAGAAGGTCTGAACATGAAATTTATGGTCTGGGTGATGTGCGCCATGAGCTCACACTTTACTAGACAAATTAGATGGGTTGCAATCCGTGCAGCTGTAAACGACATCCTGCAGAGTTCCACCTGATCTTTTACAGCTTTTCATAAATCAGTACCTACTAGCTTCAGAAGAGAGTCATTAAAAAGAAATCATGGAAATTACATGTTTGCTCAAGGGAAGTGAAATAGAACATTTCCCTCTGTCTTTTCTTTTCTCTCCCCCCCCTCCCCCTCCCCCCCCCCTTTTTTTTCTTCTTTTAACTCTCTTTATTTTGTTGCTTTGACCAACTACAATATACTCCATTGTACTATATTTCAACATTGAAAGACTTTCTATCCTGTTCATCCTGACTGTGTGTCTATCTACGGAGTTACTGGCATGTGGCACCTTGGAAAAAAATCAGTAAGACTCAGATTAGAGAGACAAATTTAACCGTGAGATGCCGGTTATAAAATTCCCTGTTGCTGAAAGATTTCTCTGGATGTCCCCATTACGTTAACAGTTGGAATTAACCTGTGAGTCATCTGCAGTAGCAGGGAGAATGATAGTTTGTTATCATTAGCACAGATTTTTGTTACAACACAGGGAAAGTTTTGCTGTGGCATATAGTAATGACAAAGACCACAGAAAACATCATTAAAACCCTTCCCAATAGGTCATGGAAATCTCGATCTCTGGTCAGCTGCTGCCTGACGAGAATAGGATACATTAACCTGTAAAATCCAGGAACTGAAACAAATAGAAGGAAAACGTCCCGCCACTTCGTTTGCAAGGGTGCTATTCTGCAAATAGACAGAGGAATTGAGAACACATGATCCTGGACTACTGTACTGCAGTAGACTCTCTCTTTCCACCCCTTCCTCCAAACATCACAACCAACCTTCAGTTTTTAAATCGGGACTTCCCCTTCTGCAGCCAGCTTCTTTGAAAGGGAAAAGCATTTTAAAAGCATAAAGTATTTCCTGTGGCAAATTTTAGGTAATTATAAGCTGATTTTGTAAAGTGAAATTGCTCCGTAGCAGGGAGCCAGGCCTGGTTTGAACACAAATCCTATGTGCTTTGTGATTATGGCAAGCTGAAGCATAGAATTCAGGTCTGACAAGAAGGACACCTCCTATTTCAAGAAAAAAACAACCCAAAAAAGAACAGCTGGCATAGAAAGCAAATTTTACTTTTATCTTCTACAGCAAGCAGAATCAAAAGTATACAAGTGTATCAACAGAAGACTTTTGAAATAAATGACTTGTTGAGGAGAAGCAGAGTCACTGTGTTTACTTGATTATCACTGGACCTTAAAGATAGAAATCTTTAGAATTCCACCTCTTCAGGCCCATTTTCAGGTAGCCTTAGCAAAATTTGTAACTTAGTCCCTAAAATACAATGAACCTCCTAGGGTGGCGCATTTGCTTTTCCCAAGGGGTTTCATGTCAACTTTGCACACTGTCAGAATAAGCAGGTTGTGACTGCTCTTTGAAGTCAAAAGAGAGATGGAGAAACGAAGAGGGGTAATGCAAATAACCAGAGGGAAAAGAATGCAGGTGAGGCTGATGGCCTGCTGCAAAATGTCACCCTGAACTTCTTATTTTCTTGTGGTTGTCTGCTGGCAAAAAACTTAGCACAGCTTCTTCTAGGACAATGATCAAAGAAAATTTCAATAGCCCCATAGGTCAGTCCATCAATCTTCCTTACTCCTTTAGGTGCCCCTCAAAACATGCTTTTCAGGGGATTTATATCATCTCAGCATCTGGGTGGGGTAATATATCATATGTCTGGGTGTACCAATGCTCCTCAATTTGCTTTTTCCCCCCACCAAAACCACTGAAGGCAAAAAATACCAGCATGTTGCTGACATGGTTGACTTTTTCTCATAATACAGTTTAAGCTGTGCTTTTAAGCTGCAGAAGTAACATCACATGCCATTTCCTGGGATTCGTATCTGGCCCAGAGGCAGACCCTTAACAACCAGTCATTATTGTTAGGACAGTCTGTAGGCTTTTTAAAAGAGGGAGAGAAAAATGCCCCAGAGAGCTTTCAGAATGCTTTTCTGGCTCTTTGCATCTACCATTTACTGTATATGCCTTGCCCTAATATCTCACACTCGGCCACGCTATGAATTTCTACAGACTTTCACCTCAGCATTCGCTGCATCAGGCGATGGCTCCACACACTTTCTTTTCCCAGCATTTCCAGCGCAGAATTACCATTAATGCTAATGAGAGCTTCACGTGGTAAACCGGCACATCAAGCTGAGAACAGCAGAACAAAATCCCTTGGAATCACAGTAAACAGCAAACGCTCACTATCGGGCCACCCGCTGGCCTGGCTGCATTGCTATTTAAATTATACAGTACCCAACTCAGACAAGAATTCACAGCAGAAACACAGAGTTTCACCAGCAGAGTCAAATTAGAGGTACAAGAGTACAAATAGATGTTTTACTGTCTCTGTTAGCAGTGAGCCCCAGCAACTTTTGACTTTGAAGGAACAACGGTTGATTTGTGTCTGCCTCAGGCACGGTATTAATGACTGCTGGAAAAAAAGTCAGGTGAAAATAGGGGTTTTCTGTCTCTAGCATGCAAACTATCTAAAGTCCCTAAAAATCTCGTCAGTCCAACTCCTGGATTCTTCATGCAACCCAAACTATGATTAGTCAGATACCAAGTAGTATTGTTTACTGTAATCTTTTACTTCTCTGTGTGCAGTTAGGTTCCCCTCCCCTCCATAAATTCACTATTTTACATTTAACAGTCTTCAAAAAAGAGGGATGGTATTATAGGCTTACTTTACTTGAATTCTTTTAGAGAGAACAGTCCATTTTAGGACAAGGAATATATTGTTGTTGGTTTCTGAATGAGGTGAAAAATTCACACGTAGGCCTGCCTTATGCTGCATTTGTCCAAACCTGGACCCTGTTGTTACTGCCTGGACAACCACAAAGCTTAAGTCCTCTCTGAAACACTCAAAGTAAAATGGAAAGCTCTTTCCTTCAGTCCTTCAGCCTGAAAGTTCCTACCAAGGAGAGGCAGACAAGCAATATTGTGGCAGGCCAGCAATGTATGTCAAGCATCTGAAACCTTCTGACCTAAACGGCAGAAAAAAAGGAACTTTTCAGCAAAATGTTCAGCCAACACAAATAGTCATTTTGTTGCAAATATTACTGTACAAACAGGGCTTGAATTATGCTGCATAATGGAGCAGCCTGAATTTTTTATTTGACCTGTTTGCTGCTCCTACTGAGTTTAATTTTCCCAAATATCTTAACAAGCCAGCATACTAGAGTTTCCACCAAATCATCAGATTTTAAGTGGAAACAAACTTTGTGAGAAGCAAACTTCAAATTTTAAATTGCAAAAGATGCCACTGGGTGTTTGAGAGCAAACATTATGCTTGACACCACAGAGAGTGCCACAAAGACAGCAAACAAAGCACATGTTTAGCAGCGAACACTTGCAATCAACTACTTGCAAATAACAGGTAGGCCAAAAACTGCTAGAGGAAATTACTCCAGTGAATAATTCCAACAACACATCAAATTCAAGAAAATCAGGACAGGGTTGTAAACAACTTGCTAACACATAAAAGAACGTATGAGAAATTATTTATACACACTTTCAAACACTTTCATATTTTCATCAAGAACAGCAACTGACCCTGACCCTCGAAATTTCCTGAACTATATTAAAAGAATTTCAGCTGTGCTTTTTCTGAAAATAAGTGGCTTTTTTGTTTTTCTAGCCTTAGCTATAACAAAAGCAGCAGAACTTGTATTTTAAATTGAGAACTTTTAACACGTACAAGAGATCTGAAAACAAATCTACCTCCAACGCTACAGTACAACCCAGATATAATGTTGTTTAGTGTTTGCTTTGTTGCTATTTTTTTTCAATAAAGTTACACAGTGTCATGAATTAACAACAAAAAATAAATTACAAAATAAAATTTTGCTTCAGAAGCTTCTATGCGTAAGAACACACAATCAGATTTTAATTCTTTGAAAGTATATTATACACAAGGACTGACTGGAAAGCTGTTTGGCTGGCTGGTGGTACAAGCAGTGTTGGAGAGCAGGAAGAGCAGTCTCTAAAGTGCAAGAGAGCCAGCCTTGCCTCCTGTCTCTGTTTATGAAATCAAATGGTTTTACTGAAGCCTATTGCCCTTGCTGAACACGCTCTGTCTTTTCTATGTATTTCTTACTAAAGGAAGCTCCATGCTAGAAGAAACAGATGCTGAATCTTATTAACGACTGCTGGTTAGTCTGTAAGTAACACATTCATCTTCAAAGATATGGGGCAAACTTGCTAATTAATCCTCCTGTGAGAAAGGTAATTTAAATTTTCGTCGAGACAGAGAAATTAGCTAAACAAAATAATCATTTTAAAAGTCCCAATAAAGCACCTGTCTTTGAAATGGATAATGCTTTGACGTTTTCAAAAATAAAATGAGGACCAACAGATTTTGCAAAACATTTGCTAGTTGCATTTCCAAATAGAAAACTGTTTTAGAAATGTGTTTAAAACCACACTACCCACACCTTATTAATAAGTGGATAAAAATGATTTTACAGAACTCCCTGTAAGCAGTAAGATGTGATAATGACTTTCCATGTTAGATGTTTGGGCTAGATTTGAACTGAGAATAAAGATATTGAACGATAAATGTCCCATTAAAATCTCTTTCCTCTGAGATCCTCCTCCCAATTTGCAATGCAAAATAAGTAGCATTTTCTGTGAAGATCCAAAGAAACTAACAAAACTGTCACCTGTTAACTCTGAGTGACTCGAAAAATAATGATCTTTTTTACGAGGAAGACTATCAGCTGTTTATTTTCTGCATTCAACATGAGACAAATTCTTGCAATTCTTGCACTTAGATATAGTTATTAATATAGCTAGACTCACACAAAAAAAAAGGTTACAGACCACTTAATAAAGAAATATCCTGAATTCTCAGAAAGTTTTCTCCCCTTGTTTGCAATATAATTCTTTCCTCCTCTCCTAAGTATTTTCTTGCAGTATAAAGAAACAACAGCAGCAATACTTGACACTGACTTTCACTTTACCGAAAGGTTATACAGAAACAAAAGCAAATACATAAGTAGGTTGTTGTTTTGTGTGGACTCCTTGTCAGTTCTGAAATCAGTCAAAGACCTGGCAGAAATTCAGAATTTCTAAAAATCATGTGCTTGAATTAGAAACATTTTTCAAATTTTTTCAAATAGTTTTTCTTGGCAAAGGCTGTGGATTAGCTCAGCTATTCCCGTTTTATAGCGGATTCATGAAGACTAAGTGCCTTTAGTCACACCTACATCATAGATGTGAACACACACAGCAACTGTAGGAAAGCTGCCATAATACTTGGGTTGCCTTAATCCCATATTACAACCATTATACCTCAAAGTCACACTATCCTACAACATCTTAATTCACTTTGGGACACAGAAATGCTTTAAATATATTTCTAACTATACAGTATGTTTTAAATATATTTTTTCCCAAATGGCTGCATAAGAATAAGATTCATATATATAAAATTATAATATACATTGTAACTCTAGATAGCCATCACACACACATATATATATAAAATTAGAATTGGAAATATAAACAAGAAAAGAATTAGAAATATAAATAAGTGAAAAAATAAAAGAAACAGATAAAGAAAGTTAAATGCTATGAGTCCATTTAAGATTTGTAGTGCTTACAAAGTATTTCCAGTTGCGTGATTCTTGGGTTACATTTTTTTCCCACACAAACGAAACCACTTTAATAAGCCCTTTCAGACCACAGCCTCACCAACTGGCTAGCAGGTGGGTGAAGTGATTCTCTCTCTCCTACTCAAGATGAGAAAACTTTCCATCTGCTTTGTATCTGCTTGAAATGTTCACAAATGTGAAGTAATACACAGTGGACTGAAAAATAATAAGCTCAAGAAGAAAAATAATGAACTTGATCAAAACTGGTAGAACTATGAACTCACTTCCACCCTAAAGATATCCAAACAACCTAAGGACTCTGTTATAAAATGAACATCATGTTCAGAAAACAGGAAAGAACAGCAAGACATAAATCAAATAAAAATATCATGAAATTATGCTTTAGAAAACTGCATAACTTGCATAACTTTTTTGTATACTAAGTTCTGTTCCTACAGCCCTTTACAGAGCTGGATAACTCCAGGCAGCCTAAAGGACACAAAAGACCCATGTGTCCATAACCAGTGCAAGGCTTGTTAGCAAAAGCTTAAGGTGATTAAAATCACCTGATTTAAAAGTGAATTTTGACAGGTAAGAAAGAAATTGGCTATACTCTGTACTTAACAAGGAATAGAAAATAAATTTTCATGTGAATTTGAGATGAAACAAAACACTAGGAAAGCTTTTATGAAATGTTTGCTGTGCTGAGGTTACAAAAACCTTTTGTCAATGTAAGGTTCACAAGCACAGAGAACAGTCTGCGAAGAGACAATCAATAAGGATAAAAACATCCCCTCGGGTATCAAGAAATTATTAGATGCTGTGGAGTGGCCAGAAGGGGTAGAAAACTGAAAAGGAAATAGATAATTGAAGGATTTGACTCCACTTCTGTATTGCTATGAAGCATTAGTGTAAAATGTGCCTGGGCTATGGCCTGGAATCATGCATATAGTCAAGCACATCCTTCAGTTGAAGTCAGTTAACAGTAACGTACCAGAGGACAGGGATATCCTATGCACCTCCAGCAATGTGCTTTTAAATAGGAAACAACAGTGCTGTGAGTATTTTAAACAAACATCAGCTCTAAAATCTGTAAGAAGACACAGGCTTTGCATCTGCAACAGACATCATCAGGTCAAACATTTTTCCTGACCAAGTATATTCTGAACACCTTCGAGCATATGGTGGGCATAAAGCTTTAGCATTTTTCCAGTAGCACCACAGACATGGGTAAAAGAGAGCTGGGACATTTATAATTTAGATTAATTGCTTATTATGGGTATGGGGAGAGGTGCTGCAGGAGCGCTGCAGCCTCAAATAAAAACTGAGAGCAGCCATTTGAGTTGATGTAACCCCCCAAGCCCTCGTGGCTGGGTTGCAGAGGGCTTCACCTCCACAGCGATGCCGGTTCCTCCCTGGCCGCTGGCAGTACAAGGACCCCGGCAGGGATCCAGCTGGGGGTCTCCTCCTCCGGGAGCTGCCCTGACTCACTGCCCTTTCGTATCAGTTACGTATCTCTGCACGTAAGGCTACAGCAAGATGAAAACCCATTTTAAGTCTGACTTCTCATTTTTCTCTGTCAATCTGTGAGAAGGTGATGCTGGATGGACCTCCAGCCCTCCCCAGCCAGGAGCACTACCGGCTGCAGAAGGAGTGCATGTGACATGGCAGAAGGGCTCCTCTGCAGGAAACGAAGGGGGTCTGGAGCTGTCTGCAGCTTTTCAGACAGTCTGAGGTTCAAGATTAGTCAGTTTTAGCAATGGTTACGTTGGGGTGATCACGAACTTCCAGATCTGCATAGGACTGCCCAGCACCCCTCATGTTGTCATCCCTAATTCTTGGCCAAGTCACTAATTCTGTTTGAGGACAGCCTGGGTTGCACTGCGAACACCAACAGGGGGAGACTGAGATGGAGGGATTATGGATCACACATTCCCTGAACCGCTTGGGTATATCCGTATTGGTGTGCCTACCCCCTGGGCTCTACAGCTCCCCCTCTGTCAGCGGGGAGTGAGGAGGCGTGGAGAGGAAGATACACCACACTCCTTGGGAATGCAAAAGCTGCAAGGATGTAGCAGCAGAAAGGTAATTGGGAAGGAGGGAATAAAAACTGCCTTTGATATTCCCCTCCTCAGAAATGTGCTCCACATCAAAGCCAAAGCAGCAGCCTGCCATGAGGAGCATTTTACGGAGAGCTCACCTAAAAAAACAGCTGCAAGCAGTGCCCTACCACGTCAGCAGCCTCCTTCCTTCCCCACGCTGCGCCATAAGCAAAGAGCACGGCATCGCGGTACTGGTGTGCAGCCACTGCTGCCTGCACCAGGAAAGCATATAATGAAAGGGGAGCAAAGAGAGCAAGACAGAGACGGGAGGGAGAGATTCTGCCTCGTGGTGCTCCTGCGCAGAACCCAGCAGGCACAGGCAGTACTTGGACAGAATCTGGTCTCCATTAGAAGATATCGGCTTGTACTGGCCGTGAACAGGTAAACTGGAATTGTTGGTTCAACATTGTTTTCAGCCTTGCTGTGGTTGAACTCCCAAACTGGAAGGACAGTAAACAGCGAACATTTTGCATCTGTTTGGAATACGAAATATGCAGCGTTGCTTTCTGCAATCAAATCCCCAAACCAAAACATGATAGTCATGATTCCCAACACCCCTAATTCAGCAGATTGCTGCAGTATATCCCTATGAAATATTTATTTGCACCAGTCATTTGCCAAATCGGGGTGGCAAGATGTTTAGAAGAAAGGTGCTTGACCGAGAAAGATAGTGTTTAAACAGTTAAGGTTTTTTTCAAAGATTTGTTTGTTTTGTTTTCTGCTACCTGGCAGGTAACAGAAACAATTGCTTTGGTAAGCATGTTGGTTTCCTATCTGTTAAATGCTCACTAATTAAATTCTTGAAACATAATTACTGTTCAAGCACTCTTCTTACATATTTTTAAAAGCAAAGCCCATTACTGTGGCTGCCTTCCTCCTCCTGTCTCTGCTTTCTTTTTCACTTCTCTGGAGTTGCAGCAGGAGGTAATTAGAACGGCAGCCTCTAGCTCAGGATGCAGCACAATGCCAGGGGCCAGGAAGAAGGAAGCAAGGTCCGTGTCACCTGCAGAGCCGGCTGCAGTATCAATATGTTCTTCCTTTCCTCTGTTTCCCTTCTGTCCCTTCCCGTTTGATTGCTGAGGTGAGAAGTGTTCGGTGTTACAAATAAAGGTCTGAGAGGAATGTTTTGCCGCGTCTGCGTCATGTCAGACTGGCTCAATAAAATACTCTCCAGGACCTGGGTGTGAAGCAGCAGAGTGTGTTTGTCCCTGACTGCCCACTTTGCAAACAGAGGATTTTGTACTAGCATTCATGCTAAGAGTAATTTTACGTCTTTTTAGATCACTTCAGTAAGAGTATGACATTTTTTTGTGTTATATAAGACAATTAACTTAAACCTACTTAACCAAATCTCTAGTTTCACCACATCCTAATGGTGTCCTTAGGTGTCAACACACTCTTCAGTTACTCTCTCAATGAGATAATTCTTATCTCATAACAGTGATGTTCCAGATTGTGTTGAATAATCGATTCATAATCGAATCAATGATTATAAACAAATGTTTTTAATATAAGGAGGAACATTGCACAGGTTGGAAGTGAATTCCTTCTTAAGGAATTGATCTAACAGGGAACGTAACTGCATTTTAAAGTTTGTGAGTCTTACTGAAAGCAAAATGATAATTCATATGATTAAAGTTAAGGTGACTTGTCAGAGCAGAGCATAAGAGTGTAGGATAAGTGTTTGGACCCAATTCAGAAAGATACTTAGGAATATGGCTAGCTGTAACCTATGAAACACTTAAACCACCACATAAGGTCAGAATGAAGCTCATGTGATGGCCAAATCTGCCAACTCTGTTTTTCTCCCAAACCTCTGCTTAGTCTTACAATGGGCTTCATAACGCTGGCATAACAGCTTTTCACATTTTGAATAAATAATAGCATATAATTAATAAAAAAGGGTCGTAATAATGGTAATAATGATGATGATGATAATAATAATAATAATGATAATGATAATAATAATAATAAAACCCTTCTCACAAAGGGATAGTCAGGAAGCTTTTCCTAGCCTTCAAGATTGCAAACAGCTATGGTTAAAAGTTGAAGAAGAGGGTGAACAAAGTAAACAAATCCTAATTATGGAAGATGAAGTAATCAAGACATTTATTTATGTGCAATGTAAGATCTAACATGTCACCTTGCCGCTGCATTGGTGATTATTTTCAGACTGCTGGGATTACGGATCAGCTTATCCAGGATGCTGACAATCTGCTCAAACTTGGGTCTGTTGTTTCTGTCTTTCTGCCAACAGTCCAGCATCAGCTGATACAAGGCAGCTGGGCAGTCCATAGGAGGTGGCAAGCGGTACCCTTCATCAACAGCCTTAATCACCTGCACAAGGATAAAAGTTTTTGAAAACTTAAAGGCACTTTAACTTTTTTTTATCAGTTCTGTGAACCACATTACCATGGACATTCTGTGTTTAAACAAATGTGTTTATTCACTAATTGTCTTGTCATGCAATGCCTCTAGTTTATCTGCAAAGTAAACCAGGAAGCAAATTAGGCATACAAAGAAGGGGAGTTAAGATACAGTATGTGACTTTGAGGAAGGTGAGAGTCTAGAAGGGATCTCCAAAACTCACACTTGATTGAACTAAATCCGTAAACAAAAGCTACAGTTAGTAATGTGCTTATTTAACTATGCCAGACTTCAAAAGGTCTGGAATACCTCTTGTCTGATCACTCTTAGAAATGCAGGCTTTCCACACTCCCCAGTGGACATTGCACTCTTCAGAAAGCCAGCTTCCCCTCTCACAGTACATCCTGAACTGATAGAGAGAAGGTCTTGTGGACATTCTCACAGGGCCACAAAATATTTTTAAAGCTTACCACAAGGATAACTGTATATTTCCTGCTAGGCCGTGCAGGGCCAATTCTTTTACCATTTGTCTAGATTGATTAAAAAAAAAAATAGCTCAGAATTTACTGTTATGAAACTTTTTAATACAACTTTTTCACTAGAGTATAACACCCCTTGATCAGTCCTACAGTATCTATTGCACCATTAATAAAACCCCAATGTATGCTAAGTAGAAAATTTTAAAGCCGTATTCTGTTAATCTTTCCTTTTTATCTGGATCAGTTAATTCAAAAGCAGGAAAAATTGTTCTGATTCAGAACAGGGTCAGGAAAACAGTCCATAGTTTAAGCAGCCATGAAGCAGAGGCCCCAAAATAAGTTAATCCTTCTGTTTCTGATTTTAATGTGATATTATTAAAGGTATTCTACTAGTACATCAGCCTATGTAACACGAGTCATTAATCTCCACAAACAATAGAAAAAATGTTTATGACTAATTAAAAGAAATATAGTTTTTTTGCAGAAAGTTGGTTTCCAGAGGAACTAATATGAAAAAAGTTTTTTTCTCTTTTTCCTCACTTTCCTCATTTTCTCATCTGCAGTACAGAAAATGTCTGACTACATTTATGTTACTGACTTTTTTTTTTTAATTTAGTACTAGTAACGATAGATACCAATCCCTTGGAAAATCTATTTGTGTTAGTGACTGTACTTCAGAAAATTCAGTTCGTAACTCCTGTGGAATAAATCTAGGATTAATAAGATGATGGAAAAGAAACATAAAATGGATATAATAAAAATATTATTTGAGGAAATGTTATGCTTCTTACAAAAATACTGTGAGACATCCATTAATCATTTCAATTGCAGGCTTGGATAGTTTACTAAGGTTGCAAAGAAGCCTGTACTGGAAGTCTGCTAATAAGATCACGCTACTTCTCTATTTTATCTGTTTATTACTTCCAGAAGTGTTTTGGTTTCATTAAACTCTTAGTAGAAATGCTTTGCTTCTCTTTTTCACAAGCTCCAAGAGCTTATTCTGTGTACTTGATATTTACAGAAAACTTCTACGGAATATTATACAAGTGGAACTAAAGGGGATCAACAGAAATTTAGGAGGGTTTTCTAATAATAAGCTAAGGAATGTAAAAGGCAATGACCTCATTGAAATGGAATTGTCTAAATCATCCTATTGAAAACCACCAGTGTGATAAAATTCTCTTATATGTTCCTTCAGAGATTCAAAATACCCTGCTATAAAGAGGCTGGATTTTTTGTTAAATTCATTAGGACTTTTATTTGACTGGGGAGATTTGGAGATTTTAATTTTTACATCTTATTCAATGTCAAAGTCAAAAACTCAGAGCCACCTGGTTTCATTATGCTTCGCTTCCTCTCACAGCTTGATCCTTTATTTGAGAACATAACTCAGATAACAATATACTCACATCCTGGTTGGACATCTCCCAGTATGGTCTTTCTCCATAAGACATCACCTCCCAGAGAACAATCCCATAGCTCCACGCGTCACTGGCTGATGTGAACTTCCGATATGCAATGGCTTCTGGCGATGTCCATCGGATAGGAATCTTGCCCCCCTAGGAGCAAAACAAAATAAACCAGTTCAGTTGACTGTAATACAATGAACATAATTTCACATGATTGATTATTTTATCTCTGAGATTCTCAGTTATCATTATATACGTGTAAAAAACCAGTATAAGCTGGAAAATGCTATTGCCATATGTCATGAAAGCATCCTGTGCACTATACAGAGTAGAATACTTTACAGTGCAAAATCTACTGAAGCTATATAGTATAGTATACATATTACGTGCATGTACATATATATTTCTGTGTAGCATAATATGCACAGATAATAATAAATGGTAACTTAAGTATGGATGATTTTCAGTTACAAAACATTTGGAAACTGGCAAGTCAGTCATACAGCATTAAGGATGAAAAAGCTAATATGAGCTTACATGCTAAATCTCTTTCCACAGTGCAAGAAGGTTGGATTTGGCTATTTGCAAGGTATTTCAAGTGAATTCCCTGTTGGTGTGGAATGCACATGGTTTCACCGTGTTTTCACCCAATGCCTTCCAGGACATTAAAGGAAAATGAGGGGCCACGATGCCCCTCAGTAGTGCCAAGCCTCACTAATACCAAGCCTCTAGTTGCACGGGGCAGTGACCACATGCATAAATTTCCCATTCCAAAGCCGTCAGAGACAGTCATAGAAAGAAAGATTCGGACAGGGTCATCTATCAGCAGCGAGAGTGCAAAAATGTAATCTGGGGAAGCGGTCTTAAACATTTTTTACAGTCACAAGAGAAACAAGTCATCATTAAATGATGTACACTTGAAAAGAACTAAAGCAACCATTACAATTAATATTGCCTTTAGGGGAACAGCTCTCTTTGATTATGGCCACCACTTGGTGTCATAGGTCAAATTAGTAAAATGCACACAAGCAGCCTCAGGCTGAGTTTCTGCAAGATGAGACTTAGAGGAAAGAGACAATTTCCAGTGGTGCCAGCTTTGACAGAGATTTTTAAGACTCTGTTTTGTGAGTCACACATGAAAAAACAAAGGTCTAAAAGATAGCAGTGCAAAACTTGTTACTTAAGGTAATTCTGGAGTGAATATATTTGAAAACAGAAAACAGTGAGAGTTTAAAGGCGTTTCCAGTTCCAGGGATGCACAACATATAAAGGGATATACTCTGAAGACTTCACAGTAGACTAGCTATTTGATGCACCTCTGCAACCCTCATTATACTGTAGTCATACACCTATACTCACAATAACCTGTGTGGTAAGGGAGCACTCCTATTTCCACTGAATAATCAGCGAGAAATAAAATGTAAAGATATTAATGCTTTGCCTACACTTCCAGAAGTGTACCTGCACTGATGGTAGCCATACACTCACCAGCTTCAGATTAACTAGCTTGATTAACAATAGAAATGCGGATATTAGTGTTAATTAGACACCTAAATACAGCCTATATACACTGGAACCAAAGTATCGGCAATTTCATGGCTAATATTGCACAAATTAGATTAAATATAAACAACACAAGCAAGCCTGACTCAGGCTACAATTTAGACTTCCAAAATGTCACTAGATATATCTTAGAGGCTTAGCAAAGGTCAGAGAGGGAATCTATCCTGACAGCCTGCTTGCCAAATTGGAGAGATATGGATTTGATGGGTGGACTGTTCAGTGGATAAGGAATTGGCTAAACGGTCGCA
>JAOTQQ010000001.1:93696078-93744411 GCA_026546715.1 Gallinago undulata | reverse complement strand
GACTGCAGGGGGGTCGGACTAGATGGCCTTTGGAGGTCCCTTCTGGCCCAGATGATTCTATGATTCTATGATTCTATCTTGGCACACATTTTTTACAGACCCCGTTCTATTAAGCAAACACCCTACCTTAACCAAAAGACAAATCTTGATTTCACACACAACCTTTAAAATTAGGTAAGTTTCTACATTACTCGTGGGCCAACAAAATGGACATAGAAAATAAATAGCAGTATTTGAAGTCACTGTTTCATCACAGAAGCCCAAGTGAAGGACATGATTTGTGAAATCTTTATGACGATGTTCTTTAGTCACAAAAAGTACATTGTATTTTCTATCCATTGTAAGGTTATTCTCAATTCCCAGTGCTGCTCCATAAAAGTACTGAGAACATAAAAATAATATTGTTTGTCTCATACTCTATTGAGAAGCAATAGTATACCCACTTATAAATGTCCAGGGTCCCTCAGTGAGTCCAAGCCACAGCCAAGAAACAAGGAAAGCCCTCCTGTGTCCTAGTGTTTTCACAACAAATCCACTTAAACTTTTAGATGTGGGGATGATAAAGAAATCAATCCCACTTTTTCAACCACTCTACTACACATACTAGTAGAGTGAACTTTGATTTCCAATAAAGAATGTCAGTGCTGGGGGAAAGCCATATTCTAAATTTATACAAACAAAAACCCACCACCGTGAACAGACAGAGCTTCCAAATCAAACATTCCCACTTGTCCCACAGGCTCAGAAGTCGCTCACAAACTGGAGCAAAACCTAGAGTGCAGCTGGAAGGCCAAAGTTCCCAGGCACTGGCTGCACAGAGGAGTGGGTGGGGGGAAGCCCAAGTTGTGTGCCCAGGACATCAGCCCTCCCAGCGCAGACCTGCCCACAGGGTGCTCCCCAGCCCATCTCAACTGCCAGGATAAAACTGCCTCTGTGCTACACCCAAGGTATAAATCGCAAAGGACCTTTACAAGTCAAATCCAACCTCATGGACTACATCTGAAAAGGAATGTGTAGCTGGTGGGACTGCTGAAGCCCAGGCATGAGGGGTCACCACCATGCCCCGTGGCTGGTGGGAGCTTCTGAGCTCCATGCCCCTGCCAGCACTCTGACGGGTGAGCATGTCCAGCAGAAACCACACCAGACCAACACTGGCATTCAGTTTGAGATGAAATGTCTGAAATTCCTGGCCAGGCGGAGATGTAAAAGAGGGACTTGTTGACCCTTGCTGCTTCTGACAGTAGCTCTACCACCTCAGACAAGCCCCAAGCCTTCTCTCACCTTTGCTGATCCCTCCCCCTTGTGCCCAGAGGGATCAGAGCTTCTGGGAAAGAGACTGCACCATCTGATTTGAAAGAAGGTGAGATACAGAGCTAGGCATCATAGGTATCATCAGTGGGCTCATGGCAATGTGCCAGGCTGAGCCTCATTCTCCAGCAATTGCTTCAGCTACACTTTGAATAGAGGGACGACAGAATGAATACCTAGGATGTGCCGCATAAGAAAGCCCTTGAGACAGGGAACAGTTACGCTGTTTTTCTTGTCTCAGCATAATGGCTGGTTCTGTGAAACACAGAGGTACAGTGTGAAAGACTTCAGAACCTTACTTCAAGAATCCAAATTTCTGTGGGTGGCTTTGGGCTCAGTCTTTTAATTTCATATTAAGACACAAAAATGGAGCCCTTCTTGCCAAACCCTCAAGAAATAATTGCCAGATGTCACACAGAAAAATGTGCTAATGCCTAGAAAACAAGCATTTTATTCAGTCAAGGCAGGAAATATATTAGAAAAGGTCTTTACCTCTGTAATCTTACAGGAAAAATCATTTATACCATTGGAGAAACACATTTACATAAAATGACATCAATTAGTCTCCAAACGTTTTGGGATTGCTTTATTGCAGGTTAGGGGAGATTGTAAACTCAATGAAACAAAGTTCTTCCAGCTTTGTTTGTTCAAGTGAAAAATGAAGGTACATCAACCCTAGGCTCCACTATAAGGAAATAAATTTTCTTTGCTAAGTCTCAGCTGTAACTCTATACAAGTTTACAGATACATGTAGCATTACCATGAATGACAGTAAACTAAGGAGAGTATTAAAATGTAACTAAAAGCAGAAATCAACTGCCACTGAATAAAGTGTAAGACTATAATTTTGCTATCCAATTTCTCACAAAACTGCCATCATTTGTATTTAAAAGGGGACTTTGTTGACTAATTTGTTTAATAATTTAAGAACAGCAAAAAGAAAAAAAAGTTCTGGTAAATATTTTTTAAACAAATAAGCATTTTAACACAGAAACAATTCCACCCAAATGATTATGTAACATTCACATTTTAACAGATGTCCAAATATCGATATATGCATAAAATCTGAAGACTCATATCAAACTAAACATACAGTTTTCTATTGCTATTACCTTTGAAAATTATAAGGCTTGCCGTAATCCAAGTAGTGTGTTTTGAAATTAAAGAACCATGATCATTCAGCATTAGAAATTACCATCTCACTTCTGCCATTTTTGAGGAATACACATCTCATTTGAACACATATCAACTCTTCAAGTTTCTGCTTTGCCAGAAATCAGTACTTTCTTTGCAATATCCTCTGCCAGGATCAAAGATATCTTACATAATTTACCTTTGCAAAAATTAAACCAAACACTTTGTCCTTGACCATAGAGCTGGAGCTGGGAAAACTAAGCTCCTATACTTGTTTCTTTACTAATTTCTTGGGTTTTTTGCTCTCTCTCCAGTCTCCTGATATTTAAAATGCGTATAATGATACCTGCTCTGTAGACAGCTATGATGAAAGTGCTAAGAAATCCTACCTGCTTGGCTTTTTAAAATTATGTATTGGATGCTTTTGGACTGTTTCAGTGGTTCCCAGAGACAGGACAAGGGGCAATGGGCACAAGCTGGAACATAGGAAGTTCCACTCAAATATGAGGAAGAACTTCTTTGCGGTGAGGGACAGAGCACTGGAACAAGCTGCCCAGGGAGGCCATGGAGCCCCCTTCTCTGGAGATTTTCAAGACCCACCTGGATGCAGTCCTGAGTGATGTGCTCTAGGTGTTCCTGCTTTAGCAGGGGAGTTGGACTAGATGATCTCTAGAAGGACCTTTCCAACTACAACAATTTCGTGATTCCGTTACACAATTTAATCTTTTTATGCTATCTCTGTTAATTATCCTCCACTGGAAAATCTGAAACTCTGGTATTATTGGCTGGTACTTCTGGACTCCTACCCTTCAAAATTAGTACTATCAGGACTCTTATAAAAAGAAATCTACATGTATAAGCATCACTAGCTATTGGTAATACATGTAGTGACTATTTTCTGAAGATAAGTACAGGTTTTATACATTTTTGTCATGGTCTCCATTTAAGACCATGCTCATCATGAAGCCAAATAAGCTTTTTGAGTAGAAAAAGTATCAGTACAAGAAATTGTAGGAGTTTGTTATTGCAGCTCAAAATCCCAGGCATTCTAGGTCAGGGAACCACTCTCGAGGTTTGAAATTAGTGAGCCAGCAGTAATCAAAGGTTTTCTCTGCTCTAGATGGAGCTGTGATTCCTACAGTATCTGGTTGTTCAGCATAATTCATCTAAAGTCAACGAAGTCCTCAATTTATTTCTAGCATGTCTGGCACTCCAGCACAAGGCAGCTGTTTCCAGGCCTTCATAACCCATTCCAATATTCTGATTTATAATGTTACAGGGTGACTGCCACAAGCCTGAGGTGAGGAGAATCAAGAAAAATGGATTCTAACAGAATTATCAGAAGACTTTGAAGGGAAATCTGAAGGTAAAAGCCTGACATTAATTGATTACGTGAAGACTTAGGCTAGTTCAGGAGATATCTCACTGGTACAGAGCAAGATGGTTTCATGTGAGTAAGATGAGCATGACTCTTAAGCATCTGAAAATTACCCGATGCTACTTGTTCATCCCTTACTAATGAATATTTTATCTTGACATTATGTCCTTGTCAAGTGGTAAATGATAACAGAGCTTGGCTTCTCTCCTACTGCTTATCAGGCAAGAGAATTGGTGGGTGGGGTTTTTTGTTGTTTTTTTTTTGTTTTTTTTTTTTAACCACATCTTCAGTACATTGAGACAGTATTACTGTGTTTTTGCATATGTAGGGAATGAACACACCATGCTAAATTTCTGTCAAGTGCCAGTTGCAATAATGTGTGCATATCAAAAAAGACCTGCATGCCCTTCCCTGTGGCATGGAATGGAGCAGCACCTCGCTGTGCTCTCCCTGCTCTGGCACTGTTACCTGGGGGCACAGGGTACCAGAACACTTGCCATCAAAGCACAGTATTTTTTGAAGTGATGTAGATTTAATGAGTAGCTATTCATGCGAATATAATAACCGGACAGTGTTTTACATTGAAATGCCATGAACATACATTTAAATAGTCAAAGTTCGTCTACTGATTACCCAAATATTATGCCTTTGAGAGACATAATTACAGTCCCTCTACGTGTGTGATGGTTTAAATTTACTTCCACTTCATACTGTGTCATTAGTCCACCTACTTGTCATACAGACATCTAAAAATAATAAGAATAGAAAGGATCAATTTGACAATGACAATTTTAATACAATCTTGGCCTTTCAATTAAAAGTGAATAGGTACGGAGAACATAGATAATTACAGTACATCCCCTCCGGCACAAAGGCTCAGTAAAAAAAAGAAATCCAAACACTCAGTCAATCTAATTCACATGCTGGCTTCTGCTTCTGTAAGCAGGCAGACCACAGGCTGCCAAAGGCTTTTTGTGGTATCGAGTCAGTAACAATAATTCAAGAGGTAAAAAATGACCCTGTCGGGTAGCAAAGTTTTCTTACAACTCTCAGTTCCCTGTATTTCACGTATGCACCTGTGATCTTTGCATTGTCCTTCAGAGCTCTTGTACAATAGCATGAATGTCACAGATTATGTATTGATATATAAAGGGATACATATATTATTGATATATAAAAGAATAGGTGTTCATATCCTCCATGCAAAGCTTCAGATATAGCTTCTGAGAACAGAACAACATAAAACTTCACCCATTCATTGGTGTGTATTGAAAGCCTGGAGGGCTGACTGGGCTTCTTGGGGGGTACACCAATCCTGAATTGCAATCATGAATTAAAGCAATGGAATTGTTCTCAGGCTTTGACATTTACAGGTGGAAAATAGGGGTAGAAGAGGAGGCTAAATAGATAAAAACTCTCTCTTTGCTGCTAACTGTATAAAATTTACCTAGTACCACGGATATTAAATGAAGAACTGGGAGTGGGAAGAGTTGGAGACGAGGCAAAAGTCTCTATCTATTAATATAATACGCACTCTTTACAGTTCAAATGTTTGGAATTGTGGTTATAACTTGGATTAGTTTTTATTTTATCTTTTCAAAGATCCTACAGAGTAGTTGTCATCCTTTAGTTGTAAAGGCATGAAATCATTTGGTATGATGCCATTATTTGAAAAAGTGGCGCTATTTTTGTCTTGGTTTTGCCATATAATTAGTGCCTATGAAATGCACTAGAAGCAGCGTAGGAGATGGTACCGTATTTTGTGATACGATTAAATGACAGGAACATGAACTACCCAGCTTTCTTCCGGTGGACTGGAGCTCCATTTCATGCTCATGATCCCAGCTTAAACAGCTGGGGATCAAACATACCCAGGGACACGCTACCTGAACATGTATACCAGATTTACTTCAAAGGAAACTCAAGCAAAAAGATGACTAGCAAATAGCCTTGTCCTTCTCTCAGAGTCAAGTTGTGTCACAGGTATATTCACCAATGAATTTGGAAGAAAATTAGATGTTTCCTAGGTTGTATTTGAAGGTTTTAATTATCTGAGCATCCTCCTGCAGGAGTTTGCAGATACGCCATAAATGCCAGATGGAGTTTACTGAACACAGATGATTACACTTTACAAAATAGTTTCTTTCCATCTGATTTCACAATCTAAATGTAAATAGGCAAGCAGGCTTAGAAAAAAGGTGGCAGAAGAAGAGGGGAAAAATTAATTAATTCATTAATTAAAAAAAAAAATAATCAACATTACACTGGGCCATAGGAAATTCACATATAACAGTGGCCAGAAACACTGACACCCTGTGCACCCTGGTGTGTCCTAGCCCACCCATGGACGTGAGTCACTGATGTTCACTTCATTTCCAGGGAAGTGTGCTTCCCTTATAAAGCCATATGCTATGCAGTTTGATGCATCTAAGTTAACTAGGACTCAGCTCTTTATGTGAATACATAAAACACCATTACTAAATTATAGATGAGTTTGCATGCCCAGGTGAATTTTGGAATAAGAGGACTGAACTTTGAAGCCTGACAGAGGTTGTTGGTGTCTGAGCGGAAGAACAGGAGCCAACCATGTGGCAAAGCTGTGTTTGGTGTGGAAGGAGACATTGAGACTTTGTGCCCATGGAGATATTAACAGAAAGGGCATGTGTAAGAAACATGAGAAAATATGCTATGCTTTGTGCTGGGGATTAGGATCCTCTTTTGCGCATCACATTTAAGGAAAATGTAGTTAAGTTGAAAAGAATCTAAAGGAGACCAGTGAGAAGGATAAGTTTGGAAAAATTGCTTAGAAAATAAAAGAATGGAGGGATGCATGTGGAAAGGACAGCAATCTCCATGCATATAGGCAGCTGCTCTAAAGTGGTGATCAATCACCTGCCTATAGGTAGTAGTGGTAGGACACAGAGTAATTGCCTTAGTTTGCAAGCGTACATCCTGGGGGAGGGAAGTTAAATATGAGACTAGATAAATACTATATCTAAAACTGTTCACCTCCGAGACGCTAACACCCATTACTTTCACAGGATTTTTTAAGGATTTTTTTTAATATCTGACAAGGCAATAAACCTCTGGCTGAATTACAGACCATTTTCTTTTGAAGAACTCTCACATTATATTAATATTTACTTATGAATGCTGCACTTATACTGGGCATGAAAACTGCTAATTTCTCTTTATATTAACCATGAAAGATCTCTGCAGACAGTTTTCCGAAGTGTTATATACTGCATATTTCTAACAACATGCCAAAGCTTATCAGAGGTCAAAGAAAACACTGAAAGGTCAAATAGAGAATAGAGTCTTTATGCCTGGTAAGTTATGAAGGCATGATTGATAAATATGTATCTATAAATGTATATATAATGTGTAAGAAAACAGCTAGGATTTCTTTATTAATTTGTCACATGTTATTTTATTTCAATCATGAAGAAGGTAGCGTGCAAACTACCACAATAATTGATTGCTCCTGTCAGTGATCAGGAATGAAGGAGGCCCTAGGAAACACACATTAAGATTTTGCTGATACATTCTACTCTAATCTGGTTTGTACAGTGGAGATGATTACTAGGCATCACTGCAAATTACACTTGACTAAGATACTGGAGATTAATGCCACTTTTTCTAAAGTTAATAAAACCCACTTGCAATAGGATTAAGGTGAACAACCAGACATCCCTGTGTAATATCTACATACACAAAGCTAAATGTACACCTTCAAGGTTTCCACAATAAACCAGGAGAGTTATTCAGGGGAGAACAAGAGGTGCTGTCCTGGTTTGTGTAGCACAACTGTACTTAGAAGACAATGTGGCTTTTCTAAGGCTCTAAACCAACAGCATAGCTTCCAGTTAGATTTTTAGGCAGAATGAAATCCAGAAAAGAAACAAGCAGCAGCTTAAAGTACGGACAGTCCCCTATCTGAAAAAAGTTTCTCTATCACAGGATGAAACAGTCTCCTCCTTGATATCATTACATCTCCGAGATGTACCACTTTGTATATATGAAATAAGAAGGAGAAAGAACAGGAGGTTTATTACATTGTTAAGTAAGACTTCATTTTTTGTTTTACTCAAGTTTTTAGTTAGGGGTACAACAGCAGGTATAACTGATACACCTTTGCAGAACAATGATATTGGTATGCTCAAATAAAACACGTCCCATCCTATTAGCAGACACAAAAGGTTAAAAAATAAAATTAAAAAAAAAAATTCTGGGTAGGATTTCTTTTTACTGGGTGGGAGCTAAATCAGTAGTGTAACAAAACCTGTTCACAGCACACGTGAAGTCTTACATTATTGTGTGCCAAACTAACTTATGCCTTTATTGTGGTATTCACTGCTTTAGACATTCAGCAGAAAGAAACAGCCATGAATTTTGCATACTTTAAGAAAAATAATCTACCAACAGAACCCAATTTTTTTGCTTTCTAGCTTCTCTGAATTAAACATGAATTAAAAAAATAGCTGTGATGAGTTTATGGTTTATTGAACATCTCTGGTCCTGTCAAGACTGGATGGCCTCTGCAACCCAGAGTACAAGCCTCAGGGACACCCTCAGATTTCAGTCTAACTTTGTCAAAATCAACAAGAATTTTAAAAGGCTAAACAAACACAGAAACTCACCCTTGTGGTGTAAGCAGCTTCTGGGTCATCTTCCAGCACACGAGAGAGACCAAAATCTGAGACTTTGCATACCAAGTTACTATTGATGAGGATATTACGAGCAGCTAGATCTCGATGGACGTAACCCATATCTGACAAATATTTCATGCCAGATGCGATCCCTCGAAGCATGCCTACTAGCTGGATGACTGTGAACTGGGCATCATGTTTCTGGAAAACATTTGAAATTTCATTTCAGAGATTGTTCATGTTCTTCCTTGCACAGAATTTTTGATAAAGACCCTGGAAGCTCCTCAAGTGAAGAGCTCATGAGTCAGGGGACATGATTTAAATGTGTGGAACTACTTTGATCCGGATAATGTCCCAGTCAGCTGAGGGAAGGAGACAGATTTTCAATTCAGTTAAAAATTCATTCTTTTCTGGTCTTGCTGTCATCAGAATTTTAATTTCCTAGGTGGGACCTGTGTGAAAGAGTCATATAAATCTAAGCTGTGTGTGCTTATGGGATTGGAGTGTCAGGACAATAGGGAAACAGATGTCCAACTTCCCTGACAGGTCATAGGAATTTTTAGTGAAAATCCTAGCCTTACCCAATGGACTAATGAGAGTTTTCTATTACACAAGCATTTTTTTCTAAGAAAAGCAAATGCTGATCTCATTCAGTGGCTTTCAAATTCCATTAAATTTTAACTTATTCCTCAAAAATTTCTTCGACTTCAGAAACACAAAAATCACTTAAACACACTGTGACTTAGCCTAGAAACAAATAGTTGCATATATCTCTAATTGTCTACTTCTAGACACATGTTTTAAATCTCCCAGCTCTTACTAATGCTGTTTGTTAACATCTACCTTTGATATTGATATATAGATACAGAGATGACAGGACAACTGTACGTCCTAGTGCAGCTCCTAGAGAATCTCCCAGTGCTGTAATGTATCGTGGGCAACTCTCCAGCTCTTCCTGCCGCTTCTTCCAGAATTTTATTAAACACATGGGAGCTGGCTCCGCCATGTGGGGTGAGCTCTCACGAATCAGTTTCCAAGATGGATTGCATTAATTTCATTTTTGATTAATATACTTAGAGGTGATATTAGCACTGTAAACATTAGGCTAATATATGGCACAACAGATGCTTAAAGAGCCTCTCAGAATTCCCTTTCATGAAGAAATTCATTATTATAAAAGACTCTTAGCAGTTCCCTGTTATGAAACCTTTAACTAGAGCCAAAACAAGAGGATCTATATAGACCATGGAAAAGATTTAGCTAGAAATCAGAAGAAGGTTTCTAACCATGAAAGGAATGAGATGTTGAGATAGCTTTTCAATAACAATAGGGAAAGCAAACTATACAATTTTAAAAGGCATTTATAAAAAATGTTGTATTTCCTGGTTGCCTATGATATTAATGAGTCACAAAGTTCTTATCTACAATTCCACACAACAGCAGTAGAAAAAAAATACAAAAAATCACACTCAAATGAATGAACAAGGTAAACAACTGTTTTGTACAGTCAGAAATTATTCTCCTTTGCTCAGAGCTCTCTTCAAGGATTTTTAGCCTAAACAAAATATATACAGTTCAGTACAGATATATTTCATTCAGATATACTGACACATTATTTATATGTATTTTACATGCTCCAGTGGACATCATAACATATATAGTACATACTGAAACTAAGGTTGACAATATATCCCCTTTTGGGGTTAAATGTCTAGTTCAGTGTTATGAATTTGGGGGATAATGTCATTCAGCCATGGCAGAACCAAAGCAGTCTCCCAGCCACAGCTGAGTTTGCCCTAACAAATTAAAATTAAACTAGCGTTTCCCCTCAGATGGGATTTCATTTCTGCTACACTTCTTGTTTTGCCACAAGTAAATCTTGGTGACACAGGGAGCATTCAAATTTTTTTAGGCTCAGTACCAACTTTGACAGAAAACAAAGATAAATCAACAACAGTATTAGCATGTCTAAGGTTGGGGAAAGAAAACAGGCCAATAAAGTTTGCTAGCAAAACAGTTCAAACACCCTCAGGTATAGGATTATTCCCTAAACTTTTCACACTTAAGGAAAAGGCTCTTGGCTCAGTACTATTGGTTTACTGATAAAATTTCCACAAATCTGTTCACTTTGGAAATTGCTTGCTAAGAAATACAGGCTGCCAACCAATAAGCATAACTTCATTACAGTAGTAATTCAGTTCTCAGAAAAACAATTTCCATTTTTGTGTGCCAAAATGTTGTTTTGTTTTGCTTTGTTTTTATTGATGTGACATACTAATAAAAGAAAAATGTTCTTCATTTTGGAATAATGCTTACTGCAAGAAGTCAAAAGGGACCAGCAGATCCCTACCTGGCTACCTGAGCACATCATAATGCACACGAAACCAAATGGAAATAATGAAGTATCAAGAACAAGAGCTGCTGATGAATCAGAGTATAGTGGCAGAAATTCATAACAAATGCAGAACAGGAGCCAGTCCTGCATCATGTAGTTCTCTATCACACTTACCCGTAGGAAGCTGTCCAAGGAACCATTTTCCATATATTCAGTAACGATCATAACTGGTTTACCTGCAAATATATTACAGGGGTCAAGCATTTAAAATGAATGCATAATGATCAGTGAAAACAGGCTTTTCAGAAGTGTGCCCAAACCTTCCAAATCCCAAGGATAATTTTATATTTAGAAAAAAAGCAAAAGATGCATAAGGAAAACCAGCTCTGTCTACAACATAATTATGATTTCACTGACATTGACAAAAACATACCCATTTCAACACAGAGTGATACAATTTTTAGCAACTCAAGTCCCAGGACACAAAGTGAAGCATTTTCACAGGTTTGGGTTTTTGTTTTTTTTCACATTTTCAGCATATTCACAACTGCTGAGCATAATCCTTCATATAATTGCTGGATTTATGTAATGAAGTAGGTGCATTCTGCCATGCATTTGCCCCCAGGTTTCCTGTGGAAGGGAACGGGGCGCTTGCTGCAGAGGGCGTTGCAGTTTCTCTCCAGAGGTTCTCTCCAGACCACGTCCCTGGTCTGCACGGGCACAGTCAGTATGTTCCTTAGATACTATGGTAAGGGAGACATTAAACAGCATTCACAGAGGCAGTAGCAAAAAACCTCTTCCTCGGGAGGGTATTTACAATGCATTTAAATTGTAGAGCTTTGGTATTTTTTTCCTACCATAAGCCAAGGAAAATGTTGGGGTGGAAAGTGCAGAGTAAAAGTAACAGAGGGCATTGGAAAGCAAAGCAGAGTCGTAACACAGACACACCTTCCAGTGCTGGGGGGTTGGCCTCTTTCCGGGCAGTCCTGCCTCCCACTGCAGCGGGATCACTGATAACACAAACCTCCCCCCCTGCCAAGCACGGCTTAGTCAGGGGCTGAACACACTGCATCCATGGGGCAGCACCATGCTCTAAAGAAACAGCCCTGCATCCTTGAAAAGCCTCTTGTATCTTTCAAAACTTGTCTGTGCAGATTCAGATCAGAATTCAGACCATTCTTTCAACCCTAAAGTATTTTGTAACATGACCAAGATTTTGTATGGGAGAGAAATGAACACAGAAATTAATGTGATTACGGTGAAGCTTCCAGACAAAGGTCATTGCCCTGTCAGTATTTTACCATCATATGGATTTTATTATTTCATAATATTTTCTAAAGCTTTATTTTCTCTTTGTGGTAGAGAGAAAGGTGGATAAGAGCATGAAGTTATTTAAGGAGATGAATTATTATTTCACATATAATACAGGAAGGCACCTGACCATAAAAGCATGATAGAAGCCCGCATATTGTATAGCGGGCATGGTGATATTTTAAATTTTAAAACTGAACAGCATGAGGCTTGAAAGAGGTATCCCAGTATAATTAAAAGCAAGAAAGCCATTAAAAAAGCAAAGCAAATGGCAACAACTCCTTTTTTTGTTTGTTTTTCAGAAACTGCAACTTCCACCAAATAGAAATTCTTAGAAGATAAATATTTATTTCAAAGAATGAGTTTATTATAATGAGAAGAAAATCCTTTGTCCTTGTTGCATGGTTTAATGGGTTAAAATATCTTCTGTCTGCTGTGCAAATGATGTGTTATACTGTGGGAGTCACACTAATGGTAACTGACCCTGTCATCCATTACCTAGTAGGAACAAACTCTTTATCCAAAACATTAATCTCAAATTATATAGGATATGGTAGAGATAAAAGACCTAATGATGTAAAACCTCCAAAAAAAAATTTCTATTGCTTCCTTGCTCTTGTTAGCAAGAAATATGCAGTGCAAAGAAAAGTACCTCACACTGTGCGCGTAACATAAACCCAAAGGCATTTCTGGTAATGCACAGAAAATGCTGCTGGATCTTTCAAGTAAAGGGCAGTGCACCAGTGGGGCTATCCAAAAATTTCTATGATAAATCCATGTACTTTGAAATCAGGAGACAGTGGCCTGGTTTTTGTATAAACTCGGTCAATTTTATGACACATCAGACGACTGAAATTAGAGACATCTAAGATAAGTCTTTCATATTATTAAGAGAGCATCCTCCTGCCTTGCTCACTCAGTCTTGAAGCCCTAAGTGCAGGGTTTCACTCTTGTGCCGTTGGAAATGTGTTCATAATAAGAAGCATATGCTCTGAAGCAACGCGGTGCACTTTTAAAGGAGCGTTCTGCGTTCATTTATCAAAGCACAGCCGTTTATACACGATAACAACTCGTGTCAACAGTGTTGCTGAAATTTATTATACTAACAGGCTACAAATTGCCGTAAATTATTAGTAAACTAAGCAGAACATGTGCTCTGGTTATTAAGACTACTGCCTACAGTGCACCCAGGAGACCGGTGCATCAGGAAAGTGCGGAGCAGAGATCAATGTGAAGCAAAGGAACAGCTCTGCATTGGAGCAAAGGACTGAAGTCTTATCTGGTGGGTGCAACCACCTTCATTCTGCCGGTGGCTTGTCCCACTGGCAAACCACAGCCACCCCAGCCTGAGAACTTCTCACACCAAACGGTCCCTGTTACAGGGATCGTGACAACTGCAGTTATTAAGAGTTGCTTCAGAAGATCTGCTTAGTATGAAAAGCTAGATCATTGCTAAGGGCCACCTGTCTGAAAGAATTTGGTTAATGAAGAAAAGGTTGTATCGCCTGTTTATCATGCACCTGTACTGAGAGCAATCCAGCAAATACTCCACAGGCTCTATATTACTGTACATAAACTAACACTTTTGATAGCTATCATTAAAAAATATGAACACTTGCTAATTTGCTGTGACAGTATATTGGTTTGCTTTAAAAAACCAACCCACACAACATTCTTGTCCTGTTACCCTACCAAATGCCAAAGAAAATAAATTATTATTACTTGCATTTATGCTATATAGTTTTACCCACTAAAATAGATACAAACAGTTCCAGAGCAGTTTTCTCAGCCGCTGTATTCAAGCTGTCTGGAAAGGGTGTTGTATCCCTGAGGCTTATATTGAATTCAGATGGGAATATTCAGAGCTTGCTCTCTCATACTGAAACGTGATTGGCAGCTGGCACTCCCAGCCCCCTAAAACAGATAGCGGTCTGCTCTGAATACAGCTGAGTAGCAAACTTACTAATAGTCACTTCTACAGAATACAGACAGAATTAGTAATGAAGATTCAAAAGCAATGCACAAATTCCTGCATGCACAGCAATTAAATTATTTCCTCAAGAGCCACAGAAATACAAAATGTAACAAAACAGATTTTAGCTCAGCTGTGTACAGGCTGATGTTAGTGTTTCAAATAATTTTGGGACTGCAAATGTTATTCTGACTGCATGAAGTATGTGCTATCAAAAAGCAGGTGATAACTAGGATTTACACAGGCAGATTTGGTTGTCCTTTCCTAATGGGACTATGAAACCTAAGCTGAAGAATAACTTCTTTGTTATTTAAATCAGCAAAATAGACTTTCATGAATCACACCTAGAGAAAGCATTATTATTGTAATTATGCCTCTTCATAACATATAGGGTTTGACATACCTTTCACTAGTTATTTTTAGACACATTCTTTTGTGGTTTTATTTCATACAATTTGTTGCAGTAAACTATGGAATTTTCATGCCTATGCTTGTGAAACCTTGCATCATGCAATTTTAAAAGCAAGATTCCTTAAAACCAATAAAATGATCTACTTAACAAAGTATTTGTTATACTTCTACCTCGTTAAACTGGAAATGTCCTCAGTACATTACAGGCAGTTCACCAAAATGACAAGGAGCTGCTTTGCCAGCAGGGTCCTCTAGGACGAACCAGGAAACATCCTACCAAATTTTTCCACTTTCTTGTAAAATTTCAGAGCAGTCCTGAATTATTCATATAAAATCTTTGATTATTAAATTTATCACCTTATGCTGCAAAGGCAATTTAGAAAGTCGCTGAATGTGTCTTACAAAACAAGCCAGTCGTGGTACTTCGTGCAATCTCTCTCTTCTACTACTAACTATTTCTATCTTTACACCTCAAGGTAGAGGACTATCAGCAGCAAGAGCCAGAACTTGCCTAAATGAGGCAGCATCACCAGCACCAAATCCCATCAGCTGCTCATAAGGAGAAGAGCATGCAGGATCTGAGTGGCTTCTTGAAGGCTACCATGGCTGCCATGGGAAAGCTGAGTAGGAGCTCTAAGTGATGCTACCATTCAGGAATGCCCGTTGACAACTTGCTGTTATCTTAACGAAAGTGCTGGAGAGGGTTCTTCAAATATGCTACTTTTCCAAGAAGGTACCAAGCATGGATGGAGTTTTCAGTTCTATTTTTGCCTCAAACCAAGAAGGTGATTTGTGATCACAAACATAGGCAAAAACATTCTTTAAAAAAAAAAAAAAAAAAGAACAAAAACCGAAACAAACCAAAACCAAACCAAACCAGAAACCAAAAACAAACAAAAAAAAACACCCAAAGCCAAACCAAACCAACAAACCAAACCACAAAAAACCCCAAACAAACCCACAAGAAAAACACCCACAGGCAGATTAAGAAATGTCTACTAGTAAAAATATAAATGTCATCAAAGAAATAAAATAAATTTTACTACAAACAGCTTAAAGCCCCAAGATTTTTTGGAGATTTTTACTAGGAGGTATAAATTGTAGAGGAATGGGATCTTTAAAATGCCTCACACTGATTACATACTGAGTATCACATGGAGTATTTTCCCTGCATGAAAACCATGTAGGAAAAAGTTTAGACTTATGTATTAATATACTATCAGTTGCTGTAGCCAGGTAGGCAGTTCATGAATTTGTGCTTATGATAAAGTCTAATGATTTAGTTGAACGCAGAACATATTGCTTCAATGCAATTAGGCAACCTTAGGACATGAGACACCATGACTCCTAACAGATTATCAGCAAGGGCCTCTTGGCCACTTTGTAGCAATTTGTAGCTTTGGAGTTTATTAACCTCCTATTTTATTACCAGGCTGTAGTGTTCCTCAGAAATGCTCATTTTTCTCCATGTTGTCTATACCTTTTCAAGAAGATCATCTTTATTTCCTGATTTTCCCCATCTCATTAACCCAGGCTACTGTTTTTGAGTTCTCAACAGCCCGAGAGCAGCAAGACAGTGAAGGTGCTGGAGTTGCGTTGCAGCCAACTGCCTCCAACACTATTCTTCACTGGATCCATCCCAGTGTAGGCTTAGCTGATGCTTGCACATGTGTAATTTTTTTCCTGCTTTTGAAGAAATACAATATACATTGCAAATGCCAGGCTACGTGTTTCAGCTGTTATCTTTTTTGAAGGATATTTGGTACATATTAACAGGGTTATAACATAAACATTTCTGGAAGGGTTTGCAGAGCATAAACATGGATGATTCAGGTTTTTATTTGCCTTTTCTCTTCCTTGAAGGACCAGAGAATCACGGAATAATTTAGGGTGGAAGAGACCTCCAGTGACACCTCTCATGCAAAACAGATGTCCCTGTCATAGCTTACTTTTAGTGACGACTCCCTCTAATCGAATGATATTAGGGTGGTCAAACTGTCCCATGATGCTTGCTTCTCCCAGGAAGTCCCTTCTCTGTTTTTCTGTGTAGCCAACTTTCAGGGTTTTGATAGCCACTGAAATTTCCTTTTTAGATGGCAGCTTTAGGCGTCCACTGCACACTTCTCCAAATTCCCCTAAAAAAGTGGAAAAATGACAAAAGATGAAATGTAGTTATTTCATGGGGTTTAAAAAAGAATTCTTGGTGTCCAGCAAAAGTCCCTGAAGTGTGATGTTCACTGGTGGGCCACAGACCCGACCTCCAAAGAAACCTTTGGACAACTACTTAACATTTCCATGCTTGGGTTCTCCAGATGTCAAACTGGATAATGACACTTACTTACACTGCATACCCAGATGGCTGCAGAGCAGAGGAATTCATGAATGTCACCACAAAATTCCCTTTTTGTTTCAGTTGATGCACTTCAAGACAGTAGTAGGAGGGCTAACTGATTAATGCAGAAGTGTCAGAAAAGTCATTGTGAACACTATACTCTTCATTTCCTACCAGAGATAGTGCAGTTCTCAATTGTCTTACTTATTTCAGTTACAGTAGCAAGATAATTCATAACAAAAGAATTTACCTACACAGCTGCAAAGGAAAAAGAAATCCACACAGATTACCTTTTTTCTGTCATTATTCAGATGGATCTAATAATGCAAATATATACCATCACTATAGGACTATGAGACCTGAGAGACCACCAGGAATATTATGCCCACTGTATATTGTGTGAGATACCTAAATAGAAAATGGCAGATAGCAACTGCATGTTTACTTTCATACAAAGTGGTTTATCCTTTGCTATATAACATCCAAGAAGAGCTCACAGGGAAAGTTATCTTAGCATTAAAATGAACAAGTACTAAATAAGTTCACAAATTGCTGGAAGAAAACATTTCACTTGAATATTTCTATATTTAACTAATGATTACATAAAGCATGTAAGGAAGTTTCAATATCTTAAAAAACATTTGAGCAGCAACTGACTTTTGATTCTTAATTATGCAATTCCCCATCTTAGATTTCATTTGATATAATAAACTGCACATACTACATCCATCCCAGCTAAAAATGCAATAACAACTTTTTGTCTCCTTGTTTTAATGATAAAATAACTGAAATAATGAAAACGACAATAAAATCAGAGAATGGATAAAATATATAAGAAATAGTATGGCAAGAATTGCCCTACATGATTATTTACACTTGAACTCAAGGAAAACACTTTACTGAACAGAGAAGAAAAGTGTTTCGTTGTGCGGTGTGGTTTTTTTTGCTTTCAAGAAACTAGAGGGTGTTGCTGGAGGGCTTTAACACTCATTTTCCAACAATACTTGCCTATTTTGGTTCTTTTGTCAAAATACATGAGATCTATATATAAATAGTCCCTCATATGCCATATTTTGTCAAGTGGCTTTGCACAGAAAGTTTGACGAGGAATCAAACAAACCCCATAAATCTAAATCAAGCTGGCATCATTTTTATGCAAACTGGGAATTTTGTTTTTATTTGTGAGTGAAATATCATGGAATGAGTTATTATACTGCTTACATATGAGCTTTTCCCAGTTTAATGTGGAATAATACTAAATGCAATAGCATCACTATGCTTCTAAAGAGCAAAGGCTGTTGGAGCTCATCTGCCCACAATGATTCTTTATCTCTGCAGCTGACTGTTTACATCAAACAACATCTGTGAAAACTAAAATGACCAAACCCCACCCATAAGATATTTTTAATAGGCAAATTTAAATCACAGATTGATCTTCATAGACTTAACACTCAGAAATATGTGATGGATTGACAACCCTTCATCCCTGACTTCATACATGATACAACATGGTATACCTTTTAGATGTTACATTCAGCCCATTTACCTGCAAATTGAAATTATTCTTTTACCAGCTTGCCACCAATATGGTTGGAATTAGAGTCCGTGTCCCCTTTGTGGCACTGCGATACAGGAATGATAAAGAGAGTAATAATAATAACCAGAATCTTAAAAGGCAGGGCTGGGTGTTCACGTCAAAGCTCAAGGAATTGGTGCTATTTATACACAACAAGGAATGGAAAGACATGACAATAGTTTTGGCTTATCAAAAATATGGTTATAAATGAGATGGACATCAACTCTTTTTTCTACACATAAGAGGCAAACCAAAGAATAATTGCAAATTAGAATAAAGGTCAGTTAGATCAGGAAAAAAATTGCAGTCCAGCAGTCAATCCTTCATTTCTGACTGGAATTGTACATCTGATATTTGTTTGACTTTTGACTTATGGCAAATGTCCATCAACACAGACCCCATTTAGCCATGGCTGCGCAATTTAGAACTTGGGTGATTAATTGGATTCTACAAGTGTCTCAAGGCCAGTGGATGCTTCAGGAGACTAAAAGTTGGACTCTTCATAGCAATGGAGCTTGCTGTTGTCTGTGAATATGAAATGGGTTTACTTTCTTTCAATGACGTTGCTGGAAAAAGCTCACTAGGCAGCCCAACTACGTTAACCTTTGGTTCTTTCACATACCTGGTCAACACCATAGTGACATGCAGTTACACTACAACATTTTCCTGCAAGTACTATATGGTCCCAGTAAAAAATGGATTGGATCTTATCAGGTATTGTTTAGGAGGAATAAGGACTTGTGTTTGAGTTGGAAGCTGGAAAACCTGACACAGATTTTAAGAGGTGAGGTTGATGGCTTTTCATGTAAAACCTTTCTGAAGTGTTTATTTTTAATTATGCTACACATAAACATTGCATAACCTGCTCTGCAGACTGATATGTCTATTTACATGTGGAAAGCAAATAGATATTATTAGGAGGGCTGTTCATTATATAAATATCTCTCTTCAGAAGATCTTAATTTCTTTTTAAATAGGTTACTTAGTGCATCAGTGAATGGCATTCGCTGTGCATTTAGACCCAGGGGACAAGTAAAAGATGATTCTGTGAAATCAGCTACTCCCTTTACTTTGCTGTGTTTTAAATATGATTGTACTGCTGTGAACAGTTGGAGAGGCACCTAAATTTAATGTTTCATGAAACTCAGCAATGTTTTACAATCTCTCTATGAGACACGTACAAACCTTCACGATAAGTTCATGGGCAGGTGGCCCCTAGATTTTAGAAACACTTTGATCAACAGGATGTTATGCTACAAGTATGTTTAAACATTGAAAGAAAAGCAAATGCTCTCTTTGATGTTCAGCAAAGCACATACTTAAATCTATCCCAAATCAAGAAAGTACTTTCTGTAGTATTCTCTTGCTATCCAATCAGATTTGAACTTTTAAAGTGATTTGCTGAACTGGACCCATAAAAACAAGTGAGTTGTTTTAGAAGAAAGAATTACTGTAAAGAAAAATCTGAAAGAGTGGTTCCTGACCGCAATTTTCTTATGCTTAGCCTCCTACTAAAATCCCTTGTGTTTTTCTTGAGGTTCTTTTGGACAAGAGTATTTCCTTATTGCATTTGGGTATGTTTTCAAAGCTATATAAGCTGCCCTCTATTCTCAGAAACTTCTGGCGAAAGCTGTGAAAAACTACTTGGAAAAGTACCTCAGAATATCAAGATTACTTGCCTGACTTGAAGATCTCATTACTTACGTCATACTTCAATGAAGTTAAATGAATTCCTTCTTCTCAAATCACTGTCTTTTTATAATTTTACTCACACTTGCATTTGTAAAGGAGAAGGGCAGGAAAAGACCAAGTCATTCACTCAAATAAGTCATTGACACATGTAAGAGACAGGAAATGCCTTTCTGCTTTGGGGGAAGAAAGAAGTCTTACTGCAGAAGCAGCCTTGGAGGCACCCACTCCGAATGCAAAAGCTAGCACATGCTGAATGTGACAGCAGTGTAAATTGATGTTACAAATGCAATTTGGAAGCTCCCAGCACTCTATAGCCCGATTTTCATCTGTTCTTCCCTGGCTGACTCTTCCCATTGGCATCTCTGGCAACTGCTAATAGAAACGCTAACTGTAATGCCATGTGTAGTTTAGGCTACCTAAATCTGAGTTATGGTCCCCAACAAATGGCTTTCTTATATCTTTAGTCCAAGCTTCAGTGTAGAGGACCTGCAGGAACCTACTGTCACTTCCACTGGAGTAGAGTAAAGGACTTATTTTTAAATCACCTAAGTTTTAGGATACATCCCTCCTCTCAGAAAACTCTACTTCCATTTTCAGAGGCCTTATTTGGCAAATTTTGGTTTACCTCTCATTATCCTGTGGATTCTGATTAAAAGTAGGCCAGAACAATGAGCTATAATATGAGAGATTCTACTGTTTGCTTTTTTTCCAGATTCATATACTGCATACAACTCAAGTTTAGAAAGCTTACGTTTGTCAAAGAAAGGTCCTGAAAGTCTTATAAGGAAACATACTGCTCTTGGTCTTCACTTTTCAGTAGCTCCTTCTCTATCCCCATATTAATTCTCTATTATGTGCAGCAAGCACAGCTTTTCTGCCTTGACTGAAGACGATGGAGAACAGTGCACTCTTGTGGGGCAAAATTAAAATCAGCAAGGAACAAGAATTCTACCTTTGCAGAAAATAACCTAACTTCAGACAAGCAGTTGAGTAGCTGCAGTACAAGAGGATGAATACTGTTTCTTATTACTGAGTGATTCAGGAAATGCACTGACTGAATTAGCTTGGTTCTACATTTTTTTCCAAATTAAAATCTTTTACAGCATACTAGAAGTCTCTCTCATTTCATGGTTTTAAATCAAATAGTAAATTTAGAGAGAAGCAAAAAAATCAATAAAAAAAGATTTAGTAATTTTCAATGGATTAAAAATCAATAGTACCTCTCACAAATTCTTTACTTTAGCAGGAAAGCTAACACTTCATGATATTCTGACTTGATGAGACAATCTGCCACTTTACTTCAAGGAGCAAGCACACATCCTCTCAGGAACTACATGCTGCATTACATGCTGCATTGCAACACGGACAACTGACTCTGATGAGACTTACTGTAATCTGGCTCCTCTGCTACAAAATCTGCTTATTTTGACAGCTTGTTTTCTGTAAACCCAACAATCTATGGAGTCTGTAAGGTTCAGACAATCAGTTATCAGACAGACAATCCTTTCCTCCTAAATCGATCATTCAAATCCAAAGCAGTGACCAAAATCAATCCAATGACCAAAGGTCATTGCAGTCTGATGGATGCGTGGTGACTGGTATGAAATGAGTTTGTGGTTTCACTCAAGGCATAATAGTCAACAGTCCTTTTAAGGGAAAAAAAGAAAACATCTTCACAGTTGATACCATTTTCTGTGCTGACAGATTTTAAAGAGAAACACAGAAGTGAGGCTGAACTCTCTTTTTGCTCCCAACAGTGCTGCGTCCAACTGTGGGCTGATGGGTGTCCTTTAAAAAACTGTCTTCCTATATGCTTTCTTTGGGAAAAAAGAATTTTGTGCCCTTAGCTTTTCATATGCACCAAAGTCAGCTGCAAATCTGACCTACTAATCTGAAGACTGTAGAAAGTTTTCTTCCTAGTCACAAGTATAAACCCAAAGACATAAAACAGTATATACAGCAAAAGAACATTTTTAATTCAATATATTCGATGATCATTACCTGCTCCAACCACTTTATCAATGGATATATTAGAAGCATCTAGTTCCTTGGCAAATTCATGCACAGCTTGGTTGGGATCTTCATATGTATGCGGATCTACGTAAGTTCTCAGGCCTGGGAGTTTTACTGTGTAAAAACAAATTCAGAGAGAAAATGTTACTAAGACTTAATTAATCCTTCTAAAAGAAAGATCAAATCAATAGAAGAAAAAGGTATACTGCTTCTTCAAATCAAACTGCTTTTGATGGGTGTTCAGGAATCTTAATATAGTGTGAAGCCAGAGACACTAATGTAGTTATTGCACAGAAGTCTGAAACTCGATTTTAAATGTATCTGCACTTGCCATATTTAACTGCTTTTCAAATATTTAAATACTACCCACCCCACCCAGCTTGCTACATTTACATGCTGCCTTATATCATCCCTTTCAAGGTAACAACAAAAAGGCAAGGAACAAAATGTCTGATGCTACAGTGAACCTGGAAAGTTCTTAGGAATATATTAAGGAGAGCACATTAACTCAAACTTTTTCTTTCTGTGTTCTCCAACAAGATGCATATGAAAATAAAAGTATACATGAACAAATGCACCTCTGCCTTAATCTTTCTGCTATTACTTACAAGGATGGCAGCCAGTTGTTGTTAAAGACTGGTTCTAGTGCTCAGTTACTCTAACATCCAAGTAATTATTTTGTCCCCCTCTACAGTTTCCTGGGCAGGAATTGTTCCGTTTACCCAGGGCAAGTGCTAGTTCAAATGGCTGAATGATTTAAGGAGCAGTTTTGAGCTCTCTACATCTCTTCCTCAATCAGTTCTGGGGATGGGAGGAACATATTGTCATTCCCAATCTTTCTCTCCAGCAAAATGCTGAAGGCAAAGCATAGCCTTGTTCCCCCATCCCAGCTCAAAGCCCTGCTTGTGCTTGCACCCAATACCTTGTGTGCCTGCCCCTGTATTCATTTTCAAACACAAAGACGTTTTGTTAAAAAAAGTGAAATAACCGTGACATCCAGCTTGAAGTTTTCTGCTTCTGACACAAAACCTGCATTCCTGGACAGTTAGCTTTTCCTAACTGTACCGCTTGGTCTTCTAAGAGATATTAACTCTTTCTACAAACACTGTATTACCCCACCCAGAAATATCCTTTGCAGCTTGGTGTTATTAGACTACATAATTCATTGACTGGTAGAAGACTTAAACCTTTTTTGCTGGCCTTACACAGATGTGATCCCCCCCAACTTCAGACCATTAGGCAGAGCACACCATTGTTTTGTCAGACAATAGCCAGTGTATGTAAAAAAAAAAAAAAAAAGATGTTTTGAGGAGATTTATTGGCCTCAGAATTGACAAAGAAATGATAAAACTGAGTTCCTAAGCTAATTGCCTTGAAAACAATGCAAACTAAGAGCCACGCTCTTAACACAAGGGCTGCATGTGCATGACATTAAATGCTGACTGTGTTTCCTTCAAGATCCTGATGATTACAGAATTACTTGCAAGTAAAACAAAAAGTAATTGGCTGTATATTGCTGTTGGTTAAAAATCTTGTAAATGCTGCTTTCCGTCCATGCTGAATGTACATTACAGGGTCCCTCAACCCCCCAATAAAAATAACAACAATTAAAAGCTTCTGCACTGTGGGGATTTTGGCTGCAGATTTTTAATGCTGACCCCAGAGGTTCCCAAGATCAGGTGATGGGGACTGCAAGGAGAATAATCCCTTCACACCAATAATTAAGGGCAGCCTGTATAGTAACTGGGTTCTGTCATGAAAAACAGATAATAAACACATGCACATGTGTTAAGCTGTACTACTTTACAGCTCGTTCTGTGCAAACATAATAATTTACATTTTCATTTTAACAGCATGATTTGCCCTAAAGGTAGCAAAAAAATAAAAAGGGCCAAGCCAAAGAAGGCAAAGGGAGAGGATCTGAGGAGGTGAAACATTTTTGCTCCTTTGAAGTAATATTATAGGATTTGTAATAAGGCTGCAGGGAATAGTTCATGGCTGGAACCTTTTTTAAAGTAATTCAGAATAAACTGACTGAAATAAACCAGCTGCTGTATTTAAGATGCTGAAAGTTTACAACAGCCATGGAAGTTACTTTATCCTTTTTTAGTTCATAGGAGCAATTTTCTTATTCTTTGAGAAAGACTGTAATTTAGTAGAATAAAGTTTCAACAGCCACACATGTACATACATACAAATCCTAACAGATAAATATCTGTAAACTCAATAAATAATTTTCAAGAATTTCTAACAGAAATACCAAGTCTATGATTGGCTCTGTTCTTACTACACAGTGAATCAGCACGGCACTACTCAGAAAACAGTACATAAATATCTAAAGCCAAATTAAAAGCAATTTAATCCACAGGAATTTAACAGCACTGACATGTTTAAGAATAGTGATTGCAACTTTCCATTGTGTGGGAGTAAGGAGAGCAAACTCTGACCTGTTATTTGTCTGTGACACTTTTTTTACTGGCTGATTTATTTTATAACCTCATTAAATTTGGATGATGAAGCATTAATTCTATGGGCCACATGTAACTATATAGATTTTTTTTTTGAGACTAGCTGCTTAGTGGTTGTTGGGCTGCATGAAGCAAACGCCCTGTTACAGCTTGTGTATCCCCTGATGGGGCAGGGGAAGGAGTGACATCTGTTGTGGATATGCGTGGTCTCAGCTCTCTGGAGATAAGGAGGGGCTCCAAACTTAAAATAATAATAATATGAACAGTCATGAGAACAGTCACTCCATTGTCATGGGGATTAGGAAGCAGTTCTAATTTCCAGCTACTGCAGGTAAAACCATCGTTAAAATGTTAATTCAATTATATTTGGTGGGAAGCACTTGATTATGGTACCAACAGCTCTTTTCATGCAGATGGTACAGTGCTACTGTTGTGTACAAAAACCCCACATATATTAACCTTATAACATGCTTAGCAGTAGAAATAAATGGTTCAACATGGTTTACATGGTGTGGCAGGCTATTCATCTGGAGCCGAAACCATTTCAAAGGCAAACTGCCCCCATCAACTTTCATCTCCCATCAGCTTCTCTTGCTCCAAAACTAATTATTTATATTTTAAAGATGGTATGGATGCAGCTTTGACTGTGATCTTCACTTCACGATCCACAGCTCCTCTGTTGTGGAAAAGTACTGCAGGGTACACTGCAGAGAGGATCCAGGATCAGAGAGGAGCTAAAATACTGCAGGACAACATTCCCCTTCAGCCACAGGAAGCTACTTCTTCCTGGCAGTCAGGACACATCCCCATGCTCAGAAAATCAACACTTCTTCCCCTGAGCATCTCCTGGATGAGATCTTGGTCCACATCATTCCTTTCACAGGGAACAGCCAAACGATCCAGAGTAGCCATGAATAAAGTCTTGTTTAGCATTATTAAAAATAAGTACACACACATCAGAAATAGACAGGCTTTGGGTTTGGCTTTTGAATAAGTTTCAAAAGTAGCCAAGAATCCTCAGGATGAGCAAAATCTTAACACCCTTAACTACATACATTATTTTTTTTTTGGTGAAAAAAGACAACGTCAGTCAATAGAATGTCTCTCTTCTTAGTCCTCAATGAGATGCAAAGAAAGCGTAGACATATTCATTCTCGCAAATAGGGAAACAGGACTTGAACAAAACATGTTTGTAAAGAGAGCTGGATTAAAAAATCTCATTAATTTGTGACACTCATTTAGTAGTTATTCTTAATTTAAGAAACTACTCCAAATCACTTTCAGCTTATGCTTAGAATAATTTCAAACTAAATTACTAGTGGGTCAACTTTGTCAAGCAAGCAATGTTCACAGTCCCTTCAGTAGTCATCAAGACAGGTTGCACTGATTTTATATTTTGCCTTGTGGGAAAAAAAAAAAGTCATTTCTTAGACTTTATACAGCTGATAATGAGGAAGTTGAAGTTATACTCTGCATTTCTGTAATGCACAGCAGAATCAATATCATATTGCTAACCGCATGCTTTGTCTGAACGTAGACAGCGATGTTTTGCTCATTACTAATGTGAACACAAATGAAAGAATTTGAAACAAAGAATAATTGTTTGGGGAAAATCTCCTTGCCCACAAGAGAAAAGATAATTCTCTTCCCAATTTCACCTTGGTTTAAGTGAGGTATGACTTTTTTTTAAAAACTGAAAAATACCAGTTATTTAGGGGATGAATTCAACAGATGTGGAAGCATTAAAAGACCTCAGTAACTTACAATGGCCATTCCCAAAATGTAGTCTTTTCTCATCAGTGCTGTGTTTAGACTTCTTATATCCACAGAATCTACAAGCAACAGAGAAAAAAAAAATTAATATAGAAAATTTTATGTTAACTGCAGGTGGAAACATAATAAAATGTTTTCCCTCCACAATTAAATGCCTGTTTGAAAATTTAATGATATTTACATTCTGTGTGCCCTATAGAGGCATGTTATGTTCTCAGGGAATTTGAGGAAATTGGCTAATGAGAGGATTTGTTGATTTTTGACCCCTACAGTTTAATTTTACAATTGCCTAAGAATGTGTTTATAGCATTTTTTAACAACTGCTGCATGATTGGGGCTGCTAACATTAGCGGGCTCATTACCAAGCACGAAGCAGTATTTGGAGCTCCTGGGCAGCAGACAAAGGAGAAGGTGCAAACCAGCCAGGCTACTGCCCAACAGCACCCAATTTGCCATGATCATCAGGGCCCCTCGGGGAAATGGAAGCGGGAGCAAATGTGCAAACCAGGCGATAAACTAACCTCCCAATCAGGACGTACACCACAACTGTGAGGAGAATAATGGCTACTGCCGCTGAAATGGCAATCATTACGACCTGGCTATTCTCACTGGAAATGGAGAATGCTGGAAAGTTAACACAAAAATATATAAATAACCCCCCCACACACAAGACATTGATTACATCACAATTGACACTCATATAGGGAACAGACAGATTAAGTCATCACTATATAGCATTTGGTCTCCTGCCAAATATTTAATCTACTAAGTAATTTTTCATCTGACAAATAAACACATGGAAAGAAAACAAAAAACTCCCGTCATCTTTCACAATTTACCAAAGTTGTTTCTGCTACAGCTGATTTTTACCCTTGCTGATTATACTGACTGCTGTTAAACTGATACCTATATATAAACATATATGTAAATACAAATATACATACCATGACATACATATATTTTGTCATGGTCAGTAAGGAGTTTTTCCTTGGCAAGAAATCCCAACCAGTCAATAATCAATCACTCTTACTTTCACTTCTGCATGATGGAAAGTGCCTTAATGATTTAAGCTTCCCAGTTAAGCTTGGCAGCATCCCTGTGAAGGCTGTGAAAAGCCATGGCACAGAGAAGCAGACAAAGGATTATCCATGGTTAGTCAATGTCTATAGAAAAAAAGAAGGGTTATTTTCTGCCTTATGTTGGATTCTTCCCTGAAGTCCCTAACCCTAAGCATGGAGCTTTGGTATCCTAGACTGCTACACAATGGCAGAACACCTTTAGATCTTACGTGTTGCTAACAACCTTCAGCAGACATGTATTGAACCACCGAGCATAGCAGAATTAGGCTCCTCAATGCTATGCTTCAAGTTAGCTGTCCAAACTGTGCCCTTCTGTTCCCCACAAACTGAACGGTTTGTCTATGTGATTGCTTAAAGTCACACCATTCCCCTTGGGAAGAAGCCTCTCCCTATTACAGACCTACAACTATACTAGCATAGTTATGATAACTTGGCAGTAGGAATCAAGTCTTGCAATTTGGTGTATTTATTTCTGTAACTTGTACACTCGTTACTGAGTTGTGCACCACTGTCTCCTGTCACCTTCCACACTTTTGGTCAGCTACATTATTAACACAGAGAAAACTCATTAACTTCCAATTCGTTAAATTCTTTTACCACTGTAACTGAAGTTTTTGTCCTTGCTGTACTTGTCTGTCCTATCTAGATTTCCAGTTTCATCTAGTAAGCCACAGCTACGTGTCACCATAACAGCAATTTGTAATTAGGGTTTTTTTGTAAAAAGAATGTTGTTTGCTTTTCAGAATAACAGCTGAGGTGGGGGGGATGAAGCAGAGATGATATATATAGCATAGCTCAAACATAGGTGGATACCAAGTGCAAGACCAATTGGTTTATGCTACTCTTCTCACTTAAAACTTTGTTGTGTTTAGCAGAGCACTTCTTACACCATGGGTTCTCAAGCCTTATCATGAGTACATGAATAAGCCTTATGAGAGTGCATCAGAATTACAGTTCTTAGTTGTGTTATAACTCTGAACAACAGATAGGAGTCTCCTGTGAAAGTCCTACCTTCTAAAAAGCAAAGAGTCTTTGATTATGCAGCATTATTCTACATAGGTAACTGGATATCTAAAAAGAGGCTGACTTTTTGATGCATTAAACCACTTTCTGCTTCTAGCAAACAAAAGGTCTGATTTACTACATAGTGTCAAGTAAAGTAACATTTAAAATTACGAGCTTTATTAAGAATCTTTCTGATAAGGTCATCAGTAAATAACTTCCTTAAGGCCACTCAAAAATGTAGTGACAGAGAGAAGAAGGGACCCAAACTCTCCAACTCCCTGACCAGCTACTCAGCTGAACCATCATTCCTGGCCTGTACATATTAGTTTCATCTCAAGGCTACGCAGGAGACATCAGTTACACTTTGCAGCAATGTGGAGAATTACACGCTGACCCACAGGAGCAACGGACCAACATAATATTAATTCTCTTGGAGTACGGGTTTATAGTCTGCAGGGTTCAGGCCAAAAATTTGGAATAGCACGAGGCTGTGAATCCGGTTTTCTATTAAACTTTCTCCCTCGGCATGTATCGATTCTGGCACAAGGCAGAGGTTGGGTAGGGAATGAAAGAAAATACCACCTGTGATATTCATGGTACACTCTTTATAGCATGTTTCAAGTTTAACGATAAAACATAAAGTTATATAGTAATGCTACCCAGAAAGACACATCATAAATAGTTATGAGACACATTTACTAACTAGAAAGGGAGTAAAAGCAGCCATTCAAAACAGTCAGAAGCTGGGCAGGATGTCAGTATAAATGATTTGAACAAATACATACAATCCGGACTGGTTTCAAATTCAAACTTGCGGCTGTTTGTCCCATATCCAGCTGCAGTTCGGGCTCGAATTTGGAAGATGTAGGTGGTATCAGGTTTGAGGCCGCTGATGGTAACATTGGTGCCTCTAGCTCTCAGAATAGTATAGCTTGTCTCTTGTTCCTGCTTTTGGGAAGAGAAATTATCAGATTAAAACCACACCCTAAACAGAAATGAGAGGTGGTTGGTACAAAAGTACTACAAATCACCTGGAGAGCACCAGCATATCTTTTAAATATTTATACCCTGACAAATGCTTGTACAGCCATTCATTTTCAATCAGCTAAAAGTCTTGTGATTAGCAAGAAATCTAAAGCATTAGAGCTTCTACAGCCTTGTGCTGTAAATCAAATACTAGACAGGGCGTGAGTATATGACATTTCATACAATCATAGAATGGTTTGTGTTGGAAGGGACCTTAAAGATCATTGAGTTCCAACCTCCTGCCCAGGGCAGGGACACCTCCCACTAGAGTAGGTTGCTCATAGCCCCATCCAACCTGGCCTTGAACACCTCCAGGGATAGGGCATTTCATTAAATAGCTTTGCATTGTTTGTCCATACTCTGCAATACAAAAGAAAAATGAAAATTGTTATTTAAAAACCTTAAAACAGATTTGATGTCCTACTGTACTGAACTAGAAGTTGTAATAGGCCTACCTACACATTTTGAACCCCGCAAAGCTATTGCAGGATGCAGTTTTTACTGCCTCATGTTTTACGAGACAGTGTTTACCTTTAAAACAGTCAGAAGAGAAATTCCATTCAGGCTTCTCACCTCTGCGAACAGGTAAATGTAAATGGTTTTCTATTATGTCATAAAATCTATGAAACTGATGCATTCATCGTCATTTGGGCAAAACCCTGCTGAACTTGCTCCTGAATGACTCTCTTTATGAAGATGAATATCTCACTTTAGCAGCGAGATATTTACTTTAGTAGTGAGAAAGGAAACATGTTTGCTCCTTACTGCTTTTTGCTACAGAGCAAGGTAGATGTCCAGTATAGATGATATATGCTCACAACCACAATCTGCTTAATAGTCACATATTTCTGACGTAATGATGTTTTATATAAAATAAGAAACAGTCCATTTTGTAATTTACAAAGTTTGGATACATTTCACACTGTGTGAAAAGCTAATTCTGATAACAGTATGTCTCAGTCCCACTGTAAGCACATAGTTTAAAAATTTACAAGTGCATTTTGAGCCTGAGGTATTGCTTATTTTACTAAAGCCATCCTGTACTGAAAGAGCATTTTTGGCTTCCTAAAAATGGCAGCTGGAACTGCCTCAGAAAAAACCTTGGAGAGCAGCCACACATGTGGGGACCGCGAGAATCTCAGTTTTTCAGATTTGCAATGATGAACATTTTTATTCTGGAGATGTTGAGGATTTCATATGCTGCCCTTTTACTTTGAACACTGAAATACACTAAAACCATTGAGACTTGACTGACCGCAAGTAGAAACTGAGTAAAGTTAGCGTTTGTTGGATGCAAACAATCTCAACTAAATCCCACTATATTTTATGACGCATTAGTTTGCACGGTACTAGTGTTTTAACCCTGAAAACACTAAAGTGCCAATGCACAAGTACAGAGGTTGGAAAATACTCCATACACTCATTGTCAAAGCCATCTCCACATGAAAAGGTCAAGTGACTAGAGCTGTTTTAGTGTGTTTGCTCTGCAGTGCTGTCTACAGTAAATTAGGATTATTCTAAGTTAGTAGGAACTAACTTTGGTGCTGCAGAAACTTAACTACCCTGTTCTTGGCAGTCTTTGCTATAGAGAGAAACAGAAACATTTACAGCATAGATAGGGAAATTTCCAGAATCTCCACACAATATTCAACATTTTGCACATTGTGATTCTGTGATGATGGTGAAGAGATCAAAAAAAAAAAAAAAAAAGAAAAAGCAGTTAAACCTGTGCTTAAAAGCTACCATCCAGAAACAAAACCTCAAATAGAGTGACCTGGACATGGTCTTTAAAGAACAACTATAAAAAACGTTTATTGTAGCCCATTTTCATCACACACTAAGAATAAAAGGGAGATCAGCATTGAACCTCCTCGTTGTCTCCCGACACTTCTCTGAAAAAGCTTTCTATTATAAATTCAGGGGAGAAAACTTACAGGAAGACATTCTAAGGAGCTAACAGGTTTGCATAAAATTATTTATTTTTGAACTAACAAAGGCCTAGTATTATAATTTGCAGGCTTTCCTTATCTCATCATTCAGCTGGATGTAGGCAACTATTTTAATTTCAAAGACATAATAATCTTATCTTTAAAACATAAAATCTTTTGTGTATGCTATGACTGGACATTCATTTTGATCTCACTTCAGGCTGCTTTTATGAAAGGCAAACATTTCCTTCTTGTGCAGATACATATGTGCAAGGGAAAATATACCCATGGCTCGCTCTGTTAAAAATCCACACTAGAACTTGGAAAATAAACGTTTAAAACAATGGTATGGAGGATGTCACGGTATCTTAGTTTATGGTAAGCTTTTTACACACATATTTTGTAAGTCATTTTTTATGTTACTAGTAATCAAATCAGTGAAACACCACATAAAAGCCCAAGTTTATCTTTCTTGGGGATGAAGTAAAACTTCAGAGATACAGCACTGTAGCTGCCATAAGCAGAAGGAATATACAAAAAGGAGAGTCAGTTTTTGCCAAGCAGAACTTTAATCAAACACTCTGTCTGATGATAAATTTGAACTTGGATGCACAAAGCATATTCTTCCTGAATATTTCTGCATAGTTTACCAGACACAGTCTTTACTGGGAAGCAAATCCCACTGCTTTAGTTTCTCATTTGCAAATAACATTTTATAATTTTAAACTATGTTTTAGAAAAGACATATTTTGGATACATTTAACATTTATAGTGACAGTACTAGTGAGAGTGAATGGTATGTCTTTTCTCAGATAAGTACAGTATATGTTTATATTATAGGAGGAAGAACATTTTCTCCATCAGCTGCATGTACACTTGAGAGGCCAGACCATACTACACATCTCTGGGAGGAACCCACAGCTCCAAAGATTCTGCTTCCCCTTATTGCCAGGTAGGGACTGTTCATTGATATAACAGTTCCTACAAACCTCATGGAGTATAGAAGGCCTACCCTCAAAGTCAGAATATCAAGAGTTTAAAAGCAACTAAATGCATTTGCTTATAATTTACTTTTTCAAGCTCAGAAAGAGCACAAAATAGACATCATTATTTATTTTTTGGCTTTAACGAGTCTACCGAGCACACAATTTCAATGACAGCAAAGGCAAATCTATTCTACTAATGTGATACTGCAATTAAATTACACTTATTCTTTGTAGCAGACTTCACCTTAATAAATTGCGTTAGATTTAGGCATCATAATTCCACGCCACATATTTAAATGAAGCAATTAATAGTTTATGTGTGGTATTTAGGAGACACAGATTTTTTTGCACAACAAGATACTTTTCCACATAACTTAATTATGCAAGCAAGGACAAGGAGGAAAAAAGTCTGCTTGTATTAAAAAAAAAAAAAAAAGACGACTTTTGTTACACATGCACTTTGACAGCTGAGACAGTTAAAATCCAGCACAGTATTATACAGAAAGACTAAACTGGGGTTTCATTTGGTATCAGTAATTTAAGATAAAATGTCATGCCCTACCATTAAATAAATGCCCAGAAATTCCACATAGTATTCCTCTGAAAGGAGATTTTATTTCTTTTAAATGTTTTGAATAAGTAGTAGCTTGGGCCTCCGAATCATTTTCTGTAAAAATCTATAGGACCTACAATTCTATTCCAAACATTGATTTTGAAAAACTGTCACATAATGTTATGATTTAAAACCCCACAGGTTCATTCCAAAAAGTTAAAACAGTTTCCCAAAACTGTAGCTCCTAATTTCCCTAGAAAAAACAAATAAAGCTCTATTCTCTCTAACTTACACAAGTGAAATCACTGGTGAAGTAAAACCTGACTAGGTTAATTATTACCCTTGCAGAAAATAAATATTTTCTACATACCAGTAATGCATTAGAAAAACTACATGGTATCATCATTTATATATAGGACATTCTTTTTTTAAATTCCAAATCTTTTCTAACATCCTGAATATCAGTACCATCCCGTTGCCCATAAATATCATGTATTATTTAAGAACAACTTAATTAATTAAAAATAATCCACATGTGCGTGGACAAGGTGTATGACAAAATTGGGCTGACCTGTACTACTCTACTAATGCTGTGTTTATAAAGTTCTAAGAGATTACAAAAGGTATGGCAAGTGAAAACAAGCAGGAGGGAAAAGAATGCCTCAATGTAAATCATCTATCAGCAATCAAGTATGACTTGTCAGGAGAAATACCCAGATTGCTAACTGTGAAGGGTTTATTTCCTAGCAGCTGCCACTTAGTAGAGGGTTTTTTGATGATCACAACCAAGATGACTTCTGAAGCAGAAAATCAAAGGGACCGGACCAGTTTAAAAAGAAAACTCACTTTTCAAAACAAGAGGAGAAGGGGGCTGCTTAGAGATCTGAGACTGAAAAACAGCATATTCCAAAGTTGTTCGGAGAAGAAATGAAGAAAAACAGTCCAGCATGGGCTGCTCTGACCTCAGGTAAGTTTATCGTGTATGAAGTAGTAGTTTTCAACCTCTTTCAATTTGCAGACCTAAAAAGGGCAATAGATTTAAGCCTCCTGACAACAGGCTTGCCCTTCTTAGTTACCTTTCGTAAACCCTGAGGAATAGGCTTCTGACTCCCCAGGGGGTTGCAGACCACACATTAAAAACACTGGTGTCAGAAGGTTGTTTTTTAAAAACTCTGCTCTAAATGGTCTGGCTCCTATTGTCAAGCAGTTGGCTGTCTGCTGCATGTGAACTCTTGATCACAGACTTCAAAGGCAAGAAACACATGTGCAAGATCAGCCTCATAAGACCAGTTGTCTTACAAAGCTGACTTATGACGGCCAGTTGCTCCGTAAGACTGGATATAGTCAGTTGGAACAGCAGCCACATGGCTCAGTTCTGTGCACACCACAGCATCATCCTGCACCCCACAGTACTGGTGCAGAGACACCCAGGTGAGGACTCTCCACCTAGAGACACTGGAGGTGGAGCTGAGATGGGGCTGCCACAGCTCTTGGAAAACAAAGGTATGGCCACCAGCAGCAGGGGTAGCCAGGTTGCTCTCGACCGAAGCTCAAGTTAATCACGCGGATAAATAACCTGGCCTATGCAAAACAGGCTGAAGCTCTGGGATCTTTCAGATGTAGGTACTTTGTGAGGCAAATACATCTTGCAAGCCTTACTAAAAAGCAGTATCTATTTTCTTTTCTTTAAAAACATTAGAAACCAAGAGAGCCTAAATAATTCCCGTGTCTCTTCACAGAATCATCATGGTTGGAGAGGACCTCTGAGATCACTGAGTCCAACCATACAAAAATGTGGTGTTCCTCTCCATGGAAATCTTTAGTAAAAGGTGAAAGATTTATACAACCTGAAGAGAAACCAGAGTAGTGGTGAGGATGTACAAATAGGGACAAACTGATGTATGAGCCAGCTCTCTTTTACTTCTCAAGCCCAGGATATGGACTTAATCCTATCCCAATTGAAGTAACAGAAAAAAAAACAAACTGAAAGTTGCTGCTTTATAAAGCAAGACTGAACTCAAATGTTTAGGAAGCTTTCTTTTTCCCCTTTTATCAGTAGTACTACCTGTGCCCAGGTTTTTACCAAGGTCTTTGAAGGTTTAAATGCTCACCAAAAAATAGCCCCACCCAAAAGCAGGTGACATCTTAATTTAGGATAAATCTTTTCAGAACAAGGCCTTCCGGTCCCCATTCTTTGGCTGGACATCAGACATGACCTATCAATAGGCACATTGTCCCACTGGTAAGCTCCAAGACAAATTTTTTAAGGATTAACTGAATACCCATGTAGTCTTTTTAACAGCAGCGTCTAAGTGGATATTGGCACATGTTCCCTGATACCTATGAAATATAACCCTGATTTTTAGATATGAACAGCTTTAGTAAATGCTAAATTGAAAAAATGTCAGAAGTAATGATTTAAAGATTGTCAACTTCAGTAGCAATATATGCTATCAAAAAGTCTCTCCGACCAATCTAAAATTGGCTAATGCCACTCTTTACAATCTTCACAACAATTTACGGTCTTTTCAATTTTACCAGTAAGATTTACTAAAAAAAATCCATTCTGTTTTGAAGTCTTATTTTTTTTCCTAAATACACATCTATACACGATGTAGAAATCCACAGTTGTAAATACAAGAAAATGTCAATATAAAGCAAAAACTATTTAATGGCAGAATTTCTTTGATTTGTAGTTATCTACATAAAACTCAGGAAGAATTCAGTTACTCATGACAAGTAGAAACTTTCATAGTACAAACCAGTCACTAAAGGATGGCTCATCTCTTTTCCAAATCATTTTTGTGTAAATGATGCTTGTGCCACAGGGAAGCATGAACATACAGATGCTGACAAATAAATGTATGAACACTGACAGAATAACAGAACTGAGTAAGTAAACTGCACTCAAGAAAAAAAAAAAAAGGCAAAAAAAAAAAAGCATTATGGCTTGTCCACATTACTTTCTGTAGTTCTGATATATTTGGGGATGAACTTGGTAGACAACACAACTTAACAATTTCACTTCATATTTTCATGATGTTCTCCTTAGCAAAAATTGAACAGTTTCAACACTTGATGTTATTGAGGCAGACAGTGAGTGAACAGGGATGTCTCTGAATACTTAGCAGAAGCAAGATCCAATAATTTCACTATAGTATTACCAGCACAAAAACCTCCCCTTCAATCTTTCTTCCCACCTTTTCATAGTATTTGACCTCGTAGTCCAAGATGATCCCATTCGGATGTTCAGGTTCTTGCCAAGACAGAGACACGCTGTTCCTGGATGTCCTGTCTTTCCTTATGATTGTGATGGGGGATGGAGCTGCAAAGGGGATGGTGGGAGGAGGGAAGAGAGAAAAGCAAACTGAGATTATCTCTGTTCCAATCCTTGGCAAAGAGTACTATTTCCATTTAAAAGACTCACGAGCATAGATCTGGACTTGTATCAACATTCAGCAGCTGGATTATAGTCCTAGTACACATGCCTTAAAGAGTGCTGGCCTCAAGGAAAATGAAATGAGATTTTCTGTTAGACTGGTGGACCAGTGGCAAGACAGCAGATGGTTTCGATCTGCTACTACAGTGTAAGCAATGAAACACATTTGATATACTAAAATGGGGAACAAAATAACAGTACCACCTATTTATTATAATGCTGAAGTATTATCATTACCAGACTGCAGAACTCTGATAAAATTTCATATGCAAGTGTAAAGTGGTGCTGAGATGCATTATGTACAAGGAGCTCCTGGTATCCATGGCTAGTAATAACTATCAGCATATTGCAGAATACAGCCTCTTTTATAATGTTACTTGGTAAGCTCTCCAAATACAAATTGCTCCCATATATGCTTCTCTTTTACCACATTCTTCTGAAAATGAAGTCTGAAGGAAAAAATCTAAACTCAAAAGTAACCTCATTTCTGATATGTATTAATCAGTTCGGCATGACAACTGATTGCATGCCACAGACTCACTCACCACCCAAAACTTGGAAGTACTATCAATGTTACAGAAAAAAAAAAATAAATCATAATTTCCTGAGATTCTTGAACATCAGTTCAGTTTTAGACCACACAGCTCTACACGTTGTTCCAAGACCAGGCCTAGGTTTCCTGGACTCACTGAAAGCTGTTCATTTTTAAAAATTATTTTTTCTGTTTCTTTTGGGTTGGCTTCCCACTCCAAATGCTTTTCTTCCATGGCTTTGGCCAAAATTCATCAGATGATAGGTTACAGATCACACATTAAAGGTCGTAACTGTCATTTTAATAAAAATCTTTTACCAATAAACAGCCTTTTATCTTAATATGTAAAACAAATGTGTTTATAAGTTCAACATTGTGCTGTCCTAATAAAAAGGCTCCAGCTGATCTAAACAGTTTAATTTCAGCTGAATTCTGTGAAGCTTTTACTGTTCATATAAAACCAGTTGTGCTTAACAGGCATTACACATTTGCATGCATTAGCCAGTGCCCTTTCTGTTTGGGTTTTCATTCCTGCAAAAGAACTTTCAAAATCCAGAAAAAAAAAAAAAAAGGTTTTAATTAAAATAAATTCTGGAAAACTCATTCTGTGTTTGATTTTGCTAAACCTCCACCAAAACATACCTACTAGCCTTGAGTCATAATATAAATGCTGACATTGTCCTTTAACTGAGTAGAACATCTAAAAAGCTTCATACACGTGCACAAGCAGATAAGTATACACACATTTCCACATTCATTCCGGGTTGAAACACATACTCTGAGCAGCATTTTCATGTCACATGGTTCACAATAGCTTTATGAGAAGATTAAAAAGTTGCAAAAATCCTTTTTTTTGTGTGTTTTCTTCTTTTTTTTTTTTTCTTTTTTCCCGCAGCAGGAAGAATTTGTCCTGAATTTAAATCACTGAAAACAGATTTTGGAGTTGTTTTAGTTAGCTGCTTTGGTTTTTTGAAGTAGAATGGGAAAGAGTATCTTCTATTTCACTCAGACTCACCAGATCTGTGCTTGCTGAAGAGCTGTAAAGCATTAGGGCAAGGTATGCAGGACTGGTATATAATGAACATCCTACAGTAATTCCACTTGAATTGCACCCAGGCACAAACCAGTGCTACAGCCAAAATGCAAAGTGGTTAGCTGGCTGGACTGCTCTATTGTAGCCAGCTCTATGTTAACCCACATACCCATGCTTGCTGCTTTTATGCTCCTGTAAGTCATTTTTATGTCTTCTTTTTAAGTCAGGCTGATTATCTTTTTTTGTATGTGAATAGATTGCCAAGCGCAGTACCTCAGCTGGTAAACTTTCCCATTAAGGTAACATTAATTCAGATTTTATGAATAATTAATAGATGACTAACAGAAATGGCTTTTCCCCTAATAAATTATGGTAATTTGTGCTATAACAAATTCTCATGGCAGGCTATGTGCCTATTGGAGCCTATGTGCGCCAATACAGATGTGCTTTAAAAAAAAAATAATAAAAAAAAAAATCTTTCTTCTAACACAGTATTAATTATTTTGAGCTCATTTATACACATCTCTGCAGATGCTACCAGTAACTTATCTCACAGCAGTTTATTAGAACAGCGTCTGCTCTGCAGTTATCAATAACATTATAAAACATTCATATACCTTTTATAATCCCTAGGGTTCCCAAAGCTGCTTAGAAATTACACATACAGAGCGTCTGGAAGAGACTGCATCCCACCGCATGGGCAAATGGAGGGGAGATGGACAATCTCAGGGAACACAAAGTTTCAGGCACTTTTAATCCCATGCACAGAACAGATCCGAGTTCTGCAACACAGCACTGCGTGCCAGGCCACTCCAACAACTACTGAACCTCTGAGCTGTATTCTAAATCTGTTTAAACCATCATTTTACATTAGAATCATAGAATCTTCTATCTTGGAAAGGATCTTTAAGATCAAGTTCAACCATTAACCTAACACTTACCAAAACCACCACTAAACCATGTCCCTAAGCAGCACATCTACCTGACTTTCAAATACCTTAACCATGTTGATTATAAAGTTAGCTAGTTTTAAGGCATTAATCTTCAGTGCATAAAGGAACAGTGTCTCCAGATATTTCAGTGGTCAAGTATTTATTTCTAGAAGATGAATCACACTATTCGTGTTCAGAGAGGAAGATGTGTATTTGTAAGATTTTTTTTTATATTTTCATACAAAATATTTATATATAATATATTATATATTTATAATAATATTGATAATATATTAATATCAATATATAACTATAATATATAATAGTAATAATATATTATTATATATTACTATTTTATATTTTTTTATATTACTCTTTTTTTCATCTTGTTAAACCATCTTGTATATCATCTAAGTGTTCTAATTTTGAAGCACACAAGCTGTTAAAAACCAAGACTCAATATCTGGGTATAGATTTCATATTTTTCCTGCTGTTCCCGTCATCCCTGAGTGTTAACATGGGATTTCACAAGCTGTAGTTTTTTCTGATCCTCCTCTACATTTCTGTTGCACAAAATAGAGCCCCGAAGAGGAGGCCCTCACAAGAACTTCTCCCAGCAGTTCCTCTTCTAGCACTGTCAGGCTCACAGCTCTTCAAAGCACAGGCAGAACTGCACTGTATTGCTCCTGGGACGATTTCAGCATCAGGACCCTCCTTCCACAAGAAGAGGAGTAGGGAAGAGCAAGGCAATTTGATGTGTCTATCCCTGATAACCAGCTTTGCAGCCCCCCGCTGGTGGGGGCAGAGGAAGGAGTCAGGATCCTCTGCCTAGAGGGTCTGCCATCCCACACAACCCATTACAGCTGCAGCCTGGCTTTCCCCAAAGCAGACTCTGCTGTAAGCCAAGAGACAGAGGTGGCCTGGCTCTTCTGCTGAGCCTGCTATCCCACACGTCTCTGTGTATTTACTAAGTTGTTCCTTTGCCTACATCCAGAACTGATTTCTCTACTGAGACAAGGGATTGACTGAGAAACTCATGACAATTATCCTTTGGTTTGACCAAATATAAAAATAATGACCAATAAAATAAAAAAAAAAATAACATGCACAGTACATGGCATAAGCTTTTTTTGCTGGTCTGCAACACTCTGAATTGTTAAAGTTTTAAATCTTAATGCAATCTTTTTTAGTTTTCTGCTATACCTGTTAGATAGCAAGGTTTGAAAAGTGTCCTTGACTCCTGATTTAAGAAAATATCTTGTTCAGATGATTTCTAAATTTATGCTTAAATCTACCGCAGCCAATAGGTTTAAGATACAGGAAGAATTAAGATAACCTGTAATTACATATTGTCCTGCACAGGGACAGTCACATGCAACAGAAGTGCCTTTCTGACCAGCAGACCTGCCAGTCTGACCAGCCAGACCTGCACCCCAGGTTTGGGGTGCATTTAGGATTAATAGCTTGACGTTTACACTAATTTGCAATCATTTCTTTATGTACACATCCCTAGAATACAATGTAATAAATCAAAACACATAAACTGTTCTAAATAGTTTCTTCTGATATATACTTATTTTAAATAGGATGGGTTTTTTTCTTTGTTTTTCTCAAGTGTTCTTGAATATATCCTGTGAAGCTGAAAAGGACTATCTTCAATCAAGTCAAGAAAGTTACGTTAATCTCAAAGCAAACATTTCTGACCCAAAGCAGAAGTCAGCCTTGGTTTCAACTTTGTAGCACAACTGGTCTTCCCTCCTCACCAGAACAGCTCAATAGCTGTATTTTGCAGTTTACTTGGAAAGGTTTCAAATTCCAGCAAAGAAAGAAACTGCAGTTAAAGGAATTTAACAATATAAACTGTTAAACAAGGCATCATCATGAGTAGTGATGCATGTAAAGACCAAACAGAGTATATGCATGTAAAGACTATATATTTGGTGATGCTTAAGAAAACTATAGGTTTTTTTAGTCTTCTGGATGAGGAAGAAGGAGCTGAGAGCCTCCTATTTCCTGAACACTATTAAATAACTACAGCAGGATGAGATGTGACCGAATTCAAAATCAGGCTACGGAAAATAAGTATTTCATATTTAGAACATCCATTTTTCATTGCAGTTCCAGCATTTTCCTTTCTAAAATTAAAAGACAATTAGATTGTGCAACGGCAGAATGCTGGAACACATATTTTAAATGTCTGCAGCTCCCATTGATGAAAAGAATCTTGTCCTACAGCTTAGCAAAAAATGACATTTTATGAAAATTATATTAAAACATGAATATCAACACAAAATTAGTTTAAATTAATTTATCATTTAGAAAACATACATTTCAAGGTAAAACTTAATAAGAGTACTTACTTAGACTAAGAAGTTGAACAAATGTAGATTCAGTGATTTTTGGATAAATCCTTTGGATACCTTATATAGTTACAATTTTATTGGTATTTTGATTAATGTGTTAGTGCTCTAAACTTCTTCACTGAATAAGAGTGGTTTGTTTTTTATCATGTGGGCTTGTGTGGCCATGCATTAAGAGGTTTATTCTCAATAGTCACACGCAATGCGTATAGAGGCATTTTTATGCATCAGATGGTTACTATTGGAACGGTAGTACAGTCTAACTGGTTTATGACTCGTTTAAGCAGTTAATATGAACTTTCAAAACTCCCTGGAGTTACAAGGGGAAATGTACTTTGAGTGCTCAATGCTGTTAGGTAGCATTTCTGACAACTGGGAATGTGGATGTTGAAAAGGTAACAAACGCAATGATCCAGGGAGCTTAGACTCACAAGTGTAAAAACCTCCTCACTCATGACTATTAAAGGTACAAGCAAATAACATGAAGGATCTAGCAGAGAGAACAATAAAACTCTGCCCAAATTGATTTCCCAGCAAAACTGACCCCAACAGATCATTTGTTTTCCTCCAATTTAATAGCAGCTGTATATAAATCTCCTTATTGACTTTTTCCTTATTCCTTGGTTATTGTTTTCATATGTGACTGGCTTACAGATGTATATACACACTGCAAGAAAATTCCCTGTCCTGTGACGGACAGAACTTAGTATTAACTTTGGGAAGCCATGTGTGTACAACTGCTGAAATATTTAAAGTCTTATGGTTTCTTGCTTAGTTCTCTGGATCACAAGTTAAATTTTAGGGAGAGACTTCATTCTAAAATAACGATGGCCTGCTCACTTCTAGCTTTTGCTTGCAAACAGCTATCAGCATTAGAATGTAAATTATTCCAAGCTATGTTGAAAGACGGTGATCAAGAACACATCTGAACCAGCAATCTGACTGCATTACCCAAATTGCAACTTCTTCTGCAGTGCTGAATAAATGGAAGGTTTGTTCTTTTTTCTTTCTGTAGAAAACTGATGATTATCTAATCATAATACTGTCACCTGATAGAATGTATAAATTTTATGTAATGTCTATGATGCCTCTAGGAGGTAATGTGGAACAAGAGCAGTAAATAAAGTTGACAATCTGCAAATTAACTCTGCAGCCTCTGACAGTAGGATCCACTGGGAACCAAATCTGTAAGTCTTACTTTGTGGTTTGGACACTGGAGTCCTCTATCAGAAGAGTCAAACTGGAACTACCAACATTTGTGCAAACAAACTGATCTCTTGCTTAGAGGCAATTTTTCTAGAAAACTGGATTCACATCCATAGTCAGGATACATGAGAGAACTTTTCCCCGGTGCAAGCATTAGGCACCCTGCATGGCTCAGTCTGGCACCACTCCCAATGCTGCACACGCATATTTCACTTGCTCAAGAAGAACTCAACCTGTGGAGCTCTGTGAACCAGCCTTTCTATCTTTATGTTCATTGATCCATTGCACTACCAACCAGCATTCAATTCCTGACAGTCCTAAGCAATGACTCACAAGTCAGTATAACAACACCACATCTCCATGACATGATCACATTAACAAGATGTCTATATGAACTGCTATGCTTGTCTGTGGATCTAGTTCATCTGGGATGAACTGCTAATCTAGTCTGTGGATTAGCATCGAAGGGGTTTATTTTAGAGACCTGCTCACGGAAAGTAGGAGTTGTGCTATTTTAAACTTCCTCTGATTGTGTTACCACTTACTTTCTCCATTAAGTGCAGTTAAAGGCGCTGCCTCCCTCTAGGCGATTGTGCAGCAGCAAACCTGATCCCACAGGCACATTCCATGAAGGCTCGGTCAGCGCTGGGTCCCCAGGTGCCTCCCAGGAGGCAGGAGGAGGAGGAAACAGTTACGCTTTAACAACACTTTGGGAACCTGCTAAACCCTACATGGTCCTCTTCCAGATACAATTACCCACCACTTCAATGTGCCTGCAGACCCAGTCCTTTGCCCTTTAATCTGCAGGACACGTAGTAAAACTAGCACAGTACTTGTGTTTGTGTTCCTGCACCTTTTCCTTGAGCTGAAGCAGGCTCAATATATTTTTATGACTTGGGCTATAAAATGTCATCTGATTCTGCAACATCATTAGGTGACGGTCAGACCGAAAGCAATGCACCTTCCCTCGCCTTTCGTGTCACCAGGGACCTGGCATTAGGGAGTCTAGCCAGCCCAGGAGCAAGAGGCCCATGTCAGCATACAGGACCTTCCCAAAGGATCCCCAGAGGATGCAAACATAATGGAGTGGGTGAAAAGGTTTCCAGTTTCTGGGAGAGGACTATCAAGATCTGGGCATTTACACGCGTCAAAATGTGAGAAAGAAACAGTATTGCAGCCTCTCAGTACTTAAAGGGGGCCTACAGGAAAGATGGGGACAAACTTTTTAGCATTATGACCCATTACGACAGGACAAGGGGTAATGTCTTTAAACTAAAAGAGGAAAGATTTAGACAAGGAAGAAATTTTTACAATGAGGTTGGTGAAACACTGGACCATGTTGCCCAGAAAGGTGGTAGATGCCTATTCCCTGGAAACATTCAAGGTCAGGTTGGATAGAGCTCTGAGCAACCTGATCTATTTAAAGATGTCCCTGTTTATTGTGGGGGATGTTAGACTAGATGAAATTTAAACATCCATTCCAACCAAAACTATTTGATGTTTCTATGATTCAAAATGCAGAAGGAAATAAATAGGACAAAATTTTAGGGACAAATAGAAGAAGGCTAACTTTGGATGAAAAAAATCTGCCTGTGGGAGCTGCATATGTTTCTCCCAGAAAAAGGATAAAACATTTTAAAGACTGGCTTGTTCATGGTCATTTTAATAGATGATTGCCTGCATTATGGCAGGCAATACAGCTGGAAGCTGGTGGCCTCCAGCCTGTGGTCATAGACTCCAGAGTGACTGCAGGCATTGCACAGGTGCCGTGAAGGAAAGGCAGCAGGGAACTGGAAAGGGGAAAACAAGCAGCTTCAAGCAGCAATTACACTAAAAGGCAGCTGTTTGATTTTTTCTCAAGTGCGGAGAAAGGCAACCTTCTGGGCAGCAGCTGTCACTGGACAAGTGATTATCAGAGCTCATTTCTCACTCTTACAAATAAATTCTAAATTAAAAGCAAACTTCATTAAGTGTTGAACATTCATGTTCTCATTTCTCCCTCTTTTTATTAAAAGAGATAGCAAATGCCTTCCACAAAGCAAACAAAATGTTAGAACTTGCTCATATGTTCAACACATGTGTCATAAATCACAGAAATGCCATGTCCATTTGGGATGTATCAGGGTGCACAAGGCACGCACTTCAGAAACTGAAAATTATGGTGGCATGGCGTTCACAGCTGTTATTTCAGAGAGGAAGCAAACGCTGTATATGCTTTCATAAGGATTCAGCCCAAAGGTACTCATAACACAAATGTTATTCTTTCTGTTCTCTGTTTGAGATGGTGGGAGCTTCGCAATACTTCATATTTTTCACTGAACATGTTTAAGACTGTAGCAGTTTAAAATAAACAGTTTTGCTCTGCCTTTCCTACCTCATTGTTACATTACTTTATAAAATGTTAGAGCCTCAGGCTTCCTGGTGTGAAGTTTTGAGAAAGAAGAATTTATTCACCCTGCCCATAACATCAACTGTCAGGTGCTGAGTAGGCTTTCCCTTTCCATGAAAGTTTAGTTGTTTCCTCAACCAGAGAAATTATTTAAGAAGTATACTTAGTAGCCATCTCTAGAAATGCCAGTATACAAAAACTGGAGAAGACAAGCACACTCAGATCAGTAATTTATGACAGAAAGTATTTCTTTGCTTTTAAGTAATCACCAAGAGCTCTTGAACTGGTCTGTCAGTAAGTTCCATCAGGGTCTGTTCAAACTGGTCAGAAAACGGCATGAATGGAAACATCGTTTCTCAAACTTCTTGCCGTGTCATTCTGTGGTAGTTTCACAGATGTTTTTGGACAAATTGCTTTTGTGAAGGTTAACAAGGACAGAAGAATCTCTGATGGAAAAGACCTGAAAGGCGATCGCATCTTGTTTCGCTTTCTTTTGGATTTTGTGATGATTTAACCTTTATTTTTATTTGGTTTCAATATAGAAGCATAGTTTACTAGGAGGGATGCTAGAAAGAAAACTCTTTCATACATACCCTGCTGTAGAATTAGACACTGCAAGAAAAGTAAAAACAAACAAAGAAATAAAACTTTCTTGGGGGACTTTGGATGTTAAACTTTCAAATTCTGAGGATGCTCCCTTCTCAACACTGGGAAGCTGGCACTAGTGAGAAGTAGGGAAGTCCTTAATATTCACTACAAAGTCTAGTGCCTTCAGAGGGTACCTGTCTTCATGAGCAGGATGACACATCCTCAGGCTCAAATCAGCTTATGTAGCTGCCGCACGTAAAACCAAAGCTGCGTGTCTGTGATGACTGTAACATGCAAGGGTGCATAACTTGAAACTATAATTTGGTTTTATATTAAAATGCTTTTAAAAAATAATTATTATGTTAATAACTCCCATTGACAGGAATGGTCCCCATATCGAAAGAAACGAGTAACACTTTTTCTCAACTGTCCCCAGTCTGCAAATTGTCTAGATGGAATGGCTTCAAGAAGCAAGGGAAGTTGACCGCTTTGTTTATGATCAAGAGGAACACAGACTGTTTCTTTCAGTGATTACTGAGAATGCTAGCACAGATAAGGGAAAGAGAGTTAGAAGTCTAAGGAACATTATTTGAGTGCTATGCATCTTGTTTACCTACATTTCTCTAGTTTTACTGTTTTACCAAACCAAGTTTTTAAATGAGATTCCACACGCAGCCTCATGTTAAGGACTGTAATAGAAGCAAGTATAGAAAACCATTATCCCCTGATTGCAGAATGCAATTTAACCATGATGCATGGAAAAGGTAGCTAAAAGCACTGGAAGTGAAAAACACTAGCTGAGCCACAAACTTCACCTGTGAACTTTCTCTAAGGTCATGAGTGTTCACATGAGGACTGTGTGCGCACAGAAGAGACCAATGTATGGCACAGACTTTGAAGCCTCGGCAGAGCTTCCTTGACGTTCAGGGGAAAAGGGATCAAAGGCTTTGCAGGCAGAACGTCTCTAGCTAATAACAGGCTATGCATGGAGTGACATTGTTAAAACACTTCCCTTTTATATCCCTAAAGGAGGAGTTTTATTGAGCTAAAACGATCCTTGAATAGCCTCTGGGCTGAACTGTAAAACACATTTGAAAAGCGTAAAATCTTTATTTATGCCAGGAATGTTTGAAACTCAAAAGATAATTGTCATTCAAAAAAGAAGCATGTCCTAGGTATTGAGTACGTAATGGGGCACAGCTGTAATAACAGTCAGTGAACCAGAGACTCCCTACATCATGTCATTAGCTCACTTTTAATAAGTCTATCTTCTTGTCCTTTTTATAAGGACCATAGGGAAAGAAAGAAATATATCACACAGCAAACATCTGTGGCTTTCTCAAATTGTCTCTCTTAGAAGACAGATCTACTTAAGGGACCTGTCTTGGGATGTAGATTGTAAAGTGCACACAACCCTTTCTAAATATGGATTTTATTTAAACAGGGAGCATCACACATCATTTGCAAGATGCTGAAGTCAGTGCAGTTTAGCTTAACAGAGTAAAGGCTGAATGCATAAATAGCATCACAGTTCCTGCAAGTAATCAAAGACATATATTGAAATAAAGCTTGGTATTCAACTTGGTGCTGAATTTATTCTCTTGAAGCCACAAATTTCAGGCAAATGCAACTCTAGTTCAGAGGAGGTTTTAACAACTTTTCCTGGGAGCCAAGTGAGTCTTTGCTTATATTGGCACTGAAAAATTTACTGATCCTTCCTCCATTTTAAATGTTTAGCCCTCAAGCTGACACTAAAGGTTGGCTTGAAATTTTCGATCTGCAAATCACACACGTAAATTGAGATATTACAAACCAGATAGGTCTACACTTTAAGACTCTTCTCCCAGTGACCTTAATTTCATTGGGTACAGCAGGTACCTATTGGTGAGTTTTATTCTCAAGCATTCTTGAACAGTTTTCATCCTTGACCCTTGCAAAAAAACTCTGTAGTGCCTTATCACATACTTACTCCTTAAATAAACATAAATATTCTGTGTTTCAAAACTGCTAGATTTGATAACTAATACGTTTAAGAAAGAGACAGAAAGAGGAGTAAAAATAAATGTGATTCAATGTATGTAACAGACTGGGCTGTGTGTTTACAGTTGAAGAAAATATCTGGTTGATGTGTTTTTATCACATTGCTATGCATTAATACAGAGAAAAAAAAAAGGAGAGAGAGACAAAAATGGATTACAGAGTCAGCTTCTAGACTTCATACTACCACATGCAGTGGCACATGCACGGCTACTACTGTAGTCATCTGTTTTCCTACACCTTTTCACGCATGTGTTAAATGATTAAGCAAGATGATTAAACAAGCTACATGAAATTCAACAAAGGCAAGTGTAGAGTGCTGTACCTGAGGAGGAATAACTCCATGCGCCAGTACAGGTTGGGGGCTGATCTGCTGGATCTGGTGGACAACAGGATGACTGTGAGCAAGCAATGTGCCCTTGTGGCCAAGAAGGCTGGTATCCTAGGGTGCATCAAGACGAGTGTGGCAAGCAGGTCAAGGGAGGTCATCCTCCCCCTCTACTCTGCCCTGGTGAGGCTGCATCTAGAGTACTGTGTCCAGTTCTGGGATCCCCAGTTCAAGAAGGACAGGGAACTGCTGGAGGGGATACAGTGAAGGGCTACAAAGATGATTAGGGGCCTAGAACATCTCTCTTCTGAGGAAAGGCTGAGGGACTTGGGTCTTTTTAGTCTGATGAAGAGAAGGTTGAAGGGGGATCTGATCAACACCTATACATTCTTAAAGGGTGGGTGTCAAGAGGATGAGGCTAGTCTCTTCAGTGGTGCCCAGTGATACGACAAGAGGAAATGGGCACAAATTTGTACATAAGATGTTCCATCTAAACATGAGGAGGAACTTCTTTACTTTGAGGGTGGCAGAGCACTGGAACAGGCTGCCCAGAGAGGTGG
>JAOTQQ010000001.1:93608207-93695978 GCA_026546715.1 Gallinago undulata | reverse complement strand
GGACCTGCTCTGGCAGGGGGGTTGGACTAGATGATCTCCAGAGGTCCCTTCCAACCCCATATCATTCTGTGATTCTGCAAATTGTTCTGCTTGGTGGGATAAAGGGGGAGACTCCTGATAATCAGAGTAAGTTTCTTCTAGGTAAGCCTGAGATGATATAGAGTACATTTGGTCTTTTGTTATTCTTTATACACTGGCTGAGCATAGATGCCTGGGTCTCGATCCAGGGGTAGTTATTCTCTTTAAGCTTTCTAGCCATACCGAGAAAGGAATCAACATTTTACAAGTGCACAGCTGAATTGTGGGGTGACCACAACTCAGATTTAGGCATTTTTAGGCACTTAATTGAGGAGCATAATCACTTTCTATAGTTACTAGAAAAAGACTGACATCTAAGTGTAGAATTTAGCCCCTCAAAAAACTTCCTGGGTTTCCTTTGCATTTCTTTCTACAGCAGGTAAGTGGAGAGTCGTATTTATACTCTGATTTTAGTGGGTTTTTGCAACTATCTGAATCCTATGTGGATTACATGGAAGAGCTGGGTTGAACTGAGGGTAGATTTGATGGGGTCTCTTGTTACAACATGTCCCTTTGTTCCTCTACTGATGCCAGGCTATGTGACAGCACAAAACTCTTTGGAATCGATTTAGTACTGGCACTGGCTTATTTTACCTGAACTCAGTTGCTACTACTGTTCACAGTTGCACTGCTGAGACCTTGGTTTACAAGGCCTTAAGTCCTTAAGAACTAATCAAACATAAAATGACATTTAAAGCTGTTACACTGTGCTTTTAGTGATTAAAAGAAAACAGTCTATTTTATTATCCAGACGGCATGCAGTAAAGACCTGAAGTATAAAACAATAAATAAATAAAAAAAAATTGGCATCCTCACAGGCATATTCATAAAATACAGAAATATTCATTCTTTTCATTAAACTTTTTTGTTAATAATTATTTTGCTGGAACCATGGACAGTGAATCATATTGGAAATAATAGAAGGGGTAAGAGCTCAGAAAGAGGCACATCCAAAGTTGGGGTTTAGAGACAGAATATTCAGCCTGAGATGGAGTAAGATGCTCTATCCAGGAAAATGCTGTTGCAGAAAGAGGACCATAGACTTAACCCCTTCTTCCCATCCATCCTGTACAGGGTTTCAATTTTGCCCATTGTTGTTGTTCTGCCCCTGTGGAAGCTCTGGTCTAACCTAGACAACTGAATTTCTGACCCTACATGGTGACTCAGAGCCATTTAAATACGGTATATGGAAATTAAAGATAAAGATAAAACTGTAGACAAGCTCTCTTGGGATAGCAGTTAATTTTCTGGAGCTTACACAGTTCTTACAGCTAGGAAGCCCACAGACATTTTTAAACATAAATTATCTCTCTCCATAGTAAAACTGTACTAGTTCAATGTAGACTTGTTTATAAACTAATTTGTTCAGATAAGTTCAAATCCCAAAACAGACACTTTCCCTTTAGAGCGTTCCAATTATTTTAACATCAAAAAGTAGGAAAAAACTAATTCTTAGAGTAACACATGTGACCGTGCAGAGGTTTGCAGCATTTCAACTGAAATGCTCACATGCAACATAAAACTGCTCCCCACCTTAATCAGATATCCTAATATTCACCTGGGGAAAACTAGTTAGCAGAAAGTAGGTCTCGGTTTGCTCATTGTTCACTCCAAGGGGAAGTACAATAGCAGTCTGCTATAGTACCATAGCATACAATAATGCTGTACAATACACAGATGAGTAAGACTAGATCCTGCAGTCTCTCTGATGAAAAAGCTTAGGTAGGAGGTGGTAACCCACAGGCAATTTAACTAAATAAAATCTCTCTCTCTAAAACCAGCTAGTCTTATGGAGGTATTCTGCAAAATAAGCCAATCCTACTGCAGTTTTCCATATTAACGTATGCATAAACTTTATGTGGTGTGACAAATGGTAAAAGTTTTGAGGTTATCACTGCTAAGTACCAAAACAAACAATTCAACAATACTCTCCTGAATTTCTTCAAAGTGGGGATATTGAGGTTGACAGCCCGTCTGCACTCATAGCTTTACTCTCTCTCCAACCTAAATAAACATATGGGTAGTTTACTCCCTCAAATTTCATTGAGAAGCCCGTGCTACATGGATGAAAAGGTCAGAGTTAAAAAAAAAAAAGGACAGTAATTACTGAATAGAACCTTACCTGGCCTCCTTCCAGTTGCTACTATCCTCTTCACATGCAATCATCACACACAGATTGAGGTGGGAAGGGGCATCTGCAGATCACCTAGTCCACCCCCCATGCTGAAAGCAGGATCAGCCACAGCAGGCTGTCAGGTATTTGATTAGGTTTTGAATACCTTCACAGAAGGAGATGCCACAATTTCTTTGGTTTACCTGTCCCAGTGCTCAATTATATTTAGAGTAAAAAAGGTTTTTTCCCATGTTTAAAGAGAATTTCTTGTATTCCAGCTTATGACCATGACCTCTTGCCCTTCACCAAGGACCAATAAGGACAGTCTTCTTAACACCCTCTATCAGGCCTTTATATACATTGAAAAGATCCACCTGAGCCTCCTCTCCTCCAGGCTGGGCAGTCCCACCACTCGGCCTCCCCTCACATGACAGATGTTCCTCTCCCTTAATCATCTTAGTAACCCATCACTGGTCTTGCCTCAGTATATCCACCTCTCTCTTGTACTGGGCAGGGTGTGTGTGTGTGCACTAAGCTGCACGCACCACATGTGGCCTCAACAGAACCGAGCAAAGAGGAAAGATCACCTCCCTCAACCTGCTGGTAGTGCTCTTCCTGCTTCAGACCCAGATGCTCCCCCAGGAACTCCAGGTCCTTTTCTGCAAAGCTGCTTTCCAGGCACTTTGCCTAAAGCACACGCTGGTGCATGGAGTTAGTCCTCCCCAGGTGCAGGATGGACTCAACTACAGGAATGCTAAAGATTGACACTGAAAATAGCACACTGGAGGAGACTCACAAGGATTATATTCTGGAAAGTTAGGAAAATACAAGGACTCTAAGCTTCTTCACGGTGCCAAAACCATGATTGTTGAGGAAGCGTTCTGTATCAATTTTATGCATTATCATATTCAACTTTGGGACACAGAATAAGAATTTTTTACAAACCAATTCTAACACATTTTTCAGATAAAACTAAAGCCTCTACATCTAAAGGCCAGTGAATGCTAGCAGTTTCTGATTTAGTTCTTAAGCAGGTAAATATGTTTTTATAGTTAAGTATATGCCTATATCCAATAGACTTGTGTGGATTGTATTTGCAGATACCACATTTATATGTTAGCTGGGAAGTGCAGCCCTCTTCAGAAATACAGCAAGTTTTATTTGCTGTTGCTCAATTTGGGGCTTCCCCAAGATTCAACAGGCTGAGGATGCTTTCAGTATCTGTTTTGTTTTATACAGTATACACAGAGAGAACTGTATTTATTATTTATTAGACCTGCCACTATCATATTATTCGCATGAGTTTATAGTTGCTAGAACTAATGAATACAAAGCTAAACAAAACTAAGAAAAGAGATTTTAGATCAAACAAACAGACCCACGTCTTGTATAGTAAACCTTCTCACTAGATCTGTTGGGAGGAAGGGATAGGGACAGCACTATGTGTGCTGGAATACCAGTGAGATGGCCAAGGCTTCCTAAGACCTACTTGATAGATCAATATCTGTTAATGGTGGTAGTTCCACTTGTCTCCTCTAGATTGCAGAGAATAAGTCTACTTAAAATGTAGTCAAGTCAATTAGATACTAGATCCTTGGTTAAAATATTAAGCTTTTTGCTCAGCATTCCTGAGTTGTACCTGCAATTTCTATGAGAGGGTGTGATACCATAAAAGTAGCAAAGATACCAAAAAAGTAGCATATGGCAGCAAAAGAGTTAACTTCTCATGCAACATCTGAAAAACTTATATATGTTCCTGGCTCAATGGCTGTCTTTTGCATTGGAAAATCTCCTCCCTCATTGTTGTAAAGTGATTATCCAGAAATTCAACTATGTTGTTCCTACGAAGTCTTAGTCTTTCTTAAGTGAATTCCACACCTTATTTCCATTTAAAACCCATTTTGGGCTCCAGTGGGAGTCTCCTGCTTGCTGCAGGCCAAAGGCAGTGCTCACAGAACCACCCTCATGTGGACTGGATATCTTTTCCCTTTGGATTATTTATAAAGCTCCAAGGGCCACACAACTTTCTGGCCATTACAGGTAAATGCATTTTTTTAAAAAAAGCCCATAAACTGTGGTCAGAAAACTTAGTGTATGTGTGCCCAGACCCCTAAACACACTAGCAACAAGCCAGGCAGCACGGCACAGCTGTCAGCCTCTCTGCGTGGCACATTCACAATTAGTGTGCCATCTCCAGGGGAACCGAATTCCATATCCTCTCCCGCAGCAGCCAGTGACCCTTCCTAAATGGGGTTGATTGGCGTTATTAGGAGATAACATCTGCGTGGTGCAACATATTGATGTGAGGTGAGAGCCTTCTTTGGGCAGCGGCGCACTGCTTCGATACAATTCAGCGGAAGCCCTATCAGGCAGCAATCGAAGGCGTGTATTACAGTGCAATCAAAGAGGATGATCAACAAACTAAATTAAATCGAAAGGTGTCCTTTCTTTTGTACTTCCATGCCTTAGACATAAAGACTTACAGAAATTAGAAATACTGCTGTGTCATACCAACCTAGCCATATTTTGCAAGAGACTTTTTTTTCAGAGCTCATTAACCTTTGCTGGAACAAAGTGCAATAAAAGCACAGCAAAACTCAGACCAGACAGCTGGAAGAAAAAATCCAATCCATTTTCTGAAATGATTCTGAATTTCCCTCAGATCAAGAGACTAGATCTTGGCTTTGCAAAAGTTTTGTATTGTAAAAGTCCTTGCATTCACAGCACTAGCAAAATCAGACTCTGGATGTTTCAGACCTTAAAAGTAAGGTTCTTTTACTTTTCTTTTACTTCTTTTCTTCTTTTCTTTTACTTCTAGACCAGGTTTGAAAACTCTTCAGGAAAATCTTATTGAGATTGTTAGTTGGAGACCCTAGAACTCAGAGTCACCGTAAAGGTATCCGCGAGTTATTCAGCAACATTTAAGCTGACCCTTTTTGTGTGTGTATGTATCAAAATGTATACTTAAAATACAAATATGTGGATGCATGTGTGCATAAGATCTGTTTACACACAGAAATGGAGCTGCTGCGCAAACTGATTGCTCCTAACATATCAGCTGAATTTATTTTAACACATGCTGGCACATATCCCAATTGCTGCATTACAGAAAATTAGTACTATGCACATTCTGATCTATTAGGTTGGTGATGGATTCATAGGTAGAAATGGCCATGTGTACTATGAGAAACATGGAAAGAAATGTTTGTTCAATTTTCATTGGGCCTTGGAGCTCAGAGATACAGCAAATGGAGCGCCAACTGATGCCTGTCTTGAACTGAGTTCATCTGAAGTAAAGAAGTACAATGTCTGATTTTTACCACCAAGGCAACTGCCATAAAAATCACATTTTTGTGATATAATATAAAACGTTCTGCACTTCTGCCTCAGGCTCTTAGAAACCCATGTACTCAAAAACCAGCATTTTGGGTGGGTGAGGAATATTCTGCAGAACAGCTTTCACTAAGCTGGGATGGGCCCTGACAGTGCTTGAAATAAAGCACATGGATACTGAAAATCCAGGATTAAAACTGCAACTTCATCATATCCACTGCAATAGTACAGGGCTCTCAAATCAAGGTTGGCAGAAGTGAAATAGCCTGGATTCAGGAGAGACTGAGGAGATTAGGTCGTGGGGACCTTCTATACTTCAATCCTCTTTCCAAAATTCACTGCCAGCTGACTGACATCGTTCCTTTTTCAGGCTTTCCAGGGGCTGTGTCCCCAGGATCCAGCCAGATGTATGAACTGTACCACTCCATGTGATACCACACGCACAGAATTAATTCCCAAAGCAATACGCCTCTCCTACTTCCTTGCATCCACCAGAGCTCAGTCATTTATCCAAAGCTTTATCCAACTGGTGGATACCTCTGTCCTCAAAGGAATGTACCTAAAGTCAGACAGCACAAATAATAGCCCTAGAGTCATGACTGGCTTTTGGAGTTTTTTGGTCTCTTCCAGATCCAGCTCAACAGTGCTTTAATTCTTTGTTTTGAAACACCCCCCGGTTAAACCCTTAATTATAATGTAATCTAAGATCTTCAGACTTTCTTCCCCGACCTCCTGCCCAGGTGTTTAAGTATGACATTAGCAAAAAAATATGCTTTTGCTGTGTCCCTGTTGTGATCTAACCGGGAAAGGAACGCAAGAGAAATTGCCTTTTTGTAATTATGCTTTAAAAGATTACTCATATACATTTAAGGTCTAATTTTAGCAACTGCAGAACTTTCTAGGGGAATTCTAATATAGTAAACCAATCAGCATGATCAAGAGATAGCACAATTAAGCCTGTAGTATCCCACACCACCTAAATGTAGTTAAAGCCAAAATGCGCTAGGCATAAAATGGGAATGCAAACAAACAAACTGCTTAAGCAGCCTGTGGGTTGCACTAAACAAAGTTGTTATTGCCAGAAATGCATTGACTCTGTCACGTCACAGTAAGTCTGCGTTCCAAAATAAAATCAAAATCCACCTTCCCTGGGGAAGCACACTGCAAAGCAGGAGGCCTCTGCAGAGAAATACCTTTCACTGATCCCAGACAGTTCATTCTGTGGAGTGTCCCCAGGTGATTTCTAACTGCTAGAGTGATAAACAGGCTGAAAGGCAATATCTCTGATACAAAAAACAGAAGAAAAGAGAGCAACTAAACAAAAGCTGTTCGAATTGCTGACACAAATATCAAAAAATGTAACTATAATAGTAGCAAATTGTTTAGAATGGACATAAAATGCAAGTTTCAGAGCTGAAGTCACTGCCTAGATGAGAAGGAAATCATGAGAAGATGTTTCAATTCACCTGTCTGTGTATTGCATAGTACAGTCCTCAGAGCATTCGGAAATGTAGTAACTGCTGTCAGGAAACAGTCTGTTCTCACATTTTTATGCCTCCCACTAAAGGTGATCTGTGATCTGAGGAGGATATATATCCTCTACAGCGGAAAACGTTGCAATAACGTAGCTCACCAGGAGGATGCCTGCTTAGAACAATGGTAACTTGGTTTGTGCTTTGAGGAAGACACAAATGTAGGTATTTTGGTGATGGGGTGTGGGATGAGAGGAGGTGGGAGAAGACTTACTGCACACATTCATGCTTTCAGTACAAAGCTTCTTGACGGTGAACCTCATGGAATAGAACTACAGAAACTCTGGGATCTAGTCTTTCTGTACACTAGCAAACACAGCTCTCAAAAAAATGGTACTTACACAAATGCTAGAGAAGAGTCTAAATTCTTCACATCTTTCAAATAAATGGAACCTTGTCAAATGAAAAGCAAATGGTAGAATAGTGCAGCAGTGACAAAGCTCTGATCCAACAGTCAGGGTATATTGCAGTGCTCATACAGGGCTTCAATGACAGAGTCTCCACAGACGCAGAGCAGACCCTTTGTACACTCTCAGCTATGACACCAGGACCTAATTCAGCTCCACACCCCCATCACATTGGCAATAATTCAGAGTTGGTGAGACAACTCATAAATGGGAAAAAAAAAGCAGTGTTTTAAACCTCTCTGATTTAATGTTAGCTTTTTATGTGTCTAACATCAAAGCATTTTTTCACTTCTATTTAATCAAAATTAATCACTAAGATTACTACAGTAATTTATGTTGGAGATTATTGAAATGAGTGTTTTATTAAAATCTGGTTTTATTATTAAAACACATTCTGGCTAAGGAATCATGTGAGTCTGCTATTAGAGACTATTAACTGGGAACTGGGAGTTAATCATAACAGTCATGCTGCCAGGTCCTTTGACAGCAACACACACTGTGTTTGTTTCTGCTTTTACTTCTACCAGCATACTCAAATCAATTAGTTACTCTAGCACACGAGCGGTCAGAGTAACTCCTGTAAAACTGGTATAGGAAATAAAGGTACAGACATCTCAGTAGCTTTACACAAAGAAAGGCTAATGAGAAAGAGACTCACCAGCCTGATTAGTTGTGATGCTGACAGCAGCAAATTGTCTGGAAAGTGTACTCAAGTCAGATACCCCGTTGACTGCATCAATCTCAAAAGTGTAATTGGTATGTGCCAAAAGGTCCACTACTGTCACTGTGGTGTTGGTGAGTCCAGTCTGACGGGGTAAAAACCGCACGTTGTCGCTACACGGCTCACACATCTTGATGTTTCCTCCACATTTTTTGCAAATGATGTTGAAAGTGACATCTTTCCGACCTCCAGTGTCAAGAGGCCAGCTCCAGTCCAGGATAACAGATGTCTCATTGATGTTAGAGATAACGTTTCTTGGAGCTGATGGTGGTCCTATAAAAGGAAAAGGGAAGTCAGAGGGATGAGATTTTCTGTAGTGCTCTAAGATGGGAGCAACAATGGCACAAAAATACAAAGTCAAAACCATAAAAACCCCAAACTCTTCTAGTTATTTCCTGTAGAAGACTCCTGAAATATTTCACTGGACCACAGATCTAGACTATCAAGGACCATGTTTTCTTATAGACAGACAGTACCTTCATGGTGTAGTTCAGGACTGAAGACTGAAAATATTGGTAGTAATTTAAAAATCCTAGCTCTCCTTCTTGAGTCTGACAGAGAACAAGAAGGAGAAAATTAAAATAGAAAGACATAAACCCAACCCACCAATTTTTGGTAGCCTGTCCAACGTGTAAGAAGACATGGGAGGCAGTGGATGTCTGACTGCAATGGGACATGAGAGGAAGCAAGCAAGCTGCTGAGATACAGATGGAGGAGCAAGAATGACAGCCCCGAGCATAATGATGCTACTCACTGGTGCAAGCCATGGATGGTGGGTCTTTCTCAGAGCGAAAGTAATTCTTTTCACACCTGCAGTTCAGAGACGCATCTTCATAGGTAGAGCTATGAGGTGGGCATTTGGCACACTTCACATTGCCGGCAGAGGCTTTGTAGAAACCAGGTCGACAAGCTGAAAAATAATGGGAGTATACTTTTAAATTCCATGGACATCTCCTCAATTTTAACATGTGACTTTGTAATGAGACCTATCCATACATAGATGTCATTTTGCAGACATTATGAAAAAATAAAAAATAAAAAAAGAAACCAAACTCAGATAGGGGTCAGCAGCTGCTGCTTCCCTCCAAGACACACATCTTTCTGCAAATTGAATTCACCAAGTTAAAACATTATGGCTTACACTGATCATCTGCAGGTAAATTGTACTCATACCTACAACAACCATACACAGCCAGGCAACGTAACAAAAGAGAGCACATCTGAAAACATGTTCACCTTTTGGTACGCTTTGGTTCCACAGCAAACACTAATGCAATGCACAAAACTCCAACACATTCTCCTTACAAATATAATGTAAAGAAAAGACTAATACAAATTAAAACAAAACTTTTTGTGTCTGGAGCCCAGAAAGTTAAGCTTAGATAAAATTGCTCAGGACCTGTCACTGAATTAAATGATAATTTGAAGCCAAAAGAATGGGTTCTCCAGTCTTAGCATAAGCCTGAACAGGGAAACACTTCTCGGTTTTGCTTATGGAGATGAACTGATTCATAAACATAGTATAAAATCCAAGATAAAAGACTATGTGGTCTTTTGTGTTGATTCATACACTGCCCAAAAGGGAAAAGTGTTCGGATGGGCGGCCTAAGGTGAAAAAAAACAACCAAACAACAAACCAGAATAAAAATCCCAGCATATTTGTAAGTGATGGAGGAGAGAGGAAAGCTGAAGCATTAAACTGGATGTTCAGCTTCCACGTTATTGTCCATAACCAAAATCTCACTGAATATCTGGGTTAGCCAAATGCTATTGGTCAGTTCCTGGTGACAAACACCGGAGAGAGATGCACTGGCAAGCAGAGGGAGAACAAACTACGGTCGGGTCATATGTCCTGGTCCAAAACACCTTAATAAAGGAAACCCTCCTCAAACTGCATGGAATACAGTGTGAGAAGCTCGAAACGTTTCACAAGGAAGCACTAATCTCATCCACTCCTCAGCACTTCACAGCCCTTGCAAGCCAAAGCGCTTGGCTGCAGCTGCTACCTCCGACTTCCACTCTAGCAAGGCAGCTGGGAACGACAGCTCACACTCTAAGTTCTCTCCTGCAAATCCTGAGGAAATGATCCCAAGTTTGAGCCTAAAAGTTTTGGGCACACCAGGCAATCTGTGAAAGCTGAGCTGCTAAAAATGACCTTGTGGTGCAGTTTGTAGAGCCTAACACTATCCCAATGGACCTGGCACAGCTTGTCTGCCTTCAGCCGGCCTTTCTCAGGTTTCTGTCTCCTCAAAGACTGTAAGGGTGTTTGGGGATTCCTGTTTAACTTGAGGAAATAAAGGAAACCTCAGCCCCCCTTAAACACCTCCACTAGAAGAAAATGCAGCATGAAACAGTTGGCTATTTTGGCTTTGTTGTTGTTATTGTTGCAGTCTTTTAAGACTCAAATCTCATTCATAGAATCACATAATCATAGAATGGTCTAGGTTGGAAGGGACCTTTAAGATCACCTAGTCCAATCATCAACCTAGCCCTGATAAAAAACTATCACTAAACAATGTGCATCAACCACATCTGTGGGCAGCCCATTCAATGCTTAATAACCCTTTCAGTGTAAAAATTTTTCCTAATATCCAGTTTGAAGCTCCCAAATTCCTCCTCCCAAAATACCTCCAATTCCCTCCCAAATACTGCCCCACGATACATGTGCCACAGCTAGAGCAAGCCTCTTTGGTCTCCCTGCAGCTGACAGAGGAGCCTTAAATGATTTTACTTTCTGTGGGCATGGCACAGACATTCCTGGCCCTAAGACGATGAGGCAGGAAGAAAAGAATGGTTGGCAATCCCACTCCTAACAGCACTAGTAACTAAGCAAACACATTAAGGAATAAACAGTGCACTGTATCTGTCCAGCTAATTACACAGCACTTTCACCAACATTTTTCATGGTAACTTACTGCCAGGTATTAAACTCAAATGATTTTGCTGTGCCATATCTACTCAGCTTGAAGGGACATTTCTATATTTACGTGCAGGCATACATAAGACAAAGGTGAATTTATGAATATATACAGTATATTTTTTAATTTTTAATACTTGTATATACTACTTTAATGAAAAGATTGGAAAATGACTAATAACCTAAACCTGAACCTTTATCATGTGGTTAGTATTCCTAAGAGACACAATTTCCACTGCTTATTAAGCATAATTTATTCATAGCATCATAACACATGACCGTTCATTTACAGGACATAACTACAGTAAGACTGATCATTTAGGACACTTTGAAAGCACTTACCACCAACATTTTAAGACAGCAATTAGTTTAATGAAAATAAAAAAACTTGTGTAAGAAGTAGACAGATCTGTGTGGGGTGAGGAAGAGAAAAGAGGGAATCAAACCACTCCATTAATATATGTCTCATTCCTCAGGTAGAAACCCATAGACCTCATTTAAGAAAAGGTTGTGGTCATGATATGGAGCCAGAGAAAAAAAAGGAGAAAAAGGAGCATGCAGGAAGCTCCCTAGTAACATGAGATCAGACTTTTATCTTTTCCAGAGAGGCAGGGTTTTCATCATTTCATGCTTCTGCTATTCCAGTACAGATTGAGCAGTTGGGGCAGGGGGATGAGCCAGTCAGACCTCTGCTGTCCAAGTATGCCCTAGTGAGGGGATCCCAACCTCGTGTCTTCCCCTCAGGCTGTCTCATGCTTTCCGTCTTTGTCTGTCAGACCAATTTCAGACTACTCACAACTGCAGACCAAAGGAGAAAAAGAAAATTAAATTATACTTTTAATTGAAGCTTTGAAAAGGAGGTGCCAATAGAAAATATTGCCAATGTACTTACTATTATTATTCTATTCTAATCTATTCTATTTTAATTCTGATATATAAGAGAAAAAATGAAGCTGTTATTTCAAAAGACGTTAATTTTTTTCATGTCAGAAAAATTGGATTACACGAACTGATGGAAGAAGGTTTGGCTTTTTGAGATGAATACCATGGCTTTGGTTTTAGTCAGGTTGAAAATAAAAGCACTAGCACACACAAAGTCTTCACAGAATCTGTAATTTCAGCATGGGAAGCAGCTGTGAGCAACACTTACTTTTTCACAACATTTTCTGCTAGAAGCTAAGAATTTTTCCTTTCCCTCAGAAGGGGGAACAATGCAAGAAGAAGTAGCTGCAATGGACTGAGAAGAAAAACCTCTCAGCACACTAAAAGGTAACATTTCAGAGTTTCTACATTCATTATATAAACTGTACAGCAAGGCGGTCTGGATTTGCTTTTTAAGAAGTTCTCCTCAAGTCAGATGCCCGATATCTGTCAATCCTGGTAACTCCTGTGATAACTCCTGAAATACTATTTTAAAACTGTATGTAGCCTGATTTCAATCTCTTTTATTTGAGTGCGAACCACACTGACTTTATTGAAGTCACCTACCAGTAAGAGTTTCAGGACAGCAGTTGTCCTTGTTACTATGAAAATGAATTTTTTTAAGGTATAACTGATGAGTCTGTCTCAGAGACAGAAAGCAGGGAAAGTTATTTCAGTGAAAGAAAAACAAATGCAAGTAGCAATCTATGGTAGTTATTGCTTGCTAAAAGATATGTGACTGTCTTTTCAACAGCAAAGTTAATTTTGCCTCTGTTATGCTAATCTCTTTGAGATGAAAACATGGTCCTAATTAAGAGTTAAATGATGAATTTCCATTTGAATTAATTTTAAATTAAAAATATAAAGCTGTTAGCAAATAGGAGCACTTTAGCATTCAGACCCTGCAGCCCCTATACGCAGAGCAATATCACCAATTCCCAGCCATAAACACCAACTAAAGACCTGTGCCCGCCCTGCCGGGGCAGATGACTTCCCAGCCCCGCTATCCCAGGCCTGACAGGGTCCCGTTCCCCTGCAACAAGGTCAAAGCAACTCTTTATTTGCAAAATGAGCCACGCTCCCCGGTCCTACAGGAACTCTGCTTTATGTTCTCCGAATAGAGGTGTGGGTGCTCTGAGGCAAGGCTCAAGCATCATGGCACACGGGGAGCGGGCACACACAGACTTGAAACGGAGCACCCAATGGGCAGCACCCGCCAAGTAAATGAGCACTTCCTTCTGATGTTCCTCTGCTCTTCAATAAAGCAGCCTGGGGGCAAACTGCCTCTGTGGCATTAAACAGCAGCATTTAGAAAAGAGGGAAGTTCAATCATAAACCTGTACAGCTCACGGATACCTTAACGTTTCCCCATTATGTGCATTAGTGAGGTGGATGACAGCAACCTGAGGACAAGCCTCCTGCCCCTGTCCCCTGCAGAGAGGACAGGGAAGCATCGCCCATGCATGTAGTCCATGTTAGAGGGGCTTTGTGAACCACTTCTGCTGTCACCTGTGGAAACAGCATGCCAATGAGCAGCTGTGGAGGTCCTTACACTGGGCCTGAAGCCACAGGATCACCTTTGGCTGTACAGGTGTGCTGGGAAATGAATGCTACCAACCGGCTCACCTCGATGCCCATGTAGAGCCTTGCATCTTCACAATGTTCTCAAGTCCCTTTTAAAAGCATTTACATGGCTCTTTTTTTTTCTCACTATGCATACCATGGTTATGTTCTGGAGGGGCCAACAGCACTATGTTTATCACCAGTAACAGAATTGCACGTTCATCCACCCATACAAACACACACATACAAAATAAGATGTAACACAGCTGTCAGCTTGTGAAAATGGATGGCATCAAAAGCAGCATAAATTACCCTTATAAAACTTTCCAAACCATTTTATTTTCTTTGGGTGAGTCATTTCCCTTTTTGCGCTTGTTTATACCTTTGAGAAAAAAACAAAAAGGTGAAAATCATAACTAACTTTAAATGAAGATTTCAAAACTGTTCATTTCACACTTCTGTCACAAATTATATCCAGCCATATGCATTATTCTTGCTATAGTAAAAATAACACCATATAGATATGGCATAGTTCTGGCTTAGATATATCAAGCATAGGAAATGAAGGTAGAGCTCTGCCTGGAGTTGCCCGTCCTCAGTTCGTATCCCATGTTATTCACAAAACTGAAAATGTCTCATTTTTTCCTCCCTTCTTCACTACTGCACCCTGCTCCGCAGGAAACAATGCTTTATAATGCAGTTTATAATGCAGGTTTCCTGCAAAATCCCTCAGAGCAGGAAAATCATCTTCAGCAGCTCTCATTGCCCATTAGTATATGAAAAGCCACATAATCTATAGCATTACATATATGTGCATCCTCTCTCTCTCCTGGGCCTCTAGGTACCTTCTTGCCCAGCCTCCTAGCCCAAACAGGCTGCTAAAAGCTACACTGTATTTTTGATTCTTCTTACTTGGAAAGGCACGCTTTTTGTTACCAGATCTCAATAAGCAGTGAGGCCACTTCTTGAGGGAAGAGGCCTCAAAGCTAGTGTACTGCTCCTTACTGCAGAAACAGAGGTATGGAGCTCAATGTCACTGCCACACTTTGACAACAGAGGAGGAGGAGGAAAAGGGGAAGGCAGCAGGGGCAGCCCTAATGCTTGTCAGCAGGTGGGGGTCCCCACCGACAGCTACTGCTGCACAGGCAGAGCATGCCTGCTCTTTGCTGGGCTGTGGCACTGGCAGGTATGCTCTCTGTACTCAGGAGAAGAGGGAAATAAGATTGAGAAAGACTTTAGTGGGGGCTAAAAGCTCTGGCAGGCATGGGCCCTGTTACCGCTGAGGTACGAACATCCCCAGGAAGAGGTAAGGACATTGACTTTTCCCTCATTGCCCATCAGAGTCCGTTTGGCTTGTTGGGGGAATATAAACTTACAATTTATTCTTTGTGTTCTTACATTGTCATCCCTGTGGTCTTCAGCACAGTATACGTAACACCCAAAGTTAATTACAGAACAGATATGGTTGGAACCAGCAGCAGAAGCAACCCAGTTATTTTTGCTAAGAGTTAAAAACAAATCAATGAAATCTCACATTGCATTTTCTGTGCACAAGACAGCCATTCTACTCTGAAAATCCAGGCATAAAATTAAAAGTTGGATTTTAAATAAAGTGAATTCCCACCACTCCTTTCATCATTAGCTGTGCAATAGCTCTGGAAAAAAAGCAGCTGTTTGTTAATGTAACTCATCTTTGGGGGGAAAACTACTGCAGATGGGAACATGCTTCATGTGTGCTTTTGCATCTTTAGCCTGGAAAATACAGTAATCCCAGCCAAAGCTGCTGACTGATTTGGAGAACTACTGCAGCTGTCCACTGCTAGAAGAAATCAACAATTAACAAAATTGGTGCAATTTCTTTCCTATTAGTAGGCCTTTTCCAATAGTAAGAGGCCAATAAACCGAAGGCTCAGGAAACGCCCTCTCTCCTCTCCACTGTTTCCTACCCCTCCAGCCTTTGTGCCAGCAGGACGGACCACGCAGCATGCACGGGGCAAGGATTCAGTGCAATGTGACACTGAAATGCCTCTAGAAAAAACCTCTTCAGAATGAGCACTTTTCATTTTTTATACCTGAAAGCTGCTGCTAGCACAAAACACACATTCAGTAGTATTTAATCTTACTCATGAGTAAATTTCTGCTTTTTCCTCCCCACTTCGTATTTTATGGTGATCTGTTGACCTTAACGTATTTTAATCAGATGCTTTTTAAATTGGCTTTACTCCCAGGTCAAGTCCGTCAGCAGAAACAATTGCTGTTCTTTGTTTAATAACTGTTACTGGCAGACATATTAATTATATGTACGTAAGAGATTGCTTTATCCTGAGGGAACAACACTGCACCTTTCAACTGCAGTCTGCAATAGCTCCAACTTTATGCCTTGCAGGCTTCTGTATCTCTTTTTATGAAGTGCATTACAGCCGTGACTGCTACCAGCATTATTGTTGAAAGTGCAATGTCAAAGATAGTAGGTTTAAAACACGGAATTACAGGAAAGATGCTGTTGCTTGTGGGTACACAATTATCTTGTTTCAAAATGCATAAGGCTTTTCAGCTGCTTTGCAGGCAGTTTTGGGGAAAAGAAATCTTTCATTAATAGGAAAACATGGAGAACCACTGCCTTGATTCAGAATTAAAGCAAAATAAACGAAGTTCTACCTTAATTCCATCTATGCTCAGTGAATCATTTAAGCAAGTATTTAAACAGGGAATTTAATAAACCTACGTTTACAAGCACTGTCTTTCACTTTGCCTAAACAAGATGTTTTCCTGAAGCAGAACTTGGACACATTGAGATATATTAAGCTATCATTTTGTCAAACAAAGAAATGCCACTTTCAGTTTTTTTAAAACTTAATTTAATCCACACAGAGATGAAAAATAACCTCCTAATTCAAGAAGCATTGTAGAAGAAAAAAAATAAATCTAAATTAAAGAAATACCAGAAAAAAACCTCACCAGCATCAACTTGAACAGGAAAAAAAAAGGTTGTACAAACACACACACGAGGAATCTGGAAGTTTTAAATGACAATTTGGCAAGGATAAAAAGTAAAGAGATACTTTTTCCTTGAACTCAAGTTACACTATGAACTCCTCAAAGGCAAACTAAACATAGGATCCCAACAGCTTCAAACAATAAATGTTTTCTAACATCAAGCCAAGAGTACCACAAAGGGATAATCCTGGTACCGCTCTGATTTAGTCTTTCCTCAACCTCCTCTCTCTATGTCACAACTTTTTTTAAAAAAAAAAGTATACACAAACAAGAACAACCAACCAACACACTCTGGTCCCCAAAGCAAACCAAACGGATCTGGTACATATGGCAGCCCCTGTCCCACAGGACACGAGCTCTTGGGAAGATGTTTCCTTTCCAGCTCAGTGGAAAAATCAAGACAGTGCCTGGTAATCCTCCTGGGCTAAGATTTGGCTAATAATTGAAAAAGAACTTTTATAACTTGGGGATGTTTATACAATTTCTCTGTGCCTGAACCAGGTCATATTAATAGGCTAACAATATGAAAGGTGGTATACATAAAGAAGAGATGAATTGTCATACACATTACATCTATCCCTGGCACTTAGCCTGCTGCCTATCTTGCATCTAATGGTAGCACCATATGAAAGTGCAAGAAAAAGGCTAACGGGATAATCATTTGCCACCCCTCATTACTCCACCCTCATCCCTACAACCTGGGTATTATTTTAAAGATATATCTGTGAATTTCTTTTGTAACAAAGATAAATTACGATAATCCTCCATTGTACTGTCCTTCACATAGAATATCCAATGTTTTTTTTGCTAATTATTGATCTTAATGAATTTCTCTGACATTCCTCGCCTGTCTAGGTAGCCAGTGTCAAGTGAAATAATACATTCTTCCTTCAGTTTACCTTCAGATTTGGTAGCCTTTTAGCCCAATCAATGTATCCTTGGCTTTTATTATGAGACAGAGAGAACAGCTGCTCCTGATGTATCCTCTCTAACCTGTTCCTTACTTTACAAAGATCTATCATAAACTTATCTTGAACAACCACAAGCTTTTCAATCAACTGTTATAGGAATATCTTCTGTGCCTTTGATTCTACTCATCTCTAGTTCTGCAGTGTCATTTATCAGGTCGAAAATGCTCTTATTCGTTTTGTAACGCTTCTGATGAAACCGATTGATTTATATATTGGACTACATTTTGTCTCTTAGCCTCTGTTTCTAATACATTTGGGGCTTTGCTTTGTTTTTTATTTCCAGCAATCCATTTTATTTCTGCAATCCAGACCTACCCCTCCCAGTCATCTGTGTCAATGCATATATCCCAAGCAAAAATAGTTAATTCAGATGTAAAAAAAGTCTATATTTTCTCTCTGGGAGGAAGGGAAGATGATTTTGCATTTACTGAGGCTGAATGTTCTTTTGCAACTTTCCACCCTTGTTAACGCATACAGGAGAGTGTTCCTGTCCCCGTTCTGCAGTTGAAAAAAATTAATGAAGAACAGGCTCCAAACCCAATGTTCATTCTTCCAGTGACACCTCCTAATCAAAATGCTGCCTGGTGGGTTGTGTGCTGTTACTAAGAGCTCAGCCCGGCTCCCCCGAGACATAGGTCCACTACTGCAATTAGCATGAATTAGTACTTTTGTTAGTAGTCTCAGCAGAGCTGTCAAATTAATTGGAAAAGAAATTTAACAAATGCCTTTCCCCTTAGAGATATTCTTTCAGGTCAGGGTTGAGGCATATTGATTGAGCAGTGTGGAGGAAGCTTATGTTCCTTACGCCCTCACTGAACCTGTTTTGTTGATAAAAAGAGAGAACTTTGGTTTCTGAAGCTGTTAATCCGGTCCCTGTCACAAGCAGCCCACTGACTTAAAAAAGACAATCAATTTTATAATAGTCAAATATTCCAGCTGCTGGTAAGGAAAAAAAAAATTAAATAAAAAAAGCTCAATTAATGACCACTGGCTAGAATATCTCTACATTCATTTTTCATGAACTCTAACTCTCACACCTCAAACTTAGGTCTTTCAGTTTATCTCTTCACTGGCAGAGGTATCTAAAAGATAGTGCACTGTTTCCCCAATGTTAAGATATTTATTAATTCAATATTTAGAGGCAAGACATGCCTGTATGCATATAAGCTTTAAAGTTTAGGAAGCAAGAGCTGGAGATGCTATACTGTCCTCCCTTACTTCCCACCCACTCCACCCACCCCCCAAAATAAAAATTTTGGCATTTTTAAGCACTTGGATTAACAGGAGATGAAAAGTTAAAATTGTGTGGCTATGCCTCATTCGATGAGGGCTACTCAATCCCTTGCTGTTACTTCCATTGCCAACTATTGACATATTGCTGCTTGAAGTCACTGAGATGTGGTGCTGGGAAAAAGAAGCTCTTAAGAAGAGAGATGGTGCTGCAATGGCAGGTACTTAAACGTGTGTGAAAAAATTCCTATGGTTTAAGCTGCTGTCGCTACTTGCTGACATAAATCTGGGATGTGATTTAGTGTATCAGAACATGGTTGTAATTTGTAACAGTGTACAAGAAACAGCCGTTGCTTTGCTAGTGATCTTGTTAATGTCACTTAATGGGTGCATCTACGTTAAGTGTTTTAGTTCAGATCTGGGGAGCACTTTTGAAGCAAAATCCCAGTTCTCCTCTCTTGCTGTGATCTGGTTCACAACGTAAAGTGTCTCCAGAGCGCACAAATAGGTACACTGGATGATGCACTCCCTGCTACAGGCAGTCTACCAGACCTGACTAGAGATATTCTGGAGTAAAACACTCTGAAATGATTATGGTATTATGTTATATAGAAAGTAGGGTCCTTCATACCAACCATTTAATGCTATTGATCTGCTCCTATCTGACCACACTACCCGCTGATGTAGACTTAACTCATGATTACTGGCCTTCAGATAACTCAATGCAGTCAGCATCGCTGAAATTCTTAGATAATTCCATAAGAAGAAAGACTCAAAAAGTCCTGATAATGGGGGGGAGGGTGAGAGAAGGAAAAAAAGGAAAAAAAAGAAAAAGGGATGATTATGTAATTGGAAAGCCATTAAACATTATCACAACAAATAAACAGATATTATGGTCTGTATTTTACCATGTTTAATAGGATGTGTGATATGCACAAAGAGAGGTTTCAGTGATTACTAAAGAAAGGCTTTAACCAGAAGACTGAAACATTACGGCTTCATCATCGTCCTAACAACCTCGGTTCCTCATGTGCCTTTTTCACTCACTGTATTTTCAGTGGAAAGCCTGAAAATTAAACAGCTACAGCCTCTGGGGACATCTGTGTGCTGACAATCTCCTTCTCACAGCTGAAAGGAAAAGCCCAAGGCTTTTGAAAAACTATCTAAACACTCAAGTGCAGCATTTATACACTATGCTTTAGCATTTATCTGTGCTTCCTTGGTATTTTGCCTCCTTTTTTAAAGAGATCTTTTAATTACTTAACATGTATTTTCTATGCGTCTATTAAAAATGTCTATCTTTGCAGGGTAAGCAATTATCCACTGAACAAAAACCCATTTAAATGTGAATTTAAAAAAAACCCCACAGTTCAGCATTTTTATTTACTAGCCTGATACCTGTGTGAATTCAAGGGGGGTAGAATCTCAGCTGTTTAGAAAACAAAGAATCTGATGTATTGCATTTTACAGGGCATTTGCTACAAAATGAAACCTCTCCTTGTAGTGGGGAAGCTTTACAAATGGTAACAGCAATAGGAACTCAATATTCTCCAAAATCATTCACTTTGCAATGAAGAAAATTCATCATAAGGGAGAGGAAACTAAGTTTTCAGTATTGCATTCTGTATATATTTTCTCTAACTACTGTGTGCTAGTATAAAATGACACATATTCAACTAATGCTTTTCAATTCTACTGCAGCTCAGTACCAGCAGCAAGTTAACATCACTGTAGTTTATGGGGGAAAAAAAAAAAAACCCAAACAGCATTAAAATATATGTAATGACTCTGCATTGTTTTATATAAAAGCTTTTGCTGTATAGACATCATACCGTTTTCTGACTGAAGGAAGAATATTGTAAACACAAAGCATTTACCTACACCATTGTTTTCATTTTCATTTTTTCCACTTTCTGCCTTAACGATCCAAAACCAGAAACCAAGGAGGCTGAAAGGATGTCCCAACCCCTCAAACATTGAAAGCATTTAGGCAAATCCACCACGAGACATGAAATTCTGGATCTATCAGTAACAACTGATGGGGAATAAGGGTTGTGGCATTTTTTTCTTCTACTAGGAATATTCCCACCTACTACCACTAGAAACCTTTGGTATTGAGTAAGAGTTTCAAGCCACATACTCCCCAGTTGAACTGAAAGAATTTCTCTGCTTCATCGTGGAAACAAGGAATTCAAGTTATGGGTGGTTACTTTGTTTAGAAAAATTCTGATCAGAGTTCTGTTTCTAAAAGACTTATTTTACTTTTTCTGACCAAATCAGGTCATAAAACCTGATAACACATTGGATAATGACGTAAATTATATGGTAGGATATTAAACTCAAATTGAATCTTACTGGGTCATGGCAGTCATTGCTGTCTAGATTATAAGTGATATACCATCAAGGTGATGTATATAAAACACAGGAAATTGTTGCATATTAATAAAATAGTTTAATCAGCCCTCTGAAGAATATCTAATATATTCAAGCACAGACATATTTTGATCTAGTTGTAACTGTAGTGAAAAGCCTATATTTTATCATTTAATAAAGCCTTTTAAATCTTTTCTTATATGCAAAATTAAAACAAGTTACAGCCATAGAAAGTAGAGTAAATTTCAAGGTTTTCTTTCTTGGCTGAGTCACATATTCAGTATTTGTATTTATTGATATTATTTTAAAGAACAAAAAAAATTACCTAGAAGGTAGCACTCTGTACTCGCTAAACTTACAGTCAAATAGTACAAAATAGCATATAAAACCAAACAACATCATGTAAGAGATTAGACACTATATACTCGTTTTATTGCTAACTAAAAATCAAGTTAAATTAATCAGTTCAGATAACTGAAAAATATTCTTCTCAGATTGCTTTTGGCAAAGTTATAAGAAAAACATACCTAGGTCACCTATTCTATTCTATTCTAGTCTAGTCTTTTTTCTTCTACCACCCTGTATGCCATACAGCAAGAAACTCTCTCCCTGCCCTCATTCTCCTAGATTTCCTTGCAAAACCTGGGGCATCCAGAGGTTTAAGACAAAGCATGTGTAGGCTGCGAAGGCACAGAGTCTCACTGAGCACAATATCCCCCACCATGGAGCACATTTCTGAATGCACTCTCAGCAGTCCTACCCATAGCAATAGGTAGTAAAGAACGATGACCACAGCATTATTTATCATGGGACATATAGCATATTTCTAGCACCACCAAGGATTATGCTGTTAAGCATAAAAAGACTAGCTAATTTCTCCAATGAAAACAATCAAATAAAGAAAGTCTGTTCTTAAAAAATAGTTATAACAGAAATAATTTTCTGATTATTAATATGACTTCAACTGGGAAAACTAATTTCCAACATACATGACAACATGAGCTTTTTGTCACTAAATACTACATTTGAAAAAATTGCCAATTGAACATCCAGAAGTAGACAACCATGGGCATTGGATAGACCCTGCTTCTAAAAATTAGGACCACACTGAGATAGAAAAAATGAAGGTAATACCATTACCTGGCTTTGCAGAACTTAAAAGGATATTTTTTCCAGCAAATAAGACATAAAATTCAGAGACAAATGAGATCCTAAAAATCCCCCCTGTCCTACCAAGCTGATGCAGAGAGAATAGGAAAAAGTTTCCTCCCTGTCTCAGTAAGTGATTACACATCCCACACCCGTAACTAACCACGTGCACTTCAGAGAACCCTGAACTGATAGATCAGAATCTACACCTGAAGTAAAGGCTTTGCATGTTGTTTAGATCATATATAAGCTTCCTGGACACAGCTGGAGCTCCCAGCCCCATGCTGAGGCGTCAGCTCCTGAGACAGCCTGCTGCTTTGGTGTAGCTTGTCCAGAGCCTGCTCAAGGATTCAGCTTGGGACAGCACTGGACTACTAGAAGAGGTTACTTAAGCTGTCTTTCTGCAAAGCCTTGTTCCAGCAGATCACAAACTCTCATTTCACCCCCAAACCCACAAAATAAATACATACATAGGCAGGTTTTCTCTTATCTAAGTGGCTCTGTGCTTCAGACAGATGAATCCAGTTAGTTGAAGTACAATAGAAACTTCACAACAATAAATGCCAAAACATTCGTAAGCATGTTCTGCAACAAATATAAACCTCAGCACCCATGTAAGTCAGTAAAGCTTTTATAAGTTGTTTTTTTTTTTTTGCTCTTCTCCTTGCTGCCTGTATGTCAGATTAGAAGTATAGAACAAGTGATTATGATAAGCAAGTATTACTGTATTTTGAAGGAACTGTCAAAGTGCATTAGTGAAATGTCATATAAAAGCTTAACTAATCTGAAATGATCTTCCACTAACATGAATGTCACCAATACTGCGGTCTGCTGTACTGACATCATGAAGTAAGACTAAGCTTTCCACAGTTATAAACCTGGCACCGCAGATCCAACCATAGCAGCTGATTAAGCACCCACGTCCCCACCTGGTGCCAAGAAGATAGCACACACAACCCTTCATTTTGTTTTTTTCCCATATTATAAATTAACTTTGCAGAGACTTTGGACTGCCTTCCATTCTGACAAAACGCCCTTGTCTGGACAATGTATGGCGAGCAACATAAGGACAGGTAGCTCACTCCAGTGCAGTCACAATTTTCTCCACTGCTCTGTGTCACTTGAGACAGGGATTACGAGCTGCTGTGTTCAGGGACAGGTGGTCCAGCTACGCATAGGGACACTGATTTGCACTGACTGGAAAGCCAGTCACTTTCAGATACAACTATAGTTAATTTTCTAACTCTTTCCTAACAAGGAAAATGCTGCTTCTATGTTAGGACTCAATGTTAAGGAGTATTTTTCTCTTTTCCCACTTCTTCTCTTGGTTACAGCAAACACTGGGTTAAATGTGTGTACAGCACATTCTCGAAATAGGCTAGCAGCGACTACCCTTGTTATTCTTGATGAATAATGTAACTGAAGAGCTGTAATACTCACAACTGATTTAATAGCTGCCAACAGTCCCAGTTTAGAAAAGAGTGATGCAATGCTTGTAAATTTGTCTTGAATCATATTAATCCCCCCTGCAACCCTGCAAGCAGTTGGGAACATTACTGCCCTGCCTGCTCAGCAGCACCCTCCTTTTGCTCTGCTTTATTGGTAGCATCGGTTCTCTGACTCCTATCCTCAACTTTTCAGAAGGTACTCAGATACTGATACCACCGTGATCAATTCAGTACGAGAGTCTCGCCCAGTTCAGAAGTGGAGATTAAAGTCAATGGATCATCATGAGGAAGAAGGAACAGCATTTCCCAGAGCTGGCTTTTCTAATGAACAGAGGGACATGTGGAGCACTTTCTGCACATCATATAATCCTTTCATTCTGAATCTGCAGGGGGGGAAAATAATTATCTAAAATTCACCACAAGAAACATCCAGCTGACAAGTGGTCAGGGCAGAAATTCTGGACTTCTGGTTTGTAGGAATATTTGTACCTATCGGTTTTTGTACTGACAGCTCTGAAACAACAGCTAGCTTCACAGACACGTGACTGCTTAGAGAATTAAAACTGCTGTTACCAATTCCTTCTATCCTCTTGAAAATATCAGTTATTAATATCACATTACCAAATTCTAGATTTCTATTTAATACTGAAAATAGCCCCCTACTTCTCTCTCCATTCACTCTTTGAAGTCTCTGATAAGGTTTGGAATTTATTTTTACCTCCTCCTTACTGTCTTTTCTCCATCTTTTACAACTGTGGCACATCAAAGTTGGAACAGGAATTAGGGCTCAACCACCAGTATATTCTATAAAATATCTTCAGCATGTTCTATTAAAAGCATCTTTCTTCTAGAACTCCTGGATTACAACATGCTCACTTCACAAGGTTAAGGCAACACAATTCCCGCTTCTGCAACAGGATAACAAGACTTCCAAGTAGTGGGTAAAGCAAAATAAAACCTTCAGACACCACCACACCATGGTTGTTTCAATCTGTATGGCTAATGTTTAACTATTTTAAGAAAGCTGTAACACCAAGCAAAACCAACCCATTTTTCCTTTGCATCTGAAATGTGTGGAAAAAGATACAATGGAGCTCCCTCTCCATTTTTCTTTACCTTTTTGTCTACTTCAGGTTTTCTTACAAAGAGAACTTTCTTGAGAAAAGGTTTAAAAAATAGCCAACTTGTGGTGTTTTCTGGGGCAGCTTTTCATTTGGTAATTTCTATCCCAGAGAAGCATTGTACAGCCAAAACAATTTCAAAATGAACCTTGTAAGCAAACATCAAGTTGGATTTTCTACTGGACCATAAACAGAGGGAAATAAATAAATAAAGACATAAAGAAAACAGTGGAAAATAATCATAAAGCAACATCAGGAGAGACTAAATATTATTGATTAGCATTTTACCCATTTAATTTCTGTTATTTTCAAATAAGCCTACTACGTCAACACTCATTTGCACTAAGATACCACAGTCCAAGTAAAAAGTAAAAGTTGTGTGCAATATCTAAATAGTATCCTTCCTAATAAGCAGGAAAAAAGTTACTATGGTATCTTCACAGCCAAATATTCTGTGAATTCCAGATTACTAAAATAAATCAGTTTATAAGAGCTCTTGAAGCAGTTCCAAGAGCTAGGCTGGATGAGCAGTTAGGAGTTCATGAGATTATTCAATCTTCACATTCACTAAATTTAACATTGGCTCTTTGGGGAAGGACTTCCAGACGTGGGACAGAAGGCGGCCAGTTATACTCTGCCAAGTTCAGTGGTGAAACACTTGAAGTGACAACCCGGTTATCTAATTGTAAGCAGTAGGCAGCAGCAGTTTTAAATAGTTTGGGGGTTATGCAAAACAAGAATAATTTAGAACAAACTGGTATCCAAAGCAGTTTTAGTCAGCTGCAATCTGAAAATCCTGAATTCCCCTTAAAATAAATTGGGATTGCATTTGGTTCTACCTAGCCTGATTTTGACTGCAGAAATGTCGAGTGGCGAAAACAGATTAGTAGGGGCTTGGCGTTATCTATAGACTTTATCTCTCTAATTATATACTCAGCACTGGGGAAAATGAGCATACAAAATAACAGAAAAGTTATTAAAAACTTATTATACAAGCCAGTCTTTTGCCCACATATGGAAAAAAGGGTTCAACTCTGAATCCAAGAGACCCTAAATGACAGCTCTTCTACTGAAGCAGTGATTTAGTTCTGGGGCAGATAAAGATAACAAAAAACATAAAAAGAAGGGAGAAGGGGGGAACCTCTCTTCTTGAAAATGTAAAATGTTGTTTCCAGGGATGACACCACTGGAGGGGAACATGATGAGATTATAAATGATAAATAACCAGCCAGCATGGGAAAAGTAGGTAAGCTTGTAAGATTGATCACTGCCAGAAAGAGGACACCAGACTAGAAAACCACTTGTCCTCATCCATTCTACATGGTAGTCCCTAGATTACGTAGAATTACACCAGTATAATAGGCTAAGGTATGTTTTTCTCTTTCAGCAATTGTTATAGAAACTTCCGTGTATCAATATTTTTCTTAGCTATCTCTTTGAACTTTAATCAGAAGCTTTGCATTTTTATAGCCAGCAATGAGTCCAATTCTACTTTTCAGCAGCTGAAACATATTCCTAAAGGATACATAATAACAAGTATTTGTAAAAAAAAAAAAATCTCTTTCAAAACCTCATCTAAAATCTTCACTTTTTGTTTGGTGGTTTTTTTGTTGGTTTTTTTTTATAATTTTATTTTTACTTGGGCCATGTTTAGAAGTAGACAACAGAGTTCAAACATGACTGACTAGCCACATCATAAGAGGTTATCATGAGCAATAGTAATTGCATTTGTGTGTGTTCTTCACCTGGTGTAAATACAAGACTGTAAAATGCAGTGGCATAAGCTTTCATCATTGTTTACCATGGGCTACAGCCACGGCAGTTCTTTACCCTTCCTCCACACCATGACAATTCTTGTGCACACTAAGCTTTAAGAGAACAACTGCAACCGGTCTTAAATCATTGCAAGAGGTTCCAAAAGATCCAAAGCAATTAAACAATGCATCTGTGTTCTGTGTGGAAACATTTAATACTATTTTATTTTGTTTTGCTGATGCTAATCACATTCCAGGTAACAACTAGAGAAAGATGGGCCACATAATGTGTGTATTAAGCTATTTTAGTTCCATGACTGTAAATCTCTCTGCACATCTTTTGCTTAACAGTCATTTATATCACCTTATCTTAAAGACCTTCTTAATCAATTCTAGTTAAAACAAAATCAGCCTGAAATTTAGCCAGGATCTATACAAGAGTGACACTAGCTTAAATGAATCACTTTCAAACAGCAACCTCACCTAAAGCCACACACCTTGCTGATGCACTAAACAAGAATATAAGCACTAAATCCAAGTAAGAGTTTCTTAAATCAGAATAATGTCCACATACGTGTTTGCAATTATCTAATTAAGCTGTTCCCACTAATCAGGACATCAGCATATCTAATGGAAAATCTGGATGTGAGCCAACAGGATTTCCTGATAAACAGAGATCAAAAATCTATGCTAAAATACATATTACAAAATGACTGGTTCTGGCATTTCTAAATTGCTGTGGGAAAATCCCTACACATACTGGAAAGAAGCCAAAAACATCCAAATTCTACAGCAGCAGTTTAATTATTTAATTCCCAAACTTTAGGATTGGACTGCTGAGTCCCATCTTGTTTGATTTTTCCATTCTCATTGTCTTCCCACAACAGTGTCCCAGGACTTCTCTATTTTTTCACTTTGCTTAACTGAGCATTTCTTCAGTCTTCTTCCTCAGCTCAGAGCCACACCAACCATTCTAGATCCTGTGACAGCTCTCACACACATTTGGTCTGTCCTAGCTGGTCACCATAGTGTGCAATACCAAAACATCACAGTTGTGTTCTCATTATAGTCTCCTTTTCCTCTCACCTGCGTAATTATATTAAAATATCCTTTTTCTTTGATTTCCTCAAGGTTTATTATCACATAAATAGAGCAGAATATTTCCCTAATCTTCCAAAGAACATTTTTTAATTTTTCTTAGAGTTTGTGGCCAGGAAGGATTACAAATAATACTTTTGTCTCCACAGCTGCCTCTAAAGTGCAAGTCACCCATCCAGCATTCTTATTATGTAGCGGTTTTGCTTAGTGCTTTATTTCCTTTAACATCAAGTTTGGTGAATGCAGCTGATTCTAGGGTAACTTCCAATTTGGACAATGACTGATTTCTGTTAGCTTGATCTATGATGATTCAAATGGTTCTTGATAACTGATATTTTCCCAGAAAAATATTAAAATATATAGTTATTTATATGCATAAATATGGGGGTTTTTATATATAAAAGGTGAAATGTATAAGCACTAATAAATAAATGCACTAACATTAATTATGGGAATTTCTTATTAGGAAGAACAATGCATATATTCCTTTATTTACTGTTTTATATTTCTAAACTTTAAATATTAGAAACTGAACACAACCATTTCCAGTGTTAGTATCTTGATTTCCTTTAGCTATCTGCTGTTTAATTAAGCTAACCACAGTTGTTTGACTATCTGAGATACAGAGTTGCCAAACATGACTAAGGACAACCTGTGCAGAAATTCAGGTTCTCTTCCACATAAAAGTAATTCAAGTAGTGGACTACCAAAGATATTCCTATCTCAGAATAATCCTTTGTTAGAGTTCAAGAATTCTATTATCCTACTCAGAGAAACAGCCTAGCGAATTCCAGTCGCTTACATCTCTTTAGAAATATTAATTCATTATCCAACTCCAAGACCTACAACTCCTCTTATCTAGCTCCTAAGGCTGCACCTTCCTGCTAGGCATGACTGGAGCTGGCCACAAGCAAGGCAAAGTCCCTTTGTTACCACACCCACTAATTTTCTGCCACCAATGTTAAGACCTAGCACAGAAGAAAAGTAATAACAACATACTCTGGTTTATTTTGTTGGTGAACTTTGACATTCATAATGAATGAGAGAAGAAAAAAATAAGGGAGCAAGAAAGACAAAGATGATCAGTTATAATTAGCTGCTGAAGTTTTATTCTAATAGATAGGATTTAAGCCAACAAATAAAAAATAAAATGGTCTTTGGAACAGCGCTGTCAAACTACAATATAAGAACCTGCACGGAAAGTATTTCCCAAGATAAAGGGGTAAGCTGGTAGAGCAAGAACATGCACTGACTAATGGGAAAATAAATACAACCACATTCAGACACATACTGGAATGCCATCAGGGAAGTGTCTGAATTCTCTAAGGACCACTAGGCAACTCCAAGCATATTACCCATCCCCATAAAAAGTCCTGGGCTAATGCTATTGCAGATGTGGCAAATGTAGTTGACAAGACTAGATAAATGGATTTAAAACTTCAGTCAGTCCATATGGGGCATTTCAGAGAAATCAAGGCTGCACAGAGAAGACAAGCTAACCAAAAGCAGACAATACTAAACTAAGGCCATAAATAGCCGTGCAATGGGATACTTCTGCAGAAAAAAAGCCAATACAGGGTCGGTATGTAGAATGATGTGTTGCTTCAAGACCGTGCTTTCGAACTTTATGAAATAACAAGAGTGAAGCTACAACCAGAACATCTTACATTCTTACCAAAACTTTAAAAAATACTATTGTGTAAGGAAGAGGACACTGAAATTTCTGGCTTCGAGTTGAAGAAAAAGTACTGTTCCCAGGCGCGTCCAATCTTTCATCCATCATGTTGAGAGAATTTGGTCCATCTATGCAATTACCTGGAGGGTGAAGCATGTGTGTACTGTGTTTACTAGAAATGCCCAAGCTTGTCCAGAAAAGCATCCAGAAAATGTCAGGAAACAAAATACTGTATTTGTTTACAAAGCCCATTTTTTAAAAGTGGCTTCAACAGCTAACCAGAGGAAAAGAAAAAAATTGTTAAAATTCAGCATTATTTGTAAAAGCCTAGGAGGTATTCATAAAAAGTGAGGCAAGTGCAAGAGAAAAATGCCTGTAGTCAAGAAACTAAAGCTAACATCTTAAAAGATGAAAAGGAAACTACTGAAAACAAATAGTGTAATGATTTGGCAAAGGAGTTTCTGAGATCACCATTTCAAACAGAGGTTTCAAGGTTGGATGTGACAAAGAACTACTGTAGAAAACTAGCACTGCTATCATGCAATAACCCAAAGCTAAGTACAAAATGACTCCAGAAGCTCTTTTTCAGCCCTAATATCTCTGACTCTTACTTTCAACCTATGCCATGACATGATTTTGTTATAAACAAAAAAGCATAATGACCTTGCTCCCTGTCAGCCATTAGACAAGCAAGTGTGAGCACCAAACACTGAAACGTGGTTACGACCCACATCTTGAGAACACGTGTTCTGGGACCTTGGAGTCTCCTCTTGCAAAGTATAAATTAAATGACTTGAACGGCTTTGCTCTTACCAGCTAAAACTCAAGTCTCTTGGCAGAGTGGTTGAGAAATGCTATTGCAGCACTTCCCTACTCTAATCCTGGCATGAGCTACTGTTGTTAATCCTTTGCTTTCCTAAGAACTAAATTCATTATTATTTTAAATAGTCATGGCAGATGCTGAAGCAGTGCTATTCATGCATTCACAGAGAGATTGAAGGTCTCTCCTTTTGCCCAAGTGATGCAACTGCACTGAAAGTTATCATGCCCTTTAATCCTAATATTCTCATAAGTAAGATAGTTTGGACTCTTGCCAAAAAGAAAAAAAAAAGGATTTGAATGCATAGTAAAAAAGAGAAAGATTTTAAAGGTAGATTTCAGACTGAGCAAAGAATTATCTACAGTCCACTGTTCAGACTTTCAGAGAGCATAGTGAGACCTTTCAAAGACATAACTACAATATGAAATTAGACCCAAAAAAAAAGAAAATAAAAGGTATGAGAACACAACAAATAAATACTGTGATAGAGTCATGTGAATTACACCAAAAGTATTTTGTTTATCTGGCTGTGAAAAACTTGCAGAAATTATCTCCACTCCTCTGGTTATTTATTTATTTATTTGTGTGTTTGATAATCCTAAAGAAAGATGTCAAGGTAGCCACACAAGCAACCCTAAATCTTTTATTTAGGGCTATCTCACAAATAATCCAATCTTTCCAATGTTAAGTCCTTAATTTTAAGTAACCATTCTCAGTAAAGACAGAGAAAATTATTTTCCTTTTTGATGTAGTAATTCCTTCTTACTTTTCCACTGTAATTCAGGAAGCGGCTGCTAAGTTGCACCTACAAAAATCAGACTACTTTTGAATCAGCAATGTGTAAGCAGGTGGGATGTAATTCTCGCAAGCAGGAGGAGAAAAAAAATAGTGGCAGAAAGCAAAAAATTAAGATAAAATCTCAACTACACCCAAAGGACAGAATAGCAATCTTCAGCAAAAAGTAAATGCTATTAGAAAGCTGAAGATGCAATTCCCATTTTTAAAATGAAGTGTTAAATAAAGCCATTACTCACTGCCCCATGACAAGTATTCAGCTTGTTTTTTCAGAAATTATTTAGTGTCTTTTTTGTAATACTAAAAAATGAACAAATTTTCCAAAAAATGGAGGCAACTTACCTTTTAGACATGGGAAAAGAAACCCCTTATTGTACTTACATGGTAGTTTTAGAAACACAGAATCTGAAAGTTATGCTTTTCGCCTCCTTATAGAGAAATTTAGGCAAACACTCTACCATGGGAAGATTTTTTTAATACTTATGAAAAGTTAGCTTGGATCTGCTGGTGATTCAGATAAACAGTCATTTTGACAGTTTAACATGCTATACTGATGTCTTTCTTTAATTAGGTGGTTTTCTTCTGCTAGAAAGTAGCTGTTTCATTGCCTGCTGTTTCACTGCCCGCATGGCCTTTGGATTGATGAAACCACTATTTGATTAATATCTGGATGAAAACACTCTTTAGATATTTCTTGTTTCCCGTGTCACTGTTCCAAAACTCAGCACACCATTCGGAGTTTCACCCTCACATGCTGAGTATTATTGTAATCTAAGACCAAAGGCTTCACAGATATGGTGCTGCTGCTTTGACTTTCAAAAAGCTGAGGTAACTGAATGCTTGAACGTAATAGGCACGAGATATTTTGATGGGATTTGCTAAACTTGCATGAGGCAGTAACGAGTTGCTGCCTATTGCTGTCTAGTCTACACAAAAACACAGTGTAGGTGATCAGCAAGAGAGAAATGCCGTCCACCTTACTGTGTATCATTTAACCATGATTTTATTCCAAATATCAGTCATATGAAAAAAAATCCCCAACCAAACGAAGAAAAACTCTGCAACTTGCAGAGTTGCTGCTGAATACTCATCACAGGAGTGCTGAAGGACTTGTCTCTTCCAAATGATCTTAGCTGGACCCCACGCAGGATTTGGGGTTCAAATATCCCTTCCTACGCAACAGCCAAAAGCAGCACCGAGGACAAATAAAGTGGTGTATTCAGGTGGTCAAAACCATGTATGAGCAGAGTCAGAGAGCTGCAATGAAGAGGGTCAGTTAAAAAATGAAGGACTAGTTACTGCCTTCTCAGCATTCAGGGGAGAAACGTCTCATGCTGAAGCTCTGCTTTTGTAAGAGACAGAAACGCCAAGCTGAGGCTTTCTCCTTAATTGTATCAGATGTTAGGAAAAAGGTAAGGGTTGAAATTACACATGGAAGTCGCTCTTTTTATGGGATTACTCCTGGCAAATAAATTAGCCCTACTTTGAGTGCTGACTGGTGCTATAGGATAAACAGAGTAATTACCACAGGAAAAATAGAATTGGAAATTTCACAAGGCTTTCCTTCATATAGCCCATTAACTCGAGCACTGGCAGGTGCCAGTATTATTTCTTCAGTTCTTTCTCCTCTATTTAGTTTCAGAAATAAGCCTGACTAAACAAAGTTGAAAAGAAGCCATGGTGGAGGCTGCAAAGGCTTTATAATTACACTAGAAGGAAACAGATGAGAAAGTGCTGACTACATATTACAACATCTGAGATCATATTCCATCGAAAAGCTGCCCAGCCTGGTGTTTATAATAGTGAGAGAAAACTAGCGAAGATTGTAACAGAAGCATTAATGCTGAGTGAAAAGAGAAATACATCACTCTCTGATGTATTTCAGTGTACCCGAAATAAAAATGTTCATCTCCCGAGGCCTATGGAGCAGAGGGACCTCAAGTAACAGCAAGCCTCTGCATCCACCCAGGTCCAGAGGAAATAAATAAATAAATAAAAATCAATCAATCTAATCATATGCCTGTGGTTCAGCAGGGATGTCAGCACATTTGTTAAGATTTCACTGCCAGCCATCTCTGATTTATCTCCACTGACTGGGCACTGAAGCTGTCATTGGGCAGATTGTAAACCTGCTCAAAATACATCAAACCTCTTGCGAAACAACAAGAAGTTCATCAGCAGAAGAGATGTTTTCATATATCATGCCAGTTGGGCACCCACGTCACATAAATCAGCACCAACTTTTAGGCACGAAAGACAAAGTTTCTTTCTTTTTGCTGTCAGTAAGCAACAGAGTTATAAAGTGCAGGAAATGATCCTTGCACATAATCTCATGCAACATTGCACTTCAAGGTCCTCAGTTAGTGGTTTAATAATAACTCTTCAGCCTAAGTACCTAAATTGCCTAAAAGGTATCTTCAATGTTCAATCTTATTGTGATCTCATTATTCAAATATTCTGTAAAAAAATCTCCTGTTTCCTCCCCTTTCTTCCAGGCTTGGGCTTTTGTTCAGGACTAAAAGTGCATTTATTATTTTCCTTAAGCATCTTTGCATATACATCAAGCTGTTCTACATAATTAGGTTCTGTGGGTTTAGTACATCACGATTTTTCTCCACACCAGGCATCCCCCGCATGCCTCAGGAATACTAAAGAAAGCAGCTTCTTGTGTAACTCAGATGTTTGCAAATGCCCTCTCCTTCGGGAAAGGTGAGGATTAGTCTTCTCAGAACTACGTGCCCGGTGAGAAGTGCTACTAATTGAACATGAGAGATAAACTGCTAAAGGCATCTACTAACACCATGGGAGCTAGGGTTTTGATTTTCTCTCTGGGCCAAACATTTTGCCTCACAAATAAACAACTACAGAAACGGCAACAACAACAAAAGTGAGTCTGTCTTTGCCACTGACTTAAGTCTGAGCCTCTGAGCATGACATCTGATTTCATCCATTTTCCCAGCTTTGAAATAAGGCCTTCAGATGCCTCTGAGACGTTGTGCCCTGTTAGCAGAAGACTTTACTACTTCCTAATATTGAAATAGTTTATCTGTGAAAATCCATTCTAGTGCATGAGGTGCTTGTTAAGCTTTCAACTTTTAAAAGAGAGAGTTTTTAACTCTATAAATTACAGTGAATTACATTCACTTACATGGCCAAATGCCACAAATTGGATATTTTCATGGATGATGTAAAATGGATATGTACCTTTCACTTTTTATCATTTTGCAGTTACAGAAATCTGTAGCATCCTGGCTCACAGCAACAGCCAGGTTTCCAAAAATTTAGCTTCCAAAGCAAAAACCTGTGCTGCAAGAATACAGCCTATCTCACATTATATTCTTAAAAAGCAAAAGCATTACAAACTTCATGTGGCCGCAAGTTGAACTTTGAGAGAAGACCTTATCGTTTCATACAAAATAACTTTAGCGAAACCCATTTGATCAAACACGTATGCCCAAAATAGCTGAAATATATTTTGTAAAATTTACAGATAAAATGCTGTTAATTATATTCAGGTACAGAAAAGAAATTCTATGCCCCCCACCAAGAAACACAACTTCAAAAATTACAGGACCAGTCCATTCAAAGCTAGAATTCAGCTTTGCCTGGGGATAAGGCAGAGCTCTTCCGTACAAATTTTTTTGTGTGTGAAAATATATTATTTCCATGACATACTTGGCAGCCAAAACAGACAAGTAATTTCTGAGAGGTTTGCAGGGGGAAGGTCCTATTTCTGCCAGGCAAAGGTTAGTAAAGCTTAAGTAAAGCTTAAAAACTAATGTCTCCCCACAAGATCAAACTAAAGGTATAGTAAGAGAAAAGCAAGGGTAAACATGGTCCTTTATTCAGAGCTGTTCAGAAAACTACTTGAATGAGAGACTTCCAGGGGAAAAAAATACCTTCAACAACACAGTCCTTTAATGAGATGCAGTCTATCTACACCGGCAGCCTGAGATGGAGAATTAGAGGAATTAATATTACAGTTGCACATTGACATTTTCTAATCAAGACTATCTATATGAATTGAAAAACAATTTTTTTCCAATTTAAGGTGTTCAGTTTTGTATTAAAAAGTTAAGGTTTCATCTTAGGTTTTGCTGCTTCACATATACCTACATGATATCACCCCTCTGTGTGGTTGTGTGGTGCTTTGCATGTCCATGGAGAGACCAGATCAACAGCCCTCTTGTCCCCAGGAGACTGAAGAGAGATCTCTTAAAAAATAACCAAATGCATGGTGAACTCCTTTTTGAAAATTGTTTTTTTTAACCAACATCATCTTCTCAGGGAAAGGTATGTGATGACATGGAAAATGTGTGAATGTTCTAACTAATTATCAGCTATTAAAACAGAGTTTTCACCCAATTAGGCCGTTCAAAGGGAATCCCACTAAACTGTAACCTGAAGACATCCATTCTATACCGATGCAGTCCAGTGAGCAGATAAAATGCACTGCACTGCTGCTCCTGTCCTTGTCACAGCAGCGAGGTTGCCAATTCAACCAATCAAATGGTGTAGTAACATTTCAGCCTTTGATGCTAAGAGAAAAGTAAAAGGTTTTGATGCTGAAAGGAATGAAAAAATATGTGTTATGGAAAAGACCCCCACAAAATGTCTGAATTTTTTTCTTGGTTTTTCTCCCCTCAGGCCTCTATTACCACTGCACTGCCACATATCTTAAACTATACCACGCACACACACAGGTATGCACATACTCTACATCAAAATATCATCGTAACTTTGTCAGATTTATACAACAATAGCCTTTTTCTTCCATTAATGACTGACACATTTTTCCTAGACAGTCACATAGTGAGAGGCATCTCATTCATAATATGCTTTTCATTCTAAACATCTGCCTAAATGGATGCCAAATGCAATTTCTGGGTAGGTTAAATATTTAACTGGTAACATGCCTTCTCTGACACAAATAAAGTACTATGGTGCTGTACCACATTGGCATTTACAGCCCTTTTCATAAACTATCTTAAATAGCTATAGAAAATATGAGGTCTACTGTATTGAAGCGCTTGTATACAGGCAAACACAGTGGTCTTTATACAATGGGTATCATTATATTAATGAATGTTTGCATTAGTAACATTTATTCTACAAGTAACTGAGAGACAAAGAAAAACTTGCACTTAATGCAATCCCAGTGGCAAAGACCTACATCTGTAATTGAACAATGCTCTAGTATCACCAGCCTGAAATAATGCCCTACAGTTTGCTACTAAATGCTGCTTTTGAAAGGTTCTTCACATTCATGCAAGCATATCAAGCACAAGGGCACTGTAGTAGTTACAACCATATTTCTAATTAGATGTAGTCTAGAAACCTGTCTTATCACTGTACATCATACTGAGTAGCTCGGGAATTTTTGACCAGCTCTTGAGTATTATCTCCTTTGGAAGGACAGGAATCTGCAAAAACACACTTTGCCCCTTTAAGTACAGAGATTCTCTGTTATTTCTTAGCTCAGGGAGCAAAGGAAAGGATGCTGGAATACCCTGTTCTGGTTCCTGAGCAAGGTCTGGGCACAGCCAAAGTGTTGAGAAGGATGTGCTTTTCTGGTGTTGCAGATCTACCGTTTGGACATGTACTCTGCACAGCTCCAGCCCAATCTCTTTTCAGCACACTTTTCCAGCCCTCTAACCAGCAAGGCAGTCACCCTGATCCACATAATTATCAACTTGTTAAAACTGAGTCCATGCCCAATTACTTCATCTGAGAGGTCACTCCCTAACCTCTATTCTAACACCATCCGCTCATATTGATTGGCTCCAGGAAAAACAAACTTCTTGGCTACTCCTGTCAGAGTATTGAAGCTGTCAATTCAAGATATTAAGGTCTTGTAAGGCATACAAAAACTGTTATAGTTTGAAGCCCAGCTACCACAGGTAGAGGTCTCTCAACCTCTATTGACTAATACCCGAGTCACGCCAAACTTGCTGTAAAGAATAAAGATAGTTTATGGCAAATCGTACAAGCGTAGTTTGAAAATCTATAACTCATCTAAATTCCAAGTTAGAAGAATCATTTCTCATCAGTGCAATAACATTTTGGCCTCTGAAAATGAACATAACACCTGCACAGTCATAACTCTTTCCAGAATCATAACCATTTTAAGAAATTCCATAAGGTAGCTTGTGCCAGGACAAGGGACAACTGCTGCATTTTGCATTTCATACAAACTGCTTGTGCTAAGAATATGCCCACACATCTACAGAAAACAAAACAAAACAGAGAAAAAAAACAACCCATCATTAACTATTACATTAAATGGAATTCAGTCACTTCACAATTTATCTCAAACCCATTGCTATCCATCAGATTTAAGAGCTTGGTAACACAGACAGGGAACTGAGGAAGAGGCAGACGGATTCAGTTCTCAAAAGGATCCAGGACAGCCAGAAACTCAACCATACAAACCTTAGGGATTTATCCATGAGACTATTACTTCTCACTTTAAAAATAAAAATTAAAAATATATAAACAGATATAATAAATCCATTATTACATTGATCATCTACACAGCTATAATAAAAATACATATTTTCCCCCAAAACCATCACCTGTGGCATGCTTCACATTAGAATCTTGTGCAAACCACTTCAAGGAAACAAAACGCAAAAAATTTTACTCTTTCATGAATGGAAAAATAAAATCCCAACCATATTAAACTACAAAGGATGCTCTTACATCAAGCAAGATGCCAGAACCAAATAATTAAATTTATATTTAAAAAATGCCTGGAGAGATGTTAAGACAATTTTCCTACATTCCAAGAAAAGTCTTAAAAAGTTTACAATTAGGTAACAGTAAAAAATACTCCCTGCTGAGCTTTTTCTTTTCTATTCCTGCAAGACAACCTGGGAACTAAGTTGGGAAGATTCTGGAATGCATGCTGAGAATCAACTGCATCAAGACCTTCCATTTAATTAAAGACTTATTTTTCAGCTCAGCTGTTATTTTCAATTCCAGTGATTTAGCCATTACAAAACTAAAACTAGAGCTTAACAAAAAAATCAAAAACCCCAAACACCAGAAACCCAACTTCAGACTGACTTGAAAAGTACCCTTCGTACTCCTCTGGAGCATTTTATCAATGTCACGACTTAATGAAAACAGGAAAGAGATGCTGCCAAAGAGCAAGGGATAACAATTTTCCAACTAGTTTTAGATGTGCTTGTTTACAGACACAGTTCTAAGTTAAAAAATATTTTTATAGCACTAATATCTATTTTAAATTTTTCAATTTCAAGCCATTAAAGACTGTTGAACATCACTGGAGAAGGTACTGGCATGCACATGTGAAAAGGAGCTACACCAGGTACTGAGAAATTCATGAAAGCTAAACTATAGTTCATGACATGTCAATAATATAATCCTCTGATGCACATATTAGTTATCTTACAGCTTTTATCTTGAGAACATCATCTGTAAAAGCAAGTACGGGTACACTTGGGAACAAGAAACTTTCTTTTTGGTGGGTAGTTTGGCATACCAAAAAACAAGCCAAACAATTTTCTTTCCTATATCAGACTGCTTTCTCCAGAGTTTTCACAGTGTGTACAGTCACCAACCTTCCTCTAAGGCAGAAAAACTCCAATGCAAGGAAACACAAGCCAGTGTAATCACCCTCTTTTTAATAAGTAAAGGAAAAAACAATTCAGGCTGAAACTCTATCAAAAAACATCTCTCTTGAAAGGTTATACTGGATAAGAAAATGGAGATTGTCCTGAAATAAAGCTTACTAACTTTCTAATTTTAAATTAAGCATCAATTTACTAGTCATTCTTAGTAATTTTTCACCAGACATTAATAGAAAATTTATTAAGATATTGAAATCCTAAGGTATTTTATTATATAATTTAATTCAGAAATTAATTTGGAAAGAAGAACTAAAGGTACTTCAAATAAATAACTTACAGGAGTAACTGCATTCCATATATAATTTTGGAATAGACATTTTATGCTAAAATAAAAGTCAGAAAAAATAACCATCATGATCCTGAGGAGCTGCATTTATTAGTAAGTGAATCCTGCACTGCTAGTTATTTCAGAAAGATAAAACAGCATAATGCACACAAACTTCATGTCTAAATACTGTCTTTTTAGCATATGTAACAAACATTTATGAATGCATTGTAATATAGTGATACTCAGACACACTGTACCGAGGGACCATCCAGAAGACAAAGTTTTAACATTCGCAGCTGCAGCCCTGAGCACCATGGTATCCCCATCACTCCCCCTAAATCACCAGTGAGCCCGTGCCATACAGCACATTTTGTAAAGGGCTACCTGCCCGTCTCTCTCAAATCTGCATTCACTGGGTGATTTCTTATTGTCAGCTTTTTACTGAAAAGAAAAAAAAAAAAAAGTAATAAAATACTTCCTCAATAGATATTTTAAGGCAAATAAATTTAAAGAAAGGACAGAGACAGAATGATTTCAGTTGCCACTACAGAAATTCATTGCAGAAGAAATTTTTTTAGTTATTTGTCGGTAGAGAACAGAGTCCACCATGAACGCTTTTGCACAGAAGACAGTACGCTTATCAAAGTAGCACAGGACTGCTTGGATGGTAAGCACCCCAGGGCTGGGATGAGGCTTTAAAATCTGCAACACGGCCACAGATGAGGAAATGAGAAGAGTGTAAACAATATTACTTCGCATTTTATGTTGATTGTCTTCCACATATCCTAGAGGCATTTACAGAAGGGGGTATAGGTGCAGGACTGTGTATCTGTGGTAGCTGACACACTGCGTGGGTGAATAATGTGTCTAAGGTTATGCAGTAAGTCAAAGATGGAGCAAGGGAGCCGAGAAGTCTCTATTCCCTGCTGCCAGCTGCCACTTATCTTTTCACCGCCTTCTCCTCTTCATCACTTCCATGTGCTAGAGCTAAGACTGGGTTTCTGGAGGCACTCAAAGCTAGCTGCACTAACCACTGCCAACAGCCTGACTTCAGATGTTTGAGTATCTTCCTATTTGCAGCAAGTTAACTTTTGGAAATAGCCAAACAGTATATGCATTTAATAAAAGTCCTCAGCAGAATTTAAGTGCTTGCATAAAATCAGTAAATAAATAAAGGAATGTCTCTTCATTCTGACTAGAATGGTAACATACTGACTTTGAAAGGTAGAAAGAAAAAAACAAAAGGCATCTTCAATGTCTGTGTCCTGAAGGCAACATTTATCACTGCCACACATCAAAATAATCATTGTTAATGGTACAGACCATGTAACTTAGGAGAAATATACTTTGTCAGAATTTTGTATAGTTTTGGCACAGAGGCTTTGTTCAAAAATAGATCTACTGTGACAGATGTCCTCATTCTATTCAAAATTCAACAGTTCCTACATGCAAGTTGAATGATAAGGAGTGAAGACAAAATGGTGTCAATCAAATGTTCCATTTCAGCTATTGTAAAACTTGCACAACATATGACTATCAGTTTACTATATATCAGGTTCCAAAACTGTATGCTGCAGGATCATTTCTGCTTAGTGCTGCTAGTATCTCAGCTGGTTTTCTTGTGCTGTATGACACTTAGCAATTGAAACCAGTGCAAAATGAATGCAAAGCAGTATAAAATGCTACCACTGTCATACTCTCCATTCTCTTCTTTCCAGAGTTAATAATGACATAAAATGCATGGTATGTGAGTATCACAGTCCCACCTAGATCTCTATAGGTTTTTTTTCCTTTTATTTTCCTTAAAGGAGGATTTACAGTGAATTAAAATACTGATGACTTAGGCACCAGATGACTGAGCAGAACAATCATGAACAACAGATCTGATATTTTTTCAGATTACTTACTGTTGCCCCAGTGAGCCAACACCACCATAGAGATGTTTGGCAAATTTCTCAATCTTAAGAGGCCAAGTTTCCATGCTGCTTAATATATCAACACTTCAGATAACAATGCTTATGGGTGCTGGTAAACAATCAAATAGACATAAAATTGTATCATTCTATTTGTTTTCTGGCTGATCTCCATTTGTAGCCCATAAGTATGGGAAAATTTCACTGATATTTTCTATAGAGCATTAGCTAAACCCTTAAATAAATATAGGACTCCATTCTTCATGGCCATCACCAAGCAGGAAAACAGAAGAGTGAATCTTTTTGTCTTCCTCAGCAGCACATTACAACTTTTATTTACATTACCACTCAATACTTTTACTTTTCAAAACACCAGAAACAAAACATCAAAATTGCAGGTAGTAATTCGAACAGAAAAGATATTAAGATAACAGGCAAGTATTCAATTACAGACTTCTTTTTTTCTGTGAATTAGAAACTCATTCCCCACTTACAAAATGTCTTCAAAGCTGATGCAGTGAACACAGGTGCCTTCATCTTATACTGTAACTGCAAAGGATTCCAGGAGCAAAATCTGAATCCCACACAATCAGCTATGTTAGAGCGCTGAAAACAGGTAAGTATTCCAGTAAGTTGTTGATTCAGGCTCTGTTTAGCCTCCACTTTGACTTTAGCTGTTTTAATTCAATTTTTGTCTGAGAAAGAGAAAAAAATCAGCTGAAGCCATGTTTGGTTTAGTTTGCCATCCAATCCTAGGGAAAAAAAAATATTGCGTAAATTCCTGTAATGGTGAGGCCAGATGGTATTTGGAGATTGGTCTCCTCCTCTGCGCCCTACTGATGGGAGAAGTTCTAGAGCAGATATACTCACTTATCTACTTAAAATCTGAAAGAGTTTACTAAGTGGTCTTGAAGACCATGATACACCAGAAGACCTCTGCTGAAAAAGCAATGTCTGATGAAATGACTAGCTGACACAAGCCAGCATACTACTTCCAAAGTCGACATGGCTTAACCATTTCCCATCTTTAATTTTTGTCTTCAATTTGCATGTGTTGGTTGTGGGGCTGAACCTTTAAACTTCTCAAAATTTGGCTCTGTTGGCTGCATGTGGCATGTTTGCCTTCAGGCCACCTGGAAGAACTAAGGATCCAGGTTCATCAACACTGCAAATACACCTGTGTCTTCTACCCAATTCCCTCATAATTTTACTCGGTCCCTCTTTCGGGTTATTGGATCAACTGGTTAAAAAACATACAGCGAGCACTCTACCACTTTCATAGCACGTGTGCATGACACACTCGCAACTACGCAGAAGTAGGTAGGTATCTACACGAACAACCATTTCCAACAGCGGCATTGATGGGGCTCACAATATGTCTGAAACCCAATCATAGGACACCTGACACTGAAAAACAGTCATTCCCTCCAGGATAGTTCACTCAGCTGAGATCAATAGGAATAGAAACATCACTTGTCACTGCGAAAGCGCTTTGATTTGTATGAGCTGTACAACAGGCAGCAGAGACAAGAGACGTGTCCCCTGGTTTGCTTCACCAGACCTGGCAGCTTTCATATTGATCTAGCATTAAATCTGAGAAGCTCTCCCTACACCGCTGTCGTGAGGATGCAGACAGGCTGTCTAATGCAACGCTTACCCTTAGTCTATGTAAAAAGGTATCAGCATTCTAGATTTATCTTCCTCAGTTTATGGGGAACAACTTACTGAGACTTTTGTGAAATATGTTGTACTGAAAGAATTCCAGAGAGTTTTCCAGATACTGAATAATGAATGAGTAAAAGTGATTGATTTAATGCCATTCCATGCGTTTATGGATCTTCCCATAAGATCTACCCTTTAGATTTTTTTTCAGTTTGCCCTGTACTTCCCAAAGAACGGATGACAATAGATCCAGACATCTAGGTTTGCAGTTTGTCTTAGCTTTTCTAGGGTTTTATTAACTCTACACGATATATACCGAGGAGGGAAAAATGTTTTCTTTAGGGAATTTGGGAAAAACAGTGGTTATTAATTTTTAATTCTGAAGTGTAGGAATATGATATAAAAATAAAGTAAACTAGAGGTACATCTGCAAAACAGTCTTATAATCAAGAAACAGCACTTGTGCTGATTTAAAAGGAATTAGGCTTATTTATTGTATTCAAGTCATATATTCTTCTCCTTTTAAAACATTCCAAAATGGACTCAAAAGAGGATATTTTTCAGTTTTGCATGTAATTATGTTCTCCTGATGTTCTCTATACTCAGTACTCACGTGTTGGCATCTTATCTGGTTTTAACCCCAACTTAAGCCAAAAATGACTGAGGATAGGGTACATCACCTAAAAGGCATAATGCACATTTATCTTAGGTATACTGTAGATGTTCTACTAACTCTACACTTCTATAGGACACTACTGAAGATTAATGCCCTCATTTAAGAAACAGCGGGATGTCACTTGTGATCACTTAGTCAAAATCTATGCATACAATTGGCTGACACGCCAGCTTATTTCACTGAATACTGAACAAATCGAGCCATTTCTCTGAATTTTCAGCTCCATTTACCTTAGGCATTTATTAAACAAATCTTTAAGCCCTTCACCAATTTTCTGTAGACAGCTGTTTAAAGGAAAGTATAAAATTAATTAATTATGGATTGCTCATGATGTTTCTTTTATAAATTAGGTCTTATCTGGTACTTTATCTGTAAATACTACAGTACAGCAATTGTACCTCATTGACCTTTTTCATCTGCTCCCTGAAAGACAAGCAGAGTGCCGCTATTGTAGTAGCCAGGACTCCACAACCTTTTAAGTTTACTACTCAGAGAAGAATCTATACCTGACTGATAACAGTTTGCTTTTAAATCAGAAATGGCCATTTTTAGCTTAAGAGAACATGATACGTTTCATTAGGAAGAAGGCCACTCTTACCGGTTACAAACACATAAATAAATAACAATGGAAAGCACCCTGCCCCTCTTCAAAAACCTTTTAAGGGATGGTTTTGAATAGGAGCAAAAAGGAATGAAGACAACTCACTCCTAATGAGTGTTGATGTCAGCTAAACATCTTGAAAGTGCCCTTGAAAGCCTGCATAAATAGTTGGTTTTATTTTCATTCATACTGCTGATAACAAACTGGAAAATATGAAAACTACATGTGACAGCACTTGTAATAGGAATGACTTCCCAGACCGTGCTGTTGCCATTACAGAGCCACATAAGGGCTACACCACAGCAGGCTGATGCCAGATCCTGCAGCCCTTTCTATCCCCAGGTAGTCCCATTCACTGAGGAAGGACTAGTTCATGAATGAGGGCAGCACGTAGCAGTGAACCTATGATAAAAGTAAACAGGTACCACATTTCAGTTCCTTGCTGACGGTGAGTGAATTTATCACTGTGTCTAACCCAGAGAGCTCTTTAGCTGCTCAAAATAGCAAAGGATGGTAACATCTGGAGAGATCTTTCTTTATTAAATCTTGCACCATATTTTGTGTTAAAGATTCTTTCTGGGGATATAACCCTTCTAGCTTGCAAATGTCCCATATCTAAGTGGGTATCAATACATGGTTTCTGTACTGAGTAAAATACTTCAAGGAGGACTGTAATAGTCTGATGGAGATATCCTGTTACATGCCAATCTTCCACATTTTACCTTTAGATAAAATTAGTTTGTGCATACACACAATGGCAAGAGAGCAACACAAAAGAGAACTGACAATACAGATACTATACATGATACCAAATAGATCACAAAACAACTTTCTGGTAGAGGAAATCAACGGGGAATCTGGAATGTCCTCCCGCTGGGTCTACACATGGTATTCTACTCAGTGAATGAAAAACTGGATTGTTTCACTGTAACAAACACAGTGAGCAATGAGAGCCCAGAGCTGCAAAAGTTTTCATTTAATGAACTTGGTAAAACTAATCATGTTTCCATAACTCAGTCTGACAGGTTGATTTCCCACCTGAAAGAAGGCAGCTTCTTCAACCTGAAACCACCTACGGAGCTAACCACATGCTCGCTGCTGCCTTTATTCAAGAGACATGACATGCTTGGATACTGATTCTATGATAGGTAACCAGCAGAGCACTGGAATAAAATCAAGCAATATGCCTTGCATCATGCTCCAGTGTGCTTGGGATTAGCAATATATCTTCAAAAGGCGAAAGGTAGCAAAAAAAGATATCACAAATCTGACGTCAGGGTAATCTTCATTCAGCAACAAAGCTAAAGTCTGTTTTAAAGGGTTTCAGGAGAATCAAAAAGGTGATATTTCAAAGACATATTGTAAAAAGTAGAAAACCATTGTGAAGCTTCTAAAAGCAAAGACAAATACAGTCTAGGAATTTTTCTTTTTTTTTTTTTTGTACAGAGAAGCATGGCCACCTACCTAGTAAAATAAGATGTTGCCACTCCTCTTGTAAGGACTAAAAGCTTTGTGAGCTGAGCTGACATCTCACACAAAATTTCCAGAAACAACATTGTTTGAATATCAATTGTATTTAGCTAGTGAAAGGCAAGATGCTGTGATTTTCTCCAACTTGTGCTTAGATTTAACCATAGTTTAGATTTGTAACCTTCTCCTTAATTCCAAACTATTTTTCAATGACAAGTGACTTTCTTCCCCATTAGAAAAAGATAGACTGAGACATCATGTCCTCAAGTTAGATCAAAGCTTGGAAAATATGAACTGGCATGACTGGCTGTTCTTTCTATAACAAACTCTATTCATACTTTTTAAAATATCTGAATTCTGTTCCCTTTCCTTGCCTGAGTTCATTATCTCCTTATTTTTCAGTCTTTATTGTATATACTCCAGGAGCTCTTGCTCGCTACAGCTCTGATTCAGGAAGCGTGTTTAAAATTGCTTTAAATTAAGCATCCTATGGAGTAAGGCATATACTTAAGTGCTATTCTGAATGCATTTTTCCCTCCTCTCTGCCATTTTTATCCCCTAGAGGGTCATTACCAGGGAAAACACAGATCCGGTTGTGTAAGTCCCGCTAATTTAAGGTTTATTCAGAATGGATCAAGACAGTTTAAAACTCCTCACTGCTTAAAAACTCTTTTCTTCTATCATGTTGATACTGTAAATTAGTATTAAATGTAGATAAAAAAAATTATTCAACTTCTAGTCTTACACAGCTGGAAATTAAGGTAAACAGCACTGAATTTCCATTGTTAAAGGAAGAAATTAAAAAAAGAAGCCTTTTTTTGATCTTGGGTACCTACAATCTGGGAAAATAAAGATCCATATTGAAATGTGAAGTGGTAAGAAACTGTAAAAAGCTGACAACTCATTACTGCAGGACAGTACAAAGTTCTGTTTGAAAATCTAAAAGGTATGTGGAAATGCTTCTGTAATTTAAGCAGAGTTAGGAGAAGGTGATCACTTTAAATGCAGCTATTTTCTAGCAATATTAACACTTCTATTCCATAAATTAAGCTAGTGTTGTTTAGCTGTTAAAAAAAAAAAAAAAAGCAAGTAGTTGCTTGAATATCCAAAGCTTCGAAAAGTCAGATTTTTTTTCAGCCCAGGACTGTAACTCAAGAACTCATATCTGATTTTGTTTACCAACTTTCTTAAGAGATTATTTCAATTTCAAGTCTTCCATTCAATGACAAAAATACCTCAGCTAGAAGTAGGATTTCCTTTTAAACATGAGGCTCTGGTCTTCCTGGGAAGAGATGACTCTCAGCTGCCAAGCCTGTTATTTCATGCTGTACAAGAAATTACAATCTATAAAATTTTAAGGGAAGAAAGGTAATTTTGTAGGACAATTAGTTAAAAAAATGTTACTCTATTACAAGAGTTTAATCCTTCATTGCAATACTCACTAAACGTAAAGAGAGTACATAGAGCAAAAAAGCTACCATTACAGTTTTAGCCAAAATATCATCTTATGGAATTTCTGTAACACTCTGTGTCCACATTTTGTAAATTAAACAGTAGTTATGAAAACAAGTTGAAATAACGTATCTTAAATCAGAGTTTCCATTTCACTTGGAGTGCTTGCGCTTTGTCAGATGTCAGGGACAGAACATGGCTATCAGCTGCAACGACATCACAAGTGCACCCAGTAAAAACTCAAACAGTAGTTGTTTGAGAGAAGAAATAAATTTCTCAGACCAAATACTGTACTTCAGTAAAAAACAAAGAAACAAAGAGCTGTCAAGTTGGCCGAAAAGAAGAAAAAGAAGAAGAAAAAGGCTTTTGAAATATTAATGGTGGAAGTGAGCTCTAACACTTACTGGAAACAATGTGATTATGGAAATGGGACGGGGGGGATTATTTCAAGATTACAGATTAAAACTAATTTTCTTGTTTGAATCTTCTGTGAAAGGTATTTGCCAAAGACATATGTAAATCCATCCTTGGTTATTTTATTTTTTTTTTATGGGAGTAAAATTACAGTGGTCTGGATTAGCATCACAGCTGCACTCCCTCAGAACATCAGTGACTCACAGATATGCTTTTTAATGCAGAACGCTTTCTTTAGTGTTACAGAAAAAAAATAGGTGATTTCCTCTGTTCTGTGGGAACTTTGGCTTCCTGAGAGCACCGTTTAACTTATTCTCATACGAAATGCAGAAAGCTCAGTAAAACTCACTCTCATACTTAATCAAACCTATTTTATAAGGCTTTTTTTCAAACAACATCTAAGTATTTAAACAAGCTCTCTATCGTTCACTGCTGCTTTTGGCTCCTGTGTTTTTTAATTCATACGCTCATGTGAAACTGCTGTATCAAAAATAGAAGACAGTAAGTTACCTTCGCATATGTTATTATTCCGTCTTTATTAGCTGCATTGTATAAAGGATATACAATACTATTTTCCTCAAAGGCAGGCAGCAACCACTTAAATATTTTCTTCTATTCAGCCACCTTTTGTCCTGTCCGTAACTACCAGCTTGTGGAAGGTAGAATGATCAATAATCCATGAAGGCTGAATGTAAAGTCTCAGCATGGCACGTGGCTCTTTTCTCACACCAAGAACTCAGCTGAAACTTAGTCAAGCTGCACTAAAATAGCACAGTATTTTTATTCCTATAGGTCAGCTCATGTCAGCACTACCACCATAAAACCCTATTCTTAGTCATTTGCAACACAGACAAAGGTGGCCAAATTGCAAAAGTGACTTTGGATTTGCAGAACCAATTTTGGATATGCAGAAGTAAAGCTGGATTACGAAAGAAATTGATGGCAGTCAACTCACAGCGCTGTTCACAAAGCAACAAAGCATTATTCCAGACACAAATTTTCCAGCACTATTTTGGCAAAGCACTGTAATCTGGAATAAGACTCTTACCATTAAAAAAGGGGTTAGTCTCTGATTCCACTGAGCTCTCCATTAAAATTTGTAAAGGATGAAGATTATTCTGCCCTGTTTTGTGTGGTACAAACTGGACCTGCACTGAAATCAACATATTTAAAAATAGCTTTACGTGATTCAAATGTACACAGCCAAACAAGTACAGAAAATATGTGAGACTATCAGAAAACTTTTTCAATTCAAGTGATTCAAATTGATTTTGCTCAAAACAATGACAGAGTCTATTAGCCAACGGTACTTGCCTAAATATAGTTCAGTACTGTAAGAGATGTACAGGAACAAATTTTTAATGCTACATTTAATCCTCTCTTAATTAGGCATGAAACAGAGTTTGTAGTCTTGCTGTGCTTCTCAAGTTCCTTAAATAAAAAGGTAATCTATAACTCATTATAAACAATGCCCAAAAGAAGACCAAGAAAGAAAGAAAAGAAAAAATTAAAAAAAAAGGACATTTCATTGTCATGTCCAGTGATTTTCAAGGGAATTTTCATCTGACTCCATGTAAGATGATAACCCATTCACAATAGCCCTATTTTTAACAGTGAAAGTATCACATTAGCCCTTTGGATGCCCTGTTGGGACTTCAAACAGCAGGTTTCATGGTTACATGCAGGCAACACTGTGCAATTGTGATGAACACAATTGTCATATTCTTATTTCAGTTAGGAGTCACTTAGCAATCTCAAATACTGCTCTATGAGCACTGCTGATGAAATGGTCATTTCATTTGTTTATGATAGGATACATTTTTTTCTTCTCACTCCAAAAAAGATTTTCCTGAAACCTTGGAGGGAGCCAAAGCTTTCATTATTTAGTACAAATGATTTTTTCCCCAAAGAACAAACCTTATAATTTATTCCACACTCCTCCCCAAAAGACAGATCACAGTCAGTAGTTTCAGGAAGAGAAGACATGGCTACATGAACAAAGAAAACATCAGTAAGTTTCTACGCATAGATAGCCACTGTAGAAGCATATTCATAAGCTTTGTTGATCCTTTTGGAAAAGGTCAGGTTAGAAGATACGTTTTCTTCCAGGGGACCGTTATCTGCTAACATTAAAGGATTCCCTTTAAAATATATTCCCTCTCTTGAATCCAAGGACCGGGAACATTGCTCAGATTTTCTCTGTTACCTTAGTCATTACCAACTGAGGGATCTGCTAAACATTTGTACGGGGGGGGGGGGAGAGGGGAAGGGAAGGGAAAATAAGCAGAATATAGGTAGAAAAAAGCACAGACCATAATGCAAGAGTGACTAGCAAAAGCTATGATGCAAGACACAGAAATCTCACCTAGGAGGTCTTATGGGGTTCCTTCTGTTTTCTACACTTATGTAAGCCAACCTTGTTCTCTCATGTAAAGAGAAACTAACTTGTTATTGCAACACTCTCACTCACCGGGATAGGGATAGGGAACATTAGCTCCTTTCTAGAGATAGAATACTGAGCCCCCCCCAGAAGTATCCAAAACTATCCAAAGAATATGGGAAGGGGATTTGATAGAGTGCAGGGCTCAAACCCTTGATAACAAAGCACTTTTCTTCTGAAACAACAGTGGCTTGGCTATTAGCACTTCAGCACAAGCAAAAGCACATAATTCCATGCCATTCCTGGAGTGAGAAGCAGCAGGTTTTGGCAGTCTATTTTCTGACTCAGCCTAGCACATATCGTCAGTGGGAAGGGATTCAAGTGTTCTCCTTCCAGAACTACAGTGATTGTGCTGGCAGAAAAGTTGGCATTTTTGCAAAGCTCTGCTCTAGATGCAGCAAAAGGCATGAAGACAACCTCCTGGCTTAAAGGTGCCCTGTTCCAACGTGAACACAGTGCACTCTCTGGAAGAGCGACAAATGCAGTTAATGGGTTAAAAGACTCAGTCTGTGGAGCAACAGTCAGTAAGATACAATGCTAAAGAATGCTTCAAATAAACAGCAAAAAAGTGTGAAAGGCCACAGAACAGAGATCAACATTGACCAGGCAAGAAACAGTGAAGGAAAAAACATGGACAATAACAAAGATGTATCGACCTTACAGAAGAAGCCCTTACCAACAGTTTCTTACAACTATTTCTTCCCTGAATGCTCTGAACAGCTTTGTTAGGACAGACGACAGCAGAACTCTCCTTAGCCATAGATCATCAGAAAACCAGGTGATTAATGGCAGCTCTAATTAGAAAATGAGGGCATGAATACAGTACACTGCACACGTTTGATTCAGTATCTCAGACTCTGAACTACTGCCCAGCTATATTGTGCATGACACTCAAACACTTTCTTACAGTTAAAAGCATCTCATTTCTATGGCCATCCTCTTGTCTTCCACACCAACTCCCCAGGCCTTGCGTTGAAAGCTCAACGCAAGGAGGAGTTGTAAGAAGTTAAGTACAAAGGAAGAAGAGGAATGATATAGCTAAGAAACAACTAAGCATTGATAGTGCCATGATCTGACCATCCACGTCATGTAAAAGTTTTTCAGTCTCACATTTTCTCCCCACTCTACTTTATTTGAGTGGGAGGGCTCAATATGTATCTAATGTACCTAAAGAATATCAGCCACTGAGAAAATGAAGGGAAACCAAAAAGGTTGTATCAACTTGAAGTAAAAGGGATTGAAACTACAGGGAAAAGATTTAATGAGTTCCTGGAGAAAGAAATATGTACGTGAGACTGACAACTCTTAGATCTCGGAATAACTTCTCAAAAGAGCCAACGGAACTCAGCACTTTGGATCTATTTAAGGTAGAATCAAAAAAAGCACAAAACCCCATGTACTGCAGGGAGCAATCAGCACTGAAAGAGAAAGACAGAACCTATAGGTGGTCTTTCATCTTTAGCTCAGACATTTCTAAATTTGTCATTAGAAATTTTTGCTATGGATTTCCTTCTTTTTTTTTTCTTTAATCTTTAGAATGACTATGTAGCAATTAAAAGTGAAATCCTTAACATTACAAGCATGCTAGCCTGTTTTTGAATGGCCTTCATAGCTTCATTTCATTTAGGAAAATACTAAAATGTCTAAACATAGTCACTACAAATGTATATAACCAGAATATTAATCTTGGCAATGTTTCTTTAGAAAATTTCTTAGCACGGCAAAATAAATAAATATCTCTGAAGAACATTCCTCACCTGTGTGAACAAAGAGGAGAGCTGATATTTGGAGGATTTTTGTTCAGCCCTGAGTAGCTGTTAAAAATAAGGCTGTATGAAAAGCTTCTGTCAAAATGCAGACCACATAACCCTTATGCAATCAGAGATTTTCTCCAACTTGGCTTCTGGTTTTATTCAAGGATTTGGACCTGTTTTATGAAAGATCTTGAAACTAGTCTAGTAAATGACTTCATATAAAAAGTATGTCCTACTTTCATACCAATGCTTCCGCCTAACCACTGAAGACAGAGAAGCGCGACAGAGGTGCAGAATCAAGGCGTACAAGCAATGAAAACTGAACACTTTGATTTTTCACATTCCTGACTGATGAGGCTTTGGGCAATTCAGTTTATCTGTAAAAAGAAACCAGCTGGAGTCCAGAAAGCAGACCTCTGGTTTTTGCACTTAGGGCAAACACAGAGCACTGGCGAATGGGACAGTCCTGTGAGCCAACCCTCCTCTCTGACCTGCAGGTGCCACAGTCCAACAGGTAACCCAGAGGCTTTCTCCAGGCAGGACACCTCCCTCTGTCTGCAGCCTTGCATCCGTGAAGGGAGGGTAGGAGAGGGATGGCTGGGGCTCCATGTCCCAGAGCAGGGAGGCTGACTGAAAGAGGGTGAGGTGACAGGACAGCATCCCAGCACGGGGCGGTACCCACTTTGCTTTCCCAGGGTGACTTATTTAAACTGTTCTCTAATCAATCAGAAATGGGTACGGATCCACATCACAGGTCTGATCTAAAAAGCTTTAAAAAAGTACACAGGCCTCATATGAAGTCCAAGGTAACAGCAAGGAAAGTTTCACCAAAGCTGCAAATAAAGATGAATCAAACCCCTCAAATACAGGCAGAGCCAAACAGAATGGAATGTGCTTGATAAACACAAATGTCAATCACAAAGCAGACCTTCAGGTAGTGACACCACATTACGAGCACAGTATATTGTCCTGTTATCTGTCACGGAAACTTCTGAAAGCATTTTGAATTTAACCATTACAGGTTAAGTAACACTCTCTAGATGATGCCCTCCCTGTGACTGGTGCATCAAGGCCTGAGCCCAGCAGTTCTTGACACTTATTTCCTCTTCTATCATTCCTCTCTCTGATTTCCAGTGGGAATTGCATGCTGTGCATCTCAGGAGTATTTGTTGACTCCTCATTTTTTTAATTACAGTATCTCAAGGGCCCAGTAAGCCTATTTCATAGATTCATAGAAGCTGGAGATGGAAAAGACCTAGGTCATCCAGCCCATGCCTTTGCTTCCCCTCCCTCCTTCCCTGTTTGGCCAGCATATGATTGTTTTCTTCCCTGTTTGCTGGCCCAGTAATGTCTGATTTATCCACTGCATAAAATAACCACAGATAATTAATTACATGCTTTCAGTGAATATACAGCAAACTCAAGTTCCCACACCAGCAGAGAGCCGACTGAATTAATTTACAAAGCAAACATTAATGTTGCTCACCAGCTCCTTAAATTACTTCTGGAGGCCTTGGAACATTTTCTGTAACTTTCAGAATTTGGCTTTGTGAGGATAAGATTACTTTTTCCCACTGATCCAGTTTGATTTCTACTAATTTTCTGCTACATCTTTTACTCAGTTTCATTTACAATTTAGTTACTGAAGAAAAACAGCAGTCTCAGGGCCTGGGATTTTTTTCTTTTTCCTTCTCCTCAACTTCTACCAGCAAGCCCGACTGTGTTGTAATAGCAAGAGAGCATAAAATGTGTCTAATAATAATATCTGAATAATAACTGAAGGAAAGGGACGTAGGGAAAAGAGTTTCACTTAAGAAAACCCTCATTTGCCATTTTGTTTTAAATATTTTTTAAAGATCAGCTACTCTTGAAGGACTTTAAAGGTTGAGTAGGAAGATCTCAGTATCTGAACAAAATAGAATATATCATAAGGTAGTGAAGCAGTGCAACAACGTTATGCATGGGAAGTTTGACAAATTACAAGGTCAGTGATCATCATACTTCACCTGCTTCATTTTTGCACTTACTATTTAAGCTGCATATTGCAAAAAATATACAAGCTTTCTTACATTTCTTTTGCTGCTTCACACATAGCCACTCTCTCTCCCCCATGGACATATCAGCCAGGAATACCAAAGCCACAGTACATTTGGGTTGCATTTTGCTACAAAGGTGCCCCTGACTTTCTTGAGAGGGGCAACTTTCCCTTCCTCAAAGGTACAACAGAACAACTGTAAAATGAGGCAAAACAGCAAACACCAACCTATATCCTATGTTTTCAGCAAGCTCTGTTCAGCACAGGTATTATCTGGTCACACCAGAAGACACGGACTGCACCGATGCATTCTTTCACGTCTGGCAATGTGTGCCTGGCCCTGCTTTTGGCTCAAGGTAAGCATTTTTAATGGCTGGGGCAATTTTTATTCCAATCCTAGGGAAACAAATCCATTAGTGCTGAGCTGGAGCTATTATGTCTGCCTGCAGTTAATGAGGAATTTCCCAATTAGCAGCTGCCCTTAAGTCTCATTCCACTTCTTAACTCTCTTGCAAGATTTCCTCTGTCCGTCTTTGCCTCCTTTCCTGCTTCTTCCCCCACCAGTCTCCTGAATCTAACTCTAGGCATGGAAACCAGCAGGTAAACTGAAGTATGTGAGAGCATTAAAAAAATACAATACCCATCTCATTCTTTGTCATGTTTCAGCCTTTGGTTCATTTTCTGAGGGAACAAGAAGTAGATAACCCTCTGAACAAGAGGATGGACTTGCACAGATGTTGGGGAAACTTCTCACAGTCCAGCAATTTGAAGGACTGTACAAGTAACCTGAAGAGCAACCAGAGCACTCTCAAGAAGGCATGCTTCATTCTCTTTGCAATAATAAATAAAAATTTGCTGCATCTATGAACTTTCTTTAAGCCACACAGAATAAAATTTGTATAAAACAAATCATAATACATAGAGGAAAGGTGACAACAGTAGGCTGATTGACAGTAGGTTAACAGACCAGTTCCTGTAGTGTTAGGAAAAGGCAACACTCCTCTTAGGATGTCACTTCTCCAAAAATAAGCATGTCCATTTGTGAATTAGGGACTGGTCTACATCTTATTAAAATAAGCCATATATTCTGCTGTACCCTTCAAGCCTCCAAAGGAGAAACAGCTAACAGTAAATTGGGTTTGGGCCAATAATTTCCCCAAAAAGACTGACTGAAGAACACATATGCATTGACTGATCTATCTCTTAGTCTTATTTTCATTTTCTATCAAGAAAAGCATTATGAATATACTTTTGCATACAGGTCAATGACAGGTTAAAAAAAAATATCTTACTGCCATTTAGGTGTACAAAATACTTTGAAACCTCAAAGATATGCTTCACATCCTTGTTTCATTCAAATCCCTTAAAGGACTTTCAAAGCCATCTCTGAAGCTGCCTAGACCTAAACTACAAACTGCTATACATTAGTGTGCCTTTGACTGTAAATGTACTTAATAGGAAAGCACATCTGGAGGGTTTGGGGTGGTGGTTGAAGATGGCAGGGGCAATCTATGAGCCCCTGTGATCTTTACCACTATTTTCTAATGATATTTTTGAAATACTGATATCCAGCCCTTCAAGCTTACAAGCTTTTTGACTTCAGAATTTGAAAATCTTAAAGCCCCAAGTCCATGGTTTGGGATGCTACCATTGCATCCAGTGAGCTAGACTTCTTCATTTTTTTTGTTAATGTAAAACGTGGATGAAAGACCCCATGAAGTTCAGATTACCATAAGTTCAATTTCCTCAACTGTTAAAAATAAACAGGATAGATACACTGTGTGTAGGCTTGCTTTGAGAACAGTCTTGCCTTTGAAACAACTGAGATGCAGAATAGGATGATAGTCATTGGTTTTTAAGTGCTACTGGAAAGAACAGGTGAAATTCAACTATTTCTTAAAGATACCCAATCTAGACATTCCCTAAACATACAGACCAAATTTTTATGATTTGCACTTTATGCTTTTTGGTGTTTTTTTCCTCCTGAGAACCTCCTTGCTATCAGCCAGGGCTTTTGCCACAAATATTTGGAAGTGCAGCCTGTGCCCTACTAATCAAGGCAAGTGCTTATTTATAACATCACTGCTTGACTCAGTAATCTCCCCAAAAGCCTCCCCTCTTTTCTTTATAGGTGAGACCTGAAACTGGCCTTTATTTTTAATACACCATGAAACCAGGACCTGATCTCTCCCCATTATACATAGTGTCATTTCTGAAACACATTCTCCTTTTGATGAATTCAATCCATACTACAGCTCTCAAGAGACTAACTGCGGTTAGAGCACGATCATAGCAACTAAGGCTTACTCTGAGTCCTTAAAAGTTTTGGGTTTTTTTCCCCCCTCTCTCTCTTTGTTTGGATAGGGTTTTTAATTCCCTTCTTTTTTAAACAAAGTGGTGGGTGAAAGGAATAAAAAGTATTCAAACTATTATGTGATGGTAATTGTTCTTATTTCATAAGCCTGAAAATCCTCTTTTATTCATATAATAAAACCCTTTCAGATCCTCTGAGCACAAATGTACTGGATTAACTTCTGTTATGCACCTCAGGAATCTCTAGGCCAGAGAGGTGACATTAGCTTCCACAAGAAAAGTCTCCAAAATATAATTTATGGTTATTCACATAGGAAAACTGCAAAATCTTCCAAATATGCAAGCATGCCAGCAACTCCTGCTGGGATCAGGGGTATCACTTGCAGCACTGCTTTAACCACCATTTCACCTCCACACTTGTCAATGCATAAATCTTTCATTATCGCTGGGAATAATTGAATGGCACCTGGGAACAACATCGAAGGAAGATTGAAAAACTCCCTAAAGACTCCCACGTTTCCTTAAACCAGATGAATTTGAGACGATATTTATCCAAAATATTACGGACAGGTTCATCTTAAATATATTCCTTTTATGTTCAGAGCATTCTTGAAACGGCATAAAAGATAAAGGAGTCCATGCCCTACAGTTAATGAACACAGCACTGCAATTAACATGGACTTAATATTTCATTAGCGACACTGAGAGCCCACACAGAGAGAAAACATTGTTCCCACATTAAAATACATTTTAACTCCATTTTTAAATAAAAAGACATCAAACTTATTTGGCTTCAAAAATTAAGCTTCAGGTTCACTCTGGCCATTTACTTCAGCCAGTAACTGCTAAAGAGGGGCTGTGTACTACTGTGGCTTTTACCGAATTAATGTTTAGGACATTAATCAACTTAGGAACAACAATCTTACGGCATGGTTCAATCTTCTTTCCAATTTGACATCTGAAGTGTGCTTTGTGAGAAGAGTATACCCAAATTATTTACATTATATTTCAATATCAATCCTATACAATCAGATTAGGCAGCTTTCCTCACTCTTGCAAAAATCCTGGTTATTTAAATTTTTGCCACCACCTAGCCCAGTAAATTTAAAATACAGTAAGTTTCTGTTCTCAGGAATATATGACAAACATACATTAAACGCTAAGGATATCATAATCTCAGTGTCAGCTATAAAAGTTTTTGAAAAAAAGGTCTAAAATAAAAACTTTCATGTATTTTTTGACTTTTTTTTCCCAATCTATGTTTTTTGGACCACCTTAAGATACTCTGCAGATGTTACTTCATGAAGCCCGCAGCCTTTTAGTTTAAATACACTATATGGATATAGATCATAGAATCATTTGGGTTGGAAAGGGACCTTAAAGATCATCAAGTTCTAACCCCCAATGGGAAAAAAAAGATCAGGATCTGAAAATCAAAACCAAATGCTGCAAAATATTAATTCATGCTGTTACAAGATTTCTGCATTACGTTGGGCTGGTAAAAAAAATTGAGGATGCAAGGTATTCAGGAAAGCAACCCATTTGTCTCCCCGTGTTTATAAGTTATCTAACTGTTAAAAGCACACTGAGTGTCAAAGTAAATATTAATAAAATGATAACTGTCATTGTAATTAACAGCAAAACCACTACTCTATTATACACATACATAATCTATATATCTCAAAGTAGATTAAACATATGTGCTCTTACATTTAAATAATAATATATGGTGGCATTTCAAGTACAAACCCTTATCTCCACATACTTGTAAGCCATTTCATTTAACCTGTGACAGATACTTACTGGGATGAACCCATATGGGGCCTCTACGAATGCAATGTGTGTGCATTCCTGGTCTTATTTTTAGGGTTTTTTTAGGTTCAGTAAGTATCTTTTCTTATAGCTGTGATAGGCAGGCAGAAGGTGGGAAGTTTGCCCTTTGTGGCTCTGACCACCAAACGTCCTTCTAGTAGCAGCCACTGATCAATTCCCATACGTCACATGACCTTCCCAAATGACACTCCTAGCCCAACTGGGTCACATTTCTGTAGTTTGCTGAGCTGACAGCCGAGGATACATTCACTCCATTTGGACAAATTCAAATACTTTTAAACAGACCAACAGCCTAACAGCTTGGGTCAGTCATGAATATGCTCATGGGGAAAAAGTGAATGCATTCACCTTTATTTTTTAGCTACCTCCCACCTCACGTATTGATAACTCATTTAAGTATTTGCTGCTGACTGAATATTCCACTCAAGGTAAAATTTCAAATGTACAGATGTATATTTGCCATGCTTCGTTACAGTTGAGTCAGCACGTATGGTATAACATGCTAGAAAATACTTCATACTGTTGTTTTAAAATGTCTTTCTGTTTTTCATGCAACAACTTTAAAGAAGATAAAACACCTTTGTTACCAGGTTTACTCTAACTAACCTACCTTCTTTCAACAGAAAGGAAATCTTGCAACAGTTTTAGAGAAATTGTTATATGTGGATATATTTAAATATTTACACACACACACGCGTGCACACAGACGATGATATTTTAGCAACTAAGATATTTCTAAAGGGATGCAACACGAGACTATTCCCATGGTGTTTTTTGCTCTGTCCTGATACTTAAATAAATAAATGAATGCAATACAGTGTGAAGATGGGAGATACACTTATTAATGCATACATTTGTCCTGAGCCTTCAAAGAATTAAAGTGACCTTCAAAGCCAATCAGATAGAGCCATGGTCGTATTTCTACTAGTCACAGAATGAATAATGAAAGTTTACCATCCCTGCAAGTTAGACCTACTCTTTCTGCTTCAATTTATATCTGAAATAATCTAGATGACTCTGTGCTATTAGGTATGAATTGAGTCCCTAAACAGATCGATCTAAATTTTATTCAAAACAGAGAGACAAACCATGATGCTCTGGGAGAAGCAAAGGTCAACGGAAATCCATCCATGAAGAGATAAATTTATAAGTGAAACATTTATGCATAACTCATAATTGCCTAATATCTGTAGCCTGATACAGACTAATGGCAGTAGATTTTTTTTTTATCAGGGGAGCATTTAGTCAAACAATTAGTCAATATTTGGTCAAATGTTATGACGATAAGTTTGTTTCAAATCTGATTGTACCTTTTCAGTTGGTTAAATTACTCTCACATCAATTCATCTGTTCTGTTTTATCCTCAGACAGGCACAAACTTGAAAACTTCACTAGGTACCTACATTAAATTATCTTTAAAAAAAAAAAAAAAGGAGTTTTTTTCTTTTAAAATTATTTTTAAAAAAATTTCCATAGAATCACATGGCTTAACTCAGCTACTGCTTCATTGAAGTTTTCATATCAAAAAAATGCAACCATGCCTTCTTGAAGTTGTTTTTCTTGAACAGAGTGGGACACCTGATGTATATCAGGCAAGTATCACATTTTTTTTGCATTTTTAACCTATTGCTTTAGTGGAAGTTGAAAACACTTTGTACCTTATTGTTTCATGGTCTTAATTGCTCATCTTGCATTGAAATACACCACAAATGTATTTCAGAAAGCAACTGAGATGAGTAATGTGTTGTGATATCTACCATTTCCTTCTTCTGTCTCAGGAAAAAATAGGGAGGAGCTGATGAAGAACTAGTGCATCTTATCCCACATGTTACCATTTGACAGGAACAGTTTCCAAAAAATGAACTCCCTACAATAAAAGAATTGCTGTGGAGATGACTGTTTCTGAAGGTTTTGTCTTGTTTTGTTTTAATGGCAGATTTATGATGTATTCATCTACAGAATACTTCATATCACTGAGTATTTAGGGGTCCTTTAGCTGTTGACTGAACTGTTTTTACCATGAAAAGGGGCTGCAGCCTGCACAGTGTAGAAAAGAGCTTCCAAATGTCACTGGTCTAAGTGACCTTTCTTGAAGAGGCTTCTGAAGTGCTGTAGGCCAGCCACAAGCCACAGTAAGGACTAAGTTATCCATTCCAAAAAGCCAGTTCTTTTTTCAAATGTTTCCCCCCTCCAGATCAGCACATAACCTAGTATATTACTCTTAAGTATTCAAAGCAATGACGTTGTCCCTCAGGTATTTGAGTGCATCGAGACACCTGCACCCCAGAGGCCAGCAGCAGATACCGAAGATTAACACCAAAGACTGCTCACCGAGGCTTCCCTCACGACCATCCTGCTCATGTGTTATTTTTTCAAGCTGTTACACTTTCCTCCTTAACCTGAAGCGTGAGGAGGATGCCTGTCCCCGGTGGGGCTGGCAGATGGACCCCTGAGCCTTCGCTCATGTTCGGATGTCAGCGTTGCCTGTGCAGCTGTCCTGCCCTCTGAGGGATCAGCTGGCTGGAAGGGGACAGACATGAGGCCTATTAGCACCTCCACAGCTCAGGCCAGCCCGTCTGATTACAAATTCATTGAAATTAATTAATTTTTAATTTCACACTAACCTCAGCTATTATAAATCAAGCCAACCAGACCAGGGAAACATTCACTGAAATATGAAACTGTCTGTCAAAGAAGCGTCTGATCACAGGTTCAACTTCAGTAATCTGTCACTTGAGAGACAAGAAGGAAGCAAATTACTTTTCACAGAAATTATTAGAAAATATTGCCTTGATTAATTATGCTGTTTCAGAAAGGGCACAAAAGCAAAAAACATTCTACCGATTCTGAACACTGTAGGCCAGGGTGTGATATTCCAGCCTGATGAATGGTTTAATCAACTGGAAAATCTATTTTAAAAAAAGAATTAAACTTTTTTTTTGTTTCCCAAATGAAGGAGTAAAACTCCTTTTACACAATAAAAGTAATGAAAAATAATAGAAAATATTAACACTCCTGTATCTATGCAAGTTATATCTAGGCTCTTCATAGATGTTTTTTCTCTCTGTCCTCAGACATTTTTACCATAGTTCTAGGGAAAAGAAAATTATCTTACTTTGAGATATTGACAGGTTTGATGAAGATTCAGTTCATACCTTTCTTCTTGCCTTCTGGCACTTTGTTAACATGTTACCTATCAAATACATCTCTACAACAGGAGTTTGTTTCAGTTCCATCAGAATTAAATCTCATCCAAGACACACCACCTCCTCACACCAACAAAATTCATGGATTAGAGGGTCTTACTTGCTTTTTAGTTTTTGAAGCTTGGATCTATCATGTTGGAAGCTGTCTGGTCTGATCATACTAAAGTAAATGGAAGAGTAACTACTTTCATAAGCAAATATTCATAACCATTCATAACTCATAAGCTCATTCATAAACAAATATTACCCTTTTAATATTCATATATTAGGCACTACTAAGTGATAGTATAAGAAATATGGCATTGAATATGATCTATTCAGTGTACACGTAAGACATGAGTTAATTTTAGACAAATAGAAAAATGGGACTGAGCCCAAAGACCTCCTACACTACTCCTTTCTTTCTCTACTCAGCATGAATTTTGCATTCATGTCTACTTATTCTGAATGCCAGTTTGCTGCAAATAAGATTACTTCACTTCTTAAGGATAAAATTTCATAGCCGATATCCTTACAAATGTAAGAACTATTACAAGAAGTACCATACCGAGTAAGGCCAAACCTCCACTGAGACTTCTGTACTTACTGGAGACCGTCTCTCTAACTGCCTATGCCTGACAGGAGTAAAGCAACAATACAGATGTTTTGATGCTTCTTCAGAAAATTTTTCTAGACTTCAGCTATTTGTGGTAAAGGGACATCCTGAGCCAGAGAAGATGCCTTTGCATTTAATAACTTTTGATAGATTTTTCTTCCATAATTTTTTATACAGTCAATTTTTGAATCCATGTATGTTTTCGGCATCCACAGTGTCTTACAGTAAGCAGTCCTATAACTTAAAGAGTAAATTGCAATAAGACAATGATAAAACAGGTTAAAGTAAGGAAATAACTACAGATGTCCTCTAGAAATATGACAATAAAACTACTGTTCCACACTCCACCATATTATGCATGCTTATGAAACGCACTTGCACAAATTTGCACTGGGCTGTTTATAAAGGTTTATAAAGGTGCTAAGTTGGAAGTGTAGGAAGTTGAAGGAGCCTAAAATATTTATTGTGATTATTTTCTGTATCATGTCACCTGCAAAACTGAGAGTATTTACTGCTGAGAATGTAAATATCCTGAGCTTGAAAACATCCAAACAAGAAAACTTCTAAAAATGAAGATCACTATATGGCTGTTCAGCACTTTAGCAGGTATACATTCTATATATGGTATATATATACATGACTTCCTTTTTCTCTATATAAGAGAAATGTGGCAGTTTTACAACCTTAACCCTGGTCCTCCTAGGACAGAAAAAGAAGATTCAGTGGAAATATGGGAATTTTCTCTTTCTAAGGAGATAAAACTCTTACATCAAGCTTTGTTGGCATTAGTATTTAATTTTAAATTTAAGAATCAATGATCCTTTTTTAATGGCACCAATTATGCCAATTTAAAACTCTGATACTTTTAAGAATAGAGAAGTCATCCCTGATTGAATTTTGCTCCACTTCTTTGGAAAAAGATTGTTTCAGTAGGAGAATTCAATATCTGAAGCAGGAAACATTTCTTTTCCAAAACCAGAATGACTTCAAAGCTACTCAGACATACAAGATTATAGCTGATTGGAAAATCCTTCACCAAACAATTTTATGCTCAAAAATACTGTTACATCAAGATTGAAATCTCTTCTCAAAACTGACAAGATGTGTGCATGTGCATACATATTTGGGTGACTGTGAGAAAGGAAATCAACAATCTATGCTTAAGCATACAAATCCAAGGATGTCATCCTAAAAAATAGGGTTATTGGAAGCTTACCATCTGGTATTTCAAAAATACTCTTTTTTTTTTTTTAGTGTGTTTAAAGCATGAATTCTGATAGTCTAACCTGTTTCATATTCCATACATACACTAGCCCCACATTGTCAGCTGGAAATAAACATTGAGCTGTTATGATAGAATACGCATGAGGCATGATCCTTCTGTATGGATAGGAAAGGAGAGAGTTGAAAGACTGCTCACGGCTGCATAAGGTATTTCAATAAAATTATTGTGGCCTGCACCTTTATAAACAGCCCAGGGCAAACGTGTGCAAGTGCATTTTATAGCTGTGCCAATTATGTACCTGTATGCTACATGCATGTAAATATGGGCACAAACTGCTAAAAAGCTCTGCTCTGAAACACATACATACAAGCAAATTTAGACACTCAAAAGAACCCTCACTGCTGCCAACAAACTGCTGGGATGAAGAAGATTCCAAAAGATCGGTGAACCAGACCCTATAAGCACCACAGCCCATCATCATGAAGGCATACATTTAGCTACTTGGCAATTATTCAGAATATTCACTGCCAAGAAGTAATTAAATACAAACAAACAAACAAAAAAAAAACCCAAGAATCAACTTTTCTCAATATAATCTTTTTAAGGGCTTTATGTTACATATCCTAACTATTACGTTCAACCCTTTTTATTTGATTCCATTTCCTCTTGAATGACTGATTTTTCTTTGTATGAAATACCTAAAGATAAACATAGGAAGGTTATAGACAAAAATAATAGGAATGAAAGACAGACTATACTGTCAAAGGAAAACATGAAAGGTAAATACTATGGTTTTTTTTTACAAGCAGCTATGAACACACCATTAGGACAAGAGGAAGATATTATTTCATGTCAGAATATGGATGTCCATTTATGTGAGGGAGGAGGAGAGATGAAAATAATTATTCTTATATTGTGTATCACCAAAATACTCCAAGGTTATCCTAACCTCCAGAATGCTTTCCTGGTAAAGCATGGGTGTTTCAGGTGGTTGTTGTTGTTTTAAAACAACTGTCCACAATAATTTTTTTCATCTCTATATGTTCGAAGTGTAGCTGCCTGGAGAACACAGTAGCTGACTTAATAATAGAATCATAGAATCATTTAGGTTTGGAAAGACCTTTAAGAAATAATACCTCTGATTTGAAACTTAACCTTCAAAACCAAAATCCAATTAATGCATCTGCAAAGAACCACAAAATGTGAGATCCTTCACTAAACTTTTATTTTATTTTGTAGAAAATGAATTAGGAATAAAACTTATTACATTCATATATAATTTACTAAGCAAATAAAAGCAACACCTTTTCTGTAAGTCACTAGGCAGATGAACTATGAAAGTTAAAACTTAAGGAAAGCCATTTTAGGAACAGCAAAAGCCAGCCCCTTGCAACAAAAGTGAGCTTTCTCATATGATTTCATCCACAGTGATACTATGTTTATGCTCGTTCAGTCAACACAGAAAAAAATAAAAATCTCACTTCTGATTTGTTTCAAGTTAGATGTCTTCCTCCCCTGAGAAGGTTTAAACACACATTATGAGCTTGGTCTAGTAATCATTCAAAGCAAAATTCTGACTCAAGCCTGCAAGAACTTTGTCTGTGTAAGGACCACAGGCTTGGCCTCTTGCGAATACTTTCACTTAATACTGAAAGGCTTCATTGTTTACTGTATTACTGGAACATGCATATGCGCCTATAAATGGGAGGCATTTATCATTCTCAAACAGCCATGAGGTGGCCACGGTTCATGAAGCAAGCAGAGAGATGAGACTCAAAAAACCTGGGTTCTGTTTCTGTAACTGGGTGACAGATTTATGTGACTAAGGAACTGCATCTTTTCCTATTTTAATACTCTATTTGTAAACTGTAAATGTTTTATTATCCTGCAGAGCGCTTTTAGATTAATGAATTAAATTCTCTGATTGATTATTAAACAAAGAGACTTCTTTGCAAATATGATCATCAGCACAATGAAATATGAATGAGACATTATTCAATGAGATGCAGAGGAAGCAGAAAATCTCTCATTTAACAGGGCTAAAGTATTTCCATAACAAAGTTGTGTTTTCATAGATCTGCACTAAAAGACTCTTTTCTACAATCACCAAGTTTTGTGCCCTTTATATGGAAGTCCAATTTTACTGTATTTACCAAATAGAGAAAGTAAAGAAAATAAATATATAAGTAACTTGAGCCCTCACAGGGATGTATGCTCTCATGGCTCTTTTGGGGTGTAGTATATCCAGTCCTCTTTGAGTGGCCACGTACCTCAAGTCCTTTGAGTTTACAGATGTTTTTCCTTTAGCAGCACCTCTACAGCACAATTACTGCCTGCCCCTTCCTATGGGTCACACTGGTCTCATTACAGCCCTCTCCGAAGGACAGAGCTCCAGTGTGCCTGGGACCAAGGCAAGCCCAAGGCAGGACTGCACAGGAATGCAGCACATCAGAAAAAGAGCTCTCACTACTGAGAATTGACTTCTCTAATGTGCACCTGTGAATGCCAATGGACGCAACCTGCAATCAGGTCTGAAAACCAGCAAACTGGCTGTTTCTGAACCAGGACAGATGTGCTTTCCGAACACTAACAGAGTTGCACTGTGGTTATCTTTTCGTACACTTTAAACAAGAATAGAACATGATGGAGGAGGTCAGAAAGTAATAAGCAATGCTATTCTTGAAGAGTCATCCTCCCCTACAAAAATCCCTGGGGATACATTTACCAGAAATGCTAGAAGCACTGATTTTCCTGAATGAAGAAGATGAGCTGCACCTAGCCAGTTCCTGAGCATCATTTGAATCCAGGTGTGATAAGAAAAGGTCATATCAACAGTGAAAAAAACCTATGCAGCATCGATGAGCTACACAACCGCGGGACACTGAAGAAAGAAAAGGAGGAAAAAAAGTGGAAACAGATATAAACACAAGGAAGAAGACAGGAAGCAAATAAAAAGTAGGTTATGAGACAAAGTTACAGAGGAGCTTGCAGGAGAGCCCAGAAGATCCACCCTGAAGTGAAGGTGCGAATTCAGGAGTGGAGTAGGAGCAGAACATTGTATAGGATGGGAGCCTGGCACCCTCAACCGGCTGAAGCCATCACCTTCCGCTGCCCAGTGACACACAACAGCTATATGCATACAGACAGGCTATTGGAAAGAGCCTTCATTTTTCCCCCTTCCAAAAAGGGGTGGAACCCTGTATGAAACTTGCTTGCATGACACCACTCTGATAAGGGAAGTAGTCCCTTTCACTTGTGCAATCAGCAGCTGTGGGGATGTGATCATCCAGGCTCACCTCACCACAGATGTCATCCACCCGCCTCCCCAGAGGATCCTGGGGCAGCTTTGTGCCCGCTGCCACCTCACATGTGCCACAGCACTGGAGGGGACAAAACTGCAGGGCAAGCACCTCAGCTCAACAAAGGAACTGGCAGGAAACCTTTCTAGCAGGAACTGGTGTCTGAGGGAGAGCAGAGAATCACAGAATCGTTTTGGTTGGAAGAAATCTTTAGGATCATCAAGTCCAGCTGTTAACCCAGCACTGCCAAGTTACCACTAAACTATGTCCCTCAGCACTACATCTACAGGTCTTTTTAATACCTACAGGGATGGTGACTCAACTGCTCGTATTTCAGAACGAAAGAAAGTGTGAACAAGAGACGGCAACTTAAAGAGAACATTTCAGATCTCATAAGGAATACATAACATTTGTGAGCAAAGCTGAGAAGATACAAACTCTAAAGTATTAACAAAAGCCACCCATTCAGGTCATAATAATTTACTGCATTATGTGAATAATTACTTTTAAACAGTGGTCAATAATGAATTATGGGCTTTCCACAGCGTAAACCAGACTAAAACAGCTGTTAAAAAAAGTAACCGAATCACAGTTCTGATTAAGCCCAGCAAACAAATATTTTTTTGGCTACAGACACTAGAGCTGCTAGAGGGTTTAAATAACACTAATACTTAATTTCTGCAACAAGATTTTATTATTTTCACTGCATATGTCTTGGTAGCCCAGTCTCTATAAAACAGAGTTTTAAAACAGATCTCCCACATTTCAAAGCGTTAATTATAATTTTATACCAAAGTTTGTCTCTCTTCATCGATTCAGTTAAATTCATGTAAATTCCATTTCTTTTTGTATTGGCACCATGTGTTTTTAGATGAAATGTGTAACACATATTAGTGGCTTTTTAACATACCTTGCATTAGGTGCAATTCCTCAGTTGCAGGTTTGGTTAGTTGGCATTCCTGACAGAGCAATCTATTACATGGCAGCAGTGGCCTGCCAGCCAAATCCGTCCCCTGGTCACTAAGCTTAGCTCATGCAGACTGCCAGCCCCAGCATGGGGTCATCTAGCCTGAGCCAGCAGCTTCTGTTCGGGTTAAGATGGAGCGTCCCATGCTGGGAGGAGCAGCCTCTTTAGGCTTCACCCCCACGGTTTCCATATGTTTTCAAATAAATCTCCCTGTTCTGTGTTTTATAAATTACTTTCACAAGACACACAAAGCGAGTAAAGGCCAAACTTTCAGTCCTGCTCTTTGTGGGATATATCTATGTATTCATACATATCTATACAGAGATATATGTATGAGAGAAAATACATATCAAGACAAAAAGAGGGAAGAAAGGACAGTTTTTCTTTTAAGGCATTTGAACTTAAGGACTTATTTGAACCAGAAGACCAAACCCAAAGCCATCAGGCATGCTGGAAATGTAATTCTTCTGTAACAAGACATGTGAGGATAACAAGTGGTATTTTTTGTAACTGATAGAAAATATTTTTTTTAAAAAAGTCTTGATGTATAAACATTTCATTAAATATTCTACAAATATACAGTATACATAAAGATTGCAGATTTGGACCCTGAATAATAAGACTTGTAAAAACACCAGTGTGCACACTGATAGCTATCAATATTCTAATCTAAGTTTCAGCTGGACCAAATTACATTCACAAATACACTATTACTGCAAATACTTGTGCTGGTGAAGCTCAGCTCCTGCTTTTTTTTTTAAGACACTATTTTTACATTAAATACTTGCTAAAGAATCTCTTATTCTTTTATTAAATTCATAATTTGAAAGTTGGATTCCATCTATTAGCAAAATCACATGGCCAATTGATTTTGGTTTTTAATTGAATAACATGCACTTGAAATTAGTATCACACAAATGTTACGTATGCCACTGAAGTGTTTATAAATTCATGCTGATATTAGTTATAGAGGCTAGTCAGCTGAAATCTAAAAGAATACCACTTTACCATCAGCTCACTGACTGTTCGGTATTTTAAAGTACAACATAATACAGAGTGGTTTTGAATGACTGACAGAGCTAAAGATCTTCACTAAACACGAAACAATTGATTCATTCCTATTTTTGCAGATTTCATAGTCTGATTTGTAAGGTATTTCACAAATACAAAAATAAATTTATTCACTGATTTATTGTACTGCTTTCCCTAACTGTACAGTGATCTGTTGCTACTTAAGAGGAATAGCATTTCATCAAAAAGCCATATGGTCTCATCTGTCCAAGAATTTCTTATTGTTTGAAATGCTTGGCTTGTTCCCATCCAATCAATGGGAACTTTGCAACTGATTTCAGAGAAAGCATGAGCAACCCCTATATGCAGTTAGAGACTTTGCATGTAAAATGTAAAGACAAAAGAAAAAATATACTCCAACAGGCAACTATTCCACCATGCCCCACCTTTAGAGAAGGTGAAAGCAAGCTTTGCTGATGAGGAAAGCATTCCTCCTCGTTCAGGCCACTGCCGTTTTCAGCTGACAGACTCCAGCATGCCATCATCTGTCTCTGTCATGGGTTCCACCGACTCCTACTGAGAGCCAGCAACGAGCATCAATCCTCAGCCAAACAGCCTGCCAACTATTTGAGATGGGAAAGCTGGCTTTCTCTACCCACCACTCTCTCTTACCAAAACAGGAACAGAGGAGACAAGGATAAAAATCTAGCCTGTGCAAAGGTCTGCAGGTCCATCACAGCATGAGAAGGTGAAGTAAAAAGTTACGTCAACAACAAAGAAAAAATGATTGCTTTGATTTTATGAATAGCTGCTGATACAGAAGGCAAGGCATGCTTCTCCTTCCTCCTGCTTTCTCCCTATGTCCCCACTCTTCAGGGATAAGTAGTCACAGACCCACTGGCCATTTTTACTAGTTTCTTTTCAGTTTAACTCCTCCAGAATGAACAAGCCTTTATTTTTTAGGAAACACTTTATTAGAAGTTATGAAAGCCTTGAAAGCACCCTCTTGATGACTCTCCGATGGGACTCTAAATAAAAATTTTATCCCACTATCAACGGTTGTCTTCATAGACTTTTTTTTTTTCAGTCTCTATACAAAATCACAATCATCACACCTTTTCATGTTTTCAACTTGACAAAGGAAACTCATAATGGGACCTGGCGTGAATGACTGTTTACATCCAAGAGCCTCCAGTATACAGCAGTCAATTTTTTCTGACTTCAAACTTCTTCACAATTATTATGGGAAGGAAAGAATAATAAGTTTTCTTTTTCTTCAACTAGAAACCTCCTCAGATTACTGTAGGACATGACTGTTATCCAAAAATAAAAAGTGTTTCTATATTAGTTGCAGAGACAGTAAGCAACATTGGTTTGATTCTTTGGTTTGTTTTTAAAACAACCTTTGGCTACAGTCAGATTTTCAACTCGTAGAAATAGTCCACAGAAAGTCAACAAAACACATCATCAAGCATCACAAAACAAGCTACAATGCCCCAAACCAGATTTAAAACCCATAATAAAAGACCAAGAGCCACAAACATATCAAAACACATAATCTCTAAGATGTCAAGAGCATTTCCAAAGTCCTAGGCTAGTCCTACAGCAATACCAAGTATTTTTTTTAGTCTCCCGAATGATCCTATAAAACCAGACGTATCCCCATATCAGTACAATACATAAACTTGTGTTCATGTGTGACTTGACCAAACCAATCCAGGGAGAAGTCCCCTTCTTGCCCTCAAACCTCAAAAAGATTAATGTAGAAGGCAGGAGCAGAACATGGCATCAAAGGTCCCTAAGAAAAGTCAACTTGGAGGAGTATCAGTATCCTCGAGCTACGTATGATTGCCTGCTGTGGTCAATCCAATGCTTCAGAGGAAAATGATGCAACAACTAAAAAAGCCAAATTGCCATGTTACAGTGGGAAAAAAATCATTCCAAATGGTATGAAAATAATATAGACTACAAATAGAAAATAATTTATGAAAAATCACTGAATTGGTATGATTTTTATTCTGCTATCTTTTTAAGAGAACCATAACCTGAGACTTCTTTCTCTAGGAGAAAGAAACTACTTTTACACCACCACATATGCATTCAGGAATGCAATACAATATATTGCACATATTATATTGCATTCATGAGTAACATATTAGAATATTTCCTGCCATACAAAAAGAAGAAAACACCTGTAGATTGCATGATTGTTCCAACCTCGTGGATGAACAATCTGTGGATGCACATCTGGGGTTCTGATGTTAACATGCAAGTGTGAGGTAACAGCTTGACTGCTATGATTGCAAGACAGACAAGGAAGCTTCCCAACAGATGGATAACTGACAGGCTATAAAATAATCCCCAATTATAAGAAAATTTGGGATAGACGGCATGCCTGGGTTTTAAGGCAGTAATTTAAACATACGGGCCCTGGAAACTAATTATTGCACAGAAAAACAATGTACTCAGTTCCAAAGAAGCCCTTAATCCATGTTTAAACAAGCTCTATACTAAACAGGCTTGTGCCTGAACACCTGCTTTTACCACAGGATTTAGACGGCTTTGTGTGTTTTTCAATTAAAGGACTAATATTTAACTTACTGGGGGAAGAGCAGGGTCTATTCATTCAGGGAAGAGATTAAAAATTAAAAGGTTAAGTTGTTATCCCAATGCAGATATGAATCAGAAGTAAAACCAGAAATCTGAGTGAAAGCTAATGCGATCCATATTACAATCACATTTCAGATTTGCTGGGGATTAGAATGGGTCAGTATTATGGGTGCAGCGTGGGGGGCAAACAAGGATTAACTCCTGCTCAGCCCCAAAACCACTGTTACCCTCTTCCTCCAGCCCTCTCAGGGATTTATCACCTGATATCCTCCTCATCACTGCCGTAAGCAGGTGGCTAAAGAGGGCAGAGACCAGGAAGACTCAGGACTTCCCCTGCCACAGCCCCACTCCACACACACCTCCTCCCTGGCCATAGCAGCTGTTTGCTGGCCAACATGGCACGAAGCAGCTGTTCCCAAAGGATGCATATAATAAACTACACCTCTGAATCATACTTACAAAGGGAAGCTATATATACACACACATATATATATATATATATATACACACACGGCCACTGACAAGTGCTTTATCTCATGCCCCTCTGTTAAATACTCTACAGAGCAGGGCTAAGTACACAGGACAGAAGGCTCTTTGAATCGCTGTATTGTGAAAAAAAAAGTCCACTGAATTCAGGACAAGATATAACCCTTTGGCTTTGAAGTTGTTTCCATAATTTCTGCAACACTGCTAGGTACACACTCAGAGCTCCTGAAAATTCAGCGATGCAAAGAAACATTAAGGAAATATTTTTAAAATTCTGGCCAGAAGAGAACCAGAACATTTGCCCACTGCCTTCCTATGAAGGAAAGGCTCTTGAGAAAACAACAAATCTTTGCTAGACTTTGCTAGACAGTGACCATTGAAACATGGGAGATGTAGTTCATTTACTGTAGTTCAGATCAGCTTTTTATCTTTCAGGGTGACACAGTCATTATTACAATTTTATTTGCAGTACAGTTCCATCCAAGACCTAGCATATAGCCAAAACCAGACTTCAAATGGTCACCACACTTTTCCCCCTTGAAACCTGAATTTCTTTTTAGCGAATAGGCACAAAGCAAACTCGCAAATACTCTTCTTCCTTTTAAAACACCATTAAGTAATACTCCTGCCTGAACTCAAATCAATATCCTTCCCTTCGCTTTCTCATAAGATTCTCTTATTTTTTTAACTTTTTTTTTTTTTAAAGAATACTAACTAAGCATTTAGGCTTCGATTAAACAATTACACAGGTATATTTTACTTACCATGGTATATTTCCCTCCATTCTTCTCTCTTGTTCTCTTTCCTGTCTTGGCCCTTTTAAAAAAATGGCTTTAGCTTTCTTTCTTCCACCATCTACTGTGGTTAGCATGAGTAGATAAAAGATGTAGATGCTGATTCCCCTTTACCAGTTAATTTCACTGCCAGCTCATCCCCTCACACAGTATGAGAAACAAGACCATCATTGCTTATTAAATGTCATGCACAGGTACCAATTATATGTCTCTCTAATTCCATCCCCTGTATTAACAAATCCATATTCATATGACCTTGAGGTGGAAGCTCTGGACACCCCATCTTCACAAAGAAGTCAGGGAGGTTATACATTGTATAAAAATGGCAGCTTAATTAATGGTCTATTAATGTGTGAAACAGAAGGTTCATTAGCTGTGGTTAACTAAGATTTCTGAACTTTTTCTACTTCTAAGACGTCCTGCTTCCTACCCAACTCATTTCCCCCCCCCCCCCCCTTTTTTCCAGTGTTAACACCAGTTTTACAGCTAGAACAGCGATCTCACGTTCATGGTGAATACACCTTGACTTCAAGTCACAATCCCTCAGACTTTTAGTTTTCCATATTATTCTTTTGAGAGCAAAACCTGGAAATTCCTAGAACAGGTTTGAAGAGCAGCTTGTTAAAATAACTGCCCATACCTGTCATCTCAGTATTAGGATTCCATGACCCAAAATAAGAAAAAAAATACTGTTAGATCTTCAGAGAATTCAAGTTGTTTTGTAATCTAAAGACGCGCATTACAGCAGTTGGAGATGCCTCTGTTAAACTGGAAATACATACTATTGAAAATTTGCTTCTATTTATTTGCATAATAATAATGACTACCATTTATTATGAAAGCAAAGTAACAATTCTTATTCACTGTGCCTTACAGCTTTCTACTATTAACGTGACATTAAAAAAATGCTACAGAATACATTTATAAATAAAACAGTTCTATACATGCATACCTAAAATCTTAGAATTACCTCTACAGAGATTAAGGGACTGCTCAGGTTAGGTCAAATGGTGTACAAGTGAATTCTACATAAGGTTGCAAAACTTCAAAGAACATGTTTAATATCTGACTTTAATATGTTTGCCAAACTTTATGTCTTACTTCAGCTGGGTAACAGATGACCATTTCAACATATTTTACTGCTTTATAATAATCACCTTAGAGATTTTCTCTTTTTTTTTCTATGAAAATGAAAGACAATTTTTTCTTCCTCAAAAAACATTTTTATGCCACGTTCTCATTATGTGGGGGGGGGGGGTGGGAAGAGATGCATTCTTTGAGGTAAGTACACTGTTAGTGGAAGGGTTTTGGTCACTTGTTTACTGGCATTTCTTAGAGATAAGAGCTTCTTCTGAGTAATTTCTTCTGTTACTTACTTTCCATCAAAAATCTCTGCCAAATCAAAGAGGAGAGAGTCTATGTATTTTTCACCTAGAACTAATCTTACTGTAAAATGGTTCCTCCAAATTTGAGGACAAATGAATCCTTCCTAGGATTTTGAACTCCTGATGACCACCTTATTCCTACACATAAACTGACCACTACAGTTTAGGGTGAGCACAATAAATGACCACTTTCATTACGTTTCACAGTACTTGTGCTCAATTTATTAGAATTTAAGTATGTGTATAAAGGTAGCGTGACTTCAGTGAATTCTTAAATACTCTGCTAAAAGCATATGAACTCAGGTATTAGACATTCCCTCTAACAATGCATTTAATTTTGGTTGAAAATTTTGATGCAACAATTCTATGAAACTTTGACAACTTTTTACAGCACAAAAAGTGTCCTGGACAGAGTTATGAACAAACTGTATAGTTTTAAAATCCATAAGCCTTGTCTATCACTTAATCACCATTATCAATAAAAAATAATGTTTAAAAATAACTACAAAAGAAGTATCATGGGATAAGGTACGATTCAAAAAAGCATACAGATTGGAAATACCAATGGCAAGTAAAAATGCATTACTTCAACCATGTTGTTGAAGAGAACTGTCCTGTATCACTTCTACAGTTATTCAGTCTTGGCACAGTGTCAATTTTTACCATATGGCTTTTTCTTCCCTTGTTGAAAGTGAATCTTTCTGTCAAAGAGCAGCTGTTCTAAATTATCACATCAAATTTTAACCTTACAGTAGACAACCACTGAACCCACAGATTCATGACAGTGAAATAGTTCACCTCCTTGACCTATGAAGGATTTGTCGTTGTTTAGGTCTGGTTTTGCCTTAGCACAACAGCAACACCAATTGTCAGGGTATTCGATGCAGGAAGGTACTTACAGCTGAAGCTACAAACAAATTTGAGGCCACGAACTTCTCATCTTCTCTCTCCAAAAGGACTGTGTGAAGCTCAAGTTCCTATGTTTCTGTTGTGATATCAAGGCTAAAACTGTAATTTCAAATGCAAAGAAAATGAGACATTACAGATGCAACCCTTGCAATTCAGTTTGTAATCCAAAGCAGCAGTCAGTCCTGATACTTCTCCTGTAGTCTAAGTGTTTCAATAGAGTCTGATATCAATTACTGGTTATTTAGATGTCTGCCAACAGCATGTTTTGACAACATCTTGTGCTTCACGCTGAGAAGCAGCAGACATATAGAAGATTCTTGTCGTCTTGTACTCATCTATCAAGATGGTTCTTACTTTAAGAGCATTTTCATTGAACATTATCAAAACTTACAGCTCTCACTACAATTGCTCTCTATTAAAGTCTAGTACCAGCTGTCAGTTGTAATGCAAACCCCTGTTAGCCTTTATAAGTTCCACTCTGGAACTAATAAGGGATTGTCAAATAGCTCTATACACAGACGAGAGCGGCAGAGAAACCGATGGAAAAAGCACGTGTTCGATGAATTCACACTGACAATACAATCTTTGTGCAACTCTGAGCTAAGCTGATATTGAAAGTCACCAAAGGCAGTACAAGCAAAACATGCCCAGGATGATACTATTAATTTAGTTTTTAATCTTTTGAAAGCCTGCAAAGAAGCGAAGCCATTAAAATGAAAAGGTTAAGGAAATGCCAGCAAGATCCCTTAGGATTCTCTGTAGAAGACATCCATAAGATATTTGCAATAAAATCCTGCACAAAACTTCAACAGTAGTGGTCTTGAACAGATAGCTGTCAGAGAACTAAGGAACAAAAATTTCCATGTCAAAAAGAGGAAGCAAGTACCTCACACACACTTGCTAAACTGTAGAGAATCTGGGTCAATATCCAATGTATTCCACTACTTCGGGGAGGGTTTTTTGCTCTTTTTGTGTTCAAGTTTGGGGGTGGAGGGTAGCTTTTGTTGCTTGAGAAGCAGGCCAGAGGCCAAGAAATAAATTTCCAAAATAGACAAAATCTGGCATAGCGGGCACAACCTCTAAACTGGTAAAACATCTGGATTAAGTTGCGAGACTTTAACACTTTTGTGAGACTTTAACACTTTTGCGAGACTTTAACACTTTTGCAAACATTTTTATATGTAACATTATTGCAAATATTCATTTTCTCAGTGAACTTCTGCATTTCCCAACTAGTTTCAAATACAAAAATTCAATTATGAATTACCTAATTATGTCATATGTTGACACTAGTATTGAACAACTTGGAAAGAACTATTAGCAGAGCTTTTTTAAAGAACAGTCACACTAGGTTCCTAATCACTGAACATTATAAGTAACTAGAAATATTTATAATCATGTTTTTGTTAAAATATTTCTATCGCAATCTGCAAGAAATTTAGTAAAGATTCTTCTCAAGTAACTACAGACTACTGAACCCACACTCTTCTAATGAGAGAATCTGCATAATGTCATATCGAAAAAATCTACTTTTTAGTCATTTCAGAATGTTTCCTCTAAATTTTTGCTTGTTTAGGATGTGACAAATGTGCTCACAAAGCATAAGTTCCTGTCTTTGCCTTTAAATTGTGCATTTTAAGTCTATGGCTTATGATTGACAAATTGTAGAATATTTTCAAAATCTGTAGCAGAAATTTGTAATAGTCAGAAAATGTTACAAACAAAAAGTTGGCTGTGATCTCTCTGAAGTATTCAGTGCAGCATAATTCTTCCCCTATGAAAAATCATCTGGATATCTCTGACATAATTTTTGTAAGAGTTAAATAAATTCTAAGTAGGAAGGTAAATCCTTCATTGTGTGCTCTGTTTATGTACTTGTAGAATATAAAGTGGATGAAAACAATGAATATTTTACAAATAAAGTGATTCATAATTTATAGCTGCTGTCATTTTAGTTTACTAGCTTGGAAGATTAAGAGTCCCTTTTAAAAAGCCTCTCTCTTGCTTTTTAAAAATCAAACCAATGCTTCAAGCTGAAGGAAAAAAAGAGCAACACATCAAACCTCTGCTTTAAAAAAAAAATGTGAATCGCTGCTTTTTCACATTTCATGTAAAAGGAAACTCTCTTAATAGTTCTGTTATTATATGATATATCACATGATCAGTTCCTATATTTTATTAAACGTAATTGTCCGAACACAGAGCATAGAATTAAAACCACACACTTTTGTAATGTAAGCAATACATCCAAGCCACTTGGCTATTTCCAAGGGAAAATGTTATCATTGCAGCTGCAGCAAGTGCATGTGCCTTCCATCTGTTCTCACTTGCACAAAGTGGAGTAGTTCCGCACAGTACCTTTTTCTCTTTATATGCAAAGTTATCTTTTATCTACTGATATAAGTAAAAAGTATATTTACTTATGCAGAGACAAAATGGTTATTTAAAGCATATAAAAAAAGAAATCTAGAGCAATGTTTTCATCCTTAGTATTAATGATGTTTTACATACTTTTATCTCAAGTACAGCATTCATTCTACTGAAAGAATTAAGCAATGTATGTGATGGTTCAGACTAGGAGCCACAGATGGCATTCCTCTCATATCTCCATAAACTCAGAGAGGGAAATATGATTTAGGATATCTTCACTATACAACTTGAAGCACTGAATGATTTAGTGTTAGGGGAAATTTTGTGAAGTCATTTTTGCAATAACCAGGCACAGTGGGTGAACTTCACCTCTCCCTCCTTTATCCCATACTCCCTCGTCTCCCATTCAATTCACCTGATTAATTGCTAAAAATTATATACACAAGGAAGGACTGATGGATAACATTCTCTTTTTCTTCTGGCTTTGTTATAGAAAATGTGTCAGTCACTTGTAGTTAAAACTTACAATTTTATTAGATAGTATTACACAGGAAATTTACAATTCAGACTTACTCAATTCAAGCAACTAATATTTAGAAACTATACCTATGATTGCATGCAGAAAATGTAACACTGTGCTTTTCAAGTCATTTGGTTCAGGCCCACCAATTTAATTTTCCATTTGACAACGGAAGCCACAAAACTCCTTTTCGGTCTAAAGGGTCACCTGTTGGAAGCACTCAAAAGAGCATCCGAGCTCACTCATACTCCCACATGGATAAACAATTGCTCATTGCATGTGCACTAATTAAGTATATCATCATGGAAAATATCATTCTCCATGTCCAGCTAGTCTGTCTGAAGTACATGAAATAAACCAACAACAGAATAGACACATTCAGGATGGAATAGATTTATTAGTCCAAGCCTGCCAGTGCAGGATTTCCTTTATCAACTGGTTACTGGACTTTTTTAAAAACATCTCCTGAAATTAGGTTCCATTATTTCTCCAAGGAGACTTCCAGATTATTACAGAACTAAAGACATTGTTTCTAACATTTATCCTACATTTTCCCAATTGTTTTTTGATATTATTACCCCAACTAACCAACCTTCACATCATGAGATCTATTTCCTCTCTGTAGCATTCAAAACAAGACTAGCTTTTCCATGTACAAATCACACACTGGGTAGGTGATGTGAATGCTCCTTTTCTTTTATTGATCTTTGGGCTGCCCCAAACACTATGAATAATCTCCAGGTGTACTTCAACTAAATTAGCGCACACAAACTTCATTGCCCTTTTCATAAAAATCACATTGTTTACTTTGAAGATGTACAGAAACAGTCAAAAAGGATGAGCAAAGCTATGGAGCAATTAGCCTGTCCTCCAAATAAGAAGGCACTAGTAAAGAGGAAGAGTTGGGAAAACAGGTATTAGAGATGAGATATTAGACATGAAAGAGATCTAGAATGTTGTTAATAGAGAAGCTGAAAAGGGAGCAGATATTTCTTCACTCTACAAGGAAAACCTTATCCAACTGACTTAAAACTGAAAACTTAAAAACAGCAAGAAGATATGTTTTTCATACAAGACAAGTTATGGCTAAAGACTAAAAAATATAAATGAGTCCAAAAAATAGACAAATTAACAGGTGATAGGTCACTGATTACTATCATACATAGGTTTTCTTACAAGATCTATCTTAAATCTTAGGAAGTCAACAGTTGATTGGCAGAACCTGAAAGGTATATCCAGTAAAGCATTGCTTTGTACAGTTTCTCACACTCTTCCTTAAGAATCTGCCATTAACCACTTTCAGAATACGAAGGCAGATAAACTACTGATCTACTACAGAGGTTTGATGGGGAACAAATGAAAACGATGAGTTCTCCTTGTTGACTAGGGAATTGCATGGAGATTATCAGAAAGCATTAGGTTTAGTGTGCCGTTCCAGCCAGTTGGGTTTTTTTCCAGTTAAAACATATTAAAACACAGTAGTTCTAAGAGAGGAGATGCTATAAAGATGTAGTTTGGCCAAAATGGCATGAAGACAACGATGAAATATTACAATAAGATTAAACAGACAGGACCACTATGATGCAAGTGCTAACAAAGATGTAAAAACAGTCTACAGCAGATGGTATATACCATATTTAGTTAAATAACATATGTATTAGCTAAGGGTGGGGAAAAAAGTATGAAAGAATGGCTTTTTCAACATGCTCCCCAAGACATCTTACCTTACCTTATACAAACCTACTCCCTTCAAAATCCTGAACAGGTGCAAAAGTCTTTGCTAGAGTATGTGTTAAACTGTTATCCTAAAGTATATGAGGACCAGTGTTCTTTAAAGCAAGGTATACACTCACTTCTGATAAATCATTTCTACATACACATACAATAATAAGGACAAATATGGTCACAGAAAAATTGGTCCTGATTCTTTAACTGACAGGTATGTATCACACATGTAAAATGCTTATTAGTTGGTTGGACCCAGAATAGAACAACAGTCTTTCCAACAAGAAACAATATGCTGACTAAAGCCTATAGTCCAGCCTTGGCTTTTCAGAGCCTGAAGTCAAATATGATATAAAAACATATCTGCTTGTATATGTACACCAATAACATAAAAAGGCTTGAACCTTATGTTGTCTTTTCCTGATTATGCCCAGAAAGGGAAGCAGTCACGTAAAATGGTAAAATTTCTGTTATTTACTGGCATCGCTATGCCTTAATATTTTTCGAAGTACCAAGAAAAGCTGTTCTGAACGAAACTTCAATAGGCTGATCATATACCATTAGAGTCCTTCATTTTAATCTTTAGTGATAATCTCCTGCTAATGCAAAATGACATTGTTTCCGAAAACAGCATTACAGAAACAAATGAATAAAATCAGTAACAGTCTGAATGTCACCTAGCGACAGACACTAAGTTCCTGAATGCTTCCAAGTACTGAGAAAACAAGAATTTCTATTCCTTATTACTCTTTCAAACTCATCTGAAACTTTTTTTTTGGTAAATTATGACTTCATTCCAGCCCATGCTTGTAACACCAATTATGCCTCTACTGCCCTTTCATTGACAAAAAAAAAAACAAAAACAAAACAAAAAAAAAACCAACCCACCCAAAAAACCCTAAACCCCTTAAAGGAGTAAGAGAAGGAGAGAAGAAAAAGAAAAGGATAGGTGCAAGAGCAGCCTTGAGCCTGAGGTCAAAACTGAACTCTTTTTCCAAGCTTTCCAACTCCTGCTGAGTTACTGATACCGACAAATGGGGGGGTTTGAATTACTGACTGCTTTTAGAGTACCACTTCAATCACACCACACTGAAAATATTTGATAAATATGACTTCCAGTAAAAGTTAGTAAAACATTATATGTTAAATCAGAATAAACCAGAAGGACCTGTCCCTATTGTTAATTCTTTCATCCTATATCACTCCCCTGATCAACAGTTGGTGAGGGAATCAAGAAAGAAAAAAAAAAAAAAACAAACCACAAAAGGGGTTGGGGGGAAAAAATGAGAATGAAAGAAAAAGGTAGTAGTCCTATAGCCTGATTTTATGCCTTCCAAATCATGTAGATACATTCACACATGGATGTGAACTCAATAGGAGCTGCCTTCCCTATTCCAAACATCCGAGAACTGTTTTTTAATAAAACAATTTATTTTACTTTGTTTAGCTCAACTTTTTCTCAATTATAGTCTTACACTTTCTGGAGTGACTCTCTTTTTGTGCTTATGTGCAACACATTCTAAACCAACACCTTTCAAACATTTACAAGTACACAGGCTCTGTAGTAAGCAAGACTACACAGAGTGGTTAAAAGGGTATCACTAATATTTTAGCATTTTTAAGTGTAGCTATAGGAGGAGCTATGAAGCATTTCTGAATAATAAAATATCCCTTTCTGGATTCAGCTCTTAACAGAAGAGTTTAACCTGTATATGCAGAGTGTGACGAAAAGCATACTCAAAAGACTCAGCTCCCCAGTTTATTCATTTTATGGGCAAAACCAATTAAAAATATACTTAAAAGCAAAACCTAAACCAAACACACCCTTGCCCCTTTTCTCCCATACCTTCCTGGCAACGGCTGAGAAAAAGCCACCATAATCTGAGCAGTATTTTTCACAATGAAATGGCTATTGTTTGGCGGACTCCTGGTAGCTTCCCAGGACTTGCCTGCTTGACACAAAGATCACTGTAGAACCAATGGAAAAGGAAAAGGTGCTCTCTCAACCATGCTCAGAAAACTTTACATTTCTGTTCTTATGGATACATGCATACGCACATGTACACAAACGTAGATACACAGCCCTTGTATTTCAGCTACTACTCTTTCCATGCATGGTATTTCTAGATATTACTGTTTAACTTATATTTAATTATTTAATGGAAGACCCTTTGACACAGTCAGCCCCCGTTAAGGCACTCTGTGAAAAGAGGTTTAAGATTCAATTAGCAAAACACTTTTAAAAACGTACTTTCATAAAAAGCAAAATGTAGACCACCATCATTTTGGTTGATATTAAAACTAGGTAAATATAATATGTATTTCCTTAATGTTTAAAAGGCCATTTCTGGAAAAACTCAAAATCCCTGGTGTAGCCTTGTTCTTGGGAGCATTCACATAACCACAGTTGGCACAAACCAAAAGTTTGGAGAAAATGATTTTGAGTTAAATATATGAGTATTCATGAAAATGCAATTTTTAAGTTCAAATGTTAATTTTTCAAATGTATCTACATTTAGTAACTATGCTGCCTGAAACAACCCTACCCGCTTTTTTCTTACCAATCCCAATTAACCAACACAGCTCAGTAGCAAATATTATACATCAAGCCACGAGGTTTTAAAAAAAATCACACAAAAAATCAAATATTTTGACACAAACAATGCATTTGAGAAAACTGTAATCTACTGAAAGGAAGTCCAAGAGTGGTAAGAAAGACTAAATTTACTACATATTGTATTAACTAAAAATCAATTGTCGACCCTTATTAAATATTTTTAGCAAATTACATTATTTACACAGATTAAATAAACCCCATTTTTTCACGGTGTTATCATGAATTAATTTATTTCTCTCAAAAATTTGGAGAAAATTAACACGACCCAATACACAGAATAGGGATGTAAAGTGAAACCTCTGTTAATAATTGAACTATGAACATGGAGGGCATTGTTACCTTGGCACGCAAAGCCTCTTTCTTCATAGCCAGCATTACACAAGCACTTCCCTATGGGCACTAGCCATTCTCCTTCTGTACTGCAATACATCTTGGGTGGCTCTTCCTCCTTGGAATGATTGACACAAGAACCCCGCACCTCCACCAGTGACTGGGAGTCCATGGGTACCGTATCTGGAAACATGGCGAGGTTCTTGACAGTGAAAGGGCACTTTTTGAAGTACACTCGCACTGAGACTAAGGCAACACACGCACCTACATCTTGAAAAGCCAAGTAAAAGCCTTTCCTGCTGACAGGTCCCACCTCGCGGACTTCCGTATTCAGCTTGAGAATTCGGTCCCCAAGATCCATTTGGGTGAAGCTCTCATCAGCCGCAATGGTGTCAATCTTTGTAAACTGATGCTCTCTGAACTTTACCAAATGGTCATCATCAGACTCCATATAGTACAGATTGAAGGTCTCTTTGCAAGTGCCCAGAACCAGAGGGATGCTATTACAGTCCCTCAAGGTAAACTTGAGCTCCACATAGATCTTCTGAGCTGAATTGCGTGGAATCCAGTTTGTTCGCAGCCAATTGTTTTGACTATGATCCATAACATTGCACACCTGGTAAGTTCTGATCGGAGTATAATGCTCATCAACACCACTAATCTCTTCCCACTGGAAAAAAAAAAAAAGAAAAAAGAAAAAGAAAATATTTTAAGATTAATGATTATACCAATAAAGATCACTTTTAGGGACAAAAGCTGTGAAACAGAAAAAAATCACTTTGCTTAGACCCACTATAAAATAGACAATAAAGTCTGACTGAACTTGCACTTTTTTTCCTGTTAAAACATATAAACATCTTAAATAAACACAGAATTCACCACTAAGAAGTCAGTTTTCACCCAGTTATTTTAAGATGGCATGAAAGAGATGCTACAGCTGTTTTGCATTATTAAAACCCTATTACTTCTTAAGCTATATGCAGTACTGTCCTTTCACTCATGAACCCAAGTCTTTCTTCCAACAACACTCACCTCAACCAGGAGTGTTAGAATCAAGTGGTATTTCAAAGATTAAAGAAGATTTAAAATCTTACCAAACAGAAGCCGATAGCTCCCACTGAAATTCCATACAGTCACAATAAAATGTTACAGTTTTAAATTTATTCAAAGCATGACAATTGATTTTTCTTGGGATATATGTCCTCCACACAAACAGCCAAACTCATCCCACTTTCCAGAGTTACTAAGAATTACCACAAACTTACCGTTAAGTTTCTTGGTTATGGAAATCTTCTATAGGACTATATAGACTAGGATGCTAAAATGTTTTTTGAAGAATACATACTGATCACTTATTTTTACATCAGTCATCAGCTGACAAACTCACTTGACACAGATAGGGAAGGAATAGGTTTCCTATTTGTGAATTACTCATGTAACAATCCTGTGATTTCTGAAGTCACACTTACTAGAGAGGAATATTTACCAATTACAGGAAAAAAGAAATCCTACAGTGGTACTTAAAAGTAAATAAGTACTGCTAGCCATTTACCATACATAACTAAGTGGCTTAAGATGGATCTTTCTCCGTTTTCTCCCTGAATGGATGATTGGGACCAATTGTTTTGATTTTGGTGGTGTTTTTTAAAGATAATAATTCTTCAGCTTTCACCCACACAAAAACTGCAGCTGCTCTAATATGCCGTGTCTTAAATTACAAAATGAAGAGCCTTACCAATAAAGTGTTAGAATTAAAACTCTTATTACAATGAACAATACTTGTTACAGAATCACACCACTATTGAAGTTGAAAGAAATCCTTCCGGACATTCTAGTCCAACTCCTTGCTCGTGCAGGGTCAGGCATAGCAGATTGCTCAGAATCCTGTCCAGTCAGGCTTTTGAGTATCTCCAAAAATGGAGGCTTCACAGCCTCTCTGGGCAGCCCATGCCAGTGTTTGATTCTACTCAGAGTAAAAAGGTCAGTCCTTACGTTTAAATGAAATTTCCTGTATTTCTATTTGTATCTATTGCCTCTTGGCCTTTCACTGGGCACCAGAGAGAAGACTCTGGCTCCATATTCTCTACACCCTGCCATCAGGCATTTTTACACACTGGTAAGATCCCCCCAACCTTATATTCTTCTGTTCTACGCTTCAAACCTAATTACATTAAGAAAAGAGGTAAACTCCTATCGTGATAATGAAGCGCATACTAACAGAGCCCACAAGAGCACAGCAGCTACAGAAATCCTTGCTTCTCTGTTACCCACAGCCCCTGCAAAACACACAAATGCTGCCCCATGCAACCAGATGCAGTGCAGCTGGGGAGCAGCAGAGCTTCAAACAGAGCTGCTGCACGAGACAAGAACTGGAAACATGAAGTAGATGGAATTGTGCTGCCACTCTTTAGGGAAGCAGACAAAGAAGAACTTCTGCCAGGAAAACATCTTCCCTCAAAAATTAAGTCACATCAATGCTACATTTAAGTCTAACAATTAGTCATTTTACTTAAGCACCTTTTGCTAAGATCTCAGTGTATTGCAGAGCAAACATTAGAAGAGGAGAGTACTATGTCCACTCTACCAACAAAGAAACTGAGGTAGAAGTGTTAACTGTCTTTACGGTTTCTTGGTTATCGTGGTTTAGGCCTCAAACCAGGACACTGGTTTATCAAGTTGTGCATCACACACACACAAAGAAAGAAAGGAAAAAAAAAAAAGGCCACATCAGAGTAACAACTGAGAGTTCTCAGTCCCAACCCACTGACGTAAGGAAGTTTTGCTATGACTAAGAGCTGGTTTGCACAATGAAATTGTCCACACACCACTGAAGACATGATTTTAAATCATGTTATTAAACCAGTAGATAAAAGCAGTATAAATACTCTTCCTCTAATTGAAACAAAGTTTATTTTAGTTCACTTTACAGATCTGACTATACACAAGTTTTATCTCTTCCTGACTAGTTCAACAGAGTTAAAAACACAATCTTGATGTGTATACAGCAGCTGAAATGCTGCAGCAAGCCACAATATGCTACATTGCCAAAGACAGCTAACAGCACCGGGACTTTCTGAGTCAAAGTCCCTACACTAGAGCTCACGGCTGCTTGGGAGCTGGGTGCCATCATACAAGGATGATCTGCCTCTGCATAAGAGGCAGATGGACCCTGGCTACCAGCCTCCGCCAACTTCCAACAACTGAGTGGAGGACCCTCCTCTGACAGATGTCCTTGTACAAGTACAGCCCCTAAACCAGTAATCTAATCCTGCAGCAAAAAGCCATTCAGATGCCTTAATTGTCTCCTCTGAAGCTGGATGTACCTATTTAACTACAGGGCTTACCTGCACTAACTGGATGAAACCAGATAAGATTCTATAATGAAACAATTTTATGGACATTTAAAGCAGCTCACATGATTCTTAAGTGATCTACTTATTATCTCTTCCATATAATTTCTAATCATTTCAACATTTTTTACTTGTCCAGTGGGAGACAGAAACAAAACCAGGAACTTGTAGAATTTAAAACATATCCACATCAGATGTTATTTTTCTGAACAAGCCTCATTGCAATTTTTTTTTCAAGTTTATTGTCCAACATACTTATACAGATAGCTGAATGCAGATGTATGATTACATGATAAAGGTAGCACCACTACTATGTTCTTCACCTAGAAGCTGCAATGTGCAATTATCACTTCATTAATTTGCAACAAAGACCAAATTGCTAGGAAACAATTGTAGTCTATGTTAGTCCTCTTATAGAAACAACAAAACACCTATCATTTAAATAAACAATAAAACACCTATCTTTTGATGCTGAAGCGGTGCTGAATGGAAGCACCGTTCTCATGCTGGGTGCTGACTTGACCAAAATACTTTAACTGTTACAAAACTATGGAGATTGTAGCTATTGCTTTGGAAAGAGTTAAGATGATAAAGGTCAATAAAACTATAGGAAGAGTGTCTAAAATAGAACACATACAAGATTCAAGTAGTTTTGTGACTTCAATAATTATCATGATAAAACTAAAAAGCAAGCAGCATGTTTGCATTACTCATACATTGCAACTTTTCCTAGTAAGCTATCACATTGCCATCCCCAAGTGATCTTAATCCTAAACCAATTATCAAGAAAACCGCGAAATTTCCCTTCCATGACCCATGAGTATTTTCTATTAAGTAAGGTTTCTCAAACACCTATGTTTATAGTTGTTTTATTTCTGTACTTGTAATTCACGTGTTCAACTTGCTCTGTAATGTTACAATAGTTACAAAATTAAAAACAAAACAAAACAAAAACTCAAGCCCAAAGCAAAACAGAGAGACATGTATTCTTATTCCGAGGATGGAAGAGAGTTGAAGGGACTTTAAAGATCACCAAGTTCTGACACTCCTGCTATGGGCAGAAACAATTCCACCAGACCAGGTTGCTCAAAGTCTTATACAGCCTGGCCTTGAACATTTCCAAGGAAGGGGCATCCACAACTTCCCTGGGCAACCTGTTCCAGTGCCTCACCATCCTCATAGTAAAGAATTTCTTCCTAATATCTAATTTAAATCTATCTATCTCAGTTTAAAACCATTACCACTTGTCCCATCGCTACACTCCCTCCCAAAGAGTCCCTCCCTATCTTTCCTCTAGGTCCCTTTTAAGTACTGGAAGGTCTTCCTGGAGCCTTCTCTTCTCCAGGCTGAACAACCCTAATTCTCTCAGCCTGTCTCCACAGGAGAGGTGCTCCAGACCTCTGATCAACTTCATGGACCTCCTCTGGATTCGCTCCAACGGGTGCATGTCTTTCTTATGTCAGCAGCCCTAGAGCTGGATGCAGTACTCCAGGTGGGGTCTCACCAGTGCAGAGCAGAGGGGTAGAATCACCTCCCTGGACCTGCTGGCTATGCTTTTTTGAAGCAGCCCAGGATGCGGTTAGCTTTCCTGTGGTGGTGCAGAACCCTGCACTTAGCCTTATTGAACTTCATGAGGTTTGCTTGTCAAGCCTGTCAAGATCTTTTGAGGCATCGTTTATAAGGACTTCTCGGCACAAACCTGGTCTGAACACACAAAATCAAGAAGTTCCATATTATTTTACTGCTGCAAACTTCTAAATTCATGCCCGCTTCAGGTCAAGAGGAGATTACACATGCTGCCTTTAATGCAAAATCATACTTTCTTAGCATCTCGTATTCTTTTCACAATACTGTTCCTGTAACACCACCTTATGCTGCACTTTGTTCTAAAAGCTCTGCTGCTTTTTGAACAAAGTATCAGCTACTACCCAAACGAGACTACACCTTTCACAGCATTTCTTTTCAGCACTAAAAATCTATTCTCATTATACAGAGGATAAAAATCAATAAGGAAACAAATCTTTAGTAGTTGAGCATTATAGAAAGGTATTGTCACAAAAACATGCTAGCTATTAGGAGGCCAAGCAGCAGTAAGAAGAAAGCCTCCTGTGTGGCATCGCCAGACAGCCTATCTGGTAGTACAGTATTCAGTGTAGTTTTACTCTGTACAGGCAAAATTCTGACCTATATTCCCAAGCAGCTAGCTGCAATAACAGAACAACAAGGTAGGAGTTTAAAAGTAAAGGAAGACGTATATAAACAATAATAAGTTTATTTTCAAATCTTCGAGAAAAGCAGACTGTAAAAAAAGTAAAATATTCATTTTAATAGAAGACATAGATATTCCTTACAACAAAAGCTACAGAAAAGGTGCCCTGACTGTAGGGAACAGAAGAGATGCACAGAGATGAGAAAAATAATTTGGAACAAAAAGTATCTAAGGTATTTTAAACATGAGGAAAATTATGATCTGCTGAGAAGTGGGGGGTAAATCAACTATAATAAAGAGTCCAGAGTGACTATGTTGTAATTAAAAGGAGTCTTTATTTCACTGAATTTTTAGAGTTGGAAGGGACCGTAGAGATCACCTAGTCCAACTCCCCTGCTGAAGCAGGATTGCCTAGAGCATGTTAGAGAATGTTACTCAGGACTGCATTCAGGCAGGTCTTGAAAATTTTCAAAGGGGACTCCACAACCTCCTTGGGCAGCCTGTTCCAGGGCTCTGTCACCCTCATCGTGAAGAAGTTTTTTCTCATATTTGAGTGCAACCTCCTATGTTCCAACTTGTACCCGTTGCCCCTCGTCCTCTCACTGGCAACCACTGAAAAGAGTCTGGCTCCCTCCTCCTTCAAACCACCTTTTAGATACTT
>JAOTQQ010000001.1:93471043-93608107 GCA_026546715.1 Gallinago undulata | reverse complement strand
GGGAGCCCAGAACTGGATGCAGTATTCCAGTTGTGGCCTCACCAGTGCAGAGTAGAGGGGGAGAATGACTTCCCTCCTGGCCTACTGGCCACACTCTTCCCTACACAGCCCAGGATTCCGTTGGCCTTCCTGGCCACAAGAGCACAGTGCTTGCTCATTGTCATTTTGCTGTCTACCAGGATCCCCAGATCTTTCTCTTTATATCTCAGTGTACAGAAAGAAAAGAACAGCATTTTAAGTATGCAGGAATCTGGATAGCTAAGGGCTTTAACAGGTCAAAAGGCAGTTAACTATAATAAATAATAGGAGATTGGAAAGTCATGAAGAGGAATTCTGCCAAAACAGAAATGAGACAATGAAATGCAAAGAGAATAACGCAACAAAGATATGAAACTCATTGAAAGAAAACTTCAGACATAAGGCAGATATTTACTCTATATAGGGCAACCAGATGATGGAAAGGGACACACTTCTTTTCACCTCATGCACCAAGTCCAGTCTGCTGTAGTCTCAGCTTTCCCTCCTCCCAACTTCAGCTTCCCAGATCTACTCCCATCCCATGGAAAAAAAATAATTGATTTCTATTGAATCAAATCTCCTAAACAGTACATCATGCAACCACTAGTATTTCTGCAGGAACAAGAACGTAAAGCAAGGGGCAAGAAAGCATCCGGCTAGAAAGTATGGCCACCCAAATTTAGTTACCATGGAAACGTCGCAGCTGGAACACACAAAAAAAAATAGATCTATTTCTGAGAATACTGCATTTTCCCATAAAAAAATTCATCTTGTTGAGCCTCTGCTAAGAGAAAGTAAGAACAGTTGAAGTTTTTGTCCTCCAGATAAATGGAAATGGATGGTATCAGAGGAATAAGCAGAAAGATGAAGGAGAAGCTGTCACAAAGAGACAGACAAACTATGCAGCAATGACAGCAGAAAAATACTGTAGAGAATCTGGGCACAGGCACCTTCCCAGGAGTTAGGAATGACCAAGGGAAGGTTACCTGAGCCAGGAAGGAAGGAAGGAATTGGCACTGGTAAGGATTCCATTCCACCCAACTTCCATTAAGGAGGAAGGGCACTGCTGGGAGTTAGGCTGAGAACTTAAAAGAGAATTTGTTGAGGTGCTGGCAGAATGACTGTATGTACTTTCCCTTATCAATCAACAATAGCGGGACCCAAAGATAATTCTCACATACAATTACTTGGGTAAATCTGGTCCATGAACATTACAGTTCAAAGGTGTCCCAACTGGCATTTCTTCCTCTCAGTACTGTGCAGCTGCAGAATGAATGGATATTTATCAGTCCTGGGTATGTTTAGATTGGAAATCAGTAGCCGGTTTCTAAATAGTGGAAGAATGAAGTGAAAGGACCATCTCCCAAGCAGTCTAATAGGGATGATACATACTTTTTTTTTTTAAGAAAGAGATTTATAATATTGTGTCTGGGATTTTATGACAGCATGATCAGTGAGCTGGAAATCTGAGGCTGTCATATGAGGCTTTAGGTGCTGGATTTGTTACTATTGTCAACAGGGAAGGAGCAGAGGTGTGACCACCATTTCTGAATTCACATTATTACACAGTACTTATATCATATTACTCTAATGCCTTCAGGCACCTTAAACACTCTTGAAACACATCCAGGAAAAATGCCATAGCACTACTCCCTCCCCAGCATGTAATTTGGCTTTTAGAAAGTGTTCTTTTGTTTGCTTTTCATTTTATTAAACCTTCTTTGGATACTGCTGATGGCAGGAAACAAGAGAGTGCTTTCAGTGGTACAGAAAAATCTCTGAGATCCCCAGTGAGAGGGTCTAACTCATATGCTCCAATCATATTGACTGACAAAGTCGGGACAGAAAAGATTTTCTTTTCCAGAACAGATCTAGTCAAGTGTGCTAGACTTCTGACTTCGGGGTTTTTTTTTTTCTTCCATTTTCTTTACAAAAGGGAATCTACAGAAGTGAATGTAGGCCATTTCCTAGGATGCCATGAGCAGTCTCACTAAAAAGTTCCTCCTCGTTGTGGAATCTAGGACACGAGTGATCTCCTCAATTCTTTCATCCTTCCTGTGGCATACTTCCATTTTTGTGACTTTTTATCCATCGTATCAAAACTCTTAAGTTTACATTAAGAAATTGAAAGGTATATTGTGATTTACAATATAGCACATATGCAATTGCATGATTCCTATAAAGTTAAATTTATCTTTTACTGTCACATTAATATAAAACTCCTAAACTATGAACTATAAAATTCCTACTGAAAATGCAGTTTGATAACTTTTCAAGGCTCCAGTGGAAGTCTGAAAGGTAACTCCCCAAGACTACATTGGCAATCTCAAATGACGGTCTAACAATATTTATTTAAATTTTATTCTCCATTAATAAATTTGGTATGATGATGTATTTGGCATAATTTGGTACGAGCACCATTTCAGATAGTTTCCAACTGCCTTTTAAAGTAATTTTAACAGTGGCTAGATGGAACATAAACCACATAACCACTGTGCATATGGGAACAGAGACTGGAAAATACAGTGCTGAGAAATCAAAAGAAAAATAGTAATCGAGTGAAATGACTTTGAAACCTCGCAAAAACATCTTCATGTGCTAGAATGTCCCACCCTTGCTGAGCAGAGCAGTCAAATAATTGCTTATTTCTAAACTAATTTTAATATAATTTTTTTTTGTCAGTATAATTGTTTTTCACTATTTGTGAGGTGTTCACATAAGCCTCTACAGAACCACCATTCAAATTCTACCTGAAAAACACTTTTTGTTCTTATACTGAAAACTGACCCTGCTCTCTCCCTGACCCTACTAGCTTTTTGTATTCAGTACAGTTTTTCAGCTAGCAAAAAAATTTACCTTTATTATGCCTTACTGAGCAATGACAGAAAAGTATGCATGCCCGTGTATGCACACTTTCTGCCTTCTGCTATTTATTCAAGCAATTCTCTTCCCAAACAAAAAGATCATTATGATAGCAATCTCACATTTCAGATAGCCAGTGCATGCAACTTTTCAAAATTTTACTGACAGAATACCAACTGGCTAATAATATTTTCTTCCTTTTTTTTCCCCCCTCCCTTGGTTGCCAGGCAATCACAATAAAATGAGATAAACAAACAAGCCATGCCATGAGCAACACAATGAAGTCTAGTTTCCTACAAATCTGCGTCTCATGCTTGGTCTCCAACACAGACACTGATGTCTAATAAAAGCTAAGCACAAAAAAATCTTTTCCTGATTGAGAGCATTAATGACATCTCTGTATCTCCCCTTCTTCCACTGTCTCCTCCTATTGCTTATTTTCATAACTCTCGTAGGGACTTAAGCCTTTGAAGACCTCTGCTCCTCTGTGAAACTGTTAAAAACTGTGAAACTCTGAGTTCAAAAACTATGAAGTGGGATCCTCCTTTTCCTGGCATATACACACACTTAAATTCATACATGTCTGTGTAGTTTCCATTTTTTCCAGAGATTATGCTAAAAAGAAAGCAAAGGCTTCACATACAGGCCAAGCATAGTATTAAAAACTGCAAAGACTAGCATAGACACTACAAATTTCTATTAAGGTTTTAATAGACAAAAAGGATATCTATATTGAAAACGAAAATGATCAAAATGTTCTATTATGAAGTTAGGCATATGAGGCTTTCGTGCAGCACTTGGAAAAATGCTTAAATGCTCCAAAGCTGCATAATACATGTTCAATTCCTTTAAGTATTGAAATCACTGATCAGCAGGCGTTTGAGATATTACTCTATATTATACTAATACCATTTAGAATCAGTATTTTCCTGAGTAATTTTATATGAAATTAATAATTTTTTATTAAAAGGAAAAAAGTTACCGCCAGCAGTTCAGTAGGAGTCCTGACTACTTAAAGTAGACATTCCTGGTGAAAAGTGAAAATAAGAAATCAACTTTTACTAAAAAGTATTTGACTTTTTCTCCCCCTCCAGTGTTTCCAGAATTATATTTCTGTGTGCTGGAAACGTATAAACATTAAGTTTGTTTTCGTATTTTGGAAAATGGAAGTGCTACCAACAAACATTCTTAATCAACGAAATTCAGTTCCCATGACATCCTTGTCAAGTTGAAATTATATCATATTGTGTTGTACATTTGTTGCTGTAATAGTTAAGCACCCTTCAGCATTACACAATGTTTCCCTGCTATTTATCTTAAGTGTGGGATATTAATCCTCCCCAATACAAATCTTGCATTTGTTTTTGGCGTGTATCTGACACTTGCCTAAGAATCCTTAATTTTGCTTTCAAGGGACATTTGCCATTAACTTTAACAAAAGCATGAGCATAGCCCAAATTGAAATGTTGGGAACAAAACTCCATCTCCTCAGAATGATGCCTTATGATGAGCAAATCCTTCAGAAAGGACTAAAAATTGAAGACATGATATTGGGCAGGAGGAAACCACAACAAAAAAAAAACATCACCATCGCAGACATCTTTATCTTTATAAAAGAACTGAAAAGACCTACAAGTCGTTTTCTGACAACTTTGTGCTTGTTACCTTAATTAAGTGAAAACGTAATTAACGTTAAGTAGGAAACATTTGACATACTTCATTTCATGGCAATATAGCAGGCCAAGATTGAAAGTTTCAGTTACGGGAATGTTCATCACTTACCTAAATAACATTTGTATTGTGTTTTCTTTTAAAAAAGCAACTGCAGGAGAGAGATTGACCTATTTTTTTTTCAGTATGAAAATAGGTAATTATACCATAATTAAACATACATATACACATATTTTTTTAGTCTAACACTTACTTTCTCTGTTGCACTCCAATATTTCAAACATCTGTATGCCGCTAAAGCATACACTTGGGAACAGGTTGCAGGATATAAGACAAGAGGAATAACTTTGATGCCTCCTTTGTTTCAGTACTTAGATCTTCTGTTGACTTTTTTACTGCAATGTTAAATATGTCCAAATTCAGATCAGTGAAACAAGCTTTCACATATGTTGTCCATGATTTTAATGTACCCTACTCAACTTTGTATTCAATACATAGAGAAAAAGGACTTTTTCAGTTAACTGAAAGTAAAAACGTGTTCAAGGAGAGATTTCGATAAACCGCCACCAAAATTCTGAGAAATGAGATCAAACAGCGAACAAATATTAGCACACATTTTAGGATAGCTTGAGACTAGGAATAAAATAATTCAAATCTAAATGAGAAGTGGAACTTTCCCATATATACTAGATAAAAGTTTAACAAAATAGTAACAGAATGCAAGAGCTCTGACAGCTTGCTATTAACAAAAATCCTGTGTTGACTGTAACATAGAATAATGCATTCCAGACCAGCTCATCAACGTGAAAACACTTTCCTCGTAACATCGGTGAAGGCACTGATGGAAGTCCCATAAATACCAATCAGCTTAGATCAGAGGACAGAAAATGGTCTGATTTGGAAGTTTAATAAATTTAGGAAGTAGCATGCTAATTTTCTTCTTTACTTGGCTTTCAAAGGTCAATGAAATTACCTGCTGATACTGGGTCTTTTCCCAGTTTTTTAGGTTTTTTCTAAGTTGCAAATGGAGGAAGTTGCATTTCAAGAGTTTTCCAACTAAGTTACACACACAGTGAAATTATCTTTACCATTGCATAAATCCTTCTAAGATATAGACTTTGGTACACTTTCTTCTAATGCTGTTTTGCTAGTCTATGATTTTAAATTAACCAGCCATAACTGTTAAATTAAAAAACTCTAACATGCTAGGAAATAAGTGTATTAGAGAGAATTTAAGGCTGAAAGGAGGCTGTATTGATAAAAAGTTACATGCAATAATATTCAATCTAAGATCCACCTAGTATTACCACTGTGGTGTTCTCCCTCTCTGTTCAGTTATCCACTGAAGTCTTCACATTTGTGGGAGCAGATGAAACACATCTGACAGCATATCACTGTATTAGGAGATTTTGTTCATATCCTCAAGCTAATAGTTGGGGTTTCTCCATAACCAAGCAAAACAATTTCAGAAGTAAAACCAAAACAAAGTCCTAGTTTCTTGTCTGGTGAGCATTTTGGTGAAATGCGAAACTCAGTAAGAGTATCCAGATACTAAATTTGAACAAGAAAAGCTGGGATATAGCATTTTGCCATAAAATGCAGAGCTCCAAATTTACCATAAATTATCTGGAACAACAAGGTTTTATGGAAAACTCTTCTCTAACCTGTTGCCTGTTTTGTTTTTTCACTTTTCTTTCTTGCATTATAAGAAAAGCCAAAATAGTGAAATTCAGGAAAAGGAAATCAATGTTTTCCATGTTGTTTTTAAAAAACAAATAAAACCAGCCAACCACAAACTCATTCTCTCCACAAGAATGCATTGTTCATTGTATGTGATCTGACAGGGGACTGGAAACAAACTATGTCCCATGATGTGATGATAGAATCATAGTCTGTCAGAAATATAAGACCTTAAAAAAAAGACTCTTAAAAATAAGGAGGGTTAAAAGGGTACGAACCTCCTCGCTCTTCCTCTTACAACTGCACCACCCTCTGCTACCTACAGCACAATATATATTGCCACAGTGATCTGAATAACTTTCAAATTAAATAAACCGATTTTTACCAAGGAATAATAAATATGTACATAATTTCACATAAATGTTGACCCTCTTCCTCTCTCCACTGGTAAACAAAGACGCCATAAGGGTTGGATGCACTAACGTCTCTTAGTTTTTACAGAATCTTCATATGGGAAGTAAAATATCATAATAAATAGCATTAAAAAATAAATAAATATAACTCTATAAAAGGTACTAAGCACATATAAACACACAATATTTGATAAAGCAAGAGTGCATACCTTATCATGGGAATAGTAGACTAATAATTAAAATGCAGAAACATAAATAAAGCTATCCTTTTCCCCATCTCTAATTGCTAGACAGCTGAGGACTTCATCATCAAACTTGTAAGGACAGCTGATTCTCACCCTTTCCAACCAAAATCCTCTAAATCATAGTGAGGTAAAAAGGTCACTACAATGAGTAAAACATCTGACTGTCTAACTTTCTAACAGACATCTGAATCCAGCATTCAAATATCCATTCTGAGCTTGGACAAGCAAAACATTTACAGCTTTATTTTTCTCTAGGCTGCATGTCTCCTTGAGAAACAGGTTTCAATCTTACTTACGTCACAGGTTAAGCAGATTTTTTGGGAAGTTCTCAACACAACAATCCCCATGGTTGAAATCTGTACTGAACTACTGCTCACATAAAAACACCTTTCGTCCACGAGCACTGTACAAACTAGGTAAGGTTCAGCCTTTAAGCGTAGCTGTTTCAGGGATGGAAATAAGCAGCTGTTTAGTACTTCAGCAAGCAGAACTTTATCCAAGATGGAACACACCCAAGGCTGTGGACATGGCAGTTTGGTGAAAAATTGGGTCTTCAGTAATTGGAACTGATTTCATATGTCATGTTAGACATAACACTTTCAGCTATATGGCTCATAACAATAAACTCCTGTTAATATTTAATAATACAAATAAAAACATCAGGTCTTCCAGCATTACCTTCTGCTTCACCTAAGGCACTGCCCCTCAATGTAGCCAGAAAAGTACTGATGGCAAAACTTTACAAATAAATGATCACTGTATAGTAATTTAAGAATAGATAAAAGCCAGTTCTCTAAACTATTTGCTGGTTAGGTAAGTCTGAAACCCCTTGTCCACATTTATGCCTCAATTTTTTAATATGTAAAATAGAAGCAAATTAACAGTGGGGAGATATGTTTGTTACTATTTTAGTTATTACTTGGACTCCAACAGGAAGTCAATCATGACTTCATTAAAAACCCCAAACTATTAGCAAATGATTTCAGAAACAGCAGCAAGCAGAAATTTTTAAGCATGACATCATTACTTAATGAGGAAAACACCACCACAACAGAGAAAGTGAAAAATATTTGTGGCACAGGAACACTTCAAAATTCACAACTGAAAAGCTTCTGCAGCTTCTTGCTTTGCCAACAAATCACAAAACCACAAAAGTATATACATCAAAATGCACAAATCAGGTGTATAATATAGCATTTCCGTGGTACAGTCAGTGTTTCAAAACACTGCGTTTTTACACAATGGCATTTCCTACAGAAATCCCAAACCACCCCATGTTCTCCTATTGTCATTAATGCAACAGTGAATGTACAGGGAAATTTGGTAGTGTTGTGCTGAATATAACTGTAAAAAGCACCAGCTGGTTGTATTAGAAATGGCATTTTTCCAGGTCTCAAATGTCTTATTTATATACAATGGAATCCTGCCAGCTGTTTAATATTTAGAGCTAATAAACATAATTGGCAGTACTACTGCACAAGGACAAGTAACACAAATACATATAAAACTACTTCCCAACAGAAAATCTGATTTGTTCTTAGATGATTAAACCAAAGATAGATGAAGAGTTCTGAGCAAATTTTACATAGATGTCTTTTTCCTTTAATCAAAACACTATTTGCTTGGTTTTTTAAGTGCAAAACTGAAAACAAAAAAACCACCAGGCATAGTTATGCCAGCTGCTCTGAGACCAACCTAGCTTTCAACCAGCGATTTCCACAGACTGTGAATAATGAGAAATTGGCAAGGACAGTGTGGCGAGGTGGAGACAGGACACCACGCAGGTTTCCGTGGTGGGGGGCAGTTCATTATTCATTCCTTAGAAAGTGCTGGATCGTTCCAGAAAACAGGCAGACAGTACCAGCCAGTCCAGAAGTGATACCTATTCCCACAAGCAATTCTTCAACGCATGGTCAGAACAACTTTAACTCTCACAAGCAGATTAACTCTGTGTTGAGTGGAAGGTGAGTACAACGCACCTGAGAATGCAAACGTAACAGAGTTGCCATATGGACACGCTCTAAGATTTGTGTCTCTACTTCCAGCTTCCTGGCAGACTTGATGTTGGCAAGGCCACTACATTGTTGCCACAGTAACAGTGCAGCAGATTACTGCTGAATGCAGGAGTCTTCCGCCCAACTCAAGAGGGTTCAGTAAATCCAAAGAGCTGGGCCCCGTTACAAGCCGCTTCATAGATTGTGAGAAAAGCTTCAGGATTTGTGGCCTCCAACATGATAACTGCCTTTCAGATCGCACCAGTGGATGCAATCCTGCACAGGAGACAGCAAAAGGCAAGCGCTGTCACTCCCTTCTGTAAGGCCTCGATTCCTTTGAAACTCTCTTAAATTCCCTGGCACAAACTAGATGGAGAACTAATCTAGAAATGGGAAAGATTAATTTGTGTGAGTGAAGCGCAGCTAATGCTTCATAACTTCATATGAGAGAACAATTTAATCTGCAAACTCAAAAAACTTCCATGATGGATGGAGTCCACAGTCAATTCCATAAAAGGCTGCTCAGTGTAATTACTGTCACTTAGAGGCATTGGGGATGTGTTGTTTTATTTTGTTTTTACATGGTAATGCTCTTTTTGGATATTCCTCAGCTAAGGAGAGTTCCACATTTACACATCGCCACATTCCCAGTTCAGCATCATTTCTTAATAACAACTTGAAGAGTCGTTCTTTTCATTCATTGTTTCACACTTTCATTTAAAACTGCATTATTAAGTATAGTTACTTAAACTACAAAGTTCTGTCATGACTACCAGTAGAAAAATGCTAAGCAGGCATACACTAATGTTAGTCATTGACCATCACTTCTTCAACTCAGCTGATGCAAGCAGCTATGGCATCCCATTGTCTAGATGCTCCCTTTCATGCAGATCTTCATCCAGTGTCCAGACTTGCCCTCCTACATCCTTGCCACAAATTTCAGCTGTAGAAGTGACCACAGCCTACACTGCCTCCCTTACCTTAGCTGTACATTAAGGGATTTCTCTTTCAACCTCCTTATTCAGGCACCGAGGAAGGCCTGTATTCAGAACCAACATTCTCACCGACACAGAATGGCTTTCGGTCTTGGTACACTAACACGGCCCCACCTCCCCTCATCAACTAACTGAACCTGTGACAACAGATTAACAAAAGTCAATCAGCAGTTCTGCTGTTAAAAATGTGAAGTACTTAATGTTATGATCTTCCTACAAGTCATCAATAAACCCAAACATTTTTCCTTCTAAGACTGGCTTTTAATTCCTAGAACACACACACTCTTCTCTTAAAGGAAACAATGTCAGAAATCCCGTCTCTGCCATCGTACCTTCCCTTTAACAGGGATAAACCAGAATTAGTTATGAGATGAACCTGAAAAGTACAACGTTTCCTCCAATCCCTTGCTTGGAAACTACTGCAAAAATGGCAGTATATAAAAACAGTACAGGTATTACTTGTTAAATCTATCTCACAGGGCCTTGGAAATTAAACACATATTGAAATCAGAGAATAGTCATTATGCTGAAAAGGCTGAGTTAAAAATAACTCTAAAAAGGTTATCATTCTTTTGTCAACTGCTGGGTCAAAGGAGTAATTATAATTACTATATTTTCACTGTAATTCTATGTAAATTAATTTTCTCACCATGCAATTAGGAAAAGTTAGTTCTATGCACATATTTCCATAGTTATTTTATTTGAAAAATATGTTTAATACAGGAACTCATAGCTTGACATTTCATATTTTCTAAAGATAAATTCACTTCAGTTCAACAAGAAGAAAGTAATTATACTGGGAATTCTGGAGATAGTCCAGATATCTTCTCAACCTCTGGCTAAGTTGCTCTTAATTTCTCAAGGCTCTGAAACATTATTAAACAATTACTTTTCATATGTAAAGCTAGGGATGAAAGAGGAACTCATGCCTAATTTAATGAGATAAATAAACAGAAGCAACTCAACCAGGAGTTTAACCAAAGACTCTTGAGGGGCAATGGAATTAGCTAATTTTCACAGTTCTTCTATACTGTAGCAGTAAGTTGGGGACCCACCATTTTTTAAAACCTCTCAGTTCATTATTTGTCAAACGGTACATATTGGGAACTGGAAAAAAGGCAAGAATGCCACAGAAATATGTAGTTTTACATGTAGGAAAAATGGAAGTTAGCCATTGGGCAGCTTTCAGGTTCACTCAGTTTCAGCCTTGGGTAAACAAGCTCATTAGATAAAATAGCTCATAAACACACAAAATCCTTGACAAAAACCTCTGTGGTTCACACCATGCTACCCGCATCTTGCAAGGCATCTTTGCTGTAGACCTGGGTCACAGGTCATTGCAGGTCCAAGGAGGAGTCAAATGTCTCCTAGGAATAGGATACATGTAACGCCAAAAGTACTGTCATATTCTAGAGAAGCCTCAAACAGAGCCTCAAATCCAAAGCCAATTATGTAGGTATGTTTGCACACTTACTATGTGGGAGGCTGACAGGCATTAGGCAGGAACACAAACCCTTGACCTATAATACTACTAACAAAATTCCTCCATAAAATCTTATATGTAAATATGAGGCTTATATTTCTTTTTTTAGCTTACTACAGTAGACCAGAGCATGACATGCTTCAAGAGATACGCTACACTAATTATTATCATTACTATCAATACCTTACTGCAGAGATTAAATATGTTTCAGAGATTTACTCTAAAACTAAACAGTGCTCATCAGCTGCAATGCTGAAAATATGCCTGTAGCTTTCCTTTATTTACTCAAGCTTCATTCCTTTGCCATAACTAGCTTGGATATAAACATACTCAATAGTATAGCACTGCTGGTTTTGTATTCAAACATTCAAATTGCCTCACTTCTAGATCCTGTGGTTTAAAAAAAAAAGTTAACCTTGCGCTGCTCTCAGTAAGACACTGATTACATACTATGACAAACTCAAAATGAAAACAACTGCCCAGGAGAGAGGGGTGGGTTGAATTTTTTCCACAAACCATAGCACTAAACATGAATGAAAGCTTGCTGGGAATGTGTATCGATAAATGTGAGTGTGTTTGACTCTATTCTTTGCATTAGTGACTGTATAGGGAAAAGAACAAGGAAAAAAAAAAAAAAAGAGACAAGGATTTCACTGTTTTATTTATTTTGATGAAATGTGGCTCGAGACATTAAAGTTTATGCAGAACCAGAATAGCATGAGACCTTCTGTTTGCCAACAAGGTAGCCTTGCAGTAGTAACCATATAGTCTTCCATATCGTCCTGACAATGACCTCAACAGGAATGGGTGAATCACATGAGAGACAAACTAACCTTCACACTATCTCATTCCCCTGGGCTTTTCCAGCCCAAGGGTCAGGAACTGTGTCAAATTATTTATGCTTCTGATAAAGAAGCCTCAATCTCAGGACTCTGAGATAAGACCATCACAGACTTTTTATGTGAGTCAAGTCTTTGAAGTCCCATAAACCAGAAGATAAAAATTACAATTTAATATACTTGGTTAGGAAAGCTACCATATGTAGGCAACTGTCGTTCTGATCTTTGGCTTGGTCACCTGCTTCCTAGTGTCCACTTGAACATGTTGCGAGAATCAACATGTTCAACATTTCTAATGGAGAATCTGAGCTGTCAAGAACCCTTGCCATTTCTGGAATCAGAATTCTCTCTTACAAGATGGATGGGACCTAGTGAGAATCCCGTCACATGAAAACACTTGGAATGTGCTTCAAGCCACAGGAAACAGGAAAAATTCTGTATCGCTACTGATTTATAACCCATGAAATACAGCTAGTAATACAGATTTACTGATATGCAATAAAGTTCAAAAGTGCATTTCATAGTTGTTTCATATTCACATCTCCCAGAGCCAACATCCTCATTGGCAATGTTTTGGGAAATGAGAACTACAGCTTGAACCCCATATGCCACTTACAGCTTACAACAGCAGAAAATGAGATGGGGAACATAGAAAGCTGATAACCATAACACACAAAATTCCGTTTTTGAAAGGATAATGAACAAAATTATTACTGATGAACCTCTGTGGTACAATATCCAAAATGAAAGGAGTTCAGAAAAAAAAAATATTAAAGTGTTAAATACACACATTATCTTTGATAGCACAAATCCCTGAAATACAAAATATTTCATATACCAGAAAGCCAAATGCTGAGTCTAACAGTTCTGCCATGAAAATAGTAATTTGTAACAGTAATAGTAATTTGCCTCGCAAACACAGCCCCAAAATACAAACTTGTTTGCCTACATTTAATTTTGTCAGGAAAATAAAAAAAAATAATTCATCATTAAAATAAAGGCAGGATTTACAACTAAAGAGAACACAACATATCTTTGAATTCATGGAAGTATATTACGCAGGTGATGCTACATATACACTTTGTGCCCAGCCGTTTTATTATTTATGCATCAAACATTCTGGAATATTCTGGTCAGCTAATTTTAAATGCAATATTATCTCATACTAAATGAAAAACTGTGTTTAGTGTAATTACATTGCATCTCTTTCACTCCATAAACAAGAATACTTCCAACAGGAAAATCATTATGTTTCCATTATTGATAAATCAGCAATTATTAAATTGAACACAAAAAGTCAATGAAAATACTGAAAACACATGCTTCACAAGCCTGAATATAATTTATCCAGATTTAACACTTCATTCACTATACACAGAGATTTTGAAAAGAAAATAAAATATTATTTACATGTCTCCTTAATAGTCTTAGCCATTAATTAGACATATGGCTAGATATAATTGCATGGACAGAGAGCCCAAGTACCTAAAAATAATACAAGAACTTTTTTTTTTAATAATGAAACATCATTTTTTTATTATAAAGGACATACTATATATCCCATATATACCTATTATGTACTGTAATTTCTCTTTTAAAGCATTTTTGAACTCTATGAAAACTCAATTTCCCACAAAAAACACTGGACTGACAGAAAGACAAAAGCCTTCCTCTTTGAAAAAGGGTAACGAGAGTAAAAGCACAACTTAGTGTTTTTACAAGTATGATTTGTACTGCCTTTCGCACATGCAGTTTTTTAAATTCAAGTTTAACACTGCAATTTTGTTCTTGAGGGTGGGATTTTTTCTTTCCTTTTTGCACTAGCAGGCAGATTTTTTTAGAAAGAAATCCCAAACTGATTCTCTTTTTAGTCTTGCTGCTGTTGTTCAGGGGTTACATACTGTTTTTAGCAATGCTTTTCCTTTATTTCATAGAGGTGTGAGGGGACAGAGAAGTAAAGCAAGCAAAAGTTTTCTAGGTTTGACAAAATTTTTGTAATCTTAGCAAAGAAACAGAAACATCAGCATGCAATGCATGAGATTAATCACAGAGAATGTCTCACTCTAAGCCACCGACAGCTGACGTTTGTTCACACAACACATTTGAATGATAGTTATGAATAACTCCAGTTTGAACAAACTTTTGTTACAGAAGAAATCTAAATGCACAGAGCAAGTTATAAATCGGTTGTCCTGCTCTATCTCAAAAGGCAAGGATATTTTTTACCAAGCAGAAAGAAAACAAAAATACATATTTTGGGGAAATATAAACAAAAAACTAAAACAAATATATCAGAAACCTAGGTGGGAGAGAAAAAGTCAGGGCAAAAGGCTGTCAGGCTTACAAGACAAGGCAACAGAGAGAAGGACAGTAAGCGATAAGAAATGAGGAAACAAGAACATTGCTGCAATCAGAAAAAGGAAAAGAATAAATGATGGTATAAAATTCAATGCAAAAGTGGGTACGATTCAGAAACTATTATGGACAAAGGAGTCGAAAAAAGAAAGCCTGTAATAGAATCAAGTGAGACAGACACAAACAAAGAATGAAAGTTGGGAAAAAAGCTGGCATTGTAAGCAAAAATGCAGTAGTTTGTACAAGAACTATTCCCAGCCACTTGGAAGTGTGGGGAAGAAGCAGAGAAACCAAGGTCTGGATCAGTAAGTAGATATAATGAAGGTAGAGAGACAGTGTAGCAAATTCATGCAGCTTTCCAAAAGCCAGGAAGGCAACTCCGAATTAAATCAGAAGGCTGTGATAGTGACAGAATCTGGAGGCAATACACTCATGTTCTTTGCAGCCGAACTGTAGCCTAACTACAGCAAACTGGGTATCTCCCGACACAGAGCGCGGCAATTTAGGTAAGAGTAACAATCTTGCAATACGCAAGATGGGACATTTTGGACATGCATTTGGTTTTTTTGAGATTGTCTAACACAAAATTCTAAGGCATAATTTAATATTCACTTACTGCCAAGACACTGTACTTCAGAAAGAACTGCTGCCTGACTACTGTAGCAGCAGGCTGAAATTGAAACACCAAAATCAAAATACCATGCCATAATACTTTAGCCAATGTCTTTTTTCCTGTAAAAAGTACAGAAATGTGTGTGACCTCTAATTGTCACATGGAAAACTGATTGAACTTTCACAGTAAGTGAAGTCACAGCTCTACAACAGCTTAACTGATGTTTCTGCTCTGCCCTACTCCTACTTTAATGTAGGGAGCAGAAAAGAAAGTGACAATACAGGGAGCTGATACAGGGAAAAATCCATCTGAATGACAACCTGGCAAAACCACACCAAAAACAGACTCAAGGCAAAAGAAACCCAACTCGAACAAAAAAAAAAACAAAACAAACAAACACAACCCACCCTAAACAAGCCACAAGAATGGCTACTATGATCAACAAGCACAGCATTGATGCCAGTTCCACAGTTGGGACAGGAACAGAGGGATGGGGATCAGGGAAGACCTGAGGAACTACAGGCTGGTCAGCCTCCATCCATGGAAAGATGACGTAACAACCAATCCTGGGAACCATTTCCATGCACACAAAGTACAAGAAAATTATCAGGAAGAGTCAGCATTGGCTTCACCAAGGGGAAATCATGCTTGATAAACTTGGCAAACTTCTATGATGAAATGAGCAACTAGTAGTTGAGCGGAGCACAGCGGATACTGTCTACTTGGATTTCAATAAGGCTTTCAAACACTGTCTCTCATAACATGCTCACAGAGAAAACTGATGAAGTATAGGCTAGATAAGAGGACTTCAGGTGGACTGAACCTGCCCATGCAGTCAAGTTCAGAAGGCTGTGATCAGTGGCACAATGTCTAGTTACAGACGAGTAACTAACAATGTACCCCAAGTATCAATAATGTGTTGAACCCTGTTCAAAATCTCCATTAATAATCTGGATGATGGAGTTGAGTGTCCCATCAGCAAGTTTGCTGATGACACATAACTGGGAGGAATGCCTAACGTGCCAGAGGGTCACACTGCCACTGATTAGCTGGATAATCAACCTGACAGCAACCTCATGAAGTTCAATAAAGAGACCTGCAAGTCCTGCACTTGGGGAGAAGCAATTTATTTGGAATTTTTACTTAGCAAAATTGGATTCCCCTGCCCATAGCACATCATCAGTTCACCACGACCCAAACTTAAGCAGCTAGCTTTGGAAAAAGACACCTAGATTCATATACTTGCTTTCTAGATTACTAACTCTTCCACACTGATACCACTACGTACGCTACAGCAAAGAGGTTATAACAGATCCAGCACTGCTGGTTTCCTGCATAATTTACAGAACGACCTCATTCTGATTCTCAGAAGAGCATTCCTTTGTCTGGCACAAACCATTTGAGTGTGCAAGTGAAGCGGTCCATCTTAGCAATAGCACCAGCAAGCACAGCACAAACCACAGTTTGCAGGTGATACAGGGTTAAACCGGTAACTTGGTAACTGCACTTTATGGCATCTGTATGCATACAGGTCACAAAGTTGCTTCTTTAAATTATGAGCAAACTGTGATCTAAACCAAGGATGAGAAACAGGAGTCAGTTTAGAACACCTGTCCAAGGTCTTCTGTTCTTACATAAAAGCGCTTTCACAGACACCTTCTTCTATGATCCTTCAGACTCAATCAACATCCACAAGTCTGTACCCTAAGGGCCCTATGCCCTTCATCAGCAAGGAAGGTATTCTCACTTCATAGTAGGAACACAATTTCTGTTAACTCTTTCCAGGCTATACTTGGCAGTCATTTATTTAAACAGCACTAATTCAGTCATGACAGCAATTTTGGAGTAACTGTACATGTGTGATCCAAGTAGGAAGAATGAAGTGAGATTGCACTTAACAATTTCTCATTCATGACTCTAAACAACAGTACCAGCAAGCATATCCAGCTATTCTCCTAATTAGGACAATTTGGTTTTTAACAGACTTCTATAGTCATTGTCATATGTAGGGTAACTGGGACATATAAGAAAAGGGTTTTTTAAAAAAGACAACATCGAGTATCTTTTGCAAATAGAAAGAGGCATTCTTTGCATAACACCAGAGATAAAAAAAACAAATCACTTTTGGAGGTGGTCAAACTCATGTAATTGACAGTATACACAGCCACCTGCTTTGATGGAGAAAAGCATAAGAGACAGACAGAGAGCCCTGTAACGGTGGGCAGATTTTTACTCCTTCTGGGATGACGTAGCTGAGATCAGTATTTGGGAAATATTATTTTTTTATATTTTTATTTTTTTTTAACTAGGGGAAGAGAAAGACAATAACCATATCAGTGTAATAGAATTCCCCTCAGTAAAACCAACTGTGACAAGTTGAAAAGGAGACAGAACAGAATGATGGTCACTAAGACGACTGCATGCTAACATATGTCCCATCATCATGTGCTTCATTCTAAAAAGTCCATCTAACTGTCTCACAGCATATTAAATGAAAAGCAATACTCAACAGACCTCAGCCCTGCACAATAACCATCCAGCAAGCAAATAATTTCAAAAATTATAAGGAGATAGATTATATTCCTTACAGTGAAGACTAACTCCTGTCACCTATGGTACACGTGTCTCTGGAGGGCTATGGTATACCTGTGCTGAAATGATCCTTTGCATCAAATCTTAGAACACAACACTGCACACTATACAGCTATATGAAAAAAGGTCTTGCTGAGTTATTGGAATATTGAAAATGTGTAATGGCAGGAAAAATATTTTGAATTACCTACCTCATACTAAGCTTGGGAGAAAGCACAGCACAAAACTAGAAGCTAAAACTGCTAGCAGGAAAGGAGCCTATGCCATTTTTGTTCAGGCTGTCTTGCCATTATAAAAAGCCCTTCTTTTCCCATATCACTACTAAACCATTCAGAGGTCACTTTCCCTTTATTGCAGGTCTTCTGGAAGAGTAGCAGATCATGAAGAGACTGGAAGAGTTTTTCCAGTTTAGAAAGCTGCAATACATTATTTTTAGGTATTGAAACAACATTTCTTTTGGCATATAACGTCTACTACTGTGCTTTACATCTTTTAACAGCCAGAAAATCTCCTACGATGAACAATGTAAATAACCTAGCATGAAACTATGGTAGTTAAAAATTAATTTCTAATTTTTGAAACAATCTTATGCTCTACATTGATGAACTTAAATGTATATTAGTATAAAAACAATCTGTCTCACAGAAACGACCTAAGATCCATGTTAATATTCCTGTTTTACAATCATAAAATATAGCATTAACTTAAAATTGAAGATTTATCCAGAACTGAAATTATTTACAGTGTACTAAATGACAAAGAAACTGAGGTTTACACAATAAAGAACGCAGAATGACTGGTTATGGAAAAGGGAAGAACTCTAAGAAGTATCTACCCTACAAAGTGGGTCACCTAAAGAAAAAAAAAAAAAGAAAAAACAATGTTCCTGACGGTGAGATAATGGCACTTTTTTGTAGGAGATAAGTTCAGGAAAAAGTATTTTTACTTCCCTATTTATTACTTGAAAAGCGGCAGTACTAAGAAGGAACAATCCCATTGTGCAAGGCCATAATGGGAATATGTAAGAATGACTCATCTCTGCCCAGAAAAAGCTTTCAGTCTGAATGGTAGATGCTATTTTACAGCACAGATTTGAGAGAAAGGGTCCCATGCTTTTTACAGTGAATTATCACAGCAAGAAGAATACAACACATCTCAAAACAGAAGTTCGTGTTTTATCAGCTTAAGCATCCTGTTTTACAGTAGCTGTAATGTCCTGGTTTAAAGTAACCACAAATCAGAAAAATCAAGTGGACATTTCTGTAACATTTGAATGCAAATGTTTGTACATACAAATTGATAAAGTTAGCTTTTATGCCAGTATTTTCTGAAAACTAAGACCTTAGCTAAGAAGACATACTGAATGAAGTTTGGCTAAAACCATCTTTCTGTTTGTGCTACCAGTACTCATCAACCAATATTTAGCTAACAGAAAATAGACATTGTAAGTAATCCTAGAAATTAGGTCAGAGTGAGGTTTTTCACTCAAAGAACTTACAGATAAAAACAAAAACCTGATCCTGTTCGGGGGCAATCAAAACTCTATAGAGATTCCAGGCAGTAGCTTTGACTGAAATAGTGGTGAAATGTTGAAACAAAGCATCAAAAGAACATTTTGTGTAAAGCATTGTTTGCTTTCATTGTTTAGAAAAAAAAGTATGTTATAAAGAATATTCGGGGGTGTTTTGTCTTACACCTGTTAAGGAAAATATTAATTATGTCACAATATTAAACATTTATATAAAAAAAATTTAATTCATGAAACTATACCACTTTAAATTAATCCGGATATTTTTTCAGTCGTACTTTAGCTAGAAAGTTTCAAACAAACAATCCAAAATCTCATTTTTTTCTGTGAGAGTAAAACATATTATTTATTAATCATCTAAAAAATTAATAAAACAGGTTGAACTTTCTGAAAGCCAGTAACTTCTGAGCACAGTATATTGTAAAATAATGCAGAAAATAAGAGGAAACTTTTTCTTTGCCTGAAAACTTCATCTCAGTCCACTCTTTCACTATTCCATTAATTTTTCAATTAAGAACTGGTTTCCTTAGCAGTAACTTCTTTTGGTATCCTGTTGTTTTATCTTTGCTTTGTTTCTCCTTGGTTGCTCTTTCTCTTTTTAAGGAGAGGAGCGTGGGGCAAGCACAATCCAGCAGCCCTCAAGTGATATGAAACATTTGCTTGTTCATTCAGAGAGCAAAGCCCCTTTAAGTACATTTTGCATAAACAGACCTCTAACAGCCTTGCAATTATCAGTAATTTGCATCAAGTGACCAAAGCAAAGGTTAACTTGGAGTAAAAGAAAGCACAGCAACTAATTAATATGTCAAAGTAGCACTCTCTCCTCTAAAAGAGTTAATGAAGCTTATGAAGGACACGTGTGCCTTTTGTTGTCCAGGCCTGCCTGTGCAGCAGGGTGCAGCTGAGACAGGTTAAATTGCATGTTACCTACCTGGCTGTCAGCGACAACTGGCTTTACTGTGCCAGTGTCCTCTCCTGCCCAGCACTCTAGCCTGGCCCTGCACTGCAAGCTGATGTGATTAGGCAGCTAGTAATAATAGCTGGGGATGGTTAGCCTCACAACGGGCTGCTGGTACGGCAATGGAGTGCAGGGATACAGGATGAATGATAAAGTTTTTCTGTTCAGCCCTATATTAAAAACCATCACCAAAAAAACACAAAACAAAACCACCCCAAACCAAACAAAAAAGCCCACCTCAGTATCTGTGTGGCTATTAGCGTATATAAGAAGATGCTAATAACTTAGAAGCCAGTTATTACCATACTCAGACCACAGTCAGATAGTGAAAGCTTCAGACACTAGGATCACTGAATAGCCTTTAAAGGCTAAATTATTTACTTATTTAAGTCTCTTAAGATTCTAATTTTCATTATATTGAAAATTCTACTTTTTAAATGGCTGTAAAAGAGAAATAGTAATTTCCCCTTAACTCAGGGTTCAGTCCTTTTCTCCAGAAAGCAAATTAGGCCTAAAAAGCTCTAAGCTATCAAATCCTTGCAGTATCACTCCTTCCATAAGAAAAAAACCCAAAACCACAACAACAAAAAAAGAAACCAAGAATTAAACATCAATTACAGTAAGTTCAAAAAACACACATTAAAACCCCAAACAAACATTCTGTCTCTTTTTACTCAGCATGAGAGCACTTCTTTCCCTTAGAAAACATCACTCATCCTGATTAGTTTCACACTTGATCAGATTCAGCAGTTGATTCTTTTTCCATGGATGTCTGTACTTACACTGTGACTCCATGAAATCGAACCTGCCAGGCTTCCACCTGCAAATACATTACTCAGGACAGCAGGCATTCCCGATATCTTTTTCATGTTTTAATTATGAGAACTATCAATTGGTCTTATCAATCATCAACTGGGAAATCCACGTTTACATCATTTCGACCTTCTGAAAAAGAGAAATACTCACCAAGACTCACCTCTTCAGGTAGAAGGTGAGCCTTCTATGAGCATGTGCACGGGAGAACACACCTACCTACAATCAAAAAAATCTCTTAAATGTTTCCTTTTACAAGCCGGGACAAAGAACGCCAGAATTAAGCTGCTATAAACTAAAGATAATAGGCCAAATTTACATTTCTCAAACCCTCAGAACAATCATTTGTTGTGCAAACTGCATGCTTGACAAAGAGAATCCTATGGATGTAATACTGGCAGTGGTATCTGCTCCAGAAGGCATACGCATTTTCTCAAGAATCTCTCCAAATAACATGCTCAAAGCAAAAGCCTTTTCCACAAGGTCCATGCCATCCAAACTCAGCAGAAAGATTAGGGTGTCTAGAGATAAGGTTTTACTAGTACAACTCCTGATACACACCCCACGACCCTCATCAGGAGTTCAGGGAGTAAGAATCTGACTACAAAAAGTGATTTCACACATCTTGCAGTTCTACTCAGATCTGCATGCAAATTTGACACTTTTTGGAATCAGACAGATATGCAACACATTTTGGAGAACTTTAAGATCTCAAACAAAAAATAAGATTCAGCTAATCACACACTACTTTCTCTGCAAAAGGCAGAAATTAAGGAGCTTTATTCTGGTTTGCTCAAGACACGAGGCTTACATAATTATGCCTTTTTTTTTTTTTTCTTTCTTCTCCCTTTGGAACCTATTGGCTGATTTCAACTAAATTTTAGAAGAGTGGGGTCATAAAGGATTTCCTATAGACCTTGTAAAAGGTAGCAGAAAGGTAAATACAATGCTCCTTTTGAAGGGCAACACTACAGTGTGGCTTAACAGCCAGATTGGCCTGCCATCCAGTTAGTGCGCACACATACACACAGATTCTTTGGAGCTAAATCCAACGTAAGAGGACTGTCGGTTGCCCATTGGAGTTCAGGGGGCAGTGAAGGAAGACAAGTGCAAAGTGAGAAAGCTAACGTGTACAGGAATCAGTTTGAAACTCTACAAAAGGAATGATGATGGACACTAGAGTAATGGCACTGCTACAAAGGAGAGAAGCCACAAGACATTTGTAGGCAAACTAGGATTAGGATATCAATCTGGAGAAAATAAAAATGGCTTTGTTCTATCACTTATGGAACAAGCTACTAAATTTAATTGTTAACATATAATTCAGTAACACTGACAAAATAGTCTGAATTTCATTAAACTTTAAGCCACTGCATGTAAGGAAACACTGCTGAGTTGAACTGGAGCAGGCATTAGCATTTTGCAACATGTGGCAAGGTTTTCAAGAAAGTAAAAGCCTACATGAACCTTGTGATTATAAACAGCTTTAACTACTTACAAGAGGTCACCACCTATTTTTTAATTATCTTAGTCCTGCTAGCTTGAAAAAAGACATTCATCCAGTGCTCCAGTCATCATACTTTAAAAATACCTGCACTATCAGCGAACACATTTGCCTACTGAGAAACACTATCCTTGTTCCATCTCCTGTGGAACACGAAGTGCTAATGGGAAGCAGGAATGAATCAAGATGCTGGATTAGCCTGCAGGTCAAAAGATCCTAATACTATAGAAGACAAATGGTAGGCTGATTCCAGAGCTGCAAACTCTACTAAAAGGCTGGTGACACCTACTGAAAGAGAGCATCCCTAACAGATCCTCAAAAAGACAGGAATGCAGAAAATAACAGCATTTCCTCTCACTCTTCAAAAAGCTATTGAAACATGAATCAATTGTATGCCCGTTGAGGCATAGAAATCTAACCCTGCTCCACTGTGCATATACATTATGATACTGCCTTATTAGGTGATTATACATCTTTTTTCCCATGGGACCTTTGAGTTCTGAGAGAGGGGGGAAATCGTGCTGAATAGTAAGATCTGGCCGAGATTCAGATATTTTGGAGAATGCCAGTTTACAACCAAAAAATTGTATTCCAACTTTTGGCCAGAGATCAAGATGCCCCTGGATTTGGTACGGTGGATATGGAGTATCCACTTAGATACATCTTACGACACCTGTTCAGCAGACAGCCCAGGCTGCAAGAGAGACAACCTTCAGCATGATCAGCTTCAGCAGCTGGACACAAAAGCTCACCAGTAATGGAGAGAGGCAAAATCCAGAATGTAGGCAACAAGAAAAGCTCTCAGCAGTCTGACTGACAGAGCCTTTCCTTTGATATTTTAACCTGGTAGCCTCAGTACTGTGAGGAGTTTTGCTTCTGGGATCTTTGGCAGTTAAAAAAAAAATGTAAAACGACCCATGCAAGTTAGACATTTTGCCTCTGAATCTATATGTTGAATGGTGCTTACACACTGAGTCAGCATTTAATACTTGGGCTAACATTTTTTAAGTTTCTGAACTGGTCAATTAAAGATTCTGAACATACAGCCATTCACATTACACTCCCACATTAATACCAAGCAGCAGATCCAGAGACCACTAAGATTAAAGAACAAGCAAACAAACAAAAAACTTCAGTGATTTTATGGGATATGGATATGGCCTTGAGAGATGTTTACAAGAAAAATATCTGACCATACAAACATACAATCACAGCAAAACTTCTCATAGGAACTGATGTTTTCTTAGATAGGCCAAAAAATTCTTTATATCCATATTCTGCCAAAGGCATCCACCACACATTAGAGCTCTGTAGTGAGTACTATCCACACAGGTGTAAGTTTCTGGGGGCAATATTAGGATTCTCATCACCAGAAAAACATTAATTACATATAGAGGCAGAAGATGGAAGGCTAGCTAGAAGCCTTACTATTTGAGTGTATGCAGTTTAAGATCCAATCAAATGCATAAAATGCTACGTCACCAAGAAAGTCCATTAAAAGGCAGCCCATGCAGCAGCAGTTGATAAACTGGAAAATTCCAATACTCATTGTAACAACTTCATCTGAAACACCTAGAGATAAAAGTAAATAAACAGCTCAGCTCCCAACTTGTCAGCTTTTCTGCCAAATTTATACCCTGTATTTCAGTGTGAAAAAAATCTTTCTTTACAGCCACATTTGTTTCAGAGAACTTTACTCCCAACGTTGTAATTTCAGTATAGTAACTACAAACCACATAATCTCTGCACTGAGAGATTGCCAGTCATAGCTAAATTACTGAGTCACTGACCTGAACACTATCTTGTGTTCTCTTCTTGCTTTATTCAATTTATTACAAGGAAACTCAGAAAGAGGTCTTTCATTAGCCCAACAAGACAAAAATAAGTTATCTTGAGCATAATAATTGAAGTGTGTTGTTTCCCCTCTTAGTTAAACACTTTCATTTAAAAAGACACTCACATTCATTTGCATGTAAAAACCACGTAAAGTCAATTACATAGATGAGAAACTGCGCACTCGAGCAAAACAAAAAAACAAACACCCCCGAAGACTCCAAAGCGTTCTTAACTAAGTTACAATGCATGACTCCAAACAGAATCTTTTTGTTTCTGCTTTTGCTTTTCCCTGAGTAATGACATACAGCTGTATTTACGCTGCTGAATATTTACGTAAAATGTGCCTGCAACCTATGTAAGATAAGTAATGCATTTTGTTGTTGGAACATTAATTTTTGGCTTTTCTGACCTGTGCATTCAAAACGTTCCGCCTTAATATCCCCATCATTTTCTTTGCCCTGAATATCTGAGCACACAGACTGCAGAACTGTTTCGTGTTTGCAATGCTAGAATTCCTAGCTGTGCTTTGATCATGGCCCAGTGAGTGGTAATTTTCTACCTTGAGCATGTCAGCCTAATAAAATGAACAAACTGTTCCCAGTCCCAGAGATTTAAAAACAAAAAATCCACAGTTGCCAAAGTTATCTGCTTCTTATCAAGATCCACGTTTGGCACCAGATGCATTTGATTCATTCATCATTGTCAATGCACTCACACACTAATTATTTCAAATTGTTTCCTCAGGCAGAGGTCTAGGACAAATGCAAGCAAGCCAAAAATAGCAGTTATGAATAATTATGCATAATTTACCTCAAGGCCTGGACCAGTCTATCATTAAAACTTCTTGCCACCTGTGATCCAGGCTAATTGTGGACTTTAAATTAGTTCAAGATTACTTTTTTTTTTAATAAAATGCCAACATTTAACCTTTCTATTAGTAGTTTTCTGATGCTTTAAACATTTCCAATAAAATCCCCTTTCCCTTCTTTTTTTAACAATGCATTTGTATTTCACAACCCAACAAGAAGTTTGCTAACAGGAAAAACTTCAGAGACAAGGTGAACACATGCAACCTAACTGTATGACTGCAGAACAAGTTTCTTTAGAAAAGCACCATTCCTCCTCCTCAACCTCAAAGTAAATTCTGATGCTCCAAAACTAAAAGCTGTTTCAGTGCCTGGAACTTTCTCTATTAGAGTTCTAAGTCCTTATGGAGAAAAGAAGAAAACTTTCATAACATTGACAGTTGTTTAACAACAACAACAAATTGATAACACACTTGCTCCTGCAAATTCAGAAGTATCTGAAGTATCAGAAGTTTAATTCTACAGATAGCAAACTGGTTAATTTTGATGGGATCCAAAGAGGTAAACAATGCAGATGTAGAAGGTTTTGCAGAACTACAGTCTCATTTCATTCATCATAGTGATTGTACCTTCTACACTGTTGTGTTGATTTAAGTATTAACATTAAAGGTTTAAAATAAGAACAGCTGAAAGAAAGAAAACCCACCCTAAAGACTTTCAAGAGAAGATACATGTATCATACAAAAAACTAAGTGTACATACCACTGATAATTCCTAAAAAATACTCCAGTTTGGGAACACAGTACAGATGTTTCACTTTAAGAGACAACCGAAAACATTTAACAGTTGCCAGAGCTATCAATGCACAAATTACAAGTGTTGCTTACTCAGGGAAAACCATCTATGAATTCCTCAATTCAGGTATGAATACACAAACATCAGATCTCTAAATGATGATAAATACTCCACTATTCATATAGGTGTAAGACATGCAGTCTTACCAGTCCAGCTAAATTCTGAAGTCATTTAGCTAAGAATATACTCATGTTCTTTCCTGATTCAAGAAAAAAAAAATAAATCAGAAACCAATTTTTTTAAAAGTTCACATTCAGTAACAAAACATATTATCAAAAAGGAAACAGAAGAAAACATGAATTCAAGCTGTCTTCTGGATAGTCACTTAAAACACTAAATATAAATAGCTCTTCTATTAAAACCTAAGATATTAATGGATTAAGTTTACATGGTCTGATCAGTTCTAAAGCTGACACACAATCCTGCATCATCAACAGACTTTTGACAGCAGATGGAGCAAGCTAATGTGTTTTAAGTTAGAGCTTACCAAGTTTCCTAAACAGGAGAAGAAAAAACAAAGCTTGCAGTGCAAATCTTTTGAGTATCAGATGCCTTGACATCTCTACCTGATTTAGAAAGACAGCTGCATTGGGGTTTTTTTTACCACATTATTTTGTATTAGGGCATCTCCTGCTGAACTGTACAGAGCAAACTGTGTATTTCTAACCCTCAGATAAAGTAAACTGAAAAAGGATGAAAAAGTGAATGCTGAAGAATGCATATGGAAAAGGAAAGAACACAAATCCAGTTCCTCTACAGGTTATCATTGTGCCCACCATGTTATTAAAGTCTCTTGTGTATATAGTTGATACAACTTGTTTGACAATTGAGGTATAAAGTTATTATTATCAAAATATTTTCTATCAGAAAATAACATCCAGGAACTTTCATTTCCATATCTTGCTATCTTGCCTACATCATGGCCCAATTCCTAGGAACATCTGCAATTTTACATACCAAATTTCCTGCTGCTGAGAGAGAAGATGCTAATATCTGATCTCAATTCTATGTTGAATATAGTTGTGGCCAGTTTACTATTATGGATCTTATACTATTGACATTCATTATTTACCAGTCTACTTGTGTTTGCTTTACAATTTGTAGAATAGATATCTCCAAATTCTTCAGGACTGAATTAATGGAACCATGATGGACTAAGTTTTAGGAATCATGTGACCTTTTTTTACTTTCATTTTCCATAAAGAGGAAAAAAAAGCATAAACTCATCTTTCAGCTGTTTTCTGTCCACTACACATACCTCCAATGTGAGATATAAACTGCTAAATGCTCCTCAAAGCAAATTTATTTTTATTATGAACAACTAGAAACCTTTGTCATTGGCAAAGTTTTCAAAACAACTAGTTCCAACAGGTAGTATAAATATCAGTAATCATGATTTTTTTTCCTGCCACCATACACAAAGTTTACAATTGATGGATACATAAAGAAACTAGAGTTTTAGTAGTATATACAACAGATGAATTAATATTAATTTTTAAAAGTCATGGAATGCAGTTTAGAAACATCTGCATGTTAATCACTCAACCAATACAAAAAATAAAAGGTGTTTAGAAGGAACTAACTTTGTTTTCTCTTTGTCACTTTGTGATTTTAAAGTGGCAAAACCAAATGAAAATATACAATTTTCATAAAATGAAATAATTACAAAGTCGATTGGACAATAACTAACATTTATGTTGAAATCAGTTATTTAAATCTTACTGGCCTAATCTGCTTCTCTATAAGGAATTACATTTTTTAAACTGCAGGGTTAAGATTATAGTGCACATTATTTTAAAATGTTTACGAAAACCATTAATGAAATTTCCTGTTCTTCTCCGAGTCAAGTACATTGGAGTCACAGTTGTCAAAGCCCAAACTTAGAAGGGTTCTCATGTCCCCTGTATGAGGATTTCCTTTGACAATATCAAAATATGAAACAGTTATTTTTCCTGCAAGTGATACACAGCACCTGGTATTCCTGCTTACTGTATAAATCAAAGTGTTTTCCCTCTTTTACTATCTCCATATTTCTAATTTATCACAGTTCAGTGTAACTTCAGCTTTGTGTACAAATTGGATGCAAGCAATTAATAAATCATTAATAAACTAGCACTTTCAAGGAGAACTATTTCCATTACTCTGGATTCATTCAAGCAGTCCTTTTGCAATCACTGTTAATTCACACATTCCCATTCTCATAAAGAGTCACCTGATCACTTACTTATTATGGGCAAAAAACTTTTTAGATTACTTCAAACGATACCTATGCTTCCATCAGTTCAAAACTAGGACACTGACGAGTATGTTTGCTTTTTAGTACCAACAACAGAAAGGGATCAACAATGGCAGAGAACCCAAAGGAAAAAACAGAAATGGAAATTGTGTAGACTAATGCAAGAAACAGGAGTTAGAACACTATGTATTTTTGCTAAACTGTGCAAACCCAAAACAGCTATTTACCCATAACAACTATTTAAAGAGCAAAAAAGTACAAAAGGACTTATTTCATGTGATTCACCAAGGTAAAATTCAAAAAGCACTCATAAAAAAGCAATACTGTTAAGAAATAGGAGACTGATTATTAGCATATAATTCATAAGAGCAAGAGATATAAAGCAGGCTGCAGAAAGATCTCCCAGGGAAACCCCATTAGCTGGAATTTTAAAAGTAGGCTGAACATCATATGAGAACACATACTTCAGGGACAGAACCTGCTCATCTAGGGGATGGAAAGATGCCCTTTCAGGTGTCTTACTTTCCCAGTTTAGTTGGATTTATTTGCTTCTTTGTGTGACACCTAGTTAGAAGGTCGGAAATGAGAAAAGTACTGAGAAGAAAGTGAAGCAGCAAGACCACGTGCACTTCAAAGAACAGAGAATAGCCCAAATTAGGTTTCAACAAATAGCTTATTCCAGCATGTTTACATACTGGTTGCTAAACAGAGCAACTAAGGAAAGGAAAATCTTTTTTATTGCAGTTACATACTATAAATCCCTGTTCTTATAAAAAAAAAAAAAAAAAGCTAGAAAAATGTAATACCATAAAAAAGCACCTCCTGACCGCAATTCTTAGAGTCCTATTAGCTTCTCTCCAAGAAGCACAATATAGCAAGATTTAATTAGTTAAGGTGGACTACTGAAAATGTAGCTGTTAATAAAATTTCCACTAATCTTACAGATATTGCTGCAGCAGCTCTATGACTAATAAGGTGAAACTATTAGTTACCAGTCCTTAGGGGGGATAGTTTTGACACTTGTTTGCACTCTCCCCTCCCAGGGTGAGGGTCCAGAAGGTGGAAAACCCAGTTATGGCCTCAGTTATTTTAACTCTTTTCTACCTGTAGCGTTCTTTTAAACATTTTATGTATCAGGTAACACGAGAGAGACGCAAAGGTAAATTGAAGAGATACATATTCTATACTGTTACTTTCTACAGGAGTATTGAAATACAACTCTGCTACTTCAAGTACTAGCTACTCTATCAGGTGTTTCAGGAACAGCTCAGTGAAATACTTTGCTGTTGATCCAAGCACAAACACTCCTAGGATTCTAACTTACAAGGGTCTCACACTGTTCCTGTGGTACATTGCTCCTGTGGTAGCATATTGGACAAAATCTCCATGGTAAGGCACGGTACGGTGCTTCCTGCTCTTCTGTATTTAAAGCACATTTCACCTAGTTACAAAATTCTGACATCTCCAAGCCCAAAGGAAAGGGGAAGATAAAAAAAAGTAATGAGTCTTGTACTGGCCTCTAAAAAGTTCATCTGTTTCTGATCCACCTGTTCCCTTTCAATCTGAGCCTCTTATAGTCCTCTCAGTGCTCATTTTTAGTACAAGAGTTACCTACAAATATTTTAGCCTTGTTTCCTCACATCCAGATATTATTTAGGAACTAATGTAATCTTACCATAAAACAGATTAATACAATAAATTATACTAGGAACTTCACTATAGCATCACAGTGGCCTTAAAAAAACTACTCTCAGTGAATTTCACCATAATAAATACATTTGGTTTTTCAACTACGGTGGCATGATACTGCTGGATTATTTTTTCGCATATGCCTCAATTTTTTTCTCTAGACAATGCTGCTCTCGAGGCTTTATTTCATGTCTCTTCAATGCTACACCCTCAAATTATTTGTCACAAAACATCTGCTTTGAGTAAACTAATATTTATAGAAAAAAGAACGTTACGTTCACTGCATTTGCACAAGCAGGCTAAAAACAACAGCACAATGAAGTATCAGGTATTTATGACAACCTGTGGAACAAATTCAGAGATGCTGTGAACTACAGTGTCAGTTACATGTAGTGAAATACATACAATTCAGGGTGAAAAAAACTGGCTGATGTTAAGAAATAAAAAGACAGACTAACACACACACCAGCACCATCACACACACACACAAAAGAAAACCAAACCCAAACAAACAACAACAAACCACCACCAAAAACCTGGAGGGCTGTTTTATTTCATGACTGTAAAACAGTCTGCAATTCAGTTTTCTGGGAAAGCCTGGAAAACTCTGCATATCACTGCTGCCTCTATTTACCATGGTCACGGACACAAACGTATCTAAAGACTGCCTTAGGAGAAGACTAAGGAAGTTTATTTCAGCATTCTAGACCACTGTAGAAGTGCAGAGAGTCAAAGAATACTGGAGAAAGTAACAAAGCCCTCTCTATCACTCAAATGCAAAATTTGTCAGTGTTTGACCTTCAATTGTTCCAAGTTTTTTCTTCTTTATCTGCAAACTAATTTTCCAGTTTCATTTTTCCATATCCAGGCTGCAGTTCCCGAGTACAGTAAATCTCTCTCTTTTTTTTTAAACATATAATCTCTTTTAATATCCTGTGCTTTCTTATCACACTGCAGTCCTCACCTGCAATATATTATCCATAAATTTTCCAAATAATATAAGCTTTAACAGCTATGGATGTGATTGAAATACGTTAAACATTTTGCTCTTACAAAAATATTCTACAGAGGTCCACATTCATTCTTTACACCTAAATAGTATCTGGGTTATGCAAATTTAAGAACAACAAGAAAATTATTTTAGTCTCTAAGTCATAAAAGACACAACATCAAAGATGATAATTTTTTCTGGTTTCCTCTGATTTATGATATACAGTTACTTGACCATGAAAGGATATGGATAAGCATTTTAAATCAAGGAAGTATAATTAAAATGCTAAAGCTCAAAAATGTGATGTGTCATTGTGACGGCTGATAAATGTATCAGTCACAAACATATCATGTGTGCATGGCATACAGATCACATAGCACAAATGAAAACCCAATTTAAATATGCTTTTGTTGAGGAATGCAAAGTGTTACATAATATTGTTTAAAAAATGGACAGCAATTCTCAATCCTCCATGATAAAACGCAGTTCTTTCTAAAATGACCCAAATCACCCACTGAACTTCTTAATTTTTTCTATTTTTTTCAGCTTTTTCTGAGATAATTCCATCAAACTCAAACACTTGTATTTGCTGAACTAAAACTCTGCTTTGAGTCAATCACAGCTAAGCTTATACCCACTGAAACAGTGCAATGTCTCTGGAAAACTGCAACTTATTTTTCATTCCCCCAGCTTCCATGTACCATAGTATTCCATCTACATAATGGAGTCAAATGATCCCAATTCAGATCCTCGCATATGTGGATTTTGCTGCAAGTTGCACTTTCAAGGAGGGAGTGCCTAAGGGGATACAGCTCACACAAGAAGTTTCACACCTGTTAGTGAGCCTATTGAAGCATCGTCAAACTATGGTTTATAGTTCATTTTAAACAACAAAGCCTACATGACGCTCTTTGCTGGTAACTAATTTACTATTTAAAAATACTACCACAATAAAGCATTATCTTGTAGTTTAGAATGTATCAAACCATATAAACAGAAGATTAAAGAACTTCTGCTCAAAATTATAGGCATTATAGAATATCCATAAATCAAGTCCAGGGATTGGACTTATAACAACAGTTACACAGGTTACTGATCTCCAAACCTCAAGACTCTTCAGATTTTTGAGACATGCTTAATGATATAATAAAAATCACAATTCAAAGTTTAAGAGCTCAGATGAAAACTTCATACCCAAATAATTTTACTTCCTGTACCATTTGTTTAATTTTAAATTTTATTTTATACTGCAGCAACTCATACAAATCATCATCAAGAAACATAAAACTACTTTCTTATTAAAAATTTTTTATTCACCTTCTCATACCTTCAAAAATCCTGGGTTTTTGTGGTTTTTTTTTTTCTGCCAGTCCCTGGCAGGCTTTTTTTTTCTCTTAAAAGAAAACATATTTTATCTTGTTATTTAGCACTAAATAACACAGATTACTATCTTCATTTCAGAAACCAGCAATACTTCTTATTAAAAAAACCTATGTGCCAATGCCTAAAAAAAAAAAAAGAGGCAGTCGGTGAATGATGTTCAATCAAAAATCAAACCTGTAAAGTTAGACTGACACAAATATGTATCATAACAACAGCAAAAATTCATTAACTTACAATTCTAGCTGCTATTATATTTTTAGCCACTTAGACTTAGTGATTGTCTAAGAAGAAAATGTTATTTCATTAACAGTACTCTAAAATAAGCATTTATTCTGGTTATATAGTGATATAACCACAGCATATAAGAGCTGTTCCTCTGAAATCACCACACTAATGCTATGGTAAAAGGTAGTAAAATTGAGATCAGACTTGCACCCAAAGAATTTCCTATTAATATTTAAAACAACAAAGAAGGGAAAAAAATACAAATCACTAAACCATGCACACACACACACGTTCAAAACTCTTCAGACACCATGATTATAGCTGCTATTGAAATTACACTGCAGCCCTCTGTGCAGCTCATTGCAAATTGCCTGTCAGTCACAGGCACGCTCTGTTCTCATGCCTTTCAGATCATAAATGGATTTACTTTAACACCAATGGAAGTCTCAATGCTGAGTTCACAGAATGGTTGGTGAAACTAGTTCCATATACTAACCTTTAGTAAGACCAGAACCTAAATGAGAACCATTCTGTAGTATATTGAATGAATTCCGATTTGAGCTGTTAAGTTGATGTCACATGTCACTACCAGTTACTAGTGTAGAACAGTAATAGCTCCTTCTTTTCCCTCAAGAAATATTGAGATGCATTACTACATCCTACTCCTAAAAATTAGGATTTAATAGACAATTAAAATGAAGTTGCATGATCAGAAATACCATGAATCTAAGCTTGACAAAATTATTTTTTTTTTGCCATTGCACACCATATTCCTACATCTCACCTGAAACTGTTATGTAGGCTGAAATGTCCATTATTTCTAGTAAGAAAGTCCAGCCATTAAAGGATTTTGTACAATATGCAACTGCTTTCCTTTACACTTGTAACAGATAGGGTGGTTTTTCTATTTCTCTATGAAAGTGATACTTGGGAGACATATATATGGCTACTCCTTGCAGCCAGCCTTTAAAGCAGATCTGAATGGATCAGCGGAATACCCAAAAGCTCTGAAGAACATCTACAACGGTTTTCCTACGCCTACAAGCACTGAGTAGCCAGAGGTAGTATCATGAAAAACTGACATTAAACTGAACACTGTATTCATGTCTAAATGCTGCCTATGCGGCAACTTAAATTCCAAAGTCTTTAAAATAAATCACATCTATGTGGTTTGATGACTTTTCAAAGAAATCATTTGGAACTATTCAGAGCTATGGAACAAAGGCAATAGAACTGAGGAAGGCAAATTAGAGAATATAGAGCAAGTAAATTGGTACAAAGAGGAATTTATTGCCTTGACTTCAACTATGCATACATGAGAGACTTTTATACATATAATCACCCAGTAAGTCATATTTTGTTATGCAGAATTCTGAAGCAAGGCATTTAATGAAGACTTAATTTCTCAAATGTAAATTTGGACAAAAATCGTCCAGATCAAAACCATCTAATGCCAGTGAAACCAAGTAATTTTTTCAAAACAGTAAGGAGAACAAGATTAGAATGCTTGCTTCTCCTTCATATTAAGAAATAAAAAAGCAGGAAGTAGAGCTATAAGGAATAACCTTTAACTTTAAAAGTGATAAGAAAGCAGTCAAACTCTGGAAATCCCATTGCACTTTGCCAATATGTTGCAGTACAAGATCAATGACTATCAAGTTAATTTCACATTCACTCTTGTACCATAAATCATAAAGAACTTGATATCAATACAAGGATCCGGTCTATGGCCTTCATTTGAATTACACTTAATTCTTTCAATACTTAATGCTTTCTTTGGGAATGGTAAGGGTTTTTTGGTTTATAGGCTTTGGTTGGTTGGTGGTTTTTTCCAGTAAAATAAAAATCTGATTTCCAAGACTTGACAGTGTTTCCTTCAGTTCACATTCGCTCCACTCTTATATACCAGCACACTGCTGAGCACTCTAGCTTCTAGCATAATAAACATTAGTTTTTGAAAAAGTATGCATACTTCATGCTCTTCCAGGGAATAATTTTTTAAATAAGTTTGTATACGCTTAAAAAAAACATGGACGTGTTTGCCTGATAAGAAGACAAGATTTGTATAGCAGAGTCTAATGGTGAAAAACCTTGATCTGTGAGAGATTACTGTGTTTAGTGTCATATAATTCAGTTCATAATTTAGAAGCTATAACTATGCCCCCAGAGTAGGGGAGGGTGGGATGTTACTGTTTTTTTTGTTTTTTTTTTAAAAAAAAACACTGGCAACAGCTCAGTGATTTCCAGTGGGAAATTCTTAATAGGAAAGTAGAGCTAGCATGTTGGCATATGACACCAAGCACCAAAAGGTCAGTTGATCAGCAGCAAATACTTTGGAACACCAAACTTCTGTCATGGTGATTCATATTCATAAGTCATATTCAAATACTTTCTTTCCCCATTATGGATTTAATCAAATTACTGAAACAAGTAGTACAGTCACCATAAAGCTTACCAGTATTTCCAGAGCTGAAAATTAAAATGCTGTATGTAGAGATGTCCTTTGCCATCTGGTAGCAGATGTCAGGACTTTTTGTACTGGCTGCCAGTCACGTGAATCAGCAACTTGGACAATAGCTTTTTATTTCACGCTTACACTACTAGAACACTGGTATTTACAAACAGCACAAAGACTATATCTTCTGATATGGATCACTTTCAAAATACAAATGAGAGGCAAAAAACTGTTCATGAAAGAAATTCACAAAAGCGTTTTGGAATGGTGTAGGAGGTCTTACAGTTGCTGGTGTTTTTTCAATTATTCTCTTCATTAAGCAACAAAGAAACAACAGACTTGTAAAAACAGAGCAACGCCAACTGTTTTAAAGCCACTGGTAAACTTTTAAAAGCACTGAGTCTTAACGTTAAAATTCAGAGCTGATGGTATTTTTTTTTCCTCTTTTTATCAACTAAATCAAATTCTAAATGGATTACACAAGGGCGATTATGATTTGGGGGAGGCATTACTCAACAGCATCCTGCTGCCTGCCCACCTTCTGGTCTCCCACTCCTACCCCCCAACACTCCATAGTTACTTTACAGGTCCAGCAAAAGGATTCAGCAACTACTCAGAGAGTAACACCCCAGTGATACAACGTGAAACTGTCTACAGTTCCTGTCAGAATTACAGACAGTTGCTATGGGACGAGTCACTGCTTTGAGAGCAGCCCATTGCTCACCTTCACCTTTCAGGTGAACACTTAATCTGTAAACCACATGGCTCTCTTTCTTACTTTACACCTTGCTCATACACAGCTATGTATTTTAAAGATTGTATCCTTAATTCTTCTTTTTTCTCCCTCTTCCTGAATTTCCTCTCTAGCTTTTCTTCTCCTTAGTTCAATCTTCTGTGCAAATATGCTGTAAATGTCTATTACATTGTTAGCTACTGTCTTCACCCATATCCCTGTTCCTTTCAGTGCACAAAATGTCAGATGTCACCAGCCCTCCCCCCAATACTAGCCATTCCGACTCTCAGTTAGCCCAGTATGATCTTTCTTGCTTTATTCTTGGTTTACACATTTTTAGAGATTTGTGGACATCAAACAATACTTTAATCTAATTTGGGGTTTATGCAAATTCCACAATAATTAAATTATTCTGAGTTATTTGTAAGATTCTTCACTTTTTTTATTAGCCCATTCTCTCTCAGATAATACAATGTCTGTATTACTTATTTTGAACTTTTGGCATTTTTACTTTATTATCATTTTAATATTGCCATTAACCATGCCATAACCTTTTCCAGTTGCCTACTATACTATATACGTTGCTCACAACAGCCACCAGTGATTGCTTATTGCACTTCAGTATTCATTCTCTCTTCACAACAAAGGCATTTATGGCTGTTTTGAATGAATGATTTCTCTTCAGACATTTATTTCATCTCTGTCCTTTCCAGCCATGACTGTATCCCACTGAATGACTGGCACAAAATGTGGTACCAAAATAGACCAGTTTATATTCATTTCAGTTCATCACATCTACAAAACACTACTTACCTTTAGGATGACAGAAGTATGGGGGGGATGAGGGGGGGACGGACGACCAAAAAAGATCCCAAAAAAAGACTACATTAACTAGTCCCTAACTAGTCTCTTTGTGCAGTGCAGGAGCATTACTTTCATGAAGCCATATTTTGCTCTTAGTTACAATGTAAATCCAGCAGAATTCCTATGTCTAAAATGGGTTCACAGGTAGGTTAATAACAACTTTAATACACTATGGACCCTAGAACGCTGTCCAGCCTTCACTTTGTCCCGAGTGACAAACTTGCTATGATAAAAGGGATTTTGTCTCCGGCTAAGAACTAAGTTTAGGAAATTTAGCAGGGTAACTCTTCAGACATCCTTTACATTTTTCTTCTGTTTTTCTAAACCTTTTCAACTACTCCATATTTTAAAAGCATTCAGGTGGGAAGTAACTATGTCAGCTACAGTAAGGGTTCTGATGTTCATCATTAGGAAGCAGAGACCACCTAACATCATCTTGTCATAAAGATAAAAAGGTTTGCATCATACATATATATATATATATATACATACTGAGAAGCAGTTTGTTACTCCCCACCTCTGTCTCCAGTATTTTACTCACTTTGTTCTAAATCATTAATAGCAGATATTGCAGAAAGTGGTGTTCTTGCATGATTTTCAAATATTGTCAATACCCAATGCAATTTTTTACTAAGATGCAGAATCTCATTTCAGTGGAAAACACAGTGATCATGAACATATATCCCTGGGTCACTTCTCTCAAATGCAGAATCACATGCTTGAGATTTTCTAAAGGATAACATCGACTTTCAAACATACACATACTTCTAAGGCTTTTAAAATTCTATTCACACATTATGGTTTTATGCAACAAAACAGAAATGTACATCCTGTGTGGGGTCATACCTCTCACTCACTATTGCATCTCACATACCGCACTTCAGAAGCCCTCCAACATCAAAGGAAACTTGCCAGAGCAAGTAATTCCTATGCATGAGAGAACTAAGGAAGCCTGGCTTCATACAAGATTTTTATCTGGTGCTCATGTGACTTTAGGTTTAGGGATGCAGAGCTTTATCTAAACGATTTTCCTGAGCTGGACTTTTATAATGTCTGTCCTCCACGTAGATACTGCAATGGTTAGTAACTACAGCTTGAGTGGGACTACTTAACAGAAGATTAAGCCCTTTTTATGTGAAATGTAGGAATTTAGTATGTTCAAGACCTATTCTGCCTGCCCCCCTCCAGTCAAACGTGGCTGAAATCAGAGTTATTAGGAATGGATGAAAAATAATGGAATTTATATCAGGATTACTGAAACCTATTTCCTTAATAGATCAAGCTAACATGGCAGGATTCAATTCTAATTTTGCAACTGTGTAAATGGCCATTTTTTTCCAATTACATACTATCATCATTTTTAGCAATACAATGTACAAGAGCATGTACCTGTATACACATATTTTCCAGAGAAGTTTAGCAATGCCACAGTTGACAAACACCCTTGCACTGACAACACACTTTACGGGGTCTTTCAACCTTTGACAGGTCACCAAATCAACTCAAGAATATTTACATTTTAAAAGAATAGCTGAGGTATAAGGCAATATATATTACATTCTTCCAGAACACTCAACTTTGAGTACACACAGAGTTAATTCTGCACAGTCCATAGCAGAGCACTGGACAAGACCTCTACACTATTCCCATCCTACAGGGGCTTCAGTGCTCCATGCCTGGCACTCAATTATATCCAGCAAACTCTTCCCATGCAGTTGGTAGAATCTCACTGCATATAACAAGAGTAAACAACAGGACCAAAGCATTCACTGGCAAGAAATGCAGACAGGAAGTTTGGTCTGTTCTTCCTGTAATGGTAAAGGGGGGAAATTTAGCAGTAAAAAGATAAGCTGAATGAAATGCTATCATTCTAAGTTCTATTTTTTCCTTTCCCTCCCTCTTTTTTTTATTTTATAAAAATGTTTTGGTTTTTCTTTGTTTTGTTTGTTTGTTTTTTAAAAAAGGAAAAGAAATTATAAGCAGACTCTTTCTCATCCATTTCCTAGGTCTTTCCTGGATTAGTACCTTTTGCAGAATTTGAACAGGCAAATAAAAGGAAAAAAACTTGTAAAGTTTTTATTCAAAATCTCTGTTTTACAGAGGATTGCAAAAGAAAAACTTGAACCTGTGTGTTTAAATCAATTGTTCTAAAGAAGGCACAACCAAATAGAAAAAAAAAATAAAACAGTGCCCTAGTTACTAAACAAACTTGATTTCTAAATAAAACACATTGCAAGTGGCCATGCCAAAACTTGTTTACATTTGGTCACAGCACTGCCTTTAACTCAACTAGTAAACTAGGTTAAACAAACCTACATCACATTTGACCAGTGTTTGTAAATACCTTTAATATGCACCAGTTACAATGCATCTGGTTTAAAAAAGTTCACTTCCAAACATGTCAGAAACAATTAAATATACACTTTGTATTTAACATAAAATAAGATGGCAGACATAACCCTCCAAACTTTTGTACACCAGTCACTGCAAGAGTGTAAGAGCACATCTTCAGTTCAGATACTTCCTTGCCCTACTGTTGAATTATTTTAATTTTTAAAAGGACATAAACACAGATTATATACTTAATACAGATTATATGCTCAATAACAGATTGCATTACATTTTCACACCTCCTATATGAAGACCTGCCATTCTTCAGAATAAACTACAACTCCCAGTCAAGTGAAAGTATTTTCTTCAGTGAGTCCTCAAAGTTACCACATTTCAATATACATAACACAAATTGCGGACCTCTGTTTTGTGTCTCTATTAATAGCGGTTTAATCAAGTAAATTAGCTCTATGAGTTCAATGCTGCCCTCCACCTTCTAAACCAAGACATTGCATTAGTGCAGTCACATGCAACAATTGAATTTTCAAGATACAGTAAGCCACATATCTATTACTTTTCCTAAAATCTTAAAAAAACCCCAACATTCAGCATACACTTTATATTTCCAAAATGTTCTCTATTCTTTCAGTTTCTGCTTACATTTATCAATACTTTAAAATAAAATCACAAACTCTTCAGGAACTAAGGAGTGGGGTAGTCTGCAATCCACCCTCTGCTGCAGCACAAGAGAGATAATGCACAGCCTTCTCTTAAAACACTATGTAAAATAAAGAGCTGAAAGTTCTGACATTCTGTCAGTGGCTTGTTCCAAGATTTGGGAACTGTTGTCTGTCCATCCAATCCCATCCTCTGTGCTTTAAAGCCAATACGTCTGTTTATTCACATGTGTACTTTGGAGATACTGCCACTTAGTTCCTGAACAGAGAATAACAATGCAGGAGTCCTGGTCCTAGCAAATCAGTCACATAGAGGGAAATTTTCCACCTGGGCTGCACATTTACTTTGTGCACTCCTTCACCATCCCTGCCTGTCCTTCATCCACATAGTACTTTTCAACCAATCTTACTAGCATTCACCTCTCTGGATGTTTTCATTGTAATAGGATGTTTTAATCTGAAAACCATTTACTTCTGAATATATGCTGCTGAATTACAGTGGCATCTGGAGCAGCACAGCTCAGCTTCTCCTCTAAAAATGTCTTCAGGCTAAACCACTTCTGCATAAATGCTCTACAGTTCAAACATTTATTACCAGGTTTCAGAGTAAAATTAAATTACCATCATGGATAAATTATGTTTATTAATAAACTGTCACAAAAATATTAGTGAAAGTTAAACAGGTTATACAAGGATATCACAGAACATAAATGCTCAAGTTCCAGTAGCAATGTTTGCTTTGCCAGGTTACACATCCCATAACTTTGATGGAATGCACTGCACATTATGTATCAAACTACATGGTCAGGAAGAAAATTAACTTCTGAAGTTCTGGTTGGGATTGTGATTTTGCACCAAGTCAAAAGTGAAAAAGCAAGAATCTTGTTTGTTTGAATTTCTAGCACAGATTTACACAGAGGTTCATGAAGTCAGAGTTTTGAACAGATGACAGGCACAAACAAAATTGCATCAAGTTCTGCAGTATGAAGGAAGGGAGCCAGAGTCACAGCGAAGCTAGGAGTTAACCCAAGCTCTCTCCCTCCGGCAGAAGTCAAAGAGTCCTGCCTTTTCTCTGGAACATGAAAGTTGTTGTGGCATCTTTATTCCCTACTATCACATGGAAAAGAACCTCCAAGTCGTCCAGACGGAAATCAGCATTAATAGATTCAAAATTAGTTTAAATCCAGGTTGCTTTCTGCAGATTTCAATCTTGATTCTTCACTTGCCCTCACACCTGAAACATACAGGCTTTGACTGTTCACTGTCCTTCTACCCAGAGTTCTCGTTTTCAGTTCAGCTGCTATTACTTCCTTAGCCATTTTTTTTGTGTCCTACTCACTCTCAGGAAAGGTGTTTGCCTTTTAAAAATAAATAAATAAATAAAGCAAAGCAAGAAAACATTCAAATCCAAAAAGCACTCCTGCTACCAGATCTTAAACAACTGTTAAGATTTTTTGCTATTATGGAAAAAGCTCTTCAGAAAAAGCCTTGAAAATATGCAGACTCTAGACAAACATGTCTTGCATTATAAGTGTTTCTGGATAGCAAGCTACTATACAACCAGACTTCTCATTTTTAGAAGCTGTGGAGAAGTAAGCCATACTATGCTGTTATCTTCTCTTTCTAAGAAATTTCAACTCCTCCAGAACCCCTTTAGCTTCTACTTGTCAAATCCCTGAGTGGTGAAAGGAATGCAAAATAAAATACGTTGCCTGTGAACTGTTTCTACACTGAAACACTTGATCAGTTACATAGATACAGTACCTACACTTCCACTTCATTCCCATTCTTCGATTTTTTCTGCCATCCTAGTAGAGGTTTTCCACATGTTTATACCCCCCAGTTAAGGAAGCTACTATGGCAATAAGCACGGCATAGTAACTTACAAGATCGCCAACACAGTTAGAGGACAAAAGCACATGATGTGAGGAAGGAGCACTTGTTCAGTTTTCTAAAATAAAAATGCTAAGGAGCAATCTAATTGCAACAACCTGAAAGGTACTTAACACAGCCAAACTCTCCTCAGTAGTGGCAGATGGTTTAACAAAACAGCCACAAACTGTGTCTTGAGAGATTCAGATTAGGTACCAGGCAGAATTTTGTCTACTAGAAGCCCGTGCAGTGCTGACATAGGCTGCCTAGAGATGCTGTGGTATCTCCATCCTCAGAGGTTTCCTAGACTCTGCTATCCAAAGCTGTAGGTGAGGATCTGATACAACTAATAGAACACTGACAACAGTTCCGCACTGAGCGGTAGACTGAGTGGACTAGAGGGCTTCTTTAACACTCTTCCAAACAACATTTTATGACTTCTCCGACAATCTGCATCTCTGAAACTAAGACACATATCAGTATCAGACTTTTTAAAAGATTCTAAGTGAAAAGTACATTCTGATTTATACCATACTGCAGCCTGATCCATAACCAGCACTAATGTTATCAACCTCTCCCATAAGTCATAATTTTTGGGCAACATCAGAACTTGAAGCATTATTTTTTTGTCAACATCAATGATAAAAAGTATGCACTAATGAAAGGACTGAGGTCAAAATCCAGCTGCAATGTTCTAAAATAAACAATTGATAAAGGATACAAAACCTGTAATTCCTACCATTCCCTAGCTTTTCTATACAGAAAGCATTGTAGGTGAATTTTGACATCCAATTTAGAAACTAAGCTCCAGCAACTGTCCTGTAAATTTAAGAGATCCACTTTGTGTTGAGGTCTTTATTTTCTTTAAAAATGTGAACATAGCACAATTCCAATTTTTTTCCCTGGAGTCTAACTAAAATCAATTGTCAGCCCCTTGAGGAAGGATGGCGTTGACTGCTCCTACTTGTCTAATGCAACAGCATGCAAACCACATAGCAGCACAGCCCTCAGCCATACGTACATGTGCTAACAGACAACTAGCAATCATTTTGTGTGTCTTAATTACACTTTGGGGCCTCTGGAAATCCAACAGCTGGAAATAAAGTTCTAGTCTGAGAGACATGGAGGAAAAGCAGGGCAAACTAACATACAGATGCAAGGACCAAACGTCACAGAGTGAAAATCATAGATTTCACCACCATATTATGTATAAGATAGTATCTGCAAACAGTCCAAAGAGCCCCTTAACCCCAGCATATCCTTCATAGAGCTCAATTACTGATTAAAAGCAGAACACAAGCATGAAACATGCATTTCACCATAACACCTTCCGCTCCAAACCAAATCAAGTACACCAAGAACTGAAATATCAACCGCTTGCTGTGTTCCGGATCTGGGCGGCATCCCTAAAAGGCAACCACAGCAGCTGCCTAAAAGGATGTGGCAAGCCTAACCATGCGGGAGCCAAAAGGTGCCGGCCATTAGCCCCAGCCACCACCCCCTGCCGTGCCCAGGGGCCCGAGCGCAGCTGGCAGGCACCGCCGCTGGCACAGCCCGCCTGAAGGAACAGCGCCACCTGCCGAGCCGCCCGCGCCGCTCCCAGCGACGGGACAGGACGGGACGGGCCGCGGGGAAAGGAGGACGGAGCGGGGAGGCCGGGGCCGCTTCGCTCGGAGCGAGCCGTGACCGCCGCGCCGCGCTGCGCTGGTGGGACCCTTTCGCCTTTGAATACCGCTCCTAACACCGGGAGGGCCGTATCAGAATGGCAAGGTGCTACCTCGACCATTGTCCTAGCGTCGTACCCTCTCCTCTAAGGTTTTTGACCCTTAGCCGAGGCAGCCCGCGGCCACTTGGGCTCCCACCGCCGGGCTGTGAGGGGAACAGTTGAGGAGGTTCAGGCGTCCCGCCGTACTCCTCCACTCCCTCCTTCAAATACGCACCTCCCAGATGGGCACCGCGGCGTCTGGGCTGAACCCCTGGTGGGCGTCTCCTCGCCCGGAGGCGCCCTTGCCCCCGGGGCAACCTGCCGCCCATGTCACGGCGACCCCTCGGAGCTGGCAAAAGGCCCTGAGCCCCGCCGGGGTGACGCTGAGGCGCGGGGGCCGCGGAACAGCCAGGCCTTGCGCGGGGCCGCCGCTCTAACGGCAGGCGTTCGCGCGGCCGTTTGGGCGTTAACGGCCCCCAGGCTCTGACAGGGAGGCAAGGAGCCGGCCCAGCGGCTGGGCAGGGAAGGGAAAGGAAGGCGCGGGGTCCCGCAGCCGGGCCGGCAGCCCCCGCACCTCCCGACACCGCTCGCCCTCGGGCAGGCGCAGGCCGCTGCTCCCCCACTGCGGCTTCCCGCGCGTTTTGGAAAGGCCCACAGGATGGCTCGGGAAATCACTCCGGAGAAGTTAAACTGTGCGAAATCAGGAAATTAATTAACAGCATCTTCAGGTTGTTTTCACGAACAGCTCTGAAAGACTGGACGGGGGGGAGGGTAAGCAACACGAGGGTCTCCTGCCTAGAAACTCCCGCATTCTCAGTCGCTCTATTTCGGTGCAACAGCCGGCAAGCCCTCACTGCACTCACACGCCTGCTTTCCAATACCTTTTTAAAAGAACGATTTTAAATTGTGCAAGAAAATACTACGCTACAGTGACCATTTCACACCGAATACTTTCAGAAATCGGGGGGGGGGGAGGGAAGGGGGAGCGTGGGGAACAACCAACCAACCAAAAAGAGCAAAAATATATACCCAGAATAAATTACCGACCAAAACTATTTAGACCATAAAACAATAATGCTGAACCGCAGCAAAGCTATCAGGAGAAAACTTTATGGGCATTTTTAACTGGAGACATTAGTTACTCTTCTCGCAGACTTGATGCTATAAAAAGTCAGAAAAATCAAGCATAGTGTGCCCCTGTGATAAACAACGTTGCATTTCATGACAGTTACTGTGTTTACTTTGTTCTATACTGGTTTATGCAAATAAATTCAGCACAAAAGAGAATGAATAAAATTATAAAAGGAAGCGTTTATATACAAAGGGAAAAAGATCTCACGGTGATCAGGCCATTTGAGAGAACTTCTCACAAACGGCCTGCATTTATGCTGACAGGGCTGACAGAAATAAAATTCCGCCCATGAAGAGAATGATGTCGTTTCTAAGCTTTGCAAGTTAAAAAGAAAAAATTGGAAGCTGAAGTATCTGCAATTCCAACTCTAAATAAAATCTTTATTTAACTCTTGGAATAGAAGCCAAAACTTGCTTGCTTTTTTTATTTGAAACCACAGAAAACTGATACCCAACCTTCAGCAACCTATTACCAGTAAATAAAATGACTGATGAGGCTAATGAAATATGGGAGATTTTTCCATATTTTTCATTATAAAAAAAGATACAAGAACATTGCACATATTGTACATTTAAGGTTTTTTGTTGCAATTTTTATTTTTTTAATATCAAAATCTCAGAATTTGAAGTAACATGGTAAAAATGCTAGTTTCAAAAAGAAGGGGGGAGTGGAAAGGTGGTATGGCTCCGTTAATGAAAATTATGGAATAGAAATTTACGTCAAGTTAAAAGCTGTTTTCAGAAATGTACCAAAACACAGAACCGTTATGATCATATTGATTTTTTCAAATGAATGCAATACAGACTACAATTATCAAAACAATACATCTAAAGAACATCACAGTACGCCACATATTAAAAAGGCATTTCTTTCTGGTAACAATCCATAACAAGAGACAGGGATAAATATAATTCTGAAGTAATACCACATGATCTCAAATTTTTTTCAAAACATTTTCCCCATTTGTTTATTTATCCTCCACCTATTTTTTTTTATTTAAACTTCCATTTTAAATGCATGCTTAGTGCAAGCAGCTGAAGATAGTGCACTAAAGTCAAAGCCAGCTAAAGTGCATCATTCTACCCTCAACTACTGACATACTGCTTCTAAAGACATCAGCAAACCTTTCGTATTATATTCAGAAAGCAGTACTAAATAATGCTGTCATCAGTTTAACAGTATTCATATAAAATAATCATCTGGCATATCTCATAGCTTTATATTGCTAAACATAACACCTATCAGAAAGGGGAAAAAATATATTACAATTTTTTTTTCTCATGTTCAGATTTTGTGTAAAAGCAGCACCCAGAGAAAAGAAACCACCACTGCATTCTGGCTCAAGGCTCCGAGTTTGAATGAAGATATTTTAGTTCAAAAGAGGCAGATTTTTAAATGTCCCTCTCCAAAACAAAACCATTTGCTTTACAGTAAAATAAATTCAAATAGTTTTGTCTAATAGGAAGAAAACAAAAAGTCTAGATGAGAAATAGCATGCATTTGATTACAGAAAATTGGAGGTGAAGGGAAAAATTTATGAAAGCCGTAGTAGAAGTGCTCTTATTTTTTAACACCGTGCCTTTAATTATTTGGAAAAAGGGGGAGTAAAATGAAACATAAATGCTTTCAGTGTACCGCAAAAGGAAATATCTTAGTGAAAAAAGTATATTAATAAAAATACCAGTATATTATTAAAAAAAAATAAATTACTTTCTCAGTCAACTATTCAGTGTAAGACAAAACAAAATCTATGATTCACAAAAGGCAGAATCCCAAGGGGTTCATTTGACTTTCAATCACCAAAATAGTCTGCTTGCATTTCAGTCCTGATGCACAACTCGTGAGAGGCAGGGAGACAGTAGGAAATACATAAAGCTGTAAGGAGACAGAGCTCAGGCAAAACATAGATAAATCTTGGTTTTAACAGAATGCATTGTTTGAAGAAGTACTAAGGAAATTCCACTGCTAATGAATAGGAAAAAGAAAGAGTGTAATAGTTAACATGCCTGTTTTCATTTTGGAAAAAGTACTTAATTTTTTATTTTACAAAGATACCTTTCAGTTTCAATCTTTTGTCTCATGCCAATTGTTTGATATAATTTGTTGTACTTTGAAACTCATTTTCACAACCACCTGGTGATTTTGGTAATACTCCCCTCTTCAAATATAGTATCACTTAGAAGTTGACAAGCTAAGTTTGCCGTCTCACACAAAAAATGAATACAGACCAAGATGTCAATCAGTAACAAAAGAAATCTAAAATTAGATCGTTTTATAAATTTTTGCATTTGTGGCCAGTTTCAAGGTTTTTTTGACAGTTCAGCTGTCCTAATATTCTGCAGTGGTGTGATTATCAGAGGCACAAGTAGAGAAGAGAAACTTGCAGTGTGCCCAGCTGAGGGGAAGGCTGAAGTACAACACCAGGAAACCCACTGGCATTCAGGACCTACTGCAAAATACCCTTCAATCACAGGATGCAATTAACCACAAGACACAAAGCTACAGGAAAATAAATCTCATTATTTCCCCCACTCATGGAAATACTTATTAATCTTTAAAACGTCTTCCATATAAAGAGATAAACCTTCCATTCACAGTGGCCTGAATAATTGATTCTTTAAAGCAGCTTACTTGAATGCACCTTAATCACAGGCAAAATGTAACTGCACAAGTTCTCCTCTACCTTCACCTAGTCACAAGGGATATTCCAATGGTTATTCAGGCAGTCTTCTTCAGTTGCTGTGTCCTTGATATCCCACCAAAAAAAAAAGAAAAAAGCCAAAAAGTTTTTACAGTGCCACACGATAGCCTACTATTTCAATCAGAGCAAATGCAGCCAGGGAGGCTGCCACTGCCATGGGTAGGCAGTAAGACAGTCTAACGTGACAAACAGCTTTCAGGCTTTTGAAACATAAGAAAGGAGGCATTTTCCTCAATCTCACTTGGGGTTTTTGGATTCTAACCCAATTTCGGTTGATGGAAAAACTCCCATTAATCTCAGTCACGCATGCTATAGCCTTCCTAGCCCAGCACAAACTATTACAGAAGCAGGGAATGTTATCCCGCTGTCCTCTAATGCTTACGAAACAGTTTCCATCACTGAGATGATCAGATTGTTTTGCCCAAATTATTACGAGAGTGGCCACTAAGAAAAAGCAGTTATTCATGCCAGATTTTCAAAGTAGTTCAGTGTACAGTCAGTAGCTGAAGGACATGCCCAAAAGTTTAAGGTACTGAGCACAAAAAAAGTCAGATGGTTCTGAAGAAACTCAAGGGCCCTAGAAAACAGTCATGATCAAAGACAGTATCCTTATTTCCTAACCTGTCTTTAAAAGTTTTGTTCACAATTAACTAACTTTGGTCACATACAGAACAGTTTGAGTTAGGTTTTTTCTTTGTTTCTTTGGCTTGGTTTGGTGTTTTTTTTTTTCACAATTATCAGTTACGTTACAATAATAAATGCCAGAGTATTTTTTTCTCTAGCTAGAAGCAAAATGAGATAATCATGACTTCTCTTTTACTTTTGTACTGACTTCATTAAAAAAAAAAGCGCCCCAAATTTCAAGTCCATAAATATGAGTAATAAGCATGTAAAGACCAAGTCACAAGTTGGGTGACTGCAAAACGATGTAGTACGATTATGTCACAAATTTATTTTTTTTCCCAAAATTCCCAAAGAATGTGTAGCTAGTGTCAAATTAGAAACACCTTTCTTACTAAAAAAAAAATTATGCTGAAACCAATACAGCTACCCACATGAATATGCAGAGCGGGATTTAGACTGTACTCTTTTTGTCCTGTATGAATTATCCATCACATTTCTATTGTATATTATTAAAGTGACTTGCTTTTTTATCCTCCCAACCCCCACATCTGTGCTGCTGTAATTTACGTGAATTGCAGTTAATGATCACTTGCGTTATGCTTAATCAGCATATCAATAATATACTCTGCACAGACTAAGTAGCTCTTCTTTCTTTCCCCTTTAATGAAACCTATAGAAATGGAACTGGTATTTGACTGATTGGCATTACAAAAAGGTTGCTTAGGCAGGTGCTGGAGATGGTAGTACAGGATACAGGCCTTGTGGCTGCTGCCAATCATGCTCAAGCATCAGCAAAGCCTGCTATTATATTTTTTAATTCCGTTGCCTTGCTATCTAGAAGGGCCGATGCTTTGTACTTAAGGGATTTTAATGAGCTTGACCAGATCAGTGTTACTGATGCCAAGACTGTGGCTGTGTGGAATGGTTCAAGGAGAGATCACATTCTTGCAGGGTGATATTATTAACTGTGGTCTAAAACACTGCCATTAGTGTGTTCTTATGCAGGACACAGAAATCTCTGAATACAAATGAGTTATAAATCTTAACCTGAATATTCAGGAATTTCTAGAAAGCTATTATTATATATGCCCAAGTTGAGGCAGACTTAAAAGAATAAAGAACCACCACTGAGTGCTGAGAATGACAACCAATCAATTTGGGACATTTTGCCAGAAATCAGTCAATACCCTCTATCAATAAGATAAAATTATTAACCTAGTAAAAGGTTTATTAAACACTTTGGCTAAATTATTTTTAAAAATTCTGTACGTCACCAGCCTCAGTATACTGACATTTATGGCTTCAGATGAGAACACTGCTGCATGCTGGAGAAGAACTGGCACAACACCAATGTTCTCATTTGTGAATCACAGCCTCAAGTGTAGCTCTATTAGCTTTACCTTGTAAATCATCACTATGCTATTAGCAATATTTCAATGTGATGTGACATCTTTATTATAATGTTTTTCCACTAAAGTTTAAGTTCATATTTTAGTTAGCTCAGAGACAGATGCAGCCATATTTACCAGCTTTAATTAATTGACTATAAATAAAGGGCTGTAAAAAGAAGGCGTCTCTTTCACATGACGTTCAAGTTGTCAGCATTTTACAGCAAAATACCAATTCAGATAGGGTAGAAGCCACTAATTCTATACTTTATAATCATGTTTCAATATGTAAGCTTAAAATTTCATGGTAATTTGAAGGCTGCAGGTTAGAGTATCAGTTGTCTTACAAAAACACTCACAGTACATGTTCTACATTAATATACAACTGTACAATTTTTAACTAAGAATTTTATTAGCTTGTGAGAACACCAGTACAATTCCATGATTTACAGTAAATAGGAACAGCAAGCACAGACACACACAAACAAGTTGTGCTGGATTTACCTGACAAAAACTTGCAGAAGCTAATAAAATGGTTTTGAGAGATCTGGGGGCCCTTTTTGGTGGGGTAATGTAGCACATCTGTTTTTCTTATAGCCCCCAAGATACCCTGTATCACTCCCTACCAACTGCTTTAGGCATCCAAGGCAAGAGAGGCACAGCTGCAGGGAGCAGAGCAGTAGATCTGCACAGCTGCAAGGAGATGAACAGAGCAGAAGAGTAAAGGAGAGGAGGGCAGGGCAGCTGGGAGAGAAACAAGCAAACAAACAAACAAAAAAAAACAACACAAAGAAAAAACCCACTCCAAACAGGCTTTGCAAAAAAAAAAAAAAATGCAAACAAAGGCAAAAAAAACTGATGAGCTAGAAATTGCTGGAGAGTTCCCTCTTGGACATCCTGTTTATAGAGGTTTCTTATTGGGAAAAGTCAGCAGGAACAGCCACTAGAAAGAAACATGAACCCTCTTCCCAGTTCTTCCCCGTGAGAATGGAACAATTTGTTCAGAGACACAGAGATACATATATAAACTCAAAAAAAAAAACCAAACCAAGCCTTAATCCTTAAATGCTGCTAAACACCTGCATAACACTTAATATCAAGACGGCACTACCTAAATATTAACAGCTGAATCCCGTAAGTCCAAGATGCAAAAGTACTGTTACCATTAGTCTCCGTAAAAGTGGCAAGGGTGAAGTAACAGCTTGCCCAAAGCCACAGAAGAATCAAAAAGTGGATGTTCATGATCCTACAAACAAACCAATGAGCAAATACGTGCCAATGCCAAGAGTTCAAAACACAGCTGGTTTGGAAAAAGGACTATGGTTGGAATCTTAGCTAACAATTCCTCATCCTTACCAAGACTAGAGGTAACGACTTAGAAGTGGCAGTACTCGCTGGCAGAGATTTACTCATTGGGTAGAAGACACAGGCAGAGGCACATGAAAAATTCTAGGAGTTGTCATCCTAAAGGCAGAAAACCAAAATACGACTGCCACAGAGGAAGGAAACAAAACAGCATGAGGGTGGGTACAAGTGACAGGATGGCTAGAGAAGGAGCCACAGGTCTCCGAGTGCCTTCTTTCAGCAAAGACTTGTTGGCACAGGCTTCTCTGAAGAGCAAGAGAAGCTCCAGATACCACGGCTTCAGCCTGCCAAGTAGGATTCTTTTGTCCAGGGGACACGGTGAAGGAATGCAAGAGTCTTCTTGCCTATCCACACTATGCAATGTGGAAAGAGCGTAATGTGTTGTTCCTGCACAATAACACGCATATGCATTCCACAGACACAAGAATCTGGGGAGTGACCAGATATCAGCACCAGTGGACGGCCATGCGCTGATATTAAGTCATCAAAAATTTTAAAAAGAGACCAGTGGCAAATGCTATTAAAAACTGTGGAGTTAGCAAGTCCAAAAACACAGGTAGCAAGTTCAAAGTGCAGTTAAGACTACACTTCTAACTTCTCCTAATAGAACTCCTAGTTTCATTAGGTCCAGATACACAATAAATAAATAAATAAAATCCTCAAGAATTATTTAGGTATTTCTTTAATAACATTTTAACTCATAAGTAATAGGTCTTGAGCAATTCAGCATAAAAGTTATCAAATAGGTACTTACATCACCTGCTTATGTCCACACATCTTTCACCTTCCACTACTTCCATCTGAATAAATTAGCAAGTAATGTTATGAAACAGTCCCATGACACCTCTAGAAATACACTTAGAGAAGTACCTAAAGACAATTTATTTTTTTTTTTCCTCAAGGCACATCTTGCTTTCATTTTCTCCAATAAGATCAAACTCTTCCTGGGGATTACATGCACTGTGATGTATGTTCTAAAGAGAAGGCACCATATCTATATAAGCCATATATTGCAAGTTTCGAGTAGAATATTTTTGAAGCTCCAAAGAACCAGTGCTGTTGCACAGTGTCCTCTGAAGAGGAAAAAATGGTTAAATAGCACATTGGTCTGTAGCAGCACTTTTCCATTTCACAGTCTAGTGCACTCACCCCGTGTGATGGGTAGGAGATCCAGCCCAGCTCCCCTTGAATTGTTTTTGAATCCAGCAGATTAACTACAAAAGAAGACAAAATGAAGAGGAATGAGTTTCATTTACATCTGTCCAGTTAACCTCAGTTACCCGTACCAAGAGACGTGTTTATTTGGGGACCTTGTGAGGAGTTGATTTGTTCAGGTGGCCTGGCAGTTAGCTACAAAGAAGAAAAAGACAGACAAATGAAAAGGATCGTCTTGTTTATCTTAAATATGGTATGAACAGCAGACGGGAAACTTTTCAAAACAAAAAAAAGTGACAAAAAACAAACAATGGATTGCTGGCCAAATTAATTACAGCAGGGGGTGGGGACAGAGAGCTTCTTTCAGCTGCACAAACTACAGCGTTTTCCCCTTGGTCACCTTAAATTTGGGTCAATGCATCTAACTACATAGGTGAGATCTGAATATTTTAATCATTATTTGATTAAAGGCTTATATTTGGCATATATAATTTTCTCAGAATACAGGAATAAATAATGAATGCTGATTAAAGTCTTTCCTGCAGTTCTTTCTTCTTTCTGATCTAATTTGTTCTCAAATTGTCTTGCAGTACTGAAGTGTTTTCTAAATGTCATGTGTAACACATTGGGCACAAAAGTAATTATTTACAATGTTACAAGTTCAGACAAACCTATTTTTAAAGGGGGCCATCAATTCATTGCTAATCTTGCTGTTATCTATTTTTTTTTGAGGCATGCAACAAATTTCAGTGCAAGAATGAAGAATTTATTTGTAAACAATCTGATACAGATATTTTGCAGTCAATCAAATCATAGTGTTTTTACATCTATTTTAAAATACGACAGGTATTTAAAATAAATAAATACAAAATAAAGGATAGTCTTCTTTGGTTTTTACTTGGTTGTTTTTTTTACAAGCACAAAATTAAATTCTGTTCCTTATTCTGGCTATATAGCCTGCAAGTGCTTAATCACACAGTTCCCTAACTAAGCATTTCTTTATTAACATGAAGTAGAATAGGTGAAGTGATACATAGTATCATACAAAAAAAAAAATAGCCTCTATGTAAATACAAACCAATAAAGTATTAGTACACAACATGACAATGCTGTTTGCAAGTGCACCAATCTATGTCCCTTCAGTATTTGTTATCTGCAGTTTGGGCTTACTTTCATTGCCTGTCCCCGCCCACCCTTCCCCCATCTTTTTTTCCTTCAATATGGAAATTGCTGACAATGAGAAAAGAAATAAATCATATCACATGCAAAGGAATTTTAGCACCTGAAAATGATGGATCTATTAGGAGGTGGCTACTGTATCAGTCAGAACAGCTTCAGCTTCTATTTGTAAGCCTGAAGGGTTGTCACTGCACCCAGAACCAGATAGTCTGGCTATTGGTGCTCAGAGAACATAGAAGAATACAACTAGGAAAGAAAAGAATGATGAAAATTATCTATGAATCTGCTAAACTAAGCTATTTGTATTATTTTATTGTTCTACTTTTAATTTCTGTTTAATTTTGGACATCACTCTAAAAAAAAAAAAGAGAGCTATGAAGGCATTATTTTTGCTGTTACTGGAACATACAGGAGGAGACACAATAGGGAAAAAACAGTGAAAAGCATTAGAAAGAAGACCATGTTATAAACAACCATAAATATACACGTTTGTCAACATTTGTGTGCATATGCATTTGTGTTGTATATGTGTACATATGCAGTGCTATATTACCATGAGCAAGCTGGCTCTGCCATCTATGTGAAGAAAAATGTTTCCCCTGCAGTTATACACCTCTTTAAAAGAAAACAAAAGTATTTTGAATTTTCACCTACATCAATAAACAAAATATCATTCCTAATTTTACAGAAAGAACATAATCCAGTATTATATATTTCTTGGCTCTGAATTTATCAATAATTAAACTCTCCATCACCTACACAAAGAGAAATCAGTCAGTTCTTTATTGAGTGCTAGGCAGACTACTCTGAAGCAAGGTTTACATCTATAAAAAAGGAAATACTAATAAAAATTCAAAAGAAAAAAGTGCACTTGCTTTTGTGACTATAAATTCCCACAGATTATGGATCTCCTGGGATAAGACAAATATGTTTGTTGTGCATCTGCAATACATGGTGGTGAAGGAAGTATGACTTCTGAGGTAAATTACTTGGCAATAAGTTGCTAAGGCAAATCACTAAGGAGTAAACTTAAGTATTATATTTATTCTTTAAGAATGAGCTTCTTGAAAACATGTTTGCAGCCACTCTGAAATTTGATGAATTTGGACTGAATTCATAGTCTCATCTGGAAAAAATAAATAGGCAATAAACTCACAAACTGGTGGTAGGTTCCCTCTCTGGACTTGCCAAGAAGCCTGGCAGTTACAGCATGCCCTCGAGGTGCAGAAGATAAGCATTCGGCATCACTGTCCATATCTCTCTATACCACCTCCATAACAGCCAACACCCTGCTGCCTCCCTTTCTCTCAGAGCAGGTTTACCAAGTTTTCCTACAGGGAACACCTCCCGACATTACGATAGGGCCATGGGGAGCAATTAAATCTTCAGTGCAAGCCATGTGTGCCCCACGACAGGGAGATGCCTCAGCCATGGGGCAACTTTTGTTGCAATACATCAGGATCAAATCTATAGACAAGAATAATATTTTTCAGCATCTCTCCTTCATTCCAACTTCCTTAACTTCCTCATCTCCTTCAAACTGGCATCACTAGGCAAACTACTTTTCTGTGCTCATATATGTTTCACTACTGTTCTTCAACAGTAGCCAAAATGCAAAACCTATTTCCTTTCAGGTAGTCACCTGAAAAAAACACCTCCCTCCCCCTGAAAAAAGCTTCTATGACACTCATTTTTCTTGTGACTTTAAGAGAGAGTTGTACAGATTGATAAAGAGCAAACAATTAATACAGAAATTACAGGCCACAATGATCACGGTCCCAAGACAAAAATTATAGGGAAGGAGAGTGTTACAGTTTGTCACCGTATGTCCTACCATTACATATTGATCTGGTAACTGAAGAAGAAGATAGCATTTCCCTACACTAAAACTGAAGAAAGATATAAAGAGTGGATTAGATATTCGTTGTCTGATTTTTTTTTTTTTGCATGGATTTGTAGGGTTGGGTAAAAAGTGAAACATTAAAACTGTACACAAGCATCCGATTCACACAATGACTCATTTAAATTTCTTTCAACCTTGGTAAATCCTCTAGTGTAACAAAAGGCAACACTTAGTTCACAAAACTGACCTCACAAATTCATAAAGTGCATCATGAAGGTGCATTCAGTCAGATCATCAGCAGCAGCCATATATCATCATGACTCTCACATATTTCCACATACAATTAAAGCTTAACGAAAGCCAATGTTTACATGTACTACAAATGCCTATAGCCACGGATTTACCAGATGAAAGAGGGAACTGGAGAGAAGAGAGTTCTAACCTCTCTTGTGGCACTGTCCTGTGCAAGGTGTGCACCTCCAGCCACACTAGGAAAGGGAATTCTATGGCTTAAGACAAAAGCAAAATAAGCTACTTTGTGAGGCAATACATTTTCTTTCATTGCAAGTGTAACAACCAGGTACTCCACAGCAACTGACCCAGTGAAGAGCATGGCTGTGCAAGCAAGCATAACCGCAGCTTGGATACGGTCATAACTTCGGAAGCTGATTACCCACAACTCTCATGTTCTTAAATGGGGTATTGGGAAACAGAAGGAGCAGAAGAGTTGACATATTAAGTTCCAAAAATAAGTTAAGATCTCTTCTTCCTTCCCATTAACTCTTTCCAGAAGAGAGTGAAGAGGTAGTTTTACAAGCTAGGTCACGTGAAAGGGAATCTGGATTTCCAGGCTCTTTCTGAAGCTTAAGAGTTTTTCCCACAACTCATTTGCTCTCCTTGTATCTCCACCTCCTGCAAAACAGTATGAGTATCATTCAGCTACCTCTTACAGAAATCTCTGAGGTTGACCAGCCAGTTACTAAGGATAACCTTTAAAGTAGCTGAACAGTTTTGTTGCTATTGAAGATCCTTTCCTACAGAATGCCTTGAAAAGGATCATGGGTTAGGCTAAGGAGACACAGAGAAGGTCTCATAAAACAATTTTAAATAAATAAATAAAGTGCTGTCTAATAATCCCATTAAACCTGCATTGGTTCCCACCACGCAGTTAACTCATTTTAAAACTAGTGAAGAATTTACTTGTATTAAAATACTGCGGTGCTATACAAACTGAGCAAACATTACTTCTGGCTTTGAAAATCAATGACTTGGTCCTTCCACATATTAGCCTTGATCACCGTACTGTACACTACAGCTGTTTCTGCCAAGTGGCAGCATACTGGGAAAACGCCGATTAAGAACAAATTCTCTTTTTAGAAGGTCTCTCCCACCTGACTCTTCTGGCCTTCCCCATTCACAACTGCAAAAGAAAGCATTATTAGTTCCCTCAATACACATTTCTGCCTGGGAGGTAAAGATGAATCTCTTGGCAGCAACTGGAGCAGGGAGGTGGATGTGAAATGCAAAGCTTGCTCACTCTCGTGTTCATGGCATCAGGCAGAAGATGAATGAAGGCTTGGGTGGAATTTGACAAGCCAGCCTGCTCACGCTACCAGAAACTGCTTCCAGTTTGAAAGTGATGGCAGAGGGCCTGCCGTGATGCTCACTAACAGCAGGTTTCATCAGGAGTAACGTCAATGAAATAGAGAGAACTGTAGAACTAACAAAATACCCGAATACAGGCTGAAAGCAGCAGCATTTCCAGAAACACGTGGAGCAACGACTGCTACAATGAACTGAACACACCCCTGGTGAAAAGTAAACGAACCGATGTTGTACCAGGTAGAACCACCCTGAGATGTCCCTCACTGCCCTCACTAAGAAATGGGAAGGAAAGCCTGCTAGGAGGCAACTTAAAGTATCTAAAGAAGAACATACAAATGACTTCACCACTGGAAAGCATTTCCAAATCATATTCTTTTCAAAGAAAATAGCCAATGAAGTAATATACATAAAATATTTTTTCTTCAACTAATTAACATTTCCAATTAAAAGTTAAAAAAGACCCCAAAAAAGAAGAAACCACCACTTTTTTGTCCTTTCCCATTTGGCAGCAAACCATCAGTTAAGAAATATGCTAGTTAGTTATTAAAAAAAATGCCAACAAATGGGGAAAATTAAATTTGCTATGCAACCAAAAAAAAAAAATGGTGAATGCCCATAATTGAAACGTGTCGTGTAATCCTGAGCAGCAAAGAAAATACTTTGTGGCAGGAAGTCAGCCAGAGCTTGGTTTTGGGGTGGGACAGAGCGGAGTCAATGCAAACCCTGACATACATTTTTAGAATGGTGGCCCTGTCCCGGTAAAGGGGACTTGCACCTCGATTTTCATCCTCCTGTGAGTACGGATCCGAGTCTTTTCAACCCTCCATTCTTCCCAGCAGTACCGAAAGTGAAATAAGAGTGGCAGCAGATCAGCTTTCTGTCTTTGGTTTACTCTGAGGCCGGAAGCAACATCTCCAGACAGACAGGCTGGGGCCCAGGCAAGGCCAAAGTTGCACCTTGGTGCAGTCACCATAATTGCCAACTAGGACCAGCCATTATGCTGGTGTTGCTGAAATATGTTAAGATAGACCACGAAATCCTCGGGAAGGGACCAAAAAAAAAAAAACAGTAAAATCTTTATATAAGAAACTACTCCATGAAGCAACACTAACCAGTGCAATACTCTCTTCACGGAAGGATGTTCAACAGTGAAGCCTGGCTTTGTGGCCTGGTTTGCTGCTTGTCCATTAACTAAAGTCAAGTCTCCTGTGATTTTATGGTCCTGTGTTTCCCCTCAAATGTTGCAGTGAAGACATTATTACTGCTCAGAAGAAAATGATCTTAGCGCAAGAGATCCTCCAGGTCTCCATTTACTAGCTCTGCAGCTTTGTCTCCCTCCAGCTTGGGACACCCAAGGAAGCAAAGTGACACTAAGTAACATAAAGTCTCCTAAAAAGACCCAATAGAACATGCTTTGTAACACATACCCAACCCAAGCGCCAACAAAGTCTGGCCCACTTACTACACAACTATTTTCCAAGCGCAAGATTTCTCAGTGAGATTTCTGCTACAGCTCAAAGCCAGACTACAGTCCTTTGAGAGGCATAACACTGTGAGGTCTGCACTTTCAACCCTTCTTGCCTGTGCCATAAGACTGTACAATACGAATATGATTTTGTGCAGGACATTCCAAATTTGGCAACTGTCATGTTCAATCTGTGGTTAAATTGCTGACTGAAGAACTTGACCAGGGTGGGGGCAAGAGATGAACAAACAAGGGAAAACCAAAATGAAATAAAAAAAAACAGTTCCACCAATTCCAACACAGGAATCTTCACAAAAGAAGACTGGATAGCCTAAGCCTCTATTATTTTAATTTTAATGTTCAGTAAGTAAGTCTTTCCAAAATTAAGAGATTGTGTTACAAATCTCAGATGAAAAGAGAAAAGACTAACAATAAGTGTCAAGCTACTCTATACATTATTGCTTCTATACAACATATAAGGTTGCTATATCAGTTTGGATTATTTGGCAATTTCTATTTTTACTACAGTTGCCTTCAGCTTTTGAAAAGAACGAGCTTCATTTTCCTCCCAGGTTTACTCTTCTCATCAAACACACTCCCCAAGAGCATCTGAGGCCAGATTTAGATACCTTGGGTTTTCCTACAGCTGAATACTAGAGCAGCCAAAGCAGGAAATTTACTGTTTCTCTCAAAGGTTGCCACAAAGGAGGGAACACAGGACAGCAATAAGCAATGCAGGAATGCTTTTAAGTAAAAGCACGGATTGTAAACTGCAAAACTAGAGACAATCAGGGAGGCTCTATGACTGTATAGCAGCCCTCTCCCAGCATGAATGTCAATATTGCTAGGCCCCAGTGGCACTCCGGTGCCCCCTTCACAGTGGCTCAGACTGTGTTAGCCCCATAGCCACAGCTCTACGTGTGCCTCTGCCCAGACAGCCTGGCTCTCATCAACTGCACACGATGCCAAGGAGAAGATCTCCAGCAGCCTTCCTCATTCCGCTATGTATGGAGCCCCTGTGGAGAAAAGGGACAAGGCTATCCTAAGTGTCCGGAACAGGAGACAGGACAATGACAGTCATGTCCAAAAACGGAAGTCTTACACGAGTGGTTTCAGAGAAAAAAAACTACAGAACTATACTGTTCCTTAGCAGACAAAACTGGAACTGATTTCAAAGCAGAAAACAAGTAAAACAAGTAAACAATTTGCTGCTAGAAACCTTAGGAGTGTTCGTGTAACACCAAAAGCCATCCTCCCCATAATCCTGTAGAGGGACTCCAAGCAATAGCTAAGGCAACACAGCATACATAAAGCTTTCATCTTATTCTCATGTCAATCTGTATTGAGTCTATATATGTGTGTAGACACATGCAAACCTCCTACCTTAGCACCTTGCAGAAGTTATTCTGACTACTGTAAAGAGGAAACAAAGACAAGCCATTTCTGCACCAATGATGACATATGAACTAGCAGCAATTTTTGTAGGAGTGAGGTGACAAACCTATACACTGCTTTTTCTCAGAGTACCTGTCTGCATTATTTCGACAACCGCCCATCCATTCTCCTGGATGAACACAGACAAAAGAGATTTTATTTCTTTTTTAGTCATTTGAAACATAAGAGTTCTCTTAATATTGTTAAAAGTGTCGTAAAGCTCTATTTCCAAGTATGCAAAAACATATGACTGGTGGGCTGGAATGCAGTGTTTATCAAAGGGGCCTAATAAGGTTTTGGTTTTATTAGGCTATTTCCTGTAAGTTGATATGCGCCAGTTCTTTTCATTAAGACAAGGATATAAAAATTAAAAATGGATTAACCTAATGGGTTCCAAATTACTGTGTCGCTTTCACTTCTTTGCATTCATTTTTTAAAAACATTTCCAATTGGTCCTTTTCCAGTGCCTTACAAGAGGCATAAACCCTTAAATACATGAATTACTGTTCAGCTGAACTCACATTCAAATTCTCCACATCTCACTATACTCTAGCATTATAGTGTTAAATCTGACCTACGAGAAGCACAACATAGAATCATAGAATACAAATGTGAAGTGGGGGGCACCAAGTTAAAAGGGAATTGAACTTGCAAAACCCAAGTTCACCTTTCTCAGGGAAAAAAAAAAATACCAGAAATTAAGGATGAGATTCAGTTACTTAAGTCCAGACACTTCAGAATAGAAGCAGCCCGGTGCAGAATGGGTCTCTTGTGCAGTGCAGTGGGTCTCTTGTAGGGTGTGTCATGTTTGCCAGTCCTGTTGGGTGCCAAAATCCTGAGGCACATAAAATGGCACCATACGCCTATCTCTAGCCAAAACTCAACTGAAAACATTACTCAAATAATTTTTGTAAGCTCTAAATTACTCCTCAAAAGGGCTTATGCACACCTAAGTCTTTTTACTTCTGAGTTCCTCCTCCCTTGGGAAAAAATAATATTCAGTATTCACTAATTCTGCAGAATTGAGCTCTCTGAAGATCTGAGACAGTTGGGGTCTACCACAGTGTCGCAAAGATACCCCTTAGGACAGCCTCGAGCGGTTTACAGGGGTAAAAAGGTGTTGCAACATAGTGTCCATATTCATTTAAGGTAATCTGGGAACTCAAACCTAGTATGACACGCTCAGTTTCTAGGATTCTAGACATCAAAAAGTGTCATGGTAAATACATCAGTGCACACGCAGCACCCATGACTAAAAGTTCCTAAGTTCCCACAAGTTTTACCGCAGTTGAAAAATATTCAAAGTCCTGAAATTACCAAAAATCACAGTAAGTAATCAATACATCCTTGAGAACGGAAATTTTTGAGACAGGGACCACAGCGTAAGTCCAACAAACAACTACTCATTTGTTAAAAAGGCTGTGATATCCCCCTCAAGTGAATCAGCTGGTAGCATACCACAACTCAAAACAACAACAAAAAAAAGCTATTTAAGAAATTCCTCACATGGGGCATGGAAAAATAAAATCCTTGCAAGTGAATCTAGTTGTGTTGGGTTTGGTTGTGGGCTGTTTTGTTTGTTTAAGTTTGAAATACAGAAGTTAAGACCTGTACAAAATTTTCTGAGAATCTTGAAGGACCACATTTGGAAAGCCACCTACACAGGTGTGTCCTGACAGAGCTTTGTCAAGGTTTTCTTCTCTCTGCCATGAATCAAGGGTTCCAGCTTGCATGGGCTATGAAATGCTTGGGTCCTTACACATCTACTCCACAGACAAAATAAACCCACAGAGCAAACGACTACACATCTTCGTGCAAATCAGGGGAGTAAAATGCCAATACCATAAGAAATCTCCTCAAATGTCATCTTGAGAAAATCAAGATGCTAAAACCAGTTTTATTTTCCAGTACAGTGATGTCACCAACATGATATTTTCATTGTTTGCCAGGTTAACAGAATTTATGGAGGTAATTAATGCAGAACATGTGTGCTGAGCTATCCATATGAAAAATGGAATTGCCCCTGACTTCATTTGCTGCCTTTGCAACCAAAACCCCACTAACATCTTTTTTCACTATTTCCATATGTGAGAAATACAAATATTTATAACAAAGGTAAATGCATAAATGACTGTTCTATTCCCATCTACCCACAAGACAGTTTTTCAGACCCTGTCTTGTACTTATTTCTCCACTTCCAATCCCTTCCCACAAACAGTTCTAGTTTCCATTATGTTCCTCAAACTAAGCGTGTTCCTCACACCTCTTCACCAGAATTCCTTTCCTTGGTTAGCATGGACAACTTCTGCTTCGATTTCTTGAATGCCCTCTGTTCAGCTTTAACTCAACTTTTGGGACCAACACATCCAACTATGGAAAAAGCAATGTCATTAAACATGCAATTCTTTTCCTGTGTCTTTTTTTTCTGGACACCTACAGGATCAAAGCAATCCCTCTCTGCGAAACAGCATTTAGTCAGAAGGAATGGTCATGCAGTCCCTCCCAACCACTGAGGAAGGAAAAGATTATCTTTGCCTTCTACTCTTCATGGCTGAATGTTGATTTATGGGAAGGATGAGACAAAAGAAAAAGCACAGGCATGAGAGAAAAGACTGCAGGGCAGTGTGGGTGGGCACACTGGGAACAAAAGAGACTGATGAGGTTCCCCTGCAGATGGGTTATCTCTAGATGGTTTGGGTGAACACTGTACATTTTCCATAGCTGTAACCACATTCTGCAGGAAAACTGAACTCTCAACCACTGCTAGGACGTTTGCACTCCAAAGTAAATCTTATGCGGGAGAAAAGTTTTTGCAAGATAAGGCCCTCACCACCTCAGAACCTGTTCTCACATAAATGCTTTAAGTGGGTGTTCTCCACAGCTGGTCATGAACATTAAGGCTGGACAGACATAAAAAAAAAAGGGGAAAATGAAGTTTTGTTGTGTTTTTCCTTTTAAAGACAGAACCATTACAGAAAGATTAAATGGAATGGTAAAAATGCCTCTACCCTGTGTTAACTGCAAGCTCTGTTGAAATTCACTGGTAAATCATAGTCATGAAGCTTTCTAATATAAACAAAGCTTAGACTTTCAGGGAGGCAAGGAATTTCTTAATTTGTGCTTTGCGCAGTGTTGAGATCATTGTCAGCACTGAATTCTGGGTTCCTAACACTGTCATTAATAGGAGAAAGTTTGGAATTTGGTCTGATCTTTGGTCTAAGACTCAGGTCCAACTTTCAGTTCATCTCTGCTTACCTATCCTCTCTTCCTTTAGTCCTTCTTTCTGCCCCTCTCCCCACAAAAGAGATCTCTCTGGAAGCCTTACCTCTCAAAAAAACAACCAGAGCAAAAACCCTCTATCTGCCTTCTCGCTTCTCAACAACTAAATCAAGAAACCCAGTGTTACTTGTTGCTATTTTTTACTGCCCAAAGTTTGCGGGAAGCCTACTGTAGACCAAAACATATTTTTGTACTTTAATTATTATTTATTTTAATAGTAACTTGTCACTATAGATTTTCTACAAACCCCTCCTTTCTTAGGCACCAATTAAAAAGTTTTAGGTTTTAATTATTTTCCCCCTCTGTGATGCAGCTATGCTTTAGCAGGTTTTTTTTAATTACTATTTAAAAAACATCAGACAGACCAATGCGATGCAAGCCTCTTCATCCAAATATAGATATTAAAATGGTATGAGAAACCAGATGGAAATAAAAAAAAGAAAAAAAAAAAAGCACCATTCCCACACCTTATTACACTAAACTGCCCCTGACTGAACCTTAACATTCATCCTATTGTTCACTTAATTGCTAGCAAGTTTCAACCACTGTTCATTTGGTCTGCTATTCTTCTTTCATCAATATTTTTCCAGCAGATTAATGGGATTTTTCTCCATATTTTGCCTGAAACAGCAGGACACAGTAGTTTAATAAAAAAAAAAAAAAAAGGAGCGTGGCACTAATGTTTCTGATTACAATGTGCCTGGTTTAATAACACCTCTGCAAATTTAAGGCTGTACATGCTGTTGTTCCATTCAGGCTACCCGTCACTCTCACACTGGAACTTTTTTTGTCACCATCCCAAGATTTCTTTCAGGCAGGATTATCTTTATTTTTATATCTTTATTTCTTTCACCCATTCACTGCAGAAATCTAAAAGGAATCTTCAGTTTAAGAAACCAAATTTTATTCTTACATCAGTTTCACACTGCAAAATGAGTACTTACACTGCAAAATCAGTATTTGTGTTGGGATTTATTAAGCAACTAAGGAACTAAGAAGCACAAGACTACCAGCAGGGAATACAATCCTAACTCAGCAAATTACAACCATGTTATGTTTCCAAAATTACGCCACTGGGAGTTCATATCTAATCTTCTGAATTAAACTATTTTCTTTTAAGTTTTAGTTCTTGTTTAGGTCAATTAAAATATATAAAAAAATAAAAGCTACCGCTCTAAATTGTATTTAGAAATAAGAAGGGCTGCACCACTGCAGTGAATTTTTAGCAAAACTGATCACTTAACAGTATCACATGCATTTGTAAACAAAAATTCTTCTGTTTCACTGTATTATTTCTTATTGCAAGTTTCTTCTTCCTCATAAATACATTTTCAACAATGCTTCAACAAATAGAACTGTTGTGGGGTTTTTTATAAGAAAGGAAATGTTAAAAAAAAAAAAATTAAAAATCCATATATCTCTCTCCAGAAAAACAACTCTTTGGATGCTGGAATTACCTTTTAGAAAGGTGATGAGTTAGTGTCATCCCTCTGCTCCACCTCTATTTATGTTGTATCTAACACCTCTGAACAAGTGCAGTCAATTTTGCACTTTAGGGTGTCAAAATGAGCTTTCTATATTTCAATACCAGCTCCACTGAGTAGAGCTTTGAACTTTTACAAAAGTAAGGACATGATTATATCTCTTGTTATTTTATTAAGAAAAATCAAACAGCAGCTACAAAGCTATGGTACCTACATGAATTACAGGTACCCTATGGAACTAACTCAGGTTCAGTGTAGAAATCCACAAATGGTACAGCTGTATTCGGCAACAGCTCTGTAGTGACCCTCACTGGTGATAAAATCCAGAGCTCTGAAAACAAGAAAACGAGCACATGCATCTGTATTTCTAAACTTTCATCAAGTGGGGATTACAAGAACAAGAACTGTTACATACTCTCCTAGAAGAAAACTTACTAGTTCTCAAACAGAAAAAAAAAAGTAAGCATACTAATAGCAATTTACTTAACTTCCGCAGATAATTAAAAAAAATTAAAACTAATTTGTACATCTTCCCAGATGGGAATGAAAAATTTCAGTTCAATCAGCACGCACTCCTGATTTGCAAAGATTTCACGTAAACAACTCTTAAACTTTGTGTGCCTATTATCTGTTTAATACTTTCCCTTCTGGTAGTACCTCTGAAGCCCAATTTCCTGAGCACAGAAGAGTTCTAAGCTGTTTCTATGCCATGACTGCTTTGTTGGATAGCAAATACGTTGTATTCAAATTAACTGCAATAACAATTAATTGCTGTGTCCAATTTGAACATCTTTGTATTTCAAACATCTGCTTTAAGTTTGCTGCAGACAGTGTAGTGATTTTTCTTTTGAATACATCGTATTGAAATCAGCAGTAAGTCAAGACAAACTTCAGACAGAAAATTTTAAAAAATTATTCAGTGTGCTACAGCTTGCTATCAAAAACATTGACAGAAAATAAGGAATTTACCCAACTTACTTCTTCTATTGCACAGGATTTTAAAAACATCACGGAGTGAATTTTAAAACATGTTCATTATTTGTCTAATCATACATCTTAGGATTAAGAACAGAAGCTTTGAATAAGATACAGCTGTATGAAAAACAGCACCCTAGACCCCTATGACTCGGATCTTTCTGAAATTAAATTTTAAAAGGTATCACGTTCAGATTTCTAAACCTACTTTTAACTGCCTTTACAGATAAACACTCAAGAGCAAGCTGGAGGCACAAGCAGGAATTGTGTCACGATAAATGAAGACTTACCCTGACCTAACGATACCTGACATACAATGAGGCAAGATTTGTACAAAGCATTTCCCCATGCAATCCCTTTTGATTCTCCTGAAAAGTTCCCAGTATTGCCAGCCTTTCCCAAAATTACACACAAAAGTTGGGCAGGCAGTTTTCTCCACGTGCAAACACCACATTTTTCAAAGCCATGCCAAGAGCCGTTGTTACTACAAAGGCACAGTAAGTCGTCTTTAGCAACTTTAAGTGTTAACAGAGACCAGCCCAGATAAAATGGAGCATTTAATTGCACAGTTACGCAAAGTTCTGAGATGGTAATCAATGAATAAAAGATGAAACCACATCTCCAAATCCAATACAGACTGAAAAGAGAGGCTGATTGGAACCTTCTTGCTGTAAACCAAGACAGATACTATTTGAAACCAAGTACTGTAAGCAGATTTACTGTATTGATCTTTTGGTAGCTGTGTTCACAAGAAATTAATTTTATGCTAGATTGAGAGGCTACAAGAAGTTTCCTGTCTGCACAGTCAAAATATTATTGAAGCAATTCAGGTTGTCAGTAAAAGCTTAAACAAATTTGCTGATAATCCTGTTAATGACCTAGGTCAAGTGTTAACTGTTGTGGGTTATAAAACAGTGAAATTAAGGTTGCTGGTACCCTCAGGCGGGCAATATAGTTACAGAAGAGACTGAGGAAAAATTATTAAATTTCAGAATGATATAGCTCATTCGATTTCTTGATACCATAGGAATTATTCAGAAAGAAATTGCATCCTTCTAAGAAAAAACTCACAATCCTCCCTAAGCGGAAAATATCCAACAGAATGGAAGAGCAGAACATGTGGTTTCTGTGCACCTACGGGGTTTGGTTTGCAACTTCAAAAGTCAGATGTTAAATCTTCCTGACATTTTCCTGCCTCGCAGAAAATGGCACACACCTTACCACTGCACATAGATAAATCTGAACTTTAGAGAACCTTCCTGAGCTCTTGTGATTACGTAGGTAAAACGCATGCAGCTTTGCAATCAGCTCGGAAAATAGTTTAAAAATAAACTCAGTGGAAAATTTTACATTTCATTAAGAGAAAACTCTAAATAAAACTTCTCTGGGATGAAGCAAATTAACAAAAACTCAAACACTCCAAGGAAAAAAAAGGACTGCACCTAACACCACAAAGTGATTAAGCCAACAACTTGCCTTCAGTCCCTCTTTCATCCTTTTCTCCCTTCATCCCACTCACTTCCATTGCAGTATTAGTACTAACTCAGAAAGTCATCAGTTTTAATACTAATCATAAATGTTAACTGAAGCTATATTTAATAAACAGAAATAATTCAAGTCAAATAAATCTAGGAAATATTACTGGTAGTTCTGAACATACTGTTATAACATGACTACTGCAACATTCATGTCACCCAGAAGTTAGATAAAACTGTATGAACACACCAAAAATTAGTTTCAACCTTCATTAAAACAATCTTTAAGAAGAATTTCAACAGTAGCTTTCCAGCAAGTGGACGAAAAAAAAATCTATACATTTTTATCTACATGCCTATATTAATAGCCTAACCTCTGTCCGAAGTGTATCCTTTTTCATTCTGTGTGATGGAAAAAGAAAACTTGTCTAAATATCCCACAGAAATGCAGAAACATCTCTCTCTAATTTTTTGAGGAAATTTATCGTAACAACAGTAATGAAGTAAGTGAAGTGATGAGAAAAAAATTATTTTAAAAGGGGAAAACATAACCTTCTGGCATGATTTAAAGCTGCATGCAAACGCTTGATTGTCAAACAAATTAGCATGTCAGCAAATTATAATATTCAGATTGCTAAACTCACATGATCAGTCTAAATATGCTGTAAATGAATAAAAGAATTACTGAGCTATCCTAAGTGGGGGGCAGGGAAGAGTCCTTTAAAGTTAAACTCATTTTTAAATGAAAGTGTCAGTGTTCCTCTTTTTGAAAGGAATGGCAAAATATACTTTAAAAAGTAAGCATGCAAAAGCAAGCTAATGTCCGGTAACTACATTTATATTGTTGTTTCCCTAGTCATTTTCAAAATATTGCCCATGTATTACAAGTTTTTGAAGGTGAAGACATAACAGAAGCAGTATCTGCTCAGAGCAAACTCGAAAAAGTATATTTAATGTGTAATGCATGCACATTCTGTATGATACCAAAATTTTTTCCTACTTTCTCAATTCTCAGTGCCGGTGATTTTAAACAAATAAATAAAAAGTGGGGTTTCGTTGCAAACTGGAATGCTCTAATATCTTTTGTGCATAATTAGTCTCAGTCTACAGACTGTGTCTGTCTACCACTGCCACGGAGGCAGAGCTGCTCCACTAACTGACAGAACTACATACATTCCCCAAAACCTTTTAGTAAGGCAAGAGTAACCGCTACTAGTGCTCTTGTTTTCATTTCTGAAAATTATTTATGAAAGATGGCTATATTTACAAAATAGCATATATCTGGAGGCTTAAAAGTGACCGAATGTTAAAATCACATTCTTTTAAGCAACCTATAAAAGCACTTGCATGCAAAACAAATTTTACATTAAGTATATAAACAGATGATATATCGCTCTTCTAGTATGATGATGATACCATAGCATCCTTCCTAGCAATAAAACCAACTGATTTAAGATTACTCCAAATATCTTTTTCCTTCCAAAAATCATTTAAAGTCGTTATCTCACTGCCTTATCCCACAAGCACCCAGAATATCAACAAGTACATCAGCATTATTTGTACAGGAGAAATGATTGCTCTCACAGCTTTGATATCTGCTTTCCACGCAAACACTACAACTCAAGCAGGTGCAAGTTTTACATGGTTGTTTGATGCTAGAGGTTCTTCACAACCTTTGGCCTCGAGATTTTATCCCTAAAGACAATTACACTGGACATCCTGGTCATGTCAACTGCCTCCGCTGTGCAATGAGCAAAAGCTACATTTCTTTTTTTTTTTTTTTTTTTTTTCATGGGGAAAATGCAATTTTATCTTTTCTTTTTTTAAGTATTTCAATTACTTTTTCCAACAATATCTAGCGGTCATTATTTTTCCCTGAAATCTAACATGCATTTTCATCAAATGTCATCTTAAAAAATTACCATAGCAAAGAAGAACAAACCACTCATGCTTTGTTTCTGAAAATGTACACACATGCACATACTCACGCACCATTTTAACAGGTTAAAAAAGACTGATACGAAAGAGAGGTTTTACGGGGGAACAAGCTTTTTTTTTTTCTTTCCCGGGTATTAATTAAAAGTTTTGAAACACAGGACGACTAATGAAACCACCACCCTACGCGCATAAAAGGGCTCTCAGCTCAGTTATGGCTAGGGTGACAGAGATGGGAGCTCCCCGTCGGCCTTTATAGCTTATTTTTATTAATTAACAAGCGGATCTGACTCCTACCGCTGTCAGCGATCAGCACAGCTACGAGGCTACAAACGAGGAGGCGGCTCGCCCTGACCGCGGCGACACCGGGCACCTGCCGGGGGCTGCGGTCCCCCAGCTCTGGGGGGAAGCCCGGCCGTTGCCGGTCCACGATGTCCACGATGTTCCCCCTGCCCCCTCCCCTCCCCTCCCCTCCCCATCTCGCCCCCGAGCGCTGCGGCTCTCCCTGCATCTCCCCGCCGCAACTCCCCGGAAGGCCGGGGGACGGCACCGGCTGCCCTTCCCCTCGCCAACTTTCCTCGGGGGCAGGAGGGGAGGTTGCCCCCCCCCCCCCGCAGCGAACCGCACCGCACCAGGCGGCGGCCGCCCCTTGCACGGCGGTGAGCGGGGCCGCGCTGCCAGAGCGCAAGGCGAGAGAGACAGAGGGAGAGACAGAGAGCTCGCCCTGCGGTCCCGGGGCGAGGAGCCGCTGCCGCTCGGGACCACCTTAACGGGAGGGGGAAAAATAAAATAAAAATTAAAAAAACAAACAGCAAAAAAAAAAGGGGGGGGGGATAAATAGGAAAAGGGAGGAAAAAAGGGACAGCGCGCAGCGGGTCCCCCCATCCACCCGTCCCCGGCGGGACGCGGCCGGGCCACAGCTCACCTTCGTTGCCGGGGCGGGCGCTCAGACGCCCGGCGGCTCCGAGGGCAGCGCAGAGCAGCAGCAGCGGCAGCAGCGGCGGCGGCAGGCGGCGGCGGTCCATGTCGGCGGGGCAGCGGGCAGGCAGAGCCGCATGTCTCCACGCCGCATGCCACCGCTCCGCTCCGCGTCCCGCTCCGCCGGCAGCGGGACCATGCCCCGCGCCCGCCCGCCTCCGCGCTGCGCCCGGGAGGGGCCGCCCCCGCCCGGCCCGGCCCCGCCGCCGCCGCCGCCGCCGCACCGCCCCGGGCCCTAGCGCCGCCCCGCCCACCTGCCTGCCCGCGGGGAGACGGGGAGAGGGGGTGTGTGGAGAGGGGGTGTGTGGGGGCGCTCCCGAGCGGGTTTTCCGCGGGGCTTGCGCGCCCGCGGGTCGGGTGCCAAATTCCGGACAGTGCAAAGGAAAAAGGGGGGGGGGGGGGGGGGAAGCGCGGAACTGCCACCCCCCACCCTCCCCCGAACCCGAAAAGATGCCCAGTGGCATGTGGCGCGGTGACTACACCACGGGATGACACAAAAAGTCACGCAACTCGGAAGCCTGGGCTGTGCGTTTTAGGCAGCTACAAGCCGACCGCGGGCAACTACCGCTCTTTCGGAGGCTGAGTACAAGCGCAGAGTAGCGGCACAGCCGTCGGGGCTTCGGAGCACAGCCACAGCGGGCTTGCTAGAAAAATGCCCCTTCCATCGTTCATTCCTTTGCTGCCCACGCGGGACGGTAACTCCCACCCCAAACAACTGACCTACTTTGACCTCACTAAAGCAACCCGGAGCCGTGGTGGTAGGGGCATCCTCCCAGGCGCTGGTCTCTGTAGGGATGCGCAGCTTCACTCTAGAAGTTGCCATGTACAATGTGTATTTTAGAAGCGTTCTCTACATGTGTGCGCCTTTACCTCCGGTCCGCTCAGCCCATCACAGGTCCTGTCAGAGCAGAGGGCAGAGCAGCAGGCACCCAGGACCGCTCTTCCCCTGCTCCCAGGGGGAATCACTGCAGAGCAGCACTTCCCAAGCTTCCCCTTCTGTGGATCATTTCTTCAGAATATGGATATTTTGCTTCCCAAGCGACTTGTTTCAGGTCTCCAGAGCCACCCAGTGTGGTTCTGGGGAAATGAGAAAATGTTTGAATAATACTGAGGTCAAATAAATATTTTACTCCAAACCAAAGTTATGCATCCATGTAGTACGAGGTCTTGCTCTGAACACGTGTGCCGTTTGCACGGGCAGCAAGCAACAGGCTGGAAGGAAAGGACCCTTCGACAGCAGATGTGGAAGTACAGGGCAGAAGGAACATCAAAAACCTTTAATACCACAGGAACCGGTTTCACAAACCAGCGTGCTAAATGTCCAAACAACCTTTCTTTTCATGAATACAAAAGAACTGTCCTCTGTGTACTCGGGTCCTCCGGCTGACGGGTATCAGCAGGACAGCTGAGAACTGCTGCCCCACAGCATTTGGGCTCTGAGTTTTCCAACAGCAACGCTGCCTCTGAGGCACCACCGCAACGCAGTAGTGCCAGCTCGCTTCAGCAGTGACATGCCTTTCCTGCCCCCCGGCACCAGAAGGGGAGCTGCTGGTCTGCTTGCAAGGCAGGGTCTGTGCCAATGTCTCTCCCGCACAGTATTGGCATACCCCAAAACACCTGGGTTAGCTCCGCCAGGTTTTACACTGCACGAAGGAGCTTGGAAATGTAGGCATGCCAAACCAAGGGAGAGAGAAAGCCATGAGAGTTCAGTCTCAGTTGGGTACTTGTTTCAAGAGAGTACCAGTAGAGGACATGAGCCTTGCTTTCCTTCTCCTTTCCTGTTTCCAAGCTTAATTATTTAATCAAATTAAGAAACCATCAAATCTAAGATCATCTGTTGTTTCCTGCCTCCAACCCTTCCTTTCACTTATGCCTGTATTTGCCATCTATGCTACTTATTTACTCTCTGGTTCCAACAGGAGCAACAGAGATGCCCAAGGCTCTTGAGCAGGCACCTCCAAGGGCATAGAGAAGAACAGGGTAGTCTGTCAGTACAGTTAAGAGTGTACGGCCCAGAGAAGAAGGTCTTTCTCAAGTTTCATTTTATTACACCTTTTCATTTGTTTGCTAAAGATGCTTTTCCACAGCAAAAGTCCAGAAAAATGCCCCAATTTCCTCAAAACATTCCTCTCCCTAGTAACAAAAACTGGTTTGGGTTGGGTTTCTTTTGCAGACCTTTTCCTAATATTTTCTAGAACACACAGCTCTCTTCCTCGAGTTCTTTTGTACAGCAGAGGCAAATCTGCTATTTAAAACACTCTTAAACTCTTAGAACTCTTAGGGTTTGATCTCTGTGGAGCTACATCTGTCTTTCATGACTTCAGATAAATATTTTTTTTAAGGTAGAAGAAACAGGTGGAAGAAAAAGGGTGAAGAAAGATAACGAATCTCTGGGAGAAAAATAATACTTCTGTTTTTAGTTAGTGGAAAAAAATATTTCCAAAGAAGCAAAGAAGGGAATTTTTGATTTTCAGTCTTCAAGTGGTGTGCATTTAAAACATCTGCACCTTCCAGCTGCAGCACCTGATTCTACTCTTGCTCCCCCTCTGGGAGCAGGAGGCTCAGCACCCACCACGGTTTTACCACACAGCAGTGATTTCCTGAAGAAGGAAAAGAGAAAAAGGAGAGGCAACCACATTTAACTGCCAAACCTTGTTTTTCTCCTCCTGGGAAGAGCCACAGCGTTCAGCATTTCCCTTCCCATGCTACTGCTTTGTAAAGGAGCAGCTTTTACAACATAAAAAGTGTGGAAGTAGGAAAGGGAGAGGCAACTCCTTAGAGTCCATGAGAAATTAATAATCTCCAGCTGGATCCTGACAACAAGTGGGGCATAGCACTTTGCCAAAGGCCAGGGCACAGCCCTCTCCTTCCACCAGGGCATGTGATCCTTCTGATCCCCTGACCCACTTGTTAACATGTCCATGGTGCTGGTGGTCTCAGGACGCACATGGCACAACTTTGCCTGCTGGGGAAGAAATGAGATCCTCCAAGGGACCAGGAGGAGCAGCCGGTGCCTGAGCCCAGCCTCAGCAACCCCTCCACATTACTCTCCCCCATATCATGGTCCAGAGCTTGGATTGACCCTCCGGGCTGGACATGGTACCACCTCACCAAGGTAGATTGCCCCCAAGCCTACACCTGTAAGTCCAGGATTGTTCTCACAACTCACTCACAAAGTCCACATCTGAGAGAAATCGCTTTGATCTTCGTTTGTGATGTTGTTTTCTACAGGTACAAATTTATGACGTTATTTTCTGCAGGGACAAATCCAAGCTAAAAATGAAAAAAAAAATGAAAAGAAAAATACGGTTGGCAAAACTGATGGAAAAGAGCTGGTAAGAAAACCAAAAACATCATGGGAAAGTAATACATGCTACAAGCAATTGTGCTCAAAATATTAACTCCTTCACTGATGGGTGGTGAGAAAACAAAGGGTAGATATCAGAAATATCTGTGCAACTGTTCCCAAGATAACAATGTGGTTACCATGTAAAGATTTTGGTTTTCTTAAAAAATAAAGGAGGCAGAAGAAGGGGAAGAACAAATTAAGATCTATACAGTAAACAACAGATTGTGAATTCCCAAGTCTGCCTTATGACAATGTGTGCTCACACACATATATTTTGGGTTAGTTTCACCATCCGTGTCTCAAGGTGTACTTTTCAACCTTCTCTTTTCCTTGTGAAGGTTAGAAATGCACCTCTCAGAAACAAATGAAGGATCAGATTTTCATATCATATTGTAGACAGCTGTTAGAGAATTTCATAAGAAGGGGCAAAATTGTGGATAATACAGCCAAACACTGACACTGAACTCTGCAGAATTTTTTTCTCCATATTGGAGAAATGTTACTTTAAACAAATATTTTGAGGTTAGTCATAGCAAACACATTCTGAATTTGTAAATATCTTAACACTGGAGAACTCATCTCATCCAGGAAGAAAAGATTATTAAACAACACAATCCATATAACGTAAATCTTTTAGTACCAAACCTTTACAAAGGACACCTCTCAAGCTAAAAATGAATAGGAGAAAAAATTGGAAAAATTGAAAAGAACGCATTTTAGAAAACTGCAGGTTCTGGGAAAAACTCTTAGTGGGAAAGAAAGATAAAATTCATTACGAATTTTTCACTATGCTTTTTTCTCTGTGACACGTAACCTGGAATGCATTGTGTTAGTTTTGTGCAAATTGCATGTTTGCTCTATTAAGAGTAATTTTGTGTGGGCTTAAAGGGTACCTTTGAAGAGAGAAAATAGCCTCTAGTGGCATTTCTACATAACCAGAGTGCACATGGTAATATCTTTGCCCTAGCACCCATAAAGTCATTCTAGAGAAACACATAACCATGATTTATGATTTTCTGCCAACCCTGGACTTTAATTTCTTTAATATATTGAAGATCAAAATCCTTACTAAACACAAATTTTATCTCTTACATTTTTCTTTTGTAAACAGGGAAGTGACACATTCTGTGATTGCATAATGGAAAAAAGAAATCATAACACATGGACAGAATGCTCCAGACCTCACGTTTGCATACTAAATAGGAAAACAACTTTCTGCTTAATGAAAAAATGTTACAGATTATTAGGAACAGCCACAGAAGTAATCAATCAATTTATCCAATGGACTGGGCCACAGTCTGCTTCCAAGAAGGCTTTTTAATGTTTACAGCTCTTGAGTTACATTGTTTAATTAATTGAATGACATGAAACTTGTAATCTTAGAGTTTTAAAGATATATTTTTTTTCCCTAAAGACAAACAAAAAGAATTAATGATAGGTTCACTACTCATAAAGAAAGGTGGCCGGACAATCCCCCATTTATTCGGGGAGGAGGCAATGCACCCAGCAGAACAATGCTCCCCATCGGTAGATGCCTCGCCTGCGACTCGATGGGATTGTTCGGAGGCGTGAGAACATTTCCTCCTCAATTTCTGGTACTTATTTATGAAGGTCCTTGTTTGTGATGTTGATATCCCTCCTCCTCCACAGAGACCTGGACTGACACAACGTTTCCACATAAATCATACCAAAGGGGCAGCTTTTCAAAGTCATTCAGTGATCATTTATGCCTCCAAATAAGCATATCTGCATCTCTTTTCAGATTAGCTGCTTAAATGTTGAGCTCCAAATATCATAAATGAAAGTGATGCTCAAATTCACCATAAGGCAGCAGTCCACCAGTCTTAGAAATGGTGGCAAAGGAGGAAACCCCGCTCCCCACCAGCCACCAAGTAGATTTACTTGTTTTAAGTATTCTTTGGGAGTCATTTTTATAACCTAACCCAAAGGTCTTCTAATGTACAAGGTTGCCCTGAAAATGCAAGCAGATGAGAAAATGCATGATGTGGAGGAATAAAAGACAGGATGCAATAAAACAAATGATAAATGAAGTGTGAAAAGTTACTTCAAATAACTCAGTTATTTAAAGCTAAGCTATAGCTCTTTCTAATCAATACTTACACAATAATTAAGTGAAAATCCAGAAAAATGGATTAACTAGGGAGCATAAGAAATTCAGCTTTGAGCAGCAACATAGCTGCAATTGTAATTATGAAGCGACTACACACCAGTTCCATAATGAAAAAAGCATGACTTATTATGGAGATGGAATACAGTAGGAAAGCATGCAAAATGCAAATGCAGTTTAGCTGCAAATTTTCCCCATAAAGGCTGAATCATTTGTTAAGTATGCAATAAAAAGGTGACACTCCAAGCACTTAGACTGAATTTACTTATTTGTAAACAAAAATCTATAGAAGCCATAAAAGAAAAGCTTCACTAGCATTGCTGCCAGTTTTTGGAGAAAAGCAACATTTCTGTGCAGGAAAGAGTATTACTATATCATGAAAAAGCTTGCCAAATTTCAGCTTGGACTGAGCATTTACAGTAGAAATGTATGAATCCTGTAAAACCAGACTGTATTATGGAGATACTGGCAGACATCCAGTGAGGTGCATAATGGCAAGTTTGATTAGTTTATTTTTTTCTTGCAGATCACAGTGAATGTTCAGGAAAAAATCCACAGTAAAAATGAAATAAATAAAGATACTAAGAAATGAAAGTATTTAGTGTCACTCATTTCAACTAACTGACTTTTTTTTCTTTTTTCTTCCCTTTCAGAAGACACTGTCAGGCAGTACTGGACAATAAATAGGCAGACACATTTTAAAATAAACACCACAGTACTTCTAATACAGGGGATCAGGATCCAATTTAGGGAATGCACTTGGACAGTATACAGACATATTTCTGTGATCTGGCCGAGCTGGATTGGAAGTATTTCCTTGTCTTTGCAGAGCCAAGCTTGCACGTTGACAGCAAAATAGGTCATCTATTTTGCTAACTAGAAAACTAACTGCAGAAATAGTTATTGAAAACTGCAAATTTGAATACCATAATGCAAATAATTTGAAGAGTCAGTATTCACAACATGCCAAAACTCCTTAACTTTATTTCCACAGTGAATTTTTTGCATTTGACATTTGACTGGGTGACTTATTGCATACTTTTTAGCTATAGAAAAGAATACTTGAGATCCCATTTATAAACTTGGTCCTTTTATGTTTTGTGTGCATTTGCTGTTTTTTTTTTTTTTTTTTCTCAAATCCTCTTACCTTCTACCTTGTAGTCAAAGATGAGGGTTTCTCCTCTTTACCCTCTTGGAACTGGGACCATGAGTTTTATTCACTGTCCAAAGAAGCACCTGGGGATGGAATAAGATTGGTAAAAGCCCATAAAGCAGCATTATCTTAGAAGCCTCCACTTCATGTCTAGTGCAAAGGTATGAAATCATTTCACAGCTTTGCTCAGAATGGCAAGATATATATTTGACTGCATGGTCTATGTGTAATTAGTACTTTCCAACTAAATGTCTCCCCCAAAAAGAAAATCAGAATTCAAAAGATGCTAACCTTTTTTCAAAAGACTTGTTTCCAACTCTAATGACTACATAGAGATGAAGAGTTCCTAACTGTTTCAAAAACTGCTTAGTTCAGGTCTTTGGGGAGAGATTAATTAATTTGGAAATGGAGAACAACAACATATATGATGATTAAGAGTTATGTAAGTTCAGAACAAATCCTTGTCAGGGTACACAGGTCTTTCAGAAGTTCCTTCATGGAAAAAACTCTCAGCTTTTATCTGAATTACTGAACCTCCAATCAAAATACAGCAAGACTAACACCATAAAAGTCAATCCTACCCCCCCAACATGACTTGCCCCCAATCATAGTCAACAACATTTGGGTGCAGAACAACTTGTCAGTAGTCTCACCTGCATCACTGAATGCCTTCAACTTCTGTCAGAGGATATGAAACATCCCCATCCTCCTGACTCATCATCCCAGCTGACTCCGGGTGTGCTGGAAAGGTCTTAAGTCTTCCAGTGATTTCTTCTTGATCATAACAAGTTAATCAATTTGCCAGAACAGATGAAGTAGCTTTTTATTAATCTTCTATGGCACTTTGGGCAATGAAGAATTAGAGTTTCTGCAAAAGACTAAGATAACAATATCTAAATATTATTCTTCATAATATTGTAGTTAAAATTATTAAACAACACATACAATAAAAAATTATGCATCATTAATATTATCCCAGTCCAAGAGAAAATAAAAGACCTACAGCAGGACAGTCTGTCAACCTCAGGTCAAGCAATTCTCTTCCATTAAGCAGAATATTCTGTATGTATATTTTCCTCCCCAATCCTGTAGCCAGCGGCAGCTCTGTAGCAAAGGATGGATCACCTCAACCTTCCTAACTCAGCAGGCCCACCAAATTGGGCTGCAAATGCAAACATTTCATATTCTGTGCTGCAAATATGCTATCGATGTCAGGAAAATGTGTTAGAAAGATTTCTTGTTTTCTTGAATGTGACAAAACTGGTATTTCCAATTGCAACATCAGATTTGCTTTGTTTGAACTAGATTTTCAATCTTTAAAATGTCTTTATTCATCAGTGTTCATGATACAGATATCCAAGACTTAATAGGACTGTTAGGTTAAGAATTTGCATAAATAAATTCTCTCATTTTTTTGAACTGTCACCAAAACATGGAAGAACATGTATATTACTTTTGTGCTTCCAGAAATGGAGAAAGCCTCTGTTTATTTCCCAATCATTTCTACTACCAAAGTAAAGAAAAACCACTAGGAAAAAGTATATCAACACTTAAATTAGTAGGCTTTCTGGAGGTTTTAATGAGAGAAATGAACCACCCAGCATTTTCACTCAGATGCTTTCTGCATTGGCTTTGGAATGGAGAAATAACAGCAAGATGAATATAGAGAGGTGACAATTAAATAATTTGGACAATATGGTTGGGGAAAGAAACTTATTACAAATAGCTGCAAGATTTTCCTAAATGAATGCAATGTTCTAGCTCAAAAAGGCAGCTGTAGAATACATATACAGAAAAGGAACCAGAAAAAAAAAAATAGAAAAAAATCTTGGAGAAACTGGCGTCAATTAGTAGAAAATAGTCCACATTCAGTTTATAAGCTGAACTAACACTAACATCATGCCAAGTTGCAAGACTAAAAATCCAAACCCCTCTAGTATTAAAAGTATTTATCAAGAAAAAAAAAAAAGAGGACGCTCATCAAAAATGACAAAAAATGCAAAGCCTTACATAAAATGAAAGAAGGAGACACTCTGCAGAGGGTCTGTGAAAAAATTTTGAGGGGCTTGCCAGATCTGTGGAGGGGAAATCTTTATTGAAACACAATATATGCAAACAGTATACTCTGCTGGTTTTATGGATATGCTGCCTCTGATGTGACTTTGTTTTAAATAATACTTTGCTTTAAGGCAGCAGTAGGGTGAGTTATTACCATTGCCCAGAAGAAAAAGGAACTGCAGCATATACAGAAGAGCTGCTGAGATAAATCACAGAGTGGAAGGAGGACTGTAAACTCTGTCCCTGCTTAAGAAAAGAAGACCAGGCAAACACCTTCAGGGAAATGCAAAAGCCTGAGATCCTTGACCTGGAGGGGACAACATTCCTTCAAAGACAGAAGATAGGGTCAGATCATTTATAGTAGTACATTTATAGAATGTTGGGGTTTAGGAGGATTTTTTTAATTAAAATTGCAAATTAGAATTATAATTCATTTGCTGTTTTATAAATTTCAGATTGATATATGTTGGGGTATTTGCTCTTTAGCTTCTCTTAAGAAAAATGTGAAAGATTCTTGTGAGTTCTGGAATAATCAAATCAGCATCTTCTATTTTTTTTAATACAGTATCAAATGTTCTGTCTAGAATTAAATAACCAAGCCATGTTGATTTTGCCAAGTTTTTTGATAGCACAATCTGCACTGGATTTGTCAGATAAGCAAATATATTTATATTCCTGTCATACATGTTTTCTTATTTCATTTTAGACCTTTTGCAAAGGAGATCAATAGGTTTCTTGGAGCCTTTAGAAATTTATGCTTATGACCTCCAAGCTTTTCCAAAAGAAAACAAAAGGTTGTTTACTAAAACATTAGGAAAGGTAGTCCATTTTTAAAGGATGTTATTATTTGCACTGGAGTTGTAATGGAGCTATGCCACACCTACTTAGAGAACAGGGCCAAACACTGCTCTCAGTTACAGCAGTTTAAATCCTTGGAGGCCTTTATTACTAGGAAAATGGAGTAAGATTTCAGTAAAATCAATTTTTAAAAGCACTAGGAGTTTGCTGTTGACCTCAGTTACAGCAATCTCTGCAGCTTTGCAAAAACATGCTCTCTCTCTTAAATCTGACTGACATCATTGATAAATTGAGCTGTAAAATTTACTGTTTCAATCCCTTAAAACACAGAAGCTGCTGCTTATGTTTCTGGACAATGCAGTAACCTGTGAAAAGAAAGACTATTTCAGGTAAGTGAGCAGTCTTTCCAAACTAACTGCAGAAGTGCATACACAGAAATATAGGCATCTTGCTCTTCATTCTCATATCTCTTCTCACCTCCTTTAGCGTTAGATCAACCCAAAGAAGCACCAGAGATTTCAGATAATAGTACACACCAAATTGTCCGCATCTCTATATCCTCACAAACTATTAAGCAAGCAAGGAAAAAAAAAACCATGTAATAAGTTAGTTCATTCTGATGCAACTGGAGACTAAATGACTATTTTGCTGAGCATTACTGTCTTAGGTTTTTTTTTATTTTTTAATACTCAGCTGTTATGTGTGTATCTGTTACTTCTCTTGTTTTGTATGTAATGGTTTAGTCCTTTGGAGTTTTAATTGTGGGGTTTTTTATTGTTACTACAATGGGATCTTGGCCCGTGACTGTATCAGCTAGCATACCACAGTAATTTAAGAAAGAACTATTTCACACCTTCAAACTTTCCTTGTTCTGCGCACATTCAAAGACTTTTGGATTTTTTAACTGAGAGAGAGTGAAATAAACCTGGGATTCATGACTTTCTAATGGGCTAATACTATTTCCACTTTCTCATTTGTTTTCAGCTTTTTTCTCCATAAAGGATCATCCTCGATGGTACCTCGGTCACCTCATACTATAGGAGTGAGTAGTGATATGTAAATAACTTATCTAATACACACACATATCAATAATGCATATCCAAACTTCCAAAGTATTTTTATTTTTTAACATGTCTCTGTTTGCCATCAACTTATCATGTGCACTCTGACCCTGCACACTTGACACATTTTAATAGACAGAAGGAACAAAACTATCAGTTCTCCCTGTTACCATCTGGGGTTCTTTTACAGCTCCTTTCTTCCTAGCTGCCGAAAGCTCCATTCGATTTTTTTTTTCCCCCCCAGCATTTCCCTGAGCTTCTTCACTTGGCTTCAGGTTTCTTCACAACATCACCTTTCAAGCCTTTACCTTTGTCATGCATTCCAGGCAGTGCTACTGTAAAGCTCAGGAGAGGATTTTTTTTTTTCCCTTGCTATTCTCATTCTGCTTTGAGTGTGCTGCAATTACAACAGGATATGAACTATCCTCCACCGTTATAGATGTGTTCAATTTTCTCTCTGTTAGAAGAAGTCTTTTCCCATCACTTTGGCCTGACAAACGTGACGTTCACACATTGATTGTATATGTCTGCTTTACACAGCATAGCTAATGACTTTCCCTTATCCTGACTTGAATTTCAGATTAGTTTTTCTATTGCTGAGTATTCCATTCCATCAATAATTTCAGAACAATTATCTCATTTGTGACTTTTTTCCCCCAAATGCTGAACAAATTCATGAATCTTATAGTATATGATGCAGTAAATGTAAGGTTTTAAACTAATACTTCATTCTAGAGACTTGCCGCACTGTGTCTATCAGCCTGCAGACACCTCAATGACTTCTGCAAGGCTGCATATTCTCAAAAGGGAATACAGTTCACTTTATGCATTGCCAACTACTGAGTTCTCTCTGAAAGCAGTTACGTGGTTCTGTGACACTAAATGTTACAAAATTTGAGGCTTAATCTTAAAAGCCATGATGGAAAATAGATTTCTATCATAAAACCTTGTCACTGTCTCACATGATTCTTCCATCACTTGCCTTAATACAAAATACTTTATAAATCACACTGTTTTCTAGAGGCAAAAGCCAATCATATCACAGAAAATTTTCCTTTTATCTCATGGGCATCTCAAACATCATCTCTTTTGCCAGCCACTATCTGGGGCAATGAATCATGGGTACCATTTACTGTATCACACAGCTCTTCATTTTGGACTTTCTATCTTGAGTGTAAATATCAAGTCTCACTTGAGCTCACTTGTCCATTTCTGTCTTTTAAAATTAATTTTTATGGGCTCTGAAATGAAAAAGAAAACAGTAGAAAATAGTAGTACTGCCAATCTGATTTCAGATATCAGAGAAAGATGGCATGGAAAGTCCTTTCTTCTGATCTGCAGGCTCCTCTCCTTTTCACACCAAAAAACTAGCCTAATTTCTTGCCACTGAAAAATACTGTGAGGCTCTGAATATTAGGAGATGCAAAGCTTTCTTGGATCTACGTGTCTCCTTTCTGGACCAGATCCTCTTTAGCTTTAATAGATAATCCTGTTTAGGAAATGAATATATGCAAATAAATTTGTGATGAAAAACAAAATCTGTTCTTTTTGTACGTGACTGGAAAAACTTTAACTAAAAAATACTTAGTGCAATTATTTGCCAAAAAATGTAATATTTAAAGTTTTTTCTAAAGAAGCATCCTATGTCAAATTGAAGACATGTGATGTCAAATTTCAGGCCATGAGTATGACCTTGACATTTCAAAATCAGGAGACATGTTGGTGGTTTTGACTGTCAGGTTCTATATTTCAGAAGCCCAGTGTTTTTGTTTAATATGTCTTCCAGTGCATTAAATTTTGTGTGCATTCAAAAAAAAGTAGATGAATGATGAGAATATTTAAATCGCCACTACTGCCCAGTACTCCTGAAATTTCAAACTGAATCTACTAAAACCTAATTCATCTTTTTACAAACCTTTGCAAACCTTTCATCTTTTTACAAACCAGAGAGGAGGAAAAAATGAGTTATCCATGGATTTTTTCCATATTTGAACAAAAATGACCCAGGTGAAGTACTGAGGCAACTATAATTCACGGTCATTTTTCTACTTTGTGGTTAATAGAAAAATGACATATGAAAAATGTAACATAAAATAGGGGAGTAAAGAGATATGACTGAGAGAAATCAGGGCTGTTGTCTCTCAACATGCATTTTGAGAACTGTAGTCTTTGTAGCTTAAAGTAACCATTTCAATATTAAGGACAAAACTTACTCTCCACAAGCATTTCATGGGTCACAAAGATCAACAGGACTCCATCACAAGCAAGGAAGTGGTTACAAATCCTCTACAAAAGTTAAGGACAGGCTGGAATGAGGAAGGCCTAAAATAGGTCTCCTATGAAATATGACTATATTTCATATTTATCGCCAGCAGAGGCTGTAGAGTGATACAAACGTTTATGTGTTGTTTCTGTGTCTCAATCAGTTTTATTGTAGATCAATCATAGAATACTTTTCTTGCATAAATATATTCCTGCCTGTGCTTTAGATATAGATTTTTCCATTATTATTTTTCAATTCCTTCTTGTGCTACCTTTATATAGTCCTAGTCCTTTTCACTGTGCTCCCAGGAATTAAATTGGTGCCGTCAGATTTCCTTATTTCAACAAAGGAATAACTGCCTTTCATAACATTTTTATCATTTCACCACATCTCCCCATCAACACATCCCTGCATGTACAAACATGAATATAAACAGAATATACAATTACCCTATCCTTTTTTCCTTTTTTTTTTTTTTGCATTATAGCAGTCCTTGGAGATACCAGCCAAGAACAATGTCCTTTAGAGCTCTGATCTATGAGAATACTGTCCTCAGCCTACGTCCTTGGTATCAGTCCAATAAGATATGCAAGGTACAGACAAGAAATTAAAGAGAAACAAAACCACAAGCATTTTTTCATTGCTAGAGTGCAGTTAGAAACTGGATTTGTAAAAATCCATTCTCTGCCTCGTTCAGTCCAAACCATTACTAGGTCTTTTACCCTTCCTGGGAACAACCCTAAGCAGCTAAAACACTAATCTCAGAAAATCAAGTTAGGAATATTTCAGGTCAGAAAATGTTAGCTTAGACAACATTAAAAAGGGAAAGATACTACTTTGGTAGTGTATCAGAACAAAGAAACAAAGACAAAAGCTTTGGTAGCTATCTATAGCAACGTTCTGCAAGGTTCTCTATTTCAGCAGGGGAGACACTTGGGGAGATGGTAGCACTCACTGGGTAGTGAACATCACCTTTCAGGTGACGACTACCAATCAAAGAAACAAAGCTTTGAAAGTTTGGTTGAAAACAGCACTATTTGTCGCTAAGCTATCACTATTCTAAGAGGGGCACAAAGGGAAACAACCAGCTTGATGTACAAGAGATTTTTACTGCTTATTAGGAACTAATGCCTTCTGCTAGCAAATAACATTTGCAATATTGGCAGAATTGCAAATACTTACAGAAATAGCTTTGCAAGGAAGATTAAATATGGAACTGGCTGATCCTGTGCTATTATTCAATTCATTCTATTGCTTTTTTTACATATCTTTGAACATTTTCCGAAAACCATGAGCTCTCATCCAATATGTTGCTTAGAGATCACATTTGGAGAGCCTGGTTCTCTGCACAATCCCACCAGTTTTGCAAGGCCCATGTGTAAGGTTGCCTGAAAGAGAGAGAGCCAGGTATATTGCTAGGTGGAGCACCTCAGCAGCTTGAAAAGCTAGTTAATTCTTTCAGTGGCCACGAGGAGGCCAAGAAGAGTGAACAGACAATAAATAGTGCACTTGCTATGGGTGCTGGCACAAGCTTGTGCACAGCGTGTCCAGCTTCAACAGGTCCAAATGAGCAATCCTTCAAGTGTGCTTTGGACACACCAGGGTCCCTTATCCACCTCAGCACCCAGCTGCCTAAGGAAAAACAGCGCAAATCTTAAGCTACTATTTGATTAATAGTCAAACGCCACAAAGTAAGGGCCTACGCTGCAGCAGCTATGCATAGCTCTTCATGTTTCGGTAAGCTTTGAGATGCAGCTGCTAGGACCATGGAAAACGTGGGTTAGACTAATTTTGTAACACAGTAGAATTGTTCCGGAAAAGAACAGAAAAGAGCACTCACTGAAAAAAAAAGTAAGTCCAGGAGAAAGTCGTTCAGAGAAAAAAAGCAACGAAAAAGAGAGAAGAAAAATGGAACAACAAACTGAAACAATAACAGGTATGGGATTCTTTCTGTCACTACTCTTGTGTCTTCCCTGATCACTTTTTGGCGGGTCACTTCAGCTGTCATTCTTGCATGAGATGCTATAACAGAAATAGCCAATTTGGTAAATCTGGGGCAAACCAGTGTCATACAGAAATCGTCTGTTTTGGAACAATTAACAGGTGTACTTTTAATGATGAAATGTGGGTGGCCAGGGAGATTTCATGGCTGTAGCAAAAAGGACTAGAATTTCAGCCAGTGGTTACAACTCAAATCCATCAGAAAACAGCCAGCTAACTCTGAGGGGACAGCTCTGGTTTGTTGACACCCATTCAGAGAACTGAACTGAACACCTGTGACTCCATCTAGTCAATACTGCAAAGGCAACATCCAAAGAACCCTGTACTGGGAGGTTCCATGGCCATTAATTCAGTCCTCTGCTCCTCCAGTCCTATCAGTGGGTCTGTACCGCCAGTGGCAGTACTGTAAGGTGCAACTCAGCCTGACCCTGTGCTTCTTTTGAGGACACTGAGAACTAGGCACACAGCTGAGGCATGTCCTCCAGCCCCAACCACATGAGATGATCCACAGGAACATACTGCTGGGCTTCAGGCTGGCTGGACATCTGAGCTGAGCCCACAGCCTTCCTGAGCTTGTCAGTCCTTAATATCACATCCTTCATCTGCATTTCTACTGTTCCATGAACAGCATACATACTTGTTAGGGAAGGGTGTACGTAAGAGTAAACCTCCCTGACAGGACACATTGTGGGGCTGTGGAGTTGCCAAATCTCTGTTTCAGGCTGCTGCTGCTGCACAGCTTCAAACGCTCTTTTAATGGGCAACTCGAGAAAACAAGGACAACCACCTACAGACAAGTCTCAGACTACACAGATTCACTGAATGAATGCCATACTGAGGCAACACCTCAACCGTTTACCTTGAGAAGACGAAAATCAGATGAAACTCCTGAGGTTTTTGGCAGGGAACAATTTTCCTCACAAGGAATGGGTATAGTGATTTTGAATATGTATTCCTAAGATACAACAAAGGTATTCAATTAATTTTGGAAAGTCAGTATCAATTTCTAAAGTTCCATTGAGATACCATAAATAATACTTTGCTAGCTTATTAATTTAATAGCTCTGATATTCATTTTGTTTCATCATGTGTTTCCTAGGCTTTTATTCATTTGGATTTGTTTTTTCCTCCTCAAATATTATTTTAAATAGCTTTCATGAAATTGCTGCATAATAAGTGTACCCTTTTGTTCTTATTCAGGGAAGCTCAGCAAAAGCATAACAAATAATAAAGCTGATAAAAGGATACATGAAACGCATACCAAAATCCAGAAGGTTTATTCTGATATTAGCATCATTTAACTTTAAACCAAGACACGAATCTCATCAGGCAGTATCTTACCAAGCTATTGGGCAATGGATTCAAGCCAGCATCAGAGATCAGTAAGTAAGGGAATTCTGTTTTTATCCTCATCAACTCTTCATGACTATAAGTATACAATATAGTAATGTGTTATTTAGCCATCCAGCTCTGAAAGATAAAAGGGCCATTTTAGGACCATTTTATGGCTTTCAACTTTGCTGGGTGAGCTAGAATTAAAATTAGTTGTTAACAAGAAAACAGAATATGTAATGTTTCATGGTAGAGTCTAAAATAATTATTACATTTATGCTCGCACACCTGTATTTTGGAGAGTGAATGTGACTGAACAAGGCAATTATCTTTAATTAGGGGGCGATGGGGGGCTGGGGTCATTCCATTAATTATGTCCATCACAGCTAGTTAACAATATTGATTAACAAGATAAGAAGCAGAACGAGCCATTCGTCCCTGAATGGCTTTTTTTACGGATTTTGTTGTAGAATTACTACAACATATTTCAAAAGGAAAATAACAGAATTGGAGGTGCCATAACTCCAACAAAGCAAGATTTCAAAAAGGTTATTCTGAAAAAAATTCCTGAATCAATATGCTTTTACTAATATGGAATAATTATTGAGCTAAATAAACATACAAGAACATTCCGTAAGTGTGCCTGACATAGACAGGGAAATCATTCTTTGATCCTTGAAGCAAAGGGATTCCAGGCCCAAACTTTGCAGGGCTGAAGACAAAGACAAATTAAAATCTGATTGACTGCAAGTGATTAAGAAGAATGTAGATTTGCCACAAAGAGTCCTGAACTAACATGGAAATTGTTGTCTAAGAACAGCTCAGTGTAATCCCTGGTTTAACTCAAAAACAGTCAAGGGAATCAAATTATGAATTATTTTGTCTTTGAGATATTATGAAAGAGAAATACAGACATACATATGTTCCCCCTCACTCACATACACACACACATGCTCCTCCACGTGTTTTGCAACAGAGAAGTTCTCAATCTGTGAGATGTCCTACTATTTTCAAAATAAAAGTCTTCTTTTTTCCCTGCTTTCTTCTTTTCCTGTTTTTTTTTTTTTTTTTTTAAATCTCCTCTCACAACATAGCGATTGATCCCCAAGTTTGGTGGCAAGCAACCGAGTGGATATCAAACATAGGTGGTGCTTCTGCTTCTGAAGCTCCAGAGCCAAACTGCAAATTGGAAACGCACTCCTGGTTGCTCCATCAACAAAAGAGATCCTTGATGTGCAATTCCACTCATCATCCCTCTTAAACCATTATCAGGCAGCTGAGATGAGGCAACAATGAATAAGCATGTGCCTGATTGTTAGCATGTCAGATGTACGTTATTAAAAACAGTAGGGGCAAGAAAAAAGATGAGAGGGAAGGCATTTGCTTCTTTGTTCAGATGTTGGAAAGCTTATTCGAGAAAAAAGGAGTTCTAGGACACACTGACATAGATATAAGGACTTCTTGCAATGAAGGCATCCAAACCTTCCCTGTGGTTTTTTTGAATAATGAAGTTTTCAAATATTTTCCATTCTATATTTAAGGAACACGTATGCTAAGCTCATCTGATTTAGAAACATGCTCTTTTTTCTTTATCTTAATCTTGCACTTTTTTAAACATTGTTTTAAGCCAAACAACTATCCCACAATTAACAAAAGCAAACTTATTCTGACCCCATCTATAAAGTACAAGTTCTTGGTCATGTTCAAAATCAGCTTCTCAGATTCACTACTTCAAAAAAGGAATGCAGACCATGATAGTTTTCAGGCTATCATCAATTGTTAACAATAATATTTAAATTATTCTCTTAATGCAAACATTTAAGAGGCATTTAACCACATTGTCCACAATGAAAATAAAGCTATAGTTGTGCTGATAATAACTACTATCTTCATTTACCAAAGAATTAAACTCTCTCAGAACACCTGCTTCAGACCAGAAATATAATAGAACAAATGCTGACTTTTTTTTTCCCCATAATGTTTGCTTTGTTAGTCAGACAAATTCTTTAGGGAAGTTTATGCTAGCAAATGTGTGTTTTACACGCAAATGTAAAATCATAAATCATGTGACCAAAAAAGAGATGTACAACCTTAAGACAATGTAAACTTATAAAGCATTTTATACAGACTGTGAGAACTTTGAGAAAAAAATCAGAAGTGACTTCTGTGAAACATTAATACGCCACAGTAACTGTCCCAACACAGCAATTCCTTGCTTATAAATTTAAACTTAAAGAAAAAAAAATCAGTAAAATAGGGACTATTATAAACATGTTGGACTTTGTACTTGTTGCAAGCACTTGAACAATGAAATGACATCAGTGCTCTTGACAATGGTGCTGACTAAGTTTGCAAATGCCTCTGACCAAAGCATCTAAGAAGGTTTCAGAAGATATACTCAGTACAGATACTGCATGATAAAGACAACTGGACTGTATCTAAATTGAACAAAAGTGTTATTAACCTTACAGTGTCGATATTTTGACATCTAGCTGTACGTGAATCAAGTGTGTTCTAGACGAAACATAAATCATGTTCACATAAATCACCTTTGGCTTTGCAATAAAAAATACAAAAGGCAAAAATACAGATGCTTTCAAGACTGCAAAAAGTTTAAAAGATGCCATCCCAGAGTTACTTTATTGGAATGACTCCTGTTGATATCAAAAGTCCGTAGCTAAGGGTAGCTTTTATTCTAAAACTTAAGTTCACACTAAAAAGCAGTCTCACCAGTGAAGAACTGTGATTGGAGAAATGATGAACTCTGCAGCAACTCCTGTATGCATCAGATAAGACTAGAGAGAATGTCATGAGGGTCGTGGGTGCAGAAAAGAAAGGGGAAACATTGCCAGAACATTGAGAACTTTTGGAATAATCCTAGTGGTTAACTGTAAAACTTGATTAAACCAGGCTATTGTTTATGGATCTTAATGTTTTCAATATTACAAAGCAAAATGTTTTTTTTGTTTGGTGTTTTTTTAAAATTCTAAGCACAGAAAACACAGTTTCTAACTAGATTATGTGAATTCCACAAGATATAAACTACAGTACAACCACAGTGTTCTTAAATTTGCAGTAGATTCTCTCTTTGAATTTCCTGGTGCTGAAAACTCCAGCATTGACTTCTGTGATTGAAAAACATAATGCATCTCCCTTTTTATTTGCTTATTTCTTCCCCGTTGCAATACTTTGAATCTTCCTCCACTAAACCTCTGCATTCTAGTTGCTTCTAAGTCTTTCATGTTTCTGTCAACAGAAAGAAGCTTTGAACAGGATCAAGCATAATTACATCAAGCTTTTTATCGTTATCACTATTTATATTTGTTAAGGGACAGCAGACTGTTTTGTTTGGGTTTTTGTTTTCATAGGATCATAGAATTTTGTTTTGTTTTGTTTTTTAACAGAGGCAGTACTTTATATTCTAGTTATTTGCACAGGCAATTCTATTTCTGCCTCCATTGCAGCTGTTCTGCAAATAGTTTTATAGAAAAGGATATAATTTCTTCCTTGTTGAACAGGTCTAAAGGAACTGTTCAACAAGTTCTCTTCAACAAGGATCATGGCTTTGAATGAAAAGTTCTGGCTAAATAAGTACCTCTGCCTCCAAAATAAGAGCATTTGTGCTTTCAGTTTTATTTGCAGGTGTGACAACCCGCCAGCTGTGAAGGAGGTCTGTAAACTTTGTAGTTTGAGTACATAAAAGTCAATGCATTCCCATACCAATGGGCAGGTCTCTGCCCCTGTGAAAGCGTAGATTTAAGATCCAAAGAGGAATTAGAAGAGAAAAAAAAAAAAAAGACATATTAAATAAATTCTGTAGTGTGCCAGTGTGCCAGCCTTACTACCTGTCTCATGATACTTCTTCATAGATTAAGTAATAAGCATCTGCTTATCTACAGTTGCCAGGCTCTTTAGTTTCCAGTTATCAGGTCCTCTATTTCTTCTGCCTCTCCTTCATGCTCCTACAATGTCTCTCCTGTGCTTCCTAGTGGCTGTAGCATTTCACAAATAACACAGGCAGGTGACAAACTACAAACTATCCTGTTCTGCATGTATTGTTCTAATCTGTTTCTCAGTAGAATAGCAGTACTGAGCTGCACTAACCTCTATATGCTAAAGCAAAGTTTGTTATATTTACTTCTGGCTGCTGACACCCTGTTTGGCTCTTTACATCCCTGTTTCATTTGATTGCAACAGAAAAACTTTGTCATGTGTAGGAGTTGGCTGCCTTAAACAAATGACATAGCTAGACAATCTGAATTTAAGCGAGTCACTCTTACTGCAATGTCCACCTCCTAAATAGGGAATGGAGTGAGTGGTGAGAAGATGGAGTGAGGTGGTTACACGGACAAAGAACTGATCTATCTTGACTAACGTAGAGGTCAATACACTCAGCTTGCAAAGCTGCACAACTCATCTTCAACAGGCCCCAGGCATAGGACCGTGATGGAACCACCTGAAGTGGCAGGACTGTAACAGAATTTTCTTGGGAAACGAAGCTGTGCAGGGCCGTCAGGACTCTCAGCTTCTTCATAGTACCAGAAAAGTCAGGAGCTGCTTGACAAGCTTTGTGAATGTTACCACAACTTTAACGGATGTGACTGTAAGCAACCAGGTAATCAAGGCTGACCCTTATACTTAAATCTGAACCTGACCTGCTGGCCCAGGGCTATCCCAAAGCAGAAGATGGTTTGGGGGTCTGTGAGAACGACAGAAGTAGGTCTCCGAATTCTTTGTTCTACGTCTCTTTTAAGGGAAATAAGGATTCTGGGAATTAAGGGAAATAAGGTATTCTGAAACATGGCCTTAAATTGGGCCTCCTTTATTTAGGAACTGGCTGTAAATGTAATGATAACGAGGGATATGGTACTTCATATTTCATGGAGTCAAGATTCACTGTTGAAATTGAAGTCTTGTGCCTGCAACTGTCTTTGCCAGTGCATCTGAGCCAATTGCGATTGGCAGCAACTCAAGGAATCCCATTTGTATATTGGAATACAGACATTGTTTGTGGGACATAATGACCAGGTTTAGAAGACGATTCACATGATTTAGTCTCCTAGGTCTTTCAAGCAGGCAAAAGCTAAACTGTACCAAGGATTTCTAAGGGAGCTGTGGTTTGTTTTTGTCACTGTTCATCAGCAACATGACAGAACCCAGCAAATTGACAAGAATGACAGTCTATTCTGATTATAATATTTAGATAATGCATACTGCTTTGCAAAGAAATTGGTAAATATATTTTTGATTAAATGGAGCCCAAATCATTTTTAACCTTTTAAATACTAATCAGGCCATTTTCAGTGTTTTCATAAACACATGGGTTGTATTTTTGTCTATTTAAAGCTGCATTTGTTGTTCTGTGCAGAACACTGGAAAGCAGTGGTGCTTTCATTCCTACATGATAAACAAGGTGCCCACGTCACCAGGCTGATTCACAGTGAGGCCATGACCCTGGTTGTCAACACAGTGAAGTCAAACATGGCCTTAGAGTTCTATTGCCAAACACTTCTCACCAGTATTGGGCAGCAAAGAGGAACAGAATGACCCTCATTTACCTTTCTACACCTTGGGTTAGATCAGACACAGAAGCCAAATAAAGGCAGGGTACTCCATACCCAATTAGGGCATTTAGCAACCCAAATGCACATTTGCATTGACCCCAAGAAAATTGTATTTCTTATGTCATGGCTCACAATTACATTTGCAAATGCAAATAATGGGAGTGGGACTAATAGTCACACGACTAATTTATTGAGAAATATTACACATGAGTACTCTGACAGAATTATTTCCAATCTGCCTCTTAAGCAGGCAGTACCATCGATACTCCTAAATTATAAGTCTGAATCACAATCTGTCTTTCCTCTTTTGTATCTCCTGTTGCCTGCAGTGAGTTACGTGTGGACAGTTCCTACTGTCCTGAGTGAAATTACTCCATAATTTGTATGATTTCTTATCCATAGATTACATTTGTGAACTTGAACCGTCATTTTCAAATAAATCCAAGAATAAGCATCTAATTTCTAATGGGCCTTTTCATGGAAACTTCAGCATATGATTTATTTAAACCAATGGATATATTAAAATCCAATTTATAAGAGAAAAAAAAAAAAGCAGCAATGTTCCTATTGCTTCATTATTTCTGCAAAAATAATCTTTCCCAGCACTGATTCCATAAACCATGCCAGATTTAACAGTGAAGACAGAAGACAGTAGGTTTCTTTTAGAGCTGATTTCAAGCAGGCAAATCAAATATATAAACAAAACAAGTATCTAAAGTAGGTAAGAAACTGAAAATCACCCTAATTCTGCTTTTTTGTGTGTGAGCACAAAACTTGTTCTGTCATTTGTTTCTCATTAGTACTAGAAGAACACAAAACTTTAAATTGCAATTACACACAAAAATTACAATCAATGTAGGGATGTTTTTCTGGATTATGTCTTAACTTCAGAAATAACAAACAAGTAGGTTTTGCAGAGACGAAGATTCCACACATACTGAATGTGATGTCTTTGCTGTTATATTCACATTTTTCCCCTTCTGCTCTTTTGAAAAAGTACTAATTTTATGATATAGGGCACAACAGGCATTCTGATAGCATTTTCTCCTGTCTAAAAGAAAACTTAAGTCATGGTAAATATTGACATTCATCACCATCTTGCATGTCTCTACTGGAGACTGGGACAGTCAACAGTTGACATGACTGTCATATTGAAAACAATAAATTGTAAAACTGAACACATACTGAATCTGAAGGCAAAAAGATGTGAAAGGGTAACAGCTCTGTACAATTAAGAAAAATCCCTTCATGTCTGTGGTCATGGAGAATATCTAATATTCTATGCTTTCCCTCCCACCCCCCCTTCTTTCTCAAGGAATCAAAGGGAAATTTGTTTGAGGTAGCTTAACTTGGACTTTAACACAGCTTCAGAAGTTTAGTCTTCCTCTCTGTTTACTCCACCAAGCAAATGTTTTCCACTTAAGCAGCAGATTAATCTAATTAAATTAATTTAATCCATTCTATATCCCTAAGGTAGAAAACAACCACACTTTCATTTATTTATGGGTTATTTTTCCTAGATTCTGAAACTACTGGGAAAAAATTGCAGTGGAATTAATTTTGAAGACACATCTGATTTATGTTACCCCTTGCAGCAAAACCATCCCCTTTCCATGGTTAAGATGGCTTCCCTGATACCTCCCATCTGCAAGGGAAAGTGACTGCATTTTTTCCTTTTTAAGGGAAAGTGTTGTTTCCAGCAATCTCTCACTTTTACATAATGGGATTATTAAAAAAAATATTATTGGAACTATCATGAATACTTCCCTTTTGAGGGCTCTCACAAACTTTTGGACATGTTTCCCTGTCTAAAAGTTCATAATGTACTATAACTAAATTAATACGGGTAAGGATTTTCTGTTCCTTTTAGAAAGGAAACAAAATATGTACTAAGTTACATTCTGAAACTAGGTTAACAATATGCCAATTATAAATACTTCTGCTCTGATTATTGACACGGGTAACTGTGGTTCATTTGGGTGTCCCACTGCTTTTTTTCCTCACGTAATTTAGATAATGGCCCTATCTCCTCAGTTTCTTTTTTTTTTTTTTTTTTTGTCACAGATTGCCTGTAGAAAAGCGTGAAGCCAATTGAGATGTTAGATTACCCTCAAATCATCACAAAAATCAAACCACAGTGTTAAAAGTGTAGAACTGTTCTTTTTAAGGTTTCTAGCTAAGACCACAGCTTAAACTAAAAAGATAAAACCTCTCATTTGTGTGTTTCTATTTGTGGGCCTCTTAAAGTGCTATCCTTAGGTTTCAATTAATTCAGAATTAAGGGAATAAATTAACAGGGCTTGATTTCTCAGTTACAACTCCAGCTTTAAGTAGTTTGACCAAGTACAATTGTTTTAACCCTCCTAAAATTTTCTCCAATAATCAACACAGAAATGGACATCTTTTTTGTGTTTCAGTTTATTACCCTTGAGGTGATGCTATATAATGGTAATCTTTAGACTCTGATGAAAGTCATGTTTTGCATGGCCCTTGCTCACAGTAAAGCAGGTTGGTGGAACCTGACTCAAACTAATGGCTCAAGACGTGGATTGGAAAAGCAAGAGCTTGCTTTGTTGACTGTCAGTATCTATCTAATGCTTCTGCGGAATGAAGAAAAATTTCCTATTCACTCACAACTGGTTTCACTTTGGGTATATTGCGTATCTTAAATTTCAGCTATAAACAATAGAGTTACAACCACATTGTAATTCATGCACAAAATATTAGCATTTTTCCATAAATATGTTTCAAATTTCATCTTACGCACTTCAGTCTGGAGGGTATCTGTGCTCTCTAGATCTCATTTTAAATTGAAAATATGCACATTTTCATTTTTATACAGCTGAGCTGTTTGCCCACACTAACATTCATGCTCAGATCAGCTGAAGTAATTTGTCAATTTACGTTAAATCCATTATTTTCAGTTCATTTGTATTTAAAGGAATAAAGCTGCTTTTTCCCCAAAAATGTTTCTTAAAATGTAATTTTTATAAACTGCCAATCTTATTTTTCAGGCTCCTAAATGATTTTACTGTAGTTCTTATTTGATAAAAAAGTAAAAAAAACCCCAAAGTTTCTTACATGTAATTAAATATTACAACTTATAGCATTTTCCATGGAAAAAAACCCACCTTTGTTTGAAAACGCTGCTCTTCAGTTCCATCCTCACTTCTAGCTAAGTTCCCTCTCAATGTGAATGCTGATCGCAATTCACTTCAGATACTCTGAAACAGAAAGTAAAAACAAAAAAATATGTTCAGACCCTGTTAGAGTTAACGACTGTTTACAGCACTGTGGAAGATAAGAAAACCTTCAGTTTGAAGCAATGACTGGATTATTTTTCTGGCTTTTCAAAATGTGGCATTTGATGTTAATGAATTGGTTACTAACAGCGATGCTTTTGCGTCTGTAAATTAGAAATCAATCTTTGCTTTTTAGAAGAAAAACAACTAAAATATTGAAAGAGCAAAGCATTGTTTAAAGCTGCAAATTTCTTTTGCATAGCTACTAGTCACTGTTAACAACCATTCCTTCAACTCTAAATTGACAATTACAATATAGTAATGAAATTGCCTTCTTTTGTTTGTAAAATATTCTATTCAATTCTGTGAGTTTAAAAAAAATACATGGTTGTTTTCCTTTTAGATATTGACAAATATAGTGCATTCAATCATTTGCTGATTCACAGATGTCTCTCACCTACACTATCCGGTATCTCCATTAAGCTATTATACAGTTGGCAAAGAATTTCTCTTATCAGCTCTCTTGCCCCGTTGCCAAAGATATAAGCAAACAAAATTCCTTTAATTTCAGTGGGGCATAACTCGAGTGCCTGTTGGAAAGAGCCACAGCAGCAGTTTCAGATGTGTGAACATTAAACAAAGATGCCAAATACATTTTGTGCTGTTGACAAGAAATAAATTAGAAACAAGAGTCCAGAGGTGTGAACCAGTACGGTTTGTACTTTAGCAGCATTTTTCCTGTTAGAATTTGTATATTAATAGTATGTATTTTAGAGTTTTAATCAAAATCTCTGAACAACTTCCCTCAGCCAGAAAAGATAAAGAAAAAGGAATATATATGGAAGAGATACTACATTTTTAAGACTAGGCCAGCCTTTTTAGTCAGCCTGAAGGAGCTCCGAAGAACCCAAGAGGATCAAGTGATTACTCATTCACAAGAAGTCAGCAGGATCAGGGCTTTCTTGATAAGTAAAGCTTACTCTAAGCTCTTTCTTAAGTACACATGCAATAGCAGAATTTCACTGCAGAGAAGTAGGGAGAGGATCCTTACTTACTTTATTTAAATAATGGGTCTAAGTGGATGTGGATCTCTTAATTTCATGCCATCAGCTCTTCCATTTACTTTGTATGCTTTCTTACCCTTAGACAACAAATAGATGTTACCTGAGTAAAAGAGGATATCCAGTAGTGATCAGATTCCCTTCTTCGCTAAATTTACTAGAGAAAATGATACCTATTTCTCTGGGTTGGTTGTCCTGCCAGGTTTCTGCACTTGGGATGCCAAGGAAAGGAAGAGGCTGAGTAGAGCTGAATTGAAATGGGGGCAAGCATACTGACATGCTGCTAGTGAGGTGGCCTTGGGATCCCATCCTTCCCAGCAATCAGATTAGCAGCTTTGGATCAGAAACTCCGCAGAGGTAATGCACCTGCCGAGTCACTTTTCAGGAAAGAATTTTGTTATCATTTCTCTCTCTCTCTGCAATAAAGTAAGGTAAGGGGGAGGACCTAATACAAACAGTCATCTCCATTTTCTACAGTCTCAGGACTATGCCTAATAAGTACTGTCAGCCTTAGGCACGCACAAATATTGAGACTGGCTTAAACTGAAACACACTACAGAAAAGTCAAAGGCAAGAATTTTGTTTTTCTTGCCTTCAGTTTGATTTTACACTGCCAAGTCTTTCTCTGAAGACAGAAGTTTGTTTGTTTAAATAAAAGCTGAGACTTTTTCCACTTAACAAGTAGACTCAGAAATGCAGCTTTAAAGGGGGTATAAATCCCCACAGAGGAGTAACAACTCACAGGAGTAGCAGCAGGTAAAGTTCTTGTGCAGTTTTCTTTCTAAATTTCTTTGAATATCCCAGAGGGCAGGATATCACATCTGATATTTCAACATTGCTAGAAAGCTAGTTTCACACTACACATTTAAATTTGTTTTGAGAAGCAGTACAAGGTTCATCCTGTTTCAGTCTGCTGAGTAATAGTTCTGAAACAGGGTATGGAAAACAAAAAGGACATGTCAGTTTCGGTTCTTATTCCCATACCTAAACTAGTGAAGGTCTTCATAGTAGTTTATGGTGTTTACCAATCAATAATTTCAGTTTACATATGCCTGCCACTTGTTTCTCGACAGCTCAGATAGTGCCTTTTTCCAGCTGACTGTGAGGCCTGTCCAGGATGATATCCACTCTCACCAAAAGAGGGTGGGATGCGGTGGGAGTGCTCACTGTACACTACCAGCATCAGCAATTCAGCCAATAAGGAGCAGCTATCCTTCACCCGAACTGTGCTCCAACATAACAGTGACTGGAAAGCAGCAGTGCTGGACATGCTACTGCTGGACAGAGGAGGTAACACTCCTGTGTATCCTTGAAAGTCTCCTTTCATGCAGAAGTAGTTTAGTTACTGTCTAAATGTAAATGTTACTGAGTCAAGCCCTTCCAAAGGGCAGTAAGTACTGAAAGTGCATCAAACCCTTCTGGATGAGGATGGCAGTTAGGTAAGAAAAGACCATCTTAACCTGATGCAAGAGCACCATATAGGCTTACCATGACAAGGGCTTCTATGCTGTAGAGCACGAAAATTTTCTATAACACACAGTCTTCAACATCAAATAGCTATCTAAAGAAGAAGGGCTTTTGAAGACAATACCTAAATTATTTCCAAATATTAAAAAGTTATTTAAACCAGATTTTTCTTGTATTTTTCTATTCTATCACATTAGCTAATAGCTCATCACGACTACAGTGCAAGTACCTCAAGTGCACAGAGCCTAAAAAATACATTCTGAAATGTTATAGATCATAGAGTCATAGAATGGTTTGGGTTGGAAGGGACCATGTAGTTCCAGCCCCATTCCCATGGGCAGAGACACTTCCCACTAGACCAAGTTGCTCAAACGCCATCCAGCCTGGTCTTGAACACTTCCAGGGATGAGGCATCCACAGCTTCTTTGGACAACATATTCCAGTGCCACATTCACAGCAAAGAATTTCTTCCTAATATCTAATCTAAATCTCCCCTCTTTCAGTTTAAAACCATTACACCTTGTGGTATCATTCCACTCCATCATAAAGACTCCCTCCTCATCTCTCCTATAGGCCCCCTTTAGGTACTGGAAGGGGCTTTAAGGTGTCCCTGGAGCCTTTTCTTCTCCGGGCTGAACAACCCCAACTCTCTCAGCCTGTCTTCACAGCAGAAGTGCTCCAGCCCTTTGATCATTTCTGCGGCCCTCCTCTGGACCTGCTCCAACAGGTCCATGTCCTTCTTATGCTGAGGACTCCAGAGCTGGATGCAGTACTCCAGGTAGGGTCTCATGAGAGTGGAGCAGAAGGGTACTCTAAGGAAGGGATAAGGCAGGGGTTGATAGTCAGATGGTATGCAAAGACTTCTTTATATTGTGTCACAGTAAAGCGACCTTGAAGTGACTCAAATTGCACAATTTCAAGAGTGTTTTACATCCCCAGAACTTACCAGTATAAAAGGGGAGTGTAGCGCATATGAGAACCGAAGCCCCAGAGTTCTTCAGTGCTATGACTTTACATTTCTTGTTCCTTCTATTTTTGAAATATAGCACGTATTATTATAGCTAGTTACATCTGCATATTATAAGCAATTACTGGGCAAAGTGCTTTTCTTTGTCAAAGTCATTGGCAAAACTTACATTATCTTCTAAGCAAACAAGCTGAGATCAGATCATTGTGTACACTGTGAAAGTGACGCGTGCTGTAAAAAAAAGGAACGATATTAATTTACAACATGTGCTCTTAAGAAAAAAAGAAGAGCACAACTCAAAGATTCATATTAATATAATGAAATCTGACTTTCCTTCAAAGAACATGTTAAAAACTTTACACATCTATCTTTGGCAGTAAAATTTGGTAAAATACTTAATTTGTCTCAGCTGTAATCCATGCTGTCATGGACTGTCTAAGGCTGATTTTTGTGTGCGTGCACATTGTCCAGAACCTTACAACATCTTTCTACACTGGACAATGGACTACAAGGAGGTTATTAGCAAATGCCATGACACAAGGTACATGTGCCCTTATCTAATTCTTCTAGGAAGCTTTAACAGTTCCTGAACAGCCTAAGAGCATTGCCAAATCATGCTGACCTGGGGTCTCTACAGCCTTTTTATTTAAGGTATAAATTACAACTTTTAAGGGTATACTTGAATCATGGATAGTAAAGATGAATTTACAGCTCATTGGCTTGAGAATAGTGCTTCACTCAGAAGGTTTATAGCCTATTAAGACAGTATGTTTTTCCTTGTATTATCCCCTCCTGTGCAGTACTAACTTCATTTTAACAGTAAAATTTGAACACCACACATACAATTAGTTTCTATCAAGAATGAAAGCTCTTTTACTCAAGGTCACATTATATAAAAATCTATGAAGCAGGATGAACTGAGATTTCAGATCAAGTAAAGCTAGTCAAAGCTCTATTGTTTCAGATTTTTTTCTCCTAATTTTAAGAAAAGTATCATTTGACCCAATCTAGAAATTTAATGCATTTGAGAAAAACTAGTTAATTTTTCTTCTATTAATGTAGTTCCTCCACACTTACTGAAATTCACTTTTAGCCAAATTCACAACAGCTATCTACATAAATAATTACAAAATCTAATGAACCACTGTTTTAGAACTTCACTGAAGAGCTTCCAGTTAGTTCAGGAAAATTAAACAGGAACAATATAATGAGTGTGGCATGAAGAACTCTAAGAGAATATTGAGGGGGCTTTTGTTTGTTTTTTAAACATCCACTACAACAAAATTCCAGGTAAACTCATAATATAAGAAGTTCTACCTAAACATGAGGAGGAACTTTTTTACTTTAAGGGTGGCAGAGCACTGGAATAGGCTGCCCGGGGAGGTGGTGAAGTCTCCTTCTCTGGAGACATTAAAAAACCTGCCTGGACACGTTCTTGTGCAACTTGCTTTAGGTGGAGCTGCTTTGTCAGGGAGGTTGGACTAGATGATCTCCAGAGGTCCCTTCCAACCCCATATCACTGTATGATTCTGTGTGATTCTGTGATTCCATTTGTCAGCTTGCCACTTATTTAGAGGAGTAAAGACAGCTTTCCATGAAAGCTTCTCATTTCTTATTTTAGAAATCACTAAGTTCATAAATCACCACAGTGGATCTAGAAAACAGTAATTTGTGTATACATCATCCTACAGTGTTTAAATTTTCTGGAATGAACTGTGCATCATCCCCAGTTTTAATGTTTGTCATATGTCACATCTTACCTATGGCTCAGCAAGCTGAAAGGCTTGATCACTCAATCTTCTTCTTGATACTTGTAGTTAAGTTTTAAAGATGTGTCTCTAACCTTCAGGTTATCTTCCTGAGGAAGGAGAGTATATGCATAAAATATACATTCATGTGGATAAATTCAGTACTTGAATAGATTTGAAGACAGAAGAAAAAAAAATCTTCATGAGGCCACCAGATGCAGTTCAGAAAATTATGCAGGTTTCTTCTGGTGTTTAGTAGATGCAACAAATTAAAAGGCAAATGTGAGGTGGTAAAAGAACAGAGACAAAGCTGAGACAAATACAAGCTGGGACTTTTCTAACTAAAGCTAAAGTATTTGGTACCTGTGAAGTAGAGGAGGTTTTAGGAGAGGATGGTGGAGAAGGAAGGGAGAAGGAAGGGGGGGAAGAAAAGGGAAGAAAAGGTAGCATGCACAATGCAAGGATACTAGTGGGAGGAAGGGAATGGGAGACTACAATAGACTGTAAAGCCAGGCTGGATCAGTTGTATCAAATATCTACATCTATACACACTCACTTAAAAAGGCACCTACCTAACTCTAGATGTGTTTATATTTTAAAGGAAAGCTATGTAAATAAATGAAAAGTCTCACCAAAACTAGGAAGTAAAGAATATCATCCATCACCCATCCTCAGAAAGCATTTTCCTCCTGGGGATAAACAATAGAGTGAGATTTGCAGCATCCTCTGAATCAACAGTTTTTAATCATTTCCAGTTAACATGAATAGGAGTGCAGAGAGGATTTTTCAGTTCACTCCCAAAGTTTACAACAGCTATGGCTGAAGAAGACCAGCTGGGAATTAATCACTGGAGAATATCTGATAAAAGATGATGCATACATATCACTCTGAGTTCAGTGAGACATAGACTTTCCTACACTTATGGATATATTTTAAAGCATACAATAGTTTTGCCTATGATTATTATTAAATTCAGGCTATTATTAAGTGAGATAGTAGCCTTATTTGATATAGATCAGTTTCAAGATTTCTTCATTTCATTTCTGTACAGAAAACTCAGCTGTGCCTATGCCTTGTTATTCACATTTTGAAAATCTTATCAATTGTCCAAATAAGCAAGAGAAAGTTGAAGATTTATATATCCAGTCAATGGTGGTCCTGTGAAGAAGTGTTTCAAAGATTCACTTGCCATAACTGGAACTGAAGTTCTATTTTGTGGCAAATGTCAATGTTTGCTTTCAGTCTGCAATAAAATGAACGTTCAATTCAAATTTAAATCTGTGAATAAAAGCAGCCTGGGATTAGGCAGCATGGAATGCAGGTATTTGTCAGTGAATCACTAAATGCTGAAATTGCTTAGCACCTCTCAGTATAGCAATTAAATTTTTGTCATACTTCTCCTGACATTCATTTGATGGTCCTCTTTCTTATGCTGTATTGTGTCAAAAGGTGCTAGAGTTGTGGTTTCATACATTTGAGAGAAGGGCTGCACAAATAACTTTATGCCAGCTGAAGCATCCTCTCATGCTTTCTTCCTGCTGGGCTAACAGTGTTCTCTCTGCAACGAATTGGATCAGTACATGCATCTGGCTGGGAAAAATTCTTTCACAAGATTTTATTTATTTATTTATTTTTTTAAAGAAGAGGAGGCAAATGGACGAAAGCAGCATAAGTGAACACTATCAGTAAAGAAACACTCTCAGAAAAATGTGCTTAACTTGATTTCATAAGTCGTAGTCTCAGTTTTTGAGTGAATATTTTAATATGATACAGTTACAGGTGTAAGTCTCATTCAAGTCACTGCAGAATCACATCCAGCATCTAATCAGCCCAGCAAGTCAAAGAGTTTAAACAGAGCAGAGTTATGCCCTACATGAAAGCAGAGAATACTTTCCACTTTTAGTATCTATACAATCAGCACCATCCATTTCCAATGTATTGGAATCTTCCTGGCTTCTGTTCCCTCTTCCTCAGCTTTTGAAAGGAATCTTGAGTTCCTATAGCTGAATAACTACCTAAAGATCTCAGAAAGCTGAATTAAAACAGTCCCTATGTGCCAAAACAGAGGTCTATAATGATGCTCCAGATTTGTTTTTGTAAATATAACAACTCTGATAGTTTCTTCTTTTGAGCATGCTTTTAATATATTATTTCCCAGTCGCTGTTAACTTGCCTCCTGCCTTTTATAAGGATAAATTATCAGCATCTTCCAGAGGTAGAAAGAGTTGGAAAAACATTAAATGAGACAATCAATGCTAGCTATTTTTCAAGATTATTTCCCCTTCTTATTTCATCTTTACTTTCTTCCAATGGCTTCAGATGAAAATATAACAATAGCATAACACATATATAATAGTGCATTTGTTAACTATTTACACTCTTGCTCCAGCAGAAATCAGAGCATATAGCAGAAATATTCAATGCAGTAATAGTTGTTTTCAGATTTCAATTAATCCAGGTAAAACTAGGATCAAGAGCTTGGAGATTTCCTCTTTTAAACGAAGAAGAATACATTGATGTATCCACAATTTTTTTTTTTACTCTCATTATGGAAAAGATTCTTGAGAATCTTCCGGGCACAGAAGTAGCAGCCAGAAGTGATAAAATCTAGCAGTAGTTAAGCGCAAATTAAATGTAATTGAGGCTCAGTGGATTTTCAGCAGAGAAACACCTCCCAACTTTCCCCATTGGCACTAAGGAAAAAAAACACTAGCCTTGCTCTTCTGTGATGCACACCATACACAAATCAAATAAGTGCATAAGAGTGATCTGTAAGACCCCAACCTATGCTGTATTGTAGTGGCTATAGTATAAGTTGATTACCATTGCGTCCAAAAACCCAAATGAGACTAGGTCTCTGTAGGTCTATGCAAAACACAAGTTCGTAATATGAAGCACATATGATAAAGCGCAAGCCGACTTGATCACCAAGATCCAATGAGTCAGCTTTTATAAAGCTTTATGTAGTATTTACCTGAAGGTGGGACAACATACCCAGAGTTAAAGCAGAAGAAATGAACAGAACGGTACTACACAGATGCCCTGTGATCTGGCATGGGGCCTTCATAATGTGAAGTGAGCTTGATAAAGTGAGCCTCTTTTTCTGTACAGGGTCCTCACCATCGTGTTCACCCCCATTAATCAGAATATTCACATCTATCAACTCAGTAAATTGTATCTGGAAAAAGCTATTAATAAAAAAAAAAAAATGGAGAGATGAACTCGAGGAAATTGTGATCTGTTTGTGGTTATTCCATAAGTAGAAAAGAGGGACTAAAATAATTCACTATACAACTCCTGCCGGATTATTCGCTCTGCTGCACTGAACACTCATAAGCACATGCAACTATTAAATTAGCGCTGCTAAGCTGTGCTATTTGTGTTGGCTATTTTTATACACAGCAGGCAATAATCATTGCTTAATGAGAGACTAGGTCTTAACACCAGGTGTGATTTTGTTGTTAGGAGATATATTTTTTACTTTTCATAATTTTCATCCAAACCAGTACCACCTGTCCTGAGGGATGCATGTTGAAGGCCAATTCCAAGGCTCAGCATGGTGCGTGGTACTTGATTTGCACTGTTTGTCATAAAATGTAACACACAGCATTCTGTGAAGATGTGCAATGAAAGTGTGATTTTTGTTATGTTCCTTGCATTAGAGATCACTTCTAATTTGCAGCCTCTTCTATTCTACTTCATCTGTTTCCTTTGTGAAGAAAAGCAAAGCTCTGTTTAAAATGTTGGTTTGTCAAAAATCCACCTGTAACAACAAAAAAAGTGTATATACAGTATTTACTGTCAGAACACCACACAACAGAAACAAACATTTTTTCCAATACCAATGAAAAATATTCAGCATATGAAGAGCTTAATTACGTGCTATAAATGACTGACTCTCTGGTTTGCTATTCAACCAGAATGAATGTTCTAAAATCTTAAGAACAAAAATCAAGGAAGAAAAGCCCTAAGTTCTGCACATTTTACAAGAGAAAGACCAGTTTTGAGACAGTTGCAGATGGACATAAACTGCTGCTACAGGCATTTTTGGGCAAAAGGCAAATAAACAAACAAAACTATACATGAGACTGTGTTTGCCAGATTATTTTTTTTCAGACTTAATGAACATAAGTACAACCAGATCAAGTGAAAACATGCATTCTTTCTCTCAACAAAACACAAGCAGATCCAGTTCCTTTCATAGAAGATTTTTAGATTCTTTTTTTTTAGTCCAACCTCAATCAAATACAGAGTACGGCTCTAAGTATTCCCCTTTATAAAACACCATTATCAAAGACAAATATGAAACAATTTGGGAATGTCACTTCACCTGTAGATTATAATTTTCAAACTAGACTAGAGTACAAATTCTGTAAAATTGACACCAGCTTTAGCTATTTAAAATATATTTTAAAAAATATTTCTAAATTGAAAATCAGTCAGGAAGTTAAAGACAAAAGCAGCAAGTATGTAGGAATACCCTCAGATTTACAGAATTTCTCTTGGTTTTGGGGTGCCTTTGGGGGCACCAGAGCTTAACTTGGGCTGTGAATAGGAAATTTCAAAAATACTGAAAATGCATGGGTATGACTTGAATGTTTGAAAACACTACTCTAAAAAAGCAATTATAGTTCAAACTAGCAGCTTATGTACTTTTTCTCAGTTTCCATCCTCAGGATGAGGATAGTATCACTTCACTATTGCAAGGCAATAGGATCCAGAGTATTCATGTTTCTATATGTTCTGTGATACTCACCATGGAAATGCTAGAGAAATCAGAATTAGTATTTTATGTCTTACATGGGTCAAAGGTACTTTTTGTTATCGGTTTTGTTTTGTTCCTTTATAGAGGTATTTATTACTGTTACAGAATAGAAATCTCCGCAATTCTCCTGGCCTCCTGAAATCAGTTTCAGAGTACTGACAACCCTAGAAATGTGAGAAAACTCACAAATAGCTCTGTGTTAATTTTTTTTTAATACAAACTTAGCAAGATTAGTTCTGGTGAATATTACTAAATATTACTGTGTTTTTCTAAGTAGTGTTTGCGAGATGCGATGATACAGAAACCCTAGGTTCTGAATTGAATTCCCTGGTGATGATTTGGTCTCATTCTGCTCTATGTATCTTTCTTGTCTTGTGGAAACTAGATGGTCTCCAGTTTAGTTAACATCAGAATCTGTACCCAAGTAAGTATTTTTCCTAGTTTACAAATGTAAAGCAAGACAAAGTACTACACCAGTACTACATCAGGAAACCTCAGCTTTATCAATTTGCTTTGACAACATGCTCTGATTTACTTTCATAACCAAAGCACTATGGATTCATCTTTTTATTGCACACATCACATAAGAGGGATGTGAAATTAGTAATTACCATCCATGTAGCTCTTAAAACCCATAACAAACTATGTAGAAATACTATTAACAGTCATTTAAATTAACTGTCTTGTTATGTAACCAAAATTTCACAGCATTCAGAAACAGCCAGTAGAAACGAGGTCTCAGGCCAAAAAGAAAAGTAATCATATGATTGAAAAATATTTTCTACTTGACATTGCAGCATACCTGTTCCTATGCTATCCCCCACAACCATGGTTTTAAAGTTTGGTTTTAACTCCTAAATCTTCAGAAAACCCCAGAATTTATGTAGAGGTACTTATATATTTTATATATTTTGCACTGGGTGGGGGAAAACCAACACATTTTGCTTTTTCCCAGAAGTATAAATCATTAAAATCTTAAAATCATTAAAAACACACTCACCCAACCCAGATAACTGTCACTACTGCAAAAGAGGAAAGTGATCCAATAGTGCTTGCAACATGGCTCCTTCAGATCAGTCTGAAGTCCAGCTGAAAGGAATGAGTAAAGTCACATTTGTTGAGGAAATGTTCACATTTCTCTTCTATATATTGACACCTATTCTTTGCAGCCCAGAGCAACATATGAATATATCCCCTTTTGACAAATGGTAGTTTAATGTATAAAGGATTGCTCTCTACAAAACTTTCACTTACTCATCCAAATTGTAAATATGGCTTATTGACAATGCCTTCTACTGCTATACATAAATCACCCAGACACTAGTGAAGACATATGGTTGTGTCAAAAGTAATGTATCTCATCAGCAACATATTATGTATCTCCATGTATCTGTGAAAATTAAAACAAACAGAATAACCAAACCCTCACTTTAATTGTTTTCTTTTAGGTCTTCACAAAGAAATGATGAATCAGAAGTAATTCATCACTTGGCTTCAGTTTGATTTATGGAGCACTTTTTTTGGTTTGTTTTTCTACCCAGAGAGATGTTCAAATCTCCATTCTTAGATGTTTTTGAGGCTCTGCTAGACAAAGCTGCAGCTGTGCTAATCTACCACTGATGACAGTCCTGCATTGAGCATATGGTTGGACCTTCATAGGTCCCTTCCAGCTAACGCTTCTGCAATTCTATATTATGAAATCAATGTCATACGTGAACTGGAAGGCAACAGCACATTTCTTATACTGTCTTTTCTAGTGTAGCCTGATTTTCATCTCTAAACTCCCTTGTCCATACTAAGATTTCTCTTTTCATGTTTGTCAAGGCCACTCTTGTACAAACATTAAGATACTCCCAATTGCGCTATCACCAACTGCCTGATCCTGGCCTGACTCAAACAAAAGTGCTACCCTTAGAAACTAAGCAGTGTTGCTAGGTTGGACCTCTAATGATGATCAGTACTTAAATCCAACTGCCAACTCAGTTTTGCTTCTCTATTATTAATATAGCCATAATACCAAGCAAGCGTATCTAGATATTTGTCTGTTGCCTGTGCATGGGATGCACAGATGTAGTAGCAGGTGCTGCCCAAACACCCATCAAAAAGGTGGCCCTGTGGCATATTTTCCCAGAAATTCCTTGAATATGAAATTTCTTAAAAATAAATAAATAAACAGATGATTTCATCATGCATTTCTGACAAAAGTTATTTACTGAGCTGCCATGAATAGCAGCATTACAAAGTCCAATGGAGGGACAAACCTACATAAGTGTAAGGAATTTTCTCTTTTTTTAAGACAAACTTAGCAGAAGGAGAAGGCGACTGTAACAGAAATGAGTGAAAGCGGAGTCGCCAGGCTGGGCTGCCCTTTAGAAACTCAAGTATTTAAAGTGTGGCAGTTGCATTGATTTCCTATGTCTACCATACTGTATTTCTCCCACACTGACAAATAAGAGATAGGCTGATTCATGAGAGCCACTATTTGCATGTTAAGTTTATTGGCTTTCTCTGCTACAGCTTCTGTCACTAATGTTCAACAAAGATCTTTTCACAATGTATTCTTATTGTGTTCTCCATGTGAAAGATTAAGTACAGCAATTACATATAGCCATACATTTACTTTCTCTACCTTTACTACATTCTAATTTTAATTCTTGACCCTATGAAAATTTGGGAAAATAATGCCCTCAATTTTAAGAAAAGTAATGTAACTCTGGCTGTGCTAATGCACCTAGTTCTGTCAACATTCCTCTTCCCTGCACTGGAGAGCCAGTTCTTGATTTTCTCCTTCCTGTGATAAAACATTGGTTTTCCTCATGGGAATAATCTCTGAATAGGCTCTTCCTTTCTTCCCTTTGTCTTTTTGTTCTTGTCCCAGTAAGACATAGTATACACCACATATAATATAGCACCAGCCAGGCAGTCTCTTCCAGTATAAAAGGTGGAGAGTAGCCTCATGTAAGGCTTGTAAAATGCTTAAAAAATTAAAAGCGACAGGGCACACTTCTCTAGTCAGATAAGCCTACATGTGTAACATACTGATGTGTAGCTGTTGAATGTTACATCTCTCTGAGGTACGCTGCAGGTACCATCTTGAGATGACCCGTATCATATACAATTCACCACAGAGCAAGACTGGACCCAAATCAGAGGCGTCATCAACATAGCTAAGGCAATACAAACTACTTGGCACAGGACTGCAGGGAGTGTGTGTATTAGCTGTGCCTCGCAACAAGCCACCACTGACAGCCTTTGAAGACCGGAGAACAGTGGAAGGGTGATTCCACGTGCACAAGTGTGTCTTGAGCCATCACTCCCAGGCACAGCATCAGGCTGCCAATGTAAAAGAGGATTCTCTGCCGGCTTTCCAGATTTTTCTTACAACACCAGGCAGTAGAAAACATTTTTTCAGTTTACTCAGCTCCTTTGAGGAAGCTGTTGCTCACATGGCTGTGGGGGTCCGTGACTATGGTGTAGGCTTTGCTTGCTCCCTGGTTCTGTAAGAAGTTTTTGACTCATGTAACTTGCCTCCCTGTTTTCATATTGCCAGTAACATATGTTTACAGCCATTAGGTCTGATTCCTCAACCATTGCCAAGGCAAAGGGCATAAAATTGACCTTCTACGGCAAGCTTTTGCAAACCTTTTTCTGTCAACCCAACAGCATATTGATGGAAGTCATGCAAGTGTTCAAATATATGTTTATTGTATTGCTTCTTTGTAGGACAGGAGCTCCTATTAGAGCTTTTTCACATATCACATTTTCAATTTTTTCCTAATTTTCATTTCAGTGTTAGTTTTCTTTATCAGCATCCTCATTTTCCTACCTATATGAAAAAAAAAGTATCTATGCGTCTTATGTGCTCATTGCATATTATCATTTGCACAGTGTTAAAATTTGCCTGAAAACAATTAAGTACAAGTTTCATTCTGTTTTTTTTCTAAATGCATTTCATTTCTTGAACTATCACTTGCATTAACAGTTCCAGCAGTTGAAACCACCTAACTGCTTGATATCTACTGTTACTCTCTGTCATTAGAAGTATCTAAGGCACTACAAAAAGATGATAAAGATCAGAAACACTTCCTATAGCAAACTGTTCTAAGTAAAATCAACTGTGAGTTAAATAATCAAATGTTCTACTTCATTAAGTTCTTCATAAAATTAATTTTATAGCTTATAAAAGTATTCTTTCGATAAGATATAAAAGCAAAGCAATAGAAATGATAAGAATGTTACGCATATGATTATAACAATGACATTCAGCTGCCTAAACATATGCATTAATGTTATTTTAGATCCTTTAAGATGTGTAAGACATGCATATTGGGACAGTATGCATGGTTGAGGGCCTCCAACCTTCCAGAGCAGCACTTGAAGTCCGGATGTAATTGCCTGATGCTTCAAAGGCAATGCTAATCCAATGTGTTTTGCCAGCTGAATCACTCCCATAAAACCTAATTGTTTTTAAAGGTATATATAATCAATAATGTTACGATTTGGAAATAAATAGAATATTCTACAAATATAATTAAAATTAAAAAATGTCAACATTTTAACCTAGCTTGTGACAAAAAACAACTGAAATGTCTCTCTATTCCTTCGTGGAACAAAAATCCAATATTTGGCTCTCCCTGTCACTATGTTTATATTATTATGCTGCCTAAGGTAGAGTCATTAATGAAGCACCGACTGTAGCTTGAGATTCCTGTCTCTGTCACCAAATAATTTCTTTTTAAATCACTCTCCTTACAAAATGCTTAAGACTCCTACATTGAATCTTCATCTTTCACTTATTTGACATTGTAACACATAAAGATTTATGTTAATGAAAAAAATTATTACATATTCATGGATTTGTAGTGTTAGACCTGCAAAGAAACTTCAGAAGCTTTTCAAAGAGTACACTGATTTTGTGTACCTTCCACATGAGTTTCTTTTTTGGAAATATTAAATTTTTTTAGCAAGCAAGGTAAGCTATCATTGCTTAGTGACATTTATGGGATTATTCTGCTAAAAAATTTGCAGACAGAAAGTAATTTCAAACTTGACTTTAAAGCTGCATGCAGACACATAACATTACAATTCCTGTATTCATTGTGGCTCTTAATAGAACTTAATTAATTGTTTTTTTTTTAATAGAACAATTAAAAATCTTCATCAGAAATGTTATCAATCCTCAAATAATATTCAACTAATGCTAATTATTTGAACTTTAGATCTCTGGTTTCCTGCTGAGCCGGATCATGACTTTGGAAGACATAAAAAATAGCAACAATGTCACTTAAGTATAAAAAGTATGAGATCAGAATCGGCCCATTTATCTAAAAATGTTAAAGAGAAACTTTCATTTTAAGAATTTCAGTTTTAGAAGTCTTTTACTCCACCCATGCATAAACAATAAGTAATTACCAGGGATAGCAATAAAAGAAAAACTGTGAATCCATTTATATTTTATAGAAAAAAAAAAATCTTAGTATTAACGTTGCATAAAGTAAATGTACTACCACTATAAACCACAAGTTTATTCAAGATTATGCAAAACTCATAGTAAGGACTGAAGTACCGAGGCACTCAAATTTATTTTATACAAATTTTTGTTGGTTTTAAGATGGATTTTAGTAGTGCTGTAATAATTAGAAGTTATGTTCTACCTAGATAGCCTATGAACAGAGCCAGGCTCGAGTTTAATACCAGAAACACTGCAAAGAATCCATTGCACAGAAATTTCCTATGCTTAACAGTCCTTAAGATCTCAAAAAAGATACAGGGATTCTAGGCTATGTGGATCAGTAACATGATAAATTGTATCATAAGTGAAAACTTCATTGCTATTTTTGATTCTTCATGTTTTAGATTAATGTGGATTAAAAGCTTGTTAAGTCGTCTTCTGCATTTGCTAGGTTTTTAGTAAGTGGAAAATTCTCACCAGCATTACGCTAATGAAGTACACTTGAAGTCAGCTGGTATAAATTGTGAGTGTGGCACATAATGATTTGACTCAAACACATATTGAAATTTAAATTCAGGGAAAATTCCATAATAGCCATTTCTACATTTTAATCAATTTATTCCAAGCCATCTTTTCTGTCAATTGCTAAGTTGCAGCTTAATTAAAAAGAATCAAGTTATCATTAGTTTTTGAAAACTTATCCACAAACCAGGATTTTATACAAACAAGTCCAGTCTTGTCCTCTTTCTTCTTAAGTTCATAAAGATTCACATCAATTTCCATCAAATAAAATTGTCACAATAAAAAAATCTGTGCTTCTTTCTTTCTGAGCATGGTAGTTCACTCAGTAACTTTTGTTATCACAAACACTCACCATTTATATCTGAAACAAACCTATGCAGTTTGATTTACTTCTAAAGCAAGGGCTAATTAGTAAAAATAGAAGAAAGTAGGGATACAGACTATTCAGTAATCTCACCCACAGAAATAACCCTGCAGTCCCTGCAAAAAAACTCTTCAGACATCACCAGTGCGTGCAATATAGCATTAAGCTTATAAATCAGCATCTTTTGCACAGCAGAGATAGGTAAATGCTGACAAGTTGCCTAACAGCAGCAGGAAAATGATGAAGATAATGAAGAAAAGTAGCTGCAGTCATTATTTTTTTTTCTATTTATGCCAGGAAAACTTGCCTATTCCCCTTGAGAAATAAGAGTCATACGCCACGTCTACACAGCAGTCAGAAGCATGTTACTGGAGCAAATGTATCTTTACCCAGGATAAATTGAAGACATCTAGCTCAGGTATTAGCAAGAGAAAAAAACCACCATATAAATACATGGCCTAATTATCCTGAGTCCTGGCTGGAACCTTCTTATTGATATCTCCACTGACTAACTAGATTAAAGCAAGGCTTAAGTGTTTTCCCTCTCCCATCAAAGCCAGCAGGACTACTTTAAATTAGAACCCTGCTTGAACTAGAAATAGCTTTTCAGTGCTAAATATTAAAATATTCTGGCCAGGTTGCTTGGCTCCAAATGTTGCTTCCTCACCTGTAAGAAAGTCTACTCAGCTGGAAAGCAGAGTACAAGCATCAGGGCCTGGAGGGTAATGATGCCAAAGTGGGTAAATGGGCAGAGCCCTGGGCTTGCCCCAGTTGTGATTCTTTCTCCCTAGAACTGCGGGGGAAAAGAGGACTGCATTGCAGTAGCATATCAACATCTGTCCCAGGAAATACAGAAGATCCTAGCAAAAAAGCATTTGTCCTTGTAATAAGTGAAATACTATAGTCTTTATGCAGTCTCTCAATTAAATCGTCTTTATTATATAATTGCTGATCATAGCTCCTCACAAAAATATTCTTCTCTTGTTTTCAAACCTAAAAATTCCTCCTCCCTCAGCAAACAGATCAAAGGAAAAGTCACAACTATTCACACACTCAAAATAGGCATGTTTAAGCTTTATCTTTGGACTAGAACCAAACTTGGAAATGTGCTTCAGCAAAAGACAACAATGAACTGCAAGGTTGTACCCACTCAAGTAAATTTCACCAACAATTTAGTATCATACTCTCATAAATCACTTAATGCTAAAATAAGCCCGTGCTGCTTCTCTAGATAGATGATGCAGAAACATCAATACTGAAAATTTAGAAATCCCTATTTAAGTCTGGTGATGAAGAATTATGCGTCTCCCCACTTAATTTTCCTGGTAGATGACTACCTCAAGGGAAAACTTAACCAACTCTCTTACAGAACCCTTCCAAATCACAAAATCAACACAAGTCTTCTTGCTTTTATCTGGAATGAGAATACACATTCTTCCTGAAGAAAGACTTAAAAAACCAGGAACTAAAATCCCACCACTAAATGGCTAGAATACACTGCTGGAAACAAAAAGCACCCCCATTTACACTAGCTTGCTTGAACTGCCAGCAAGTTTTTTCAATTAATAATGACACTTTGCCAAAAACCCAAGAAATTTGAGAAATTATTTTTTTTTCACCAATCCCATGTGAAATTTGTCCCTGGAAAACACAATTTGTAATAGTAGTCATGACAGAAAAAGGCTAAAATGCACAAGGGTCTGTAGGAATTCTCTGATCAACGAGAGACGGTATAAACTGTTAAGCATATTAAGCTCAAAATGAGATTACTTTGGAGATCTGGTAAATTTAGAGTATCCTAAAACAGCAAGAGCATGCAAATAGACACTGATTTTGTTGCTTATTAAGCACTGAACTAGTCTTTCTAGCTTATTAAGCCAAAAAAGCATTCTGCTTATCTCATAGGTCCTAAGAGATATTAAAGTTAGTGGCCAATCACACACACACCAAAAAAAAGGCAGCAAAAAAGCAAACACCAAATGAAGTGTTTAGAAAATGGCTCTGTCTTCAACCACCATTTTGACAAGGAAAAGCAGTACAAGAAAGATGAGAGGTCCAGACAAGCATGGGATGCCTGCAGTATATGAAACACCACTGGCATGTTCTGATAGGCAGAGCATTTCACTCTAATAATGTTGAGAAAACAAAATTTAACAAGTGACAACCAGTAAATACATAATCAGAGAATGCTTAAATGACTTGGGATTTGGAAGGAATAAGTTAACTGTTTATGTAGTTGAGTTAAAAAGACGTGAAGAAGAGGGTGTAGAATGACTTGCTAGATGTCTTTGATAATAATCCAGCAGGTACCACACAAATAGTTTTGTTAGTACTGGCAAAACTAAATAAACCCTGAGGAGAAGTATGATTGGAAAAAGCAAACCTTGTGGTGTAAAATAAACATGCATGTCAAAATCAAGCACCAAGTTCACTCAGATTCCTGACAGACGTCTATAGCAATGAATTGGCAGCCTTACTGTTTATACTGCTCTAACTCATGTGTTACTTTAAAGGAAATTTTCTTTAGCTAATGTTGAGACCTTGAGGCAGGAAGGTCTCCATCTTACTGACGTTCAGCTGTAGGAAAAATGGCAGCTCATCCATTGTATACCTCATCCCAACCTATATTCTACCACCAAGCTCTAGGTGATAAAACAGATTATGATTCACCAAAGCAAGTGTGTGGGGCTTTTTCTTGTAGTCGATTTGGACTGTAAACACACAAACTGGAGAAAAAGCTTTGAACATGGAGTTCAGAATTCTAATTTTAAAATATTCTAGAAATACAAAAAATTAACTCCCAGTGAGACAAAATGTGGATTTCTATGTCAGCCTGCAGTAACTAATCCACACCAAGCCAGTAGGGGTAACTGCTGAGGGTAAGGGAGGAAATAACACATTCTCGCTTTCAGCCTTACCACAGACTTACAATTTTCAAGTCTTATCCTGATCCGGATTTTCAAAAATCTCCTGACACATTTGCTTCATGTTATTCAGATACTAATTACAGGCTTTGTAGGTTTTTGAAAGTATGGAGGGCTCCTTTACAAATTAGTGTAAATGCTAGGGATTTTGCAAAATTTGCTGGGATTCCTGAATGAGAGCAAATCTCGGATACAGAAACAAAATAGACACTTGTGAAAGGTTACATGAGCTAAGGCTACATGAGATGAGCAAAGTATTTCCATTGGCTTCAGTAGAACTAGATTTAGCCAAATCAGAGGAAGGGAAAACAAAAAAATATCACAAAGTCAGGCAAGCTGCCCTCATCTCCTGCTGTGCAGGCAGACAAAGATCAGTGTGACAAATAGCATCCTTCCTAATACAGTTATTATGTCTGGTAGGTGACTCACTCTCTCTCTTCTAAGTCATACTAGTAATGTCAGTATAAATTATTGACTAAACTACATTTGCTGAGACTTACTTGGATGTCGATAGTATTGAAAGGAAATTAAAAAAAGATATCCATGTAGCCCTTGATGGTTGTGAGTAATTTTTCTGGATCAAAATTACATCTAGTTGCGGTACGGTTTGCATCCAGGATGTGGTTTAGCTGTGTCTGGAAATCTAAATTAAAAAGACAGTCTAAGAGCACCCAACAAAATTTGAGCGCATTATAAGTATTGTAAGTGCAACAGAATGAATTTTTCCTAGTTAGTGTTATTGACTTCTTATACTGAGGAAATGTGTCTGCGTTGCATGAATATGATTTACATTCAGAAAGTTCTGATTAGATGTGTGTCTCATACTCTTGACTAAGTTACAATTTCTTAAAATATCTGATAGATGCTATGAAGAGATTCATCCTGGATATTGGACAACAGTGGAAATTGCTGCATAAAGATTACATTAATCGTAGAATCATGAGGCATTAATCCTACCAGCTACTCAAGAGGCCAATATTTCTCCTTTGTGATTAGGGAAGGACAGTGGAGGTTGCGAAGCTTATCAGCAAGTTAAAAAACAAACTGGGGCTAGAGTCTGAGGAACATAATATCCAATCAGCTGGAAACTTCCACAGGATTCAATAACAGCAATTATGTAGAAAAACCTACACATCATACAGACCTAACAAGAAAATAGGTCAGTAAACACCCCACTTGCCTTCACTACACCGTCTACATAGGGACTGATGGAGTTTCTCAATGACGACTACTTTTCATGAGTGCTTTGCATACTTTTGTGTTCACACTGAAGGACCAGAGGATTTTAGTTTAACTTAATGCATTCTTTAAACTTATCAACGTATCTTACAGAAAGAAATTTTCCCCAAAAAGGCAGAAAGCTCATGCCTTAAAGAAGGAGTTACTGTTTGCCATTATGCCTCTGCATTGATTTAATTATTTTTTTTTTATAAAAACATTGTGTGAGAGGAGAAGGCAGTCTGTTAAATGACAGGCATTCACTCTTTCCTGTCTTTCTGGTGTCTGTAAATGAAGTTCTTATGCATGCTCAGTGCAAGTTTTAGTACTGAATGAAATAACAGCAGTTTATATGCTTAAGCAGTACAAGGCCAATTGGAGACCCCTCTGGAAGACAGAACAATTTTTTCACTCAAGACTTCTTTTTGATCCACATGGGTAATTCTCAAAGTGTTATGTTAAGAAACCATTATGCTAAGAGGCCCAGCATTAAGAATCTCAAGCTTAAACTGTCGCTTTATGAAGCAGATTTATGCCTTATGACAGTAATTGCTCACACCAAAGGAGCAAACTGGTGCACCAGCCAAGCACAAAGCAGAATATGAGGAGAGCATAGAGTTCTCACTATTAGATGAGGTTAAGGATCTGATTATGTCTGGTTTTTACAACTAGAAAATGACTTTTCATTTAAATAACAATTTTTGAAAAATCATACTATACAGAAACAGGCACTTGTTTGTCTAAATGAACATAAACGCTGACACTTTTGTGCAGCTTTGTTTTTTAATGTAACTTGAATCACAACAAGCATGGTGTGCTTGTTCCTCTGTGCTTGAGTTTCTATTGTTTTAAATGAACTAGTTAAATCTTAATTTAAGCTGTTCTGTGTTTTTTGAGTTCATGTGTTCATTATAAAAGAGCTAAAAATTAAAAATGGAAATATAAAAGCAAGGCAAAGAAAAACGTCTGTGAGAAGGAAAGTAAATCTTGTGCCTGTAAATTGCTGGATTGGGATCTCTGTAAAAGGCAAAGACCAACTCTGTGCACCCAGGAAGACAATTTAGAAATTTTAATATGAGCTATTAAACAGGGAAAAGTAGAAAGGTTTCCTAGTTGCAAAGCTACATATTAAACAAAACAAATAAAAGTTGCTCCTATCTCCTTTTTCTCTCTCTTTCTCATTTTAGATTTAAAAGGCACTATGCCTTCCCTCAGAAAACTGAATAAGCTAAAACCGAAACAGCTCCATAAAGTATACATTGTTGATATGTTTTTCAGGTTTTGGTCTGCCAGTAAATTCAAGCATGACTTGAATGGTAACAGCAAGTTTATGGACAATGAGTAATAGCATGACATAGCTAATTAATGCTATTTCAATCCAGGCTGTTTAAACAATCAAGCCTAATTGTGCTAAACAGTGTGATGGCTTTATATGGACAGCAATGAATGAGCAAATCCAATGGAGATTTAAAGCTAAAGCCCAACTAATTTGTGCTTTGTGGCTATAACAAACTCATCCCAGTACCTTCATTACTTGCATTTCCTGTTGGTTCTGCTGTCTTTCATCAAAAAGAAAAAAATCCACGTGGTGTACTATGCTTTGTTTGAGCAGTGTTTCTGTCACTGATTTTAAAACAAAATAATATATGTCATCTCTTATGTAGAAGAGCTCAACTGCTGAATGAGCGTGGATGCTTCCTGGATATTTATGCCTCTGTTAGACAGGTTCTTGAACCTGGTTAGGCTCTTCCTAATCACTGCGTGGTTAATCATGGTATGATAGAGTATGTCAAGCTCTGCATTCTGATTAGCCTCTGTAACGTGATCAGGGCTCTGGGTGCTCTATAGCACCCAAATCAATTTCTTTATTTAAAGAGATGCAAAATAATCCAAATTGATTGCCTGCAAGAAGTCCAGTTTAATTTTACTTACATCAAAGCAAACAGCCAATCTGACTGTACTCCAGAGTTTCCTTGATAGTGAGAGGAGAGAAAGACAGATGAAGGACACAGCTGAAAGGTGAAGAGTACTCAAAAGCAGTTTGTGTTCTCCTCATCCCCTCTGCAAATACTTAATGCTATTCTTCCTCCCTGCTAAAACACCTTCATCACTACAGCAGGAGGCCACAAGTGTGCATCTTCAAACATCACCATTTCATTTCTTCCAATTCAGCTTTGAAACCTCTTAAAGATGGTTTGGTCCTACCCCAACTCTCCGAGCAGTTACAAGGGCTTACCCTCTTACCAGCCATTTCTTCATCCTCTTGCCAAATAGAGCCTGGCTTCTCCATTACAAATCAAGGCATGGGAAGTATTAGACGACCAAATACAGAGGCCAACAAATTAATAGCTAGGTTTGTATTAGGAAAATAGGTTTTGCTGAGTAAGCCTAAATTTCAAATCTGAAATAGACATATGTAATTTTATACCATATGTCAGTCTGTAATGCTACTATTGATACACTATTAAAGTATACAAAACTCCTACAAAATGTTTTTATTGCCCTAAGAGCTTCATTCAATATTTAAAGAGACTGATTACCTTTCTCTATGTTACTTTCTGTTTAGTCAGTCAATTTAAGCACAAGTCTAGTTATCTGTATATTTAATCTTCATTATATCAAGATAAAGCTGGTAGTAATTGTCGTTCTGATTAAACCACATTACAGAGCTCTGCAGGATTTCTCTTCTGCAATATTCAGGTTGGCCAGCAATTTATGTCACTTTTGATACTTGGGTTCTTCCCCATAATGAGGTTTTTAAGTGTTCTACCTGACATTTACATTCCTAATGAGATTCCTAAACCTCTGCTGGGGTCCATAATGACTAATATAATAGCTCAAGCTGTTTCACTGGATTAAAAAAAAAAAAGTCAGAATTTACTTTTATATTATGGCCAAGTATAACAGCACTTTGCAGTTCAAATATACTATACACACATGGCTAGAAAGTGTTTCACAATTAAATACATTTAACTTAACCATGGTAGAAAAACACTAATATATTTGTTGACTACATTGGCAGTTTTCTCCCAAGAGAACCACAAAAAGCTTCTCACCCCAGGTATGCCTGGCTTTTCTCTCCACCCCACTTGGTTTTCTATCTCCTCTGTTTGCTGCTCCCTTTAAATAACCCCCAAAGTTCTGCCACCACCACCCCCAGCAATAAAATTGGATTTCCTGTGACCCAGGAGTTTGTGGGGAGCTATGCGTGGCAACAGTGAGGCGGCAGAAAAAGGATTGTTCCCTCTCCCTGCTCCACACTTTCTCTTCCCCCTGCCTCTGGGTGAGTTGAAGAAAGGTAGGAGGACATGCCACCGTGGGACTCAGGGAGAAACTGCTGACTGGAGAAGAGGGATGCAAAGGTGCAGCCATGGAGGAAATCAAAGTTATCTCTGTCGGTACTTGGGAAACAAGAGTGCATTTTCTCCACTCCTTCTCTTTTCTGCCCAGCACCCCCAACCCTTCCAAAATTATTTTGGAAGGGTTGGGGGTGCTGGGCAGAAAAGAGAGGGAGTGGAGAAAACTCCAGGCTGGCCGCTACAGGTGAAGGAAAAGAGGCTTGGGGCAATGCAGAGCGTTCAGTGTGTGCAGGTGGTGAGGTTGGAGGCAGACCAAAAGCATGCCAAAGGGAGAAGGGTGGACCGGTCCCCAGGCAGGTCTGTCTCTTCTACTGCCTTTTCATGTACCAAAAACTCCCTTCCTGTTTCAGGATGTCTGTGAGGAAAGTACTACTGAGCTGTTCAGCCCAGATGCCAAAAGAGAGGAGAAATTCACTGTGTTTGCTGGCTAAGAGGTTTTTGGTTTTAAAGCGAGCCATTCAGACTGAAAAGATATGATTACTCTGCTGGTTATTTTACAGGTGAATGGACAAAAGCACCAGGCAGGATTCTACATTTTCTGCACTGCTTGGTCACTTAATAGCATGGAGAAGGTTGAAAATTCTGACTTGATAATACTTTAGTGCTCATTTAGTCAGGAACAAGTGGTCTCAAAGCACTAGAGATTCAGACTTCCATAATTAACTGCTTTTTCAATCATCATGCAAGAAGCATATTTTAACACCCCACTCCTTAAATAGAACAAAAATATAGTTAAGTTACTTAGCTTTACTACAGGGTAAAGATATTGAATAGAAATCACAACACCAGAGAAACCACTGAAATCTTACTGAAAAAGTCTGTGATTCTTATCCATGGGTTGTATAATTGAGGAGACTCTTTCTTACAGTAGACCCTGAAACAAGCTTAGAAAAAGAGATGTACTGACCCGTTTAGCAATCAGGGATTTTAAGTACACAAAATATTTTAAACTGCTGATCCATGTGAGTATGTTCTGACATGTCTAATAGATAAATATACATTAGCAAAGTCATCATCACCCCATGTTATAATTTCTTACCTCTAAGAAATTAATTTGCATAATTTGTTTCTGTTTACATGCAATATTATAATGGCACAACAGTTCAAGCAAATGTAGCATTTTTCCCCACTGCCAGCCAGGGGCTGGATGCTTTCTACTATTTGAAGCATCAATCTTTCATGAAGATAAAAAGTGACAGTTTTCTTGTGATAGAATTGATTTTTGCAAATGGAGTTGAGTTAAAGTAGCCTAATAATCTTTGAAACTTTTTGCAGTTGCTCAGTGCACAATTTTCTTATTCGGTCATAACCAACTGGGTGATAAAGTATTTCCCTGATCAGTGAAAGAGGAGAGCAAAAGAATTTCCCACCAAAACTAGCTGCAAAAACTCCCTACCTTTTAAAAATATGGCAAATAAACCTTATTCAGTGATTTAAAATCCCAGCTTCCTGTAATATAAAAGTTTTTGGATTCTAATCTCTCAGGTTAATTGTAGAACTCTGTATTAAGACAAGTTCTGTGTGTGATAGCTTATTGTGGGAACTAAGCATGCAAGATGAAGTTCCATGATGCAGGCACAGAATCCTACAGTTTCTGTAGCTTATAGGAAAAAAAATAGTTAAAACATTTCCAGACTAATTCCTATTGAGAGGAATTCCTATTTCTGAAATGATCTTTTCTGTTCCTCTAAATAATGGCAGAGATTTTGCTCTTTCTTCAAAATCTGTGCATGAAAATTAATTACTTATATGAAAAAGTAGTGATCTTTTTTTCCAAGATGTTTACATCATTTTAGCATTTGAGGCTGAAATGTTAAATAAGATGAATACACAGAATTTCACTGAAGCTAAGAATATATTTAACTTTTGATTTTCAAACATTATTTTTGCTATTTCTTTGTAAGTTTTGTCACTTGTCACTTCAGTTCTCTCTCTTTTTTTGAGAGATTTCAAGGCAGTTTTAGAGCCCAGGGTATGCAAAATGGTATTTGTGAGAATGAGCTTTCTGTCAAAACACTCACACAAACTATTAATTAAAACATATTTTTAAAAAATTATTTATCTATTTATTTTTGAGGGGACACTTACTGTACAGCAACTGATGTGTTTATATGGCTAAAGGAGGTATGCAAAAAACTAGTCTCAGCTAAAAATAACTGTTATTGTCCTGTAAGCGCTGACTTCTCATTGCACACTAAAGATGGATCTGAATTTGAGCTGCTTTGATGACAACGCATATGCACAGTCAGCTACATCTCATTGATTTTTGGATGTTGGACAGAATACACATCAGTTTTCCTATAGCCATTCCCAAAACAATTGATCCAGGCACCATTTTTCACCAGATCACTAAGTGCTAATTCAATTTGATGGGCACAGCAGGCAATAATATATACTACAAGGAACTTTCCTTCAGTAGCACACAAAGTACATCCTTGTCATCCATGCATACCGTTGATGCACATCAAATGCATCTTCATATAAAACCTTTGCTGGTTGTCCTTCAGTAAATCAGCATGTTGTAGCAACATTATGCATTTCCTATTGCTTCTTTTGTAGTTTTTTCATGATAATAGAAAATATAACACCACAGTTACCAACACTGCAGACAAGCCTTCTTTCACACACAATGCAAACTTCTGCACTGAAAAAGCTTTTGAGGAATTAATTTTATGATAAAGGTCAAGTAGCATATTTAGCAAAGCAGAAGATAAAAAAAAAAATTGATTGCTCTGTTTGGCATGGAAAATGCAGTACAGAAACTGCTCAAAGAGGGAATAAACTGGAATTGCTCCACTTCAGCTCAGTCTGAGGAAACAGAAGGGGAAAATCAGAAAAATTAGACAGCAATTAAATATGGAGGTAACAGTGGCACATACAAATTGACCGAATTTACTGAACTGACAAAAAAAAAGAAGTGGAGCCTGCAATTGATAACCTGCTTTGGAGCAAACCAAGCTGCAACAAGAAGGCTGCTATTGTAAATAGTAGTTTCTATTGACATGAAATTGACATCATCTCCATAAGGTTAGGCAAACCAAATACCTCTAATAATATGTTTTTCTCTCAATTATTATAAAAAAAACAATTTCTATAAATAGAATGTGAACATCCCAAGAAAAAGCACAGAAACTTAAGTCCTTGCCAGCTATTGTTTTAATTTCTTTCTGTTTTCAGAAGAGAAAGAAGAACTTCTGCAGACAAAAAGAAAAAGAAGAGATGGGAAATAGAAAAAATTGTCATCTTTGTGAGCCCAGATGCTAAATAAAATGAAGTTACCATGAAGGGAAAAATCAGCTTCATAATGGTCTAGGGGTATGACCTTTGAAGTCTTAATCAGAAATAGGAAAACACTAAAGAAAGCATTTTCAGGTAATTTTTGATGCTTAAACCCGAGAGAAGAGAAAGCTAAATCAGTACAGGGGAATTTTGCAAACGATGTAGTGCACACCCAATTAATCATCATGGGTTGTTAAGGATGTGATTAAAGGACAGCCAATTTACTAAGGACTTACGATGTTAATGGTAAAGAAAAAAGTGACAAAATCGTGCTTTTCTCCTCTCTCTCCTTTTATCGTGATAAACATACTCTTTCCACACATCTATGAACACAAATTACAGATTTTCCTTGTGAATTTAAATGATCATGTCTTCTCAGAAGAGGCATGAAAAATTTAGTTGGAAAAAAATAAGGGGGAGTATTGGTAGGGTTGTAATGCAATGATTACAGGAAATTTTTTAAACATTTTAGAAAACTAAAGCATTTTAAAAGGCTAAATTAATATTTAAAGGCTAAATTAATAGCCACTACATACTTTGTGATGTTGTTGAAGATTGATAAGTTATAAATGAGAAATAAAGATTTATTTTGTTCAAATGTGGTCAAGGTTAACAATGTTTTACCTATGCCATTTCATATTCCATATGCTTGAGAAAATGTGAGTTAGGGTGCATTTTAATGGGATTTTTTCTTAATAGTATACTGTTAATGATTTCTAGGTCATCATGAGACCAATGACCTTTCCTAATGGGCAAAAATGGTATCAACGTCTTTTCAATGCAAGTTTGTGAATTCATCTTGCATCCTACAAGTCATGTCTGACAGTCTATCTACAGACCACTGGGATTTATGTGAGCAGCATCAAGGCACTGTCTGTACTCCCAGTGGATGTGTTCACTTTTTTTTTTTTCTAAATATGAATTGTTGCACCTTACTTTAACTTGTATATATATTTTGGGGGGATGGGGAGGTGGGAGAAGGAAAAATGCATTTTATTATGAATAGGTTAACAAGATCTTTGTCAATATTTCTGAGCATCAGAACCAGTAGAAATCACATTGCTGTTTGAGCCAATACAGAAACCACCCAATCTTCAGGGTTACGGACCTCTATTAGAAACAATCTGGGAGATGTTAATTCTGCAGAACACAAATCCTTAGAGGCACATAGACTGCAAACAGAGTAAGAGCTTTACTTAAGGAAGGCTTAGAGAAAGAAGCTTCTTTCCCCATCCTGCCCCTCACCTCAGAAACGCAAGGAAGCTTTTGGAGCACAAGGTTGACATAGATTGGAGACCTCTTCATTAAAAGTTGCTGCATTTAGGCACTGTCTCTGACCATCAGAGAGGTTCAAGGTAAACCATGCAGATTGAGTTACACTGGCATCAAATCTAGAAGTAACTGAACTATGGAGGAAACCTGGTTTACCTCTGTTTTCCTAGCCAAAGGCAAATATAAGTTATAATGCAAAAAGGACATGCAAATCCTTTGATTGACTTTGTAAAGCCAACCCAAAATCTGTTGTCGTAGGAGTGAGATAAATATGTACCATACATTTCTTCTAAACATTGCTAATCTCAGTAACTTCAGAACGGAAAATGTAGTGGAGATCAGGCGGATCAGCTCAGTTGCACCTCAGGGAAATCTTTTCTGCACATATATTTCAATCAGCTGTGAGCTAACTCAAATGTTCTTCCATGTTAACAATTGTTAAGATGAATTTGATAAACACAACAAAGGGAAGAAAAAGATTTCATCGTGAATAACAGCAGCCTTTACTCTTATGTTTACTGAGAGAGAAATATGAAAGTCACTCCTTGTTTGTACTGGTCCCTACAGTGTCTGAAGGAACAATAAATTAGAACCTGTATCCTCTACATCTATGTGCATTTTTAAGACAGCTGATAATTAGATTTAACCTGTGTAAAATTCAAACAAACTGCAGCCCTGAAAAGAACTGGATTTATCTTGGGAGTATGTTCAGCCATTGAAGCTAATTACAGTGACCACAAAGAGCTTTTTGTGAACAGATGCAGTCATCACTCTGAAGTACACCAAGCATTACACCTATTGTGTCTCTGATACTTAAAGAAAAATATTAGCAATGGGGAGTTGACCTAAGGTCTAATCCTGCAAGGATACATGTAGCTGACTCCATAATGTCCCTATGATGATTACTGGGGACTTAATTCTCAGCTGTCCTATTAAAAACCCATAAGCCACCTAAAAGGGTCAGAGAGCATCTGGGGTTCTCCTTTAACTGCTATCATAAAATAGGCAGCTGAATCTATGAAGGATGGCCACCAGGAAAACAGTCTCTCTGGTGTTGTAAAAGTAAACCAGTCACCACTGCAAATTATTTCTGAAGTCACGCCATTAGCTGCATATTGCCTGGGGTTTGTTTTGCCTCTGAGTTCAGCAGACAGTTTGCATAACAGATTGCAAAGTCATGGGTCTCCGGGGCTATTCTTGAGGTCTAGCTGGCACCAGGAACTGGAATGAACCAGGAGTTCATTGTAGCATGCAGAGGATGAGCTGAGCAAGGCATTTATAAGGAAACATGAAGTCACAGAAAATGTTATTTGAAGGAAGTTTGTAATCTTTGTGCTTGAAATTCTCGTCTCTGACTAATCAATGGCAAAAGCACCCAGTGCAGCAGTATCCTTAATGGAGTTCAGGTAAGTTCACCATAAAGATCAGCAAGTTTCCAGAGAAGCTGATCCCATTCCCAGCAATCTGCTGGAACACTTTGACATCGACCAAAGGACAGCTTGGGAGGGGGAAACTAAAACAAAACACACACTTTTGTTAGAATAAGAGTGCTGTTCTTGGAGTTTACTTTAGACCCTGAATCTAAACAGGTCAAATATTGAATTTTGTATGTCAGTCAGTACACTATACGCTATACGCTTAGCATTACTTTAACTGTGAAGATACGATTCCTGAATCCTTAAGGAAGTGCAGGGAAGGGGCAGAGGTTGGAGCCATTTCCACCACCATGTGGTAATGCAATCATATATTCACAGATACAGCGGAACACATTTTGCCTCATGTCCTGAGGACAGTCCCACCATGAGGAGGGAAAGAAGCAACTGCTTTTGGAGGAGGGTGATGAATATCTAGACAAGAGCCAAATAAATTAATCTGGTGTCAACAGCATTAAAATAGAACTGTTCATTTCCACACTACAATATATTCAGCTCAGGTGATCCTAAATCTGTATTTTTTTGAGTTTATTGTTCTTGACATTAGTCAATTTAGTCTTCCCTTAAGTGTATCTTTTCTTAAAATCCAGGCATGTGATTTTGACAATTTTTTTTTTTTTTACTTAGACACACATTTAATATTAATTACAATGAATTAATAACCAGGATTTGAGGTAAACTGAGTTGAAGTAATTTTCTATGCAAATTGGAATTGTGTTTACATTAAGTAAATGAAACATCTTGTTCACTTCCATTATGTACTGTGGATAGTTATTTAGCTAATGTTACTTTCCCAAGCAGAGTCTGTTAAGCTCTACAGTATAGAAGCTTTTCCCTTTGAGTTCAATGTTTAATTCTCAATTGGGCACTATATTAAAATAAATTTATTTAAAAATCAAAATCAGAGGAAAAAACTTTGTTAAAAATGGGCTGTTGTTAGTGATGATGGAAGACTATTAATTTTTATTAACTTGGAGTATTTTGAATTTAACATAATAGAAACTTTCTTACTGAACTGTCACTGCCAAAGAGTCATTATTTAGCTTTTTTCCTGTCCCATTTCAACTATTTCTACCCTGAAAAATAAGCTATTAATAAATTTATTTTCTGTTACTGTATTTGTAATCAGAAAATCTGCATTTTACTATCAAACTATTTACATGTCTTGAAAGAAAAAGGTAAATCTTATGCTAGTTAAATAAATTTCCACATTAACTTTAAGTTTCCACATCCACATTAAGTTTTGACTTAACATTCCTAGATTCCAATAGCTAAACAAGTGTCCACAATAGGAAAGACTGGTAGTGTGTCTAATATTTGACATTTTACTTCTCATTGATGTATTTAATTGATTTAAAGTGTTCTGGCATGTACTGGTAAGAAGAAAATTTACAATGTTCACCAAGGAAAAGTTTCCCTTCCATCTAAAAACCCCAGCTCTTAATGTTTCTCCTGATTGCACAAGTGTTAGTGAGAATCCAGGGTCTTAAATCTTGGGACTTCATGGGCACCTTCTTGAAAGCTTCTTCAAAGGCTGAAGACCATTTACACTAACTCTGTATTCTCTCATTTTAAGCAATCACAAAAACGTCACCCTTTGAACTCCCACACGGCAATACATGCTCTGACCAACCCACTGTCATGTCAGGATCATCTCAGCTACCTCAAATGTGCACAGAATTGCTTGAGCCTTACAAAGCAGCATATGTCTGCATCATGGAGGTTGTTACATGGAGTCTTGGGTAACTGATGACTCTTAAGCTGCCAAACCTGAAGCAGAGGGAGATTAATTGCTCCCTAAATATCTTAGCATTAAATACCTGAAATTGTAAAACAATAGGGTAGGCAAACAATATTTCTTTATTACCCTACTGCTAAAGTAACCAGCTCAAAGAAAAGGATGTGAAAACTCAAATCTGGCTTTGGTTCAGCTAGCTACCATGGGGGACTCTCTGCCCAAATTTGAGCTACCTTTTAGATAGCTTTAGTCTTTCTGTCATGATCTGCAGGTGGTTCAGCTTGGTAGTTTATTTTTGTTGTTTCTTTTCGGGTGTGTTTTTTTAGGGTTTGCTTGTTTTGTTGTTTTTTTTTTTTTAACTTTGAGTCACTAAATGTTATAATGCGCTGCATTCCTACATTTATCCATAGCATTCCGAGAAGTTTGAGGGCTATTGCATAATATAACATAAATATTCTCCATTTAAAAACACAGAATATTCTCATATAACTTAACCACCTTCTCAACTGATACTAAACAAACCAAGAAATCTAGAAAGCCACAGTTACTAATTGTATATATCAGAAACAACACATCTTTCTTAGAATTACAAATTTGCAGTCTCTCATTCATAACTATGTGGGCTTACAGTGGACCAGCTGTTCCAAAGCTGTACATGGTAGAACAATAATTCACTACAAAGATCCAGTCCTTTTTAGCAACATCCTATAAGGAGAAAACAAATAAAATCCCCAAGTCTTTTATCATTTACCCGATATAGTCAGAAAGTCACAAGAATTTCAAGCATATTACAAAATAGCTGCAAAAGGTAAGGATAATCTCATGTAGTTTATGTGAGGCCCAATACTTGAAATTCGAACTGTTACAAACTATCCTCTACTACATCATGATTTCTATAGATTAACGTGAAAGCAGCATATTGAGTTGAACCAAGTGTTTAAAACTAACTACACAGTTGATTTATGTCACTGACATCTCACCCTCCTATGCCCAAACACTATTTCTGCCAGAATATTTTTGGTCTTCAGTTCAGGTATTTCTTATATGAACAACTGAAGCTAACATGAGAACTCCTCTGAAAGATTTGTTATGCAGGATTCTTTTTATTTAAGTTTGTAAAACAAACACAAAGGACAATATTTTTCATTATATTATCATTTTTCTTTATGTACTTCTAGAAGGTATTTCCTACAGCATAGAGACTTAACTGGAAGCATAAAAAATGTTTCTTTCATGGAAAAAATACGCCCAAACCCAACCACCAAAGCAAGCTGCTATGGGGCCAAAGAATAGCTCCAAGAAATTTCCCTTATTTGAAAAGATTTTTTGACATCAAAGTTTTAGAGTTAAATTCATGATAAAATTTCCTCAATGATTTAAAGGATTTCCTTCAAAAAGAGGAAACTGCAGAACACTTGATTTGTTTTTTTTCTTTCTATCAATCACAGGTACAGCTTCTACCACAGAATAATATTTATGCTAGTTATCATCCACTAAAATCTCTGTTCTGGAAATATCAGGGTACAATTATGATAGTTATCTTTATGCTCTAACCCAGACACGCACTTAAGCAGATGTTCAATTTCATGCTTATTAGTAGTCTCATTGAAGCAAGGATGCTGAATTCTATTATCTGTCTACTTTGTTTTCTTACTCTCCTTTTAGTTCCCTCTGTATTTTACTATCCAGGGCAAAATAAACAGATTTCTGAAATATGATTTCAAAGAGGCGTTCTTCACTATGCTGTGCTGTCTATGCTATAAATTTAAGCATTACTTTCTTCACTAGGCTATAACTTACTAGATTTAGTACATACTGATGCTTTTCCTGCAGCATTCTGCTTGATTCCATATTGCCAACTGACAGAATATCAGGCTAACATCCACATTTTAATGCATCCATTTTGGCTGCAGAATGCATGCAAAACTCTATGTTATGTTATGAAAGCTATGTATATCATCCTAATTATGGATAGGTGGACATAACTATTGCTCCAAGTGAAAATAGAATTTACTACTAGCATTAACATAAGCTACATCCCTATTGACATAAAAGCATATTTCTGATTTTTCAGATCATCTCTCGAAAGAAGAGAATAAACGCTGCATTGTTACAAGCTAGCAGCACCCACGGATACACTCCAAATGGCTCCACAGAGAGACTAAGCTTCCTGCAGAAGCATCTGGATCGCTGCCGAATGGCCATCTGTGTTTTACCGTGAAGAGGATTATAAAACTATTTGCCAGATAGAACCTTGTATGACTCTTTTCCCCCTACCCATAAAAGTCAGCTAATTCTTAAGAGCAGTATCTGGAAAATAGTCCCCATAATAATGGGACCTGGATTTAGGCATTTCTCAGCATTTAACAAATGTGCATGAACAAACTTTGTGCACTGTTCTTCAAGTTTTAATTGTGGGGTTTTTTTGTCTGTTCCTCCTTTTTCTCCCCTTACTTGCATATGGAAATCACATCTTTTCCTTGCAAGTTTTCCCGTGCCCCTTTTTCCATTATTTATCCAAAAATAAAGCAGTCCATAATTATTTGGATCCACTATAGTAAACAGTTTTTGTGAGGAAAGAAGACTCTACAGCTCTGTTTAAGTAATTGGAGTATGACAGCACATCACACTTCGGGAGATGTTCCTCTCAGAAGATTGATATTTAAACTGTGGTTGAGCTTGATATAATAGGTAGACTGACAGAGACTTAAGTAAGGTCCAGGACAAAATATTAGCTGACAACTGGAAAAAACAGAGCATCTTAGAAGATGTGCTGATCATACAGGATCAAATTACAGTGGACTACACATCCACCTAAAAACAAAGTACAACGAAGCATTTTCTTTGACTTAGAAACAGAGTCCAGCTTGAGGGAGGAGGGGAAAACACAGAAGGGGGAACCTCTCTTGGAGAAAGAAACTGTAACTCTTTTGTTTTCACAATATTTTGTTTTGGCAATAATAAATAATCTATGAAAGAAAGAATATGAAAACAAACCCATTTTTTTTTTCCTGAGAAAGAGGTAAGGATCTAAAAGAAACAAATTTCACCTGAAATTCAGAATACTTCTGAAAAGCACATATAAGTATCTCAAATGCATTCAATACATTCATAAAAATTAAAATGAAGGCCGAAAAAAAAAAAAAAAGAGCTCAGTTCTGTTTAAGTCTGTAAGTCTGAGCTTCCTAATTGTTTATTCATTGTAATAAGATTGAAATAAAATTAAAAAAATCTAAGATTTGAATCCATACAGATGCAGAACTATATTCACATAAATAACTTATTTTATATAATAATAAAGAGTTGTCAAAAATACTACCAACTTTACAGTTACAGAAAAAAAAACAAACAAAATTCATCAAGGGTCAAAAGTTTTTGTGATGCACCAAAACTTTAAAGGGTATTTTAGACAAAAATTCCTCACTGAATGAAGCAATAGATTTTATTCATAAAATGTACAAGAATAACCAAATGAAGCAAAAACAAAAAGTGTGAGAATTTTGATCTAGTGAAAAGGGTAATTTCATAGATATTGAAACATATTTCCCATTCATTATAGGTGGAAATGAAGGAAAAGCTGATAAAGAGGAAGGAAAAAGCACTCAGTTAAAGTCACAGTACCCTGTAAGGAAACAAAAAAGTATGCATGGATAAAATAATCTATTTGGATTAAGGATACTTTGATAAATTTTGCTATTGTAGAATATCTTGAATATATTGTGTCAGAGCCAGGTTTAAATAAAGACAGGCTTTAGTAGAGATGAATATTTCTGAGTCCTGCACCACAAGAGAAAATTCTGCAGCTCCCCCAGATGCATGCCCACAAAGGCAGAGCTTAGTTGGGAAATGTTCTGTGTGAAGAGGTGACATCTCGCCTAGGTAAATAGATGTGTTTCCAGAATAACCCCTGTGTTTCCAGAATAACCCCTGTGTTTCCAGAATAACCCCAAATCAAGCTATAGCAAATTATTTCATCCCAAATAGAAAAGGAATCAGAAGTAGGCTTCATTGACCTTGACATGAGAAGAAAAGGCTAAAAAGTTAACCAAGCTATGAATTTAGCTGGATTAAGTAGTTGAGGTACATTAATTTCTAGGAGGATTGGATTCTGTTTAGTGAAGGCTGTTACAATTGCGTGAAGTCTGTAAAGTAGGCAAGGACTGAGAAAGGAAATGAGATGAAAAAAATGGCAAGGGGGAAGAACATTTTAGAAAGGATGCAGCAAATCAGCCAACTCCAGAAGAATGTTGGGAACAAAAGGAGAACCCTCACAGAATGGAAGAAAACAGGCTCACTGTTAGACAAAACTGTCTTTGAGATGAAAATGTGCAACAGTAAAGCAAGAACAGCCAGAATCAGTGCCATACTTTGCAAACTATAGGTATCAGAGGAAACAGAGAAACAGAGATACAACCTAGTAACAGCATTGCTTCATGTGAGCCAGAGGGACTGTAAAATATCTCGTCCAGAGGACTGGAAAAATCTGCATACAAAATCATATGTACAGTAGCAAGGATGTTTAAGTAATCTATTACAACGCGTAGAGTGCCCTGTAATTAGAAATCTGCAAATGCAGTAACTTTGACAAGAAAGGAAATGCTTTGCACAACTGCAGTTTTAATAATACATAAAACTCTGGCTCGAGTTCTAAAAGAAAAAGGGTAAGTACAGGCAAATTTACAAGAAACAGTTTGATCCAAACTGACCCAGTAGACTTTCTCTCATAACATACGTGGCTTCTTAGAAGGAACAGAGAACAAAGAGATCTTCTATTGGGATTTAGTAAAGCATCTTGACTTATTGCCACATGAAAGTTATTGGTTAAGATCAAGTTTAAGAGAAGACAAGAGGAGGGTTGTGCCCCCCATAAGGTTAAAGGGAAGAACTACTGACTGGAGAGAGCTTAGTGCTACAGTTCCTTGCAGAACAACCTGGGGACAAATTTTGCTGAGATCATTAATAATATGATAACCAAGAGCAGCCTGACATCTCAGCATTTGGAAATGCTGTCTACAAGGAGCTTACAGGAAGCACTGGACAATCTTGAGAAAGAGAATAAAAGAAACTGCATAAAACAAACTGAAAGGTTATGTCTTTGGGGACCAACAAATTTGTTCATCAGTAAAAAACAATGAAGACAAGCCTTGTGCATACTACTCAATCACAGGACATTATGAACCATGAGCTTGACGTGCCTGAGAAGGGATTGAATGAAATCCTAGGATCCATGGAGAGATAAATCATGGCCAGCCATGCACAAGAGGAGGAAAAGCTGAAGGAAAAGGTTACGGCAATTTTATGCGAAGAAGTGAAATGAGCTGGTTTGTTCAGCTTTGTGAAATGCTGACAGGGGATGTGACTGCCGTCTATAAATACATTAAGAATAAAGTAAGGAGCATAAAGCCAGGGTGTAAAAGGACAATGTTAACAGAAGAACAAAGGATGTAATGAGTAAATTCAAAACAGAAATTAAAAGAAGGTATATAACCACTAGGTAATGAGGTTTGAACAGCTTTCCAAGGAAACAAATCAGATCTGTTACTAAGGCATCATTTTTAAATGTAATTAAAAAATAAATTAATGATTATTGGACTTTAATCTGCTTCCTCAGGCTTTTTTTTTTTTCCCCCCATTTTTTTTTCTGAGATGTACAAAATAGAATATGGACTATAATTGATTTAATTCTTAGTTTTTGCTTGTTTGTTTTGGAAATCTCTGATTATTTCAGTGTTGGAAAGAGTTTGCATATTTTGGGCTTTTATCTTAACCTCAGCTACAGGCATTTTGGGTAAAATGTTTTGATTTTATCTACGGTCAGTTCCAGAGTTCACACATGGAAATCTATCACACAGAACAAATTGCATGAAGCAATTGTGCAGTTTGAAGTATCTATAATAACTGCCATGGAAAGGGTATAAGGAACTCTAGCTCTCCAGAATTATGTGAAGTATGTAAGTATTGAGCTTTTACTCTTTCCTCAACGTATGGGAAAAGTGAAATCTTACAGCTTTACTGCACCCATGTTTCATTCCTTTAGATCCCAAGGCCTTGGAGTACACCTGATCCGCTAATCTCTGAAATCAGATCTGCTAGCTCTCTGTTTTTTCTCTTTATGTTTATATGACATTTGAAAGATTTTTTTTCTGGTTCAACAGAACAAGAACACTGGTGCTACAGAACTGATAATTCTTTAGGAGGGAAAAATGAGAAATGCTGACCACCATGCGTACAATCCATAATATTATTTTTTTTAAATCAAACTGTTAACCATCAACCATGTAGATCATGCTTCTGTACAATGCAAAGGAAATGACATAAAGAGTTATGGTTACTTCGCAAGTTATGTCCTGCATAACCTCTTTTGCTTACTCAATGCCAATTTCATCTTTGAGATAGAAAACTGAGAGCAACATTTTCATAATGCAGACCAATATCTGCATTACATGAAGCATTTTCTGTTGAGGTTGTAGGGAAACCATAAAAGAAGGTCTCAGGTCAGTGGAATCTGAATTAATTGTTTCTGCAGATAGTTAGTCCTAATATATTTTATGCAGTGCGTTCAGCATGCAGAGAGCACATATGAACTTTTCAGAAAGCCTTTCATATTCAAATCAGGTAAACATCAAGCTATATACATTCATGAATACAGCAGTAATTACCATGCTCTGAGGACATGTTGAAATGACATTATCACTTGTCAGCAGGATACCACTGGCTGCTGTCATTGACAATTTACTTTTAACATCAATGTTAAATAGTCTGCTTATTAGTTTGTTAATGACCTGAAAAAATCAATGATTTAAAATACTTTAGGATATAGAATATTACCTCATAGCTTTTGTGGGTAGACAAGATTGGCCTCAGAAAGCAGTGTGTACACATAAAAAAAAAGTATTAATTCAAAATTATGGATCAGTTATTAGGAATAGATTACACCCACAATATGAAAATGAGATGATAAACATAAAAGCCAAAGAAAAACAATAGTATAACACTAGTTAATCAAAGAATATCAAGAGAAGATCAGCACAGTCAGTTCCAATCCTTTACTAATACAAGACTGCCAACAGACAAGAAAACATTTTACAAAACCCTGAATACTTAGTTTGTTTTATTATCCACTGTTTATCTTGTCTGGGGTGGCAGGTTTTCATCTTTCTATGGTGGACAAATCCAGAAAAACAGTATTGATAATAAAGAAAAGAGTTTAATGAAACTAACTTGTAATAGCATTCCAAAAGGCAATAGTTGTTTGGGATTTTTTTTCCATTTAATGATAATTAAAATTGGTTTGGCCTTCTTCAGTGAAATAAAAATCTAGCAGTGTCTGAATCCATTGATTTTAAAACTATTCTGTTCTTAAGGAATATTACCAGATCTGAAAACAGCATTTCCAATATGTCCTGTACCCGATTACTTAGCATATGTGATTGTGCAAAGGTCACACATGTGCAATAGTAAGTTTCCACATGTATTTTGCCCTAACTTGATCTGCCTTAACAAACATACTATCTCAGGCACAAATATGCTGAAACAAAGACTATTACTATTTTTCTTTCCAAGTTCACCCAGTTTCAAGAAATTCTTCCAATATTCCTTTTCAGTATTTTTTCCTTCAAGACATAGTACTCCTGTTCAAAGAGAGATGATCAGTGATTTTAGAATCTTAGAGCAGATGAGTTATGTCTGAGCTGCTACAGGAACAACAGGGAAAAAAAATACATTTGCAGAACTTCCTCTTCACTTTTCAAAGCATTAGGAAACTGATATTGGAGGTGAACTAAATTTGAAAAAGTCAACAAAAACCCCATTTGCTCACCCATGCAACACAGAGACATTCCTTTCAGAATACCCTACAGATATGAGTATACTTTAGAAACAGGAATACATCTAAAGTAGATGTAGGGAACAATGAGGTTTTCCATTAGCATCATTCAAACTATACACTGTGGAAAAAAGACGCTACATCTGTGGGAGGGAAAAACCTTGCAGAATTTATCTTCTATAGACTTTTATGTCGCTGTCAAAGGGACATATTTGACTTTTTATCCAAATGGTGTAACTCTTTGTGACGAGCAGCAGTCTCTTCAGTGGGTAAATCATAAGTGTTTGCCATTCAAAAATAATGTGTATTTTGGTATGTATGGCCTGTTACTTTGAAAGTGTGTCTGCTGTGTGCATATAGCAAGTTACATGATAAAAAAAAAAGAAAGCAAATTCTATGGATATAAGATTCCCTACATGTATTTATTCTGGCTGACACTAAGGATTTCCAAAGAGAATAACCTGGAAATGTCAATAATATTTTGTAATAAATGTTTTGCATGAAGTTTTCTGAAGGTATTGTTAACCCTTAAATCCGCAAGAAAAGGTAGAACTCGAGTAGCAAATCAGATTCTTACTATTTTCAGCTTCCTCCAGAAAGTAAAGAAAGTAAACAGAAGGTTTTCTTTTACTGCATTATGTCTCACGTGGGCAAAATTAAAATCTACAAATACCCAAAAGTTCTTTAACTACCGAATCCCCTTCACAGGATAAACTGCCAGCTATTCATTTTTATTAACCTTTGCAGGATAGGTTACCGGCTGCTCAATTTTGTGTTATAAAGTGTTCAAAATCTCAACCTGAAATAAGGAGTTTGAGGCTGATCTGTGATGGCTAAAGATATGTATCTTATTCCATAGTCACTTGGACAGTGTGTTGCCTAACTTAATCTTAAGGCTGACCTACATACAAGAACTACGTTTTCCATACAACCTGCAGTGAAGGTGCTTAAAGAACGTTAACATTGCTGGGCTCACTGTGGCACTAATTTACAGGAAAATGGCCATTTATTTTACTGTAATGTACATGCCCTCTATAATTGAAGCCCAGGTTCTTCATTCATGTATCTGTATATACCCATATAGAAAAGAACAAATGAAGTGTGTATCCAACACCAAAGAAGAACCATATGAATGACAGTAATCAAGATCCTCAGTGCAGGAAAAAAATCACTTAGATTAGATAACTTCTTAGTGGCCTTTATTGGTAACTATCAATTTATAGTAAGTTTTAGAATTCCAATCCTAAACAAGGACCCTCTGTTTGCCAATCTGTACCAACTTACTGCAACAACCTGATCTTGGCAAACCCCAGAGTTTTTGATTTCTTGTGCTTTACAGGAACATAAAAAGGGAATAACCTATAGCAAAGCTTAATAATGTTATAAGGACATGAAGAATTTTAGCTTGGGAAAGCAACAGCTACGGAAGAATGTATGTTTAGTCTTACATTACCCAAAGACAGATTAAGGGAAGACAAAACCAGGGTCTAATCAACAGTACACTGTGCAGAGGACAAAAGGCAAGACTCAGGTTACAGCTGGGAAAATTCTGACTGGACAGAAGGAAAAAACATATCAGTGTAAGGGACCTCAGATGCTGGAGCAAGTGTGCAGGTCATAAAACTGGCAAATTTTGCAGAAGTTATCAGATCTATGTTGAGGGATATAAATATGGATATATTTTGCTTCTTTTCACACATATATGAGGTGTATTCTTGTTGTGGTTTAACCTCAGCTAACAACCAGAACCACACAGGTGCTCACTCATCCCCCTGGCTAGGGTGTAGGAAAGAGCTAGAAGAGTAAAAGTGAGAGAACTTATGGATTAAGATAAAGACAGTTTAATAGGTAGAGTAAAAGCTGTGCATAAAAGCAAAGAAAAACAAAGCGTTAATTCACTGCTTCCTATTAGCAGATGGGTCTTCAGCCATCTCCAGGAAAACAGGGCTCTATCACACATAACAGTTACTTGGGAAGACAAACGCCATCATTCCGAATGTCCTCTCCTTCCTTCTTCTTCCCCCAGCTTTAAAATACCAAGCATGATGTCACATGGTATGGAATATTCCTTTGGACAGTTGTGGTCAGCTGTCTTGGTCGTGTCCCTCAATTTCTTGTGGACTTACAGCCTACTTGCTGGCAGGGCAGTGCAAGGAGCAGAAAAGGCCTTGACTGCTTAACAACAACCAAAAACATCAGTGTGCTATTGACACTGTTTCTCATCCCAAATCCAAAACATAACACTATACCAGCTGCTACCAAGAAAGTTAACTCCATTGCAGCTGAAACCATGACAAATCTCCTCCCCAAATTCTGTTTTCCTACCACTGTATTGTCTTTCCAATCAGCACTGGGGAATATCAGTATTGGGTCTTGAGTGACTGATCCAAGTTTTCAGTCTTTCATCCAACTTCTAAAGCTTTCCCCTGAAATATTTTGCTGTGCTAGCTCGTTATGCATTTGAAGAATGAGCCTTTTAGCCTGTGCTAATGGAAGGTTTAACATTCTTAGGAATGTAAGAGTGACCATACTAGCTCACATCAAATACCCATCTTCCCCAGCATCCTGTCTTCAACAATGACCTACAAGAGATCTCCAGGGAAGAGTTAAAGAATAAGGAAAACATACAATATAAGGAACAGGGAAAATATAGAGTTTATATACCAAAATACTTTCCAAACTTCTAGCAAGTTGTGTCTCAGATCTTTTCAACCATACCTTTTATATTTATCTATATTTTTCTTCCATGAAAATGGAATTAATTTTATAATTAGGCAGCACTCTTACACAGATTAGACTGTATAAACATATCAACTGTGGGGTGGGTTGTTTTTTTGGTTTTGGTGGTGGTTGGGTTTTTTTGGGTTTTTTTTATGAAAATTTTCCTAACTTCAGCATTTGGGTCTTTGCACACCTTCTTTATGTTGTGCTTTTCACACATAATGGAAAGAATTATTGAAATACTAGACAAAGCAATAAAGAAACATGGAACAAGAAACTATTTTAAGAAGTATGAAATGTTTTCAAATGCAGAATGAGTTCCAATGAGTAGTTCATGATTTTTTCTGGGAAGAATGCATCATTACAACAAAAAACATACCCTATCTCATTACTAGGTGTTGGCTCTTCTGAATGCCTTCTTTGCTTTGGTCTTCACTGCCAAAGCTGCCCCTCATAAATCCCAGACCCTGGAGACAAGGGGGATGGTCTGCAGGGAGGAAGACTTTCCCTCTGTTGGGCAGGACTGGGTCAGAGACTACTTGGCCAAACTAGACATCCATAAGTCTATGGACCCTGATGGGATGCACCCACAAGTGCTGAGAGAACTGACAGATGATATCGCTGAGCCACTCTCCATCATTTATGAGAAGTCTTAGAGAACAGTAGAACTGCCTGAGGAGCCAGCGAACTACAGGCCAATTATTCTCACCTCTCTCCCTGGGAAAGTAATGGAACAACTTGTTCTGGATGTCAGCTCCAAAC
>JAOTQQ010000001.1:93391870-93466421 GCA_026546715.1 Gallinago undulata | reverse complement strand
AGTTGACATGGTGCTCGAGGATATGGATTAGTGTTGGGTGGTGTTTTGTGTGGTGTGAATGTGGTGGTGTGTGGGTTTTTGTTTTTGTTTTTTTTTTTATTGCTTGGACTAGATGATCTTAAAAGGTCCCTTCCAACCTAGGTGATTCTGTGATTCTGTGATTCTGTAATCCTCTACTCCAGACCACATGGCTAGAACACCAAGAGAAATCAGGTCAACAATCATTATATGTACTCTGCAAGGACACTGTGGGCTTGTATCATCTTAATAAATAAGTAAATCAACATTGTTCTTGTACTAGGAAAAATCCTCATGAAAGTTTAGTTATTAGGTTAGAATACTCCTCTTGAAGTTTCAGTATGTACATTGGAGAAGACATACAGTAATGATTTTCTTATATTTCTTATACTTTGCATGAGCACCTCATGATAGCTACTTCTATAATCAGATTAAGAGGTTTGAAAACAGAGTTTGCTTCATAATCTAATTTCAATGGCTTCTTTGGATTAAATAGAAACTCCGAAGAATTAAAACCAAAAAAATCCTACACTCAAGCAAGTTGAAACATAATTACACTGAGAGACAATTCAAATTTTAATCTTTAAGGTTATATCCAAAAGTAGTAGTAGTCATAGGACAACTATTTTTGTTAAGACTGAATTCAAGTGTCCATCACACAAAAAAACCCAAAAGCAATGCAAAGACAACCTATGTCTTAGAAAAGCAAGAAATTCTCCATTTGCTTCTATTTGACCCATTTGTGAGAGCCTAAGATGTTCAAGGATAAACTTGTACACCTTGTAAACCATGTTGTGCACAGAACATCTAATGTATAAAACCAACTAAAATAAATGAAAAATTAACATTGGCAGTGAAATGTGTAGCTCTATAAACTTCTTTTTGGAAAAACTTCACAGTACTTTTGTAATTAATACTGCACCCCAACCCTGGTGGTCTAGTTTTGTAAAGCTATCATCAATTTCCAGGAGAGAGAAGAAAATTAGGCAACTCTCCAGATATGTCCATCTGAAAAGATTCAGTGTTATCATCTATATTTTCTAAGTAACTGTACAGTTAATTGGTGTGGTGACCCATACAAAAACACAACACAGAAAAAGCAATATGAAGACATGGAACATACTGTTAATCCATTAACAATTACTTATAGCTGAAAATGTGCCATCTGAATGGCAGGTATTTACTTCAAATTAAAGCCTGGATCTTCAGTGCCACTAAATAAGAATGGTCTTGTTTCATATTCAAAATAATATTTCAATATCAAGGAATAGGAGCTACTCTGAAAACCTTAATTGTTGGAGTCGTTCCAACACAGCTGTTCATTCCAAGGAGTCTTGAAACTGTTAAAACTTATCTAGACAGGAAAGCACCATGAAATAAAACTTTATTTACAAACTCACACTGCTGCAAAACTGAACCCTCCTTAAACTTTTAGAGTTTGGCACTATTTCTCTTGAATGTTTGGCAGAGCTCATTACAGTAATGTGCAGTATTGCAATTGTTATTTCTCCCCATTTCAGTAAAAAGAGCCCAGAACTTCAAACGGAAATGATTGCAAACAGTCTATGAATCCCTGCATGCAAGAGACCTAAAGGGAATAAATCTCCTACTCAAGTCTTTGTTATCCCAGTTTAAAATACGTTCATGGAAATCCTGACCAGGATTCAAGCAGGACCAAGGCCACAGAAACTAAGGTGCAGATACTCATCTTGAAACACTCTGAAATGAGTTGGGATGTATCTATTTATTTAGTCCTGTGCAGGTTTCTTGCCAACTTTAGCACAACTATGCTGGGAATAAGGCTGAAATGGAGCAATACAAAAAGAGACAGTAGGCAAGAGGCCTTGGAAATTAGAACAGATTTGTCCTCTCATTTACACTGGGGTAATGTAGAAAATCGGATCCAAGAGGCGGCTTCAATAACCACACAGCCTCCCTTCCCCCAGATTTTTATTTCTGAAGGCAGAGGACAAACATGTCATCCTTCTTTCTGTCTATTCTATTCTTATGCAAATGGCATGGAGCGCTTTCCTCCTAATTACCCACCTCCTTGCCAAAGCTGTCAAAAAAAAAAAAAAAGCAGCTAACTTTTTGGATTCATTTTATTAAACTTTTAATATTCAAATTTATGGGAGTCTTCAAGCCTAAATCCTCATTAGAGCTTATCAAATAATTAATGCTCCAGAAATTAACTAACTGAAACAATGTGCACACCCCTCATCCAATTAAGCAGATGGATAATCCAGAGTGAAAAAAAAAACAACAAAAAACAACTAGAACCCCTCTGCTACATCCACGAAAGAAAGGTGTAAGAAAAAAACACCTTTAAGATTCAAATATAAATCGGATGAAAGTGGACTATCCACTAAAGTGCCTAGCAAATGAGGTGAAACAGGTGATACTATCACTTTCAGTGAAACATCACATACAGCATTATGAAGTTGTTATCTCTTGAAAAAGCAGTTAAAAATATTCTTCCCCTCCTTTTTTCTATATTGCTATTTATAAATATGTGGCTTACCAGTTCAAGATAAGGCACTCAAACACATCAAATAACTTAAAAATCCATTTGGGAAACAGAACTATGCCAACGTCAACAAACCTCGTTCAAGTCCCCCAACAAATCAAAATTCTATATTTTGGAAGTGAAATTTACCTTCAAGACTATGAAAATCAGAAGTGAACAGATAGCCAGTAAACCTTGAAGCAGTAGCTGATGTAGGACTAACTAATATTGGTTTACCAACCTTCATTTCTACTTCAAAATGGTTTGAAGTCTTGTAACTGGGAGATTCATCTCATACTAGAGTTCTGTAGGACTGCAAAGTCCCTACTGCCCAGCCAGAAAGCCACATGTTGTGGAGACCCAGCTCTGGGGATGGCCAAATGATAGAAAGCCAGAAAGACTTGGGAAATTTTTGTTTAGGAAGACAGTATTGGAAGTTCACCCCAAGATGTTCAGACTCTGAAAGCTTAGGATACTTAACTACTTATTGAGTCTCATGCTTGAGCATGACTTGATTTCAAGTGACATTTCTCTACAACACAATTTAGAGAAAAACGTGCATTAAAAAAAAAATTCCTTACACTCCCACCAGAGACCCTCTTAAGGTCTCCCTTTAACACATATAAACAGCTGATGAAGTGATCACAGTCTAGTCTAAGCCCAAGAGAAAGACCAAACAGAATGTGGATTTTGGCTGTCTTCCACCTAGTCAGACGGAAAAACAGACTTGAAGCAGAAAATCTTACTATTCTGGCAAGGAGAAATCACTTTTTTACCATTAAACATTTTTAGCTGATTTTCCAAGGGAAAATGTAAAAGAAAAAAAAAAAAGAAAAAAATGAAGATAAAATTAGATTACCTGGAGACAGCTTTAATTTGTATAAAACCGTAGGAAGTTTTTATGTGACTGTTTAATCTTTTAACAGCTGCTACTTTAAGTACTTGTTCCCACTAAATATATCACGTCACCATGCTTATGATCTTCCTAAAACAAAAGAATATCTTCCAAAATGACTATAGCTAGCAATATTAAAGCAGCACCTACTGGCATCATTATATTTAAGTATCTGAAATAGACATTATTGTCAGCAGAATTTTTTTTAACCTTTTTCCCTTCTTTCCCTTACAAGAGGTTATTAGAGTTAGTTCAGTGTCCTCCATCCTGTTATAAAATACTAGAAATGAACTATTAAAATTGGCAATAAATATCTATAGCCCATGAATTTAAGTTTCTCAGATCTTTTATGTCCCTTAAAAATTGTGTTCAAAGCAAGTTCTACCAACTACCTTGAAATTCTTAGCAGACTCTGCTGATACAGTTATTTAACAGATTCCTGGGAAAAAAGAGACAGATGAGAGATTCGCCTAACACATCTTGATCTGCTTGTCCACTATGGTAGCGGTTTCTTTGCATGGGCTCTTGTTCATAATATATTAACTAATGTGGAACAAGCAGTCAGCTCTAAGTTCACCAACTCGTATTCACGTTTTTTGAAGGGGGTGTGCTTGAACGTTGGCATTATTTATGAACAGCAAAATGAGGCTAGGTACAAAAGTAAAGAGTAAAATCAAAGGTCTAGTGCACTGCCAACCAAGTCAAAGTGGAGTTTCTGTAACAATGCTACTTTCCCTTTCCAGTGCCCTGAGGTTATTAAGTCCCTCAGCAGAGGACATACCTATGAGTTCCACAGTTTTTTCCAAATGAACTGCAATTTTTCTCCATTTTTCTCCTCTAATTTAATAATGAAAAGTGCTGCTGTTGTTCAAGATGCAAATAAGAGACATCAGAGTTGAGATAGAAAGTATTTTCTCGTCATTTACCTCAACCCTCTGACACTTATGTTCTGCCATATGCATGCATCTAACAAATTGTATGTCTTGTTCAGAACATGCCTGGTCCAAGCATATCACATTGTTGTATAAAGATATGTGACTGCACACCAGAAATATACGGATAGAGTCCACGTTAAAAGAGAGGGAGAAAAGTTCATGCCCACAGATACTTCCAGATTCCCTATACCGCATTCTAGAGGCCACAAGTATGTAAGAAATTGGTTGCCCTGGAAAGGTGGAAACCTCTGCTTTGTGGATTTGGTTTAGAAAACACAGGATGCTATATTTCAGAAGCCAGGTAATAGGGAAGAAGTGAAGCCTGAGTGGCTTGCTGAACACCCCTGTGCAGTGGGAAAGTGCAACAAGGCTGAATGAGGTCAAGGAAGAATGAAATGTTCCTAGCTTCACAGCTGAATACATTACAAAATGATCTACTGAGGAACAAATGGATTGTTAGACAAAATCTATTATGTTGCAAAGTGATGGAATGTAATTTTTTTGGTTCATTTTGGAAAAAGATTTTTGTCTCCTGTCAGCACTATTATTAAATAAGTCTGTCTCTCTCTTCTTACACACAAAGTACATTAAATTTTTAAAATATCTTAATATCTTGAAATATGAAAGTATATGGGGCTACACTGTGTATGCTGAATATCTTTCAAATAGAGCAGCTTTGAAAGGGGGCAGAAAATAAAAAGTTTTGAAGCCTAGATACATCCTTCTTACTCAGACACCAGCTAAAACACAAATCAGTTCATATAACATTAGAAAAATAGGGTAGTCCTGTTCCCTCTGTCTGTGGGATCCAAATTAAGCAGGTACTTTTCTAAGCTCATCAGAATCATCCCATAACTTCCATAACCTGCAGTTCCACGCGTGAGATATGTTAAGCTTCGCCTTCCCATTCAGTTCTCAGGCTCAACAATGCTCAGCAGGCAGTAGTCAATTTAGCAAGAGATCTTATCCATCACTGCTGAAAAAGTACCGGGTACTGACTGATGAATGGAAGATAAATCACAAGAGGGCTGTCCATGCAGGCAGGGCTGAATGACACTGACAGAAGGCGGCATGAAAGCTCATTTTGTGCCTGCCTGTACAATATATCATTTGTAGAAAGCGTTGCTCTCCAATGATATCAGTCCCTTCTCGGTATGAAGCTCTCTCCCTTTATTCCCCTCAACAAAGGTGTCCAGTTTGTAAGAAAGAAAATCCTTAAAGTGAAGAAATGTTATTATAATCTAAAATTCAAGTTCAGATGCAGACTTTAGCTTTCTTGTTTGCTATAAGGTAAACCAAGTGCAGCCATTTCTCATTTCTGAAGGGAAGAAATAAAAAAGACAATGGGACAAGTGCTGGGGTAAGAAGAATCCGGGAGTGGTTTTAAAGATGTCCTGGAGTAGTAGCATTCCATCTGCATAGTATTACTCATCTCAACAATGCATTCCTTGCTCTGGTCAAACCTGCAATGGTGTTCACTGAAAATGATGTCTCCAAGTATCACTGGAGATGAGGAGCACAAAAGGGAATGTTAATTTTGTTCCCTACCCATAACATTACCTAATCTATACTCAACCTATGAAGTCATAAACACTTTGATAGCCAGGACAAGCCCATTTTGGTAATGAACCCCGAAGAACCAAACTTTATACTGCCTAAACAACTCTTTATCAGAAAAGTACTTTAGAAATTACATACCTGCCCCTGCTTAAGTTTTAACATCAAGTATTTAGGGTCAGTAACAAATAAACTGGGGCTTTACCTGAACAAGACCAGCAAAACAGCACTACAAATCTACAATCAAGGTTTTAATATTTATTCCTATGAATTCAAGAAAGCCCAAGGCTGTAAAACAGGTTTGTACATTTCATTCCAGCTTATCATGGAATCACAGAATGATATGGGGTTGGAAGGGACCTCTGGAAATCATCTAGTCCAACCCCCTGACAAAGCAGGTTGCACAGGAATTTGTCCAGGCAGGTTTTGAATGTCTCCAGAGAACAGGACTCCACAACTTCCCTGGACAGCCTGTTCCAATGCTCTGCCACCCTCAAAGTAAAGAAACTCCTCCTTAGGTTTAGACGGAACTTCTTATGTACAAATTTGTGCTCATTACCTCTTGTCCTGTCACCAGGAACCATTGAAAAAAGACTGGCCCCTTCTTCTTGACATCCACCCTTTAAGAATTTATAGGTGTTGATCAGATCCCCCCTCAGCCTTCCAGACTAAAAAGATCCAAGTCCCCCAACCTTTCCTCAGAAGAGAGATGTTCTAGTCCCCAAATCATCTTTGTAATCCTTCGCTGTATCCCCTCCATCAGTTGCCTGTCCTTCTTGAACTGACGAGTCCAGAACTGGACACAGTACTCTAGATGCAGCCTCACCAGGGCAAAGTAGAGGGGGAGGACGACCTCCCTCGATTTGCTTGCCACACTCTTTTTGATGCACCCCTTCTTGGCCACAAGGGCACCTTGTTGGCTCATGGTCATCCTGTAACTAATAAACTGTAACTAATAAACTGTAACTAATAACACCAGGACTCCCAGGTCTTTTTCCACAGAACAGCTCTCCAGCAAGTCAGCAGAAAAAGTCATCAGTATCATCAAAGATACTGTCTGATAGGTGGCAATCACTTGTGTCCGCACAGCTCTCCTCATCTGACAATTAAGGGTTGCATAGTTGTCACTAAGAACTTAACTAGAGAGCAATGAAGTACAAGTGTGGGCTCTGGGTGTCTTTTAGCTGGGAATGTACTGTGCCATTGATGCCAAAGGAGAGGAGAACTCCCTTTGAAGAAAATAACACTTGATGGACATCATAAGACTTATTAAGCAAGGTTAAGCAAAAACTTTTCAAAAATAGTTTTAACAGCTGTATTCATCCACCTGTTGAAATACTTTCTACATACAACAAACCCAGAAGCAAACATGCCTTTACTGCTGAAGCTCTTACCTTGACACAGTGACTGCAGGCAGTTCTCCTGTGTACACCTGAGAGAATATGGTTGTTGCCAAGTATGCTATGAAACAAAAATCTGAGCCTGCAAGCTTAAAAACAGGGTTAAATTCAGAAATGTAAGAGTTTTTTGATAGCTTGGTCATTTCAGTATTTTCCAATTTCAGGAGAAAGAGCAGGGAGCTACCCTAATTCAGTAATTTCACAGGGCCACTTTCCACAGTGGACCACCAGTCACAACATCCATAGCCAAAGCAAACTTTCACTAGTTCCTGTATTTGCAGTCTTTCATAACAACTTGATAAAACCAGGAGAAAGAGACAGATGTTACAGATCTTCTTTGGAAGACAGTTTCTTGTCTATCATTTTAAATCCTTGAACTATATAACTCATTTATGGATCTGTAAGTTAGGGGCTTCACAGTGTACATAAAGAGACTAACATTCTATAACTTTCACTTTCTTTTTCTGTCACCAACACTATAGTGTTGCTCTGCAAGTAACTTTAAAAAAAAGGTAACTACACCAATGTCCTATCAGGTCATATGGTGTAAAACAGCTCCATTACAAAGTTTATAAACAACTTACACAACCCTACGGTGCATACCTTCTGTATGCCAGTGTTGTTACTTCTTCACTAACAAGAACATTAGCATGCAAGACTAAAGTAAATCATTATATATTTGTTTCCATTTATGAAAACAAAACTTTTAGCTATGCCTTTAGGAGCCATGACCAGTTAGTATGCATACCATGATTATGAAAATGCCTTCGTACAAATAAACTAACTCAAGTACAGTTAAGAAACTGAAGAGTACACCTATAAAAGAACCATGGAAGATAGAATGAAAACAAGGGATATCCTCCTCTTTAACAGAACTTCAGAGATCTCAGAAAAGACTTCATCTCAAACTTTAGTATACATCAGCCATGTTAAATCTAAGCTGTCACTCAGAAGACCAGTTCTGACCAATATCTACTCACCAGGTTAGTGGTTCGCTTTCTCTTTGGTCAGATTACACAGATCACCCTTCCTCAGAAAGGACACGATTACTGTGTTGGCTAATTACAGTCAGTGCCTCATACCTTCAATGAAAAAAAAAGAACAAACCTCCCAAACCCACAAAAATTAGATGCATCATCTAGAATGTAATATTCGAGAGCATTTTTGACTTTGATGTACTTGCGTGGGGAAGATTCTAAAAGATAATTCTTTTCCCCTTAGCCTGTTCCTAAGGATGCATGAGATTTGATTAAATTAATTTAAGAGCCATCTGAATAATACATTTATCTATGACAGAAATATCTCTATGTTAGAAGGAAGGTTAAGTAACTACCTCCACTGCAGAATTAAATACCGATTGTTATTGTCAGGCAGCTCTACATTGATTCTAGGTCATTCAAATTTATGTTGTCCCGGACAACTCAAAATGTTTCATCAAAAATTAAAACTTCATGGATTCAGCTAGTGGCCAGGTCCTGCAAACCTGCACATAAGAGTATATGGGTAGAAAGGTGATTAATTAGTTTTTGCATGGAGAAAACAAAAGTAATATGTGATTCTCATGCATAGCTAATGATAATTTTTATCTGAACATTTTATCTATCATGTGACTGTACAATAGTACAAAAAAAATTATTACAGATTACTTTAAGGAAAAAAAGTTTAAATAATCTGTAATCACTTTTATGTTGCATTATTGCACAATTTCAAGAAAAAAGTGTTTAAATAATCTGTAGTCCTTCAAAAATGTATGAAGGGATTTGCTTTCATGTGAATCCACTTTTCATCAGCCACGAAAATTCAGTTGCATAGGTTATGCAGACGTGTAGCATTATCCATGATTATTCCATCATTATTCAATTAGGAAGACATCATTAAAAAAAAGAAAATTAAAGTAGATGTCCCAGGGATAGCTCAATGCAAAGTTAACTCAGAACAGTCATACAAGTGTGAAATTCCATATCAGTATGCAGCACCAGCCCACAATGAATACACAAGCATTCCCTGGACTCAGGATATCAGCAAGCATAACTTAATCTACCACCCTACCAAAATAAGCTGCACTCATATTCCTGCTCTGTTCAATTAACACTAGGGAAAATGCTTACTAGTTCAAGTAAACTGTGACTATGAATACGAGATTATTTTCCTCCCCCCTCCATGTAAAAAAACAAGGAATACATAATTTGGTGAGCTTCTTGAGACCACAGGGAAAAAACACAGGAACCTCAGAAAGCTTCTTAAACAGGAGAATTACTAAAAAATGGCAATATGATTGGAAAGACAGGTGTTGAGCCAGGAGTTAGGAGATAAGTGTTTATACCCAACCACAACTTAACTCAAATGACCTTGAAGAGTGATTTCCCCTCCCTGTGCCTCTGTTTCCTCCTCAGCATAAGCAAATGAGGATGCCAACTCCATTTTATGCTGTACTTTATAAAATCAAGACACTATTGGAAACCAATTTCATGTCTGTACCCACGTGAATTCAATTGGAATGAAATTTCCTCACAGAATCAACTAACTTCATAGACAGAATTTACACCCAACAAGACGATTCATTTTTCTTGGAAGAGAAACAAGAAAAAAATAATCCACTGAAATTCTACGAAGTATGCACATAGGCTTGTTCGTAATTTCTACTGCTTCGGACCAGCATGCTTTTTTAATTAGGTGACTAGACCAATTCTTCTTCTTCTCCTAAAATATGAGGTGAATAAACCCCAAAATAGCAGCTGGTCAGTATGAACTCTAGTCACACATTTAGAAAAGGGTTTTAGAAATGGTATGGAAAAGTTCATTTGCAGTCACTTTGAATGCGTCACACTAACTAGACCATTGACATTTTCCTTTGGCTTTTTAAACATAAGATAGGCAGAAGTAACCTTATTTACATAATTACAATTATGCACAGTAATGAGATTCCATCTTATAGATATAACAGCTTCCCGAAACACAAAGAGAAAGAGTAGGTCTGCAAATGTAAGTCTTAAAAGAAAAACATTCTACAAAATAACGGTTAATATAGTGCTATATGTCTTGAGCAGTGTAGCAACTTAACAAAATACTATATAAACACAAATATTTTATTTATTCTGCAAGCTAATAGTTCAGACATTCATTATTATGTTGAAATCTAACAGAATAATTTGCCTTTTTATTTTAAAAAAATGCCCTGCAATCTACATTTTTCTTTCTCTAATCAATATTGAAATTTGCAAAGATGCACCAGTATGTCTGAATTTACTTAAAATCTTTGCTGAAGAATAGAGTACAGCTTCACAAATACATGAAGACTACTTAAACTGAGAGTTCGCATACAGTTTTGCAGCAAAATGATCAACATAGATACCCAAAGAATCATCTTGCCCTCTTTAGTTCAAAAAGGGCCTATAAATTCAAGTATAGCTCTTAGAAATCTTCTGAAATCCAAGCCGTTTAAGATATTTGACTGCAAAATGTTGTCTTAAAATAATTAAAGAAGTCATCTAGACATCAGTGGTTTTGTAGCAAAATTAATATATATTTTATGTAATGAGTTTCTGCACACTAGAGGTTATTTTCAGTAAGTTGTGAATATACATGCTGTCAATTTGTAGTTATAGATTCTAATAAATAAAATAAAATGATGACATCTCTCCAGTCAGTGATTATCACAGTGCAGACAGAGAGAAAATGGGAATAAAAGCAAACTGTACAAAGAAAAATTTCATAGGTGTACCAAAAGGTTTAGGTCAGACAGAGCCCCTGGAGAACTTCTAGTCCTACCTCCTGCTTCAAGCAGAGCCAACTTCAGTTGGATTAGGAAGCCCAGCGTCCAACATAGCCAGGATATCAACTTCTACAAGGATAGAGATTCCTAAACCTCTTTTAATTTGTTTGAGGGCTTCACCTTTCTCACTGCAGAGAATTATTTCCCCCTTTTTCAACTGGAATTTCCCTTGTGGCAGCTTGTAACTGTTGCCTCTTGTAGTCTTGTCTGACACCTCTGATGTGTGTATGTCTCCCTCCTTTTCTACAACCTCTTTTGAGGTAGTAGATGAAATGAACCGAACCTGACTCAGCATAAGAAACATGGTAGAAGAAGATATAATGCAGATGAGCTGATCTTAGTGCAAAGGTGCTTGTACCTAAAGCAACATTCACTGGCAAGAGCACGGGGAAAAACACTTATGGCTCTCTGCTGTTAAAAGATGTGGGCTGCTGTGATTGAGAAATCTAGATAGCCTTCTTTAAAAATCTGGACAGCACTGAATCGCTTCCCTCAAATTTGAAAAATTAAAGTATTCTGTCTAAAGTATAGAAGACATCAGTGTGGTTCTGAATTTTTTTAGGGAGGTTATTTTACATAAACAAAACGATGCACTTTGAGAGAGAACAGGGAGGCCCATGTACGTATGGAACGTACACACAGGAAGGTTTCAAGAGGATTTCTATTGACTCAAAGTATTTTTTCCAAGAGTAAAGACAGTTGTGTTTTCAGAAAGCTTAGAACAATATCATTTGCATAGTCCTATTAAAAGACAAACTGTTGCCTATGTCCAGAAGATGGAGTAAGTAAAGCCAAGTTTGGTTTAAACAGGAGCACATGAATGAAACAAAATATTTTTCTATTTAAAATCACTTCAGTTTAGAGCATCTGGCATTGCACACACTAGAAAGAACCTAAAATATTACAGCTCTATTTTCTATTTTAACGGATAATTGGTAACACTAGATTACAGGATTTGCAGGTTCCAAGTGCTGTATTTTCGTAGGGAAGAGCCTCCTTTCGTTCAGGCTTAATAAGCTTGGTCTATATCAGCTTTTCTCACATCAGTCCAAGTGTCACATTTGGGTTGAGGGAAGCTTGTTAGCAGTAATTACCAGCAGTAGGTTCTATTATTTGCCAAAGTAATTTTCCCTGCTAAGTACCACCAAAACTGCCTCAAGCCTTTAATTTTTTTTTTTTTGCCTTCCTCCGCTTCCTTTTAAGCTGGTGCATTTTCCCATGATACTGCCCTGCGCGGTGTGGGACAGGGCAGAGGCGAGGCGCTGGGTATCAATGTGATCTTGAGAGATGGGGTCAGCCCCAGCCAAAGCCTTTCACAAACAGAGCCTGAACCCTATTAGAGATGCAAATCCACTCTCTAAGTGAGGATTGTTTCGGCCATATAATGGAGCCCAAGGAATTTCTGGGCAGCTCGCTTTTCAGCACAGGCCTTTTGTCTGCGTCTTAGCAAATTTCTGCAGCCTGTTTAAACCCCAGCTATTGTCCTCATGGCTTCATTGATTTCTCTCCCTGCCACCAGCTCACAATGGGCTGATATGAACATCTTTGTTACTGCTTTTGTACTGTATATCAGAGTAATGTTTCAGCAGATTGAGGCCTAACAGGAAGAATTAAACCTGTACTACACAGAGCATGATGAATTGCCGGATTTACATATCATTTTAGAGGGTATTTCTGGTGGTTCTTTCTGAATGGTGTTGTGTCTCGAAGGATGTAGTTGAGGGATGAAGTGACAGAAAAGGAAGTGATTTAGATATTCGCTGACAGCTTAATACAAGATGCAGACAAATTGTGGCGATTCTCCCATTGCATCCTTCTACATTATTAAATAGGTAGGCATAGGTGGATGCACACATATCCTGTGGACCTGCCACATTAGGCTGCACACTGTAGTGAGGAGAAAGGAGGATGCAGGAGATTTAGCTCATTCAATAGGAGGTTGCTCTGAAACAACCTAAAGTTGCCAGGGCACACCACCCTCATGTTTTGATCCTACTGTTCTTGGCCAAAAGATAAACTGCTGATTGAGTGAGGTCTTGACATTACACAGGCAACATATTTCCAGGTCCTGACGTGCTGTGCAGCACACTTCTAAGAAAATAGCTGTGCTCTATGTGAAACTGCATCACTTGAATGGGTCTAATACTACTCAACACAAAATTTACTTTGCATCCCAAAGCCGAAAAACTAGGTAGCTATTTCTTCATCTTCTACCAAGTGCACTTTCAAATAATTTAAGATGTCTTTTTTGATAAAATTTTTTTGCTTGTCTGCACAAATCACTATCATTCTAAAAGTGTGTTGTTTATAATGGACTTAAGAATACTTCTTAGTAGAAGTAAACTCCACTGTTTAAACTCATAAGACTTGACAGTGTTTACATAGTTTACAAACGTGAACCACGATCCACATATGGATCATATTTTGTGTAATTGGCACTAAACCGATATAATAAAGAGAGATAAGTAAATAAGTCTGTAAAATGGTAGAGTAACAGTAGAAATAATAAGCAGTAATTTCAAAGTTTTCAAGTCAGAAGAAAATTTATATTGACATTATATCAAAACAAAGAATGTACATAAAATGCAAGTTCTTTTCCGTACAGAGCAGGGCTAAACCTTACCCTAAAAAATCAGGCATAAAAGCTTTGCCTTCCTATCTTGCAAAGCACCCCAAATTGAAGCACGGTACACAGATTTTTGGTGGAAAAAGTTTAACAGGAAAGGACAAAATGATAAGATCTTATAGTAGTTTTAATGCTATTTCTTAATCATGGAAGTTTCTTTCTGTTACAAAAATGAGTATTGCTGAAAAGCAGAACTTTTGGACATTTCTATCCACAACAACTCGTAATAACAGATAGATCATCTGACATTACAGAACAATCATCTGACGTTACTTGAACCTTTACAAAAACAGGCATGTAAATAATAGGGTTTTTTTGACAAAGAGGAAAAGGTAGCATTTTGAGATATCAATGATCACTGGTAAAAGCAATATAGGAAAGGAAGATACATGTTTCAATTGTACGTTGTAATAAAACTGAGACAGAAGAGGAATCAGGTTTGAAAAAATGAAGCAATAGGTGCAATGAGCTGAATTAATGGATATGTTTGAATAAACAGCACAAAGTTGTTCTTCAACTCTAAATGGGTCAGAAATCCATACATGATATAGTCCAGCATGAGTACTACTTCAAGCTTTTCCTTAATGAGCAGTAACTTTCTAGTCGATGTACCATTTCCACCACAAATGAGTATTATCAGAAAATCCAGTTGCTCACAAGGGTAGGAAGTCATTCCACCCTAATTCCTTTTCAAGGGATGCTTCACTGTGAAGTCTGGATTCATGGCTCGATATTGCTTGAGCTTTTTAATTCACTACTAGTCGTTCCTGAGAGCTTTGCAGGCATGTATATACAGCTCTTCATTTCACTTTGAAATGAAAGAGCATTAATAAGAGAATTTGTTTACAGCAGACAGGTATCAAAGTACTGAAGTACAAGCAGAACAGTGACAAGCAGCAAGGTGGCTTGATACCCATCTCTATTAGTCATCAGCCATAATAATTATTTTACTCCTTTCCCTTGATCATCTGTTAGTCATTTCTGTTCTTTACTGGTATCACATGCAGAACTCTGTACAAATTCACGGAAATATATAGTGAAACTATACAAACACAGGTTTTTGTGCAACATTCCTTTTATTTTTTTAACTATACGGCATGTGGAAAGTAGAGAGCAGCAACTCCTACCAAAGTCCGTTTAAAAAGGTTGTACGTGCAATTTTGACAAACAGATGAACTGATATGCTGGATCTGTCTTCATATAGACCAGGACTGGTTCAGAGAGTTCTGTTATTCTTTAATGCTGCATTTTGGTTTGCATTAACAAAGCAAAAGCTACATGGTTTTTGGAGAATACCTTATCAATCAACCTTAACAGAATTAAAAACAAACCCAGCCTCTCTTCCTACATTTGCAAGTCATAAAAGTCAAGCTTGGTTCATTTCCCACTTTACTGGCAGAACTACCTATCAAACAAGCTCCCTAGCAAACTCTGTTACAGTTGTCAAAGGGGCTAGTCCTGGAACTTACTCTTTGTGAAAGACTGTCTCAAATAATTTCCACGGTACTTTTAGATTATTTTATTTTGGTAAGTAAGTGGTCTGTCCAAAATGATTCTCTGGTCTAGCCACAAGCTGCTAAACAAGAAAGCCTGCAGACAGTGTGTTTTATGTTGCTAACAAGACATACTAGCAGATTACCTTTGCAAATTTAATTTCCAAATGTGAGACTTACTTCAAGTTACATTTTAATTAATTCTTTCCTATCATATTCCTGGTACCCTGCTACCACCAGCAAATCACGGTTATGTAGAACCCAGAAAATGACTACTCCTTCTGTCTTTAGTCCACTTTTATTTCTGATATTATCATCCCAACCCTACATTTCCTTTTTATCTTCCTGTACCAAAATTTTTCCTTGTTAGCACATGAAAAAAAAAAATCTGTTAAAACTATCTCTAGCATTGCAGGCTTTGACAAAGTCAGTCCTGCTCAGCTGCATGCCAAAGGCACAGCAGATTCTCTAAGGAATCAGGAATCCATATTTATTTTATTGCCAGAAATGTTTATTAAAACTGAAGCTTGCACTCTTTTAAGCCTCTTGAATACATACCAGAAGTTGCCTCATGCACAGTTATTATTTCTTCTCAAATTATGCGTAAAGGACAGTCTTTTGCTTCTTATAGAACAGAAAGACAGCACAGGACAGTCCATTAAGCAAGCAAATAAACCCAACCAGTTTGGTCCTTTGCAGAGTTTTGTAAACTGCATGCAGAAATAGAGAAATCCTCTATTTTGGAGTAGAAAAGCTTAATGAGTAACCTACAAAGCCTGCAAGTATATCTACATTTGTCATAAACACAGGCTCCCAAATTCTGATCTGGATTTTGTTTCAGTGGCTAGAGACCTGAAGTATAACTTTTGAAGGCAGAAGACTGAAGCAAAGAAACCTGAGCAAAAAGGTTAATTGCAGCATTAGCAGCTATTCTGACTTTTCAACCTAATCTTTTGTACTTTCAGCACTTAAGTAAAAATATACAAACTCTGGTACTTAGAAGTTTCTAGTCTTCATGGAAGGAGCACCATCTTCCTCTTCCATCACAAAAAGAAAAAAATCCAAGTAAGAAAAACTCAAGGGCAGCCATCTCCAAGCAGACATGAATTACCATTAATATCTCACAGTTTTTGAGCTAATACCATGGATACCCTTATTCATGGGTGGGTTTTTTTTGTCTGCTTGCTCTTTAAGGCTTGTTGTCAATTTATAGTCTTCAGCATGTCAAGGTTACACAAACCAAACCCAGGAGAATTTATTATCACTATGAATACCACAACTGCTTTGCTTAAGTTGCAGTCTGTTTCCAGTGCTTCACAGAAAAGTCACACACACCCTCACAATTTTAAATTATTCATCAGTTGTCCTCCCCTCCCCCACTTTTTCCATAAATCATGGGGATTAACAGAATGCAGCCATAGCACTATCAAAGAGATCTCCTTTAACATATCAGCACTTTGGACAAAGACATGCTTTGTCACACAGGCTAAATGTGCCATCTCCAAAACTTCTAGTTTATTGCGTGCCTCCTCTGACAGAGTATCAACTGCTACCTTAATCAACGTTTGTTTCCCATCAGCACTACCGCACTAGAAAACATTTCCATGCTTTCACTTACTCCTTGCATTACTAGAACAGTTTTCCTAACTTTCAGCCTCAAATTGCTCATAAGCATTTGCTACATTGTAATTTTTTGGTATCACAAGACAACACATAACCAGAATCCAGTGAAAAAGTAGTATAAAAGAACTGGAAAAGTGGAACAAAATGAAGTGCAGAGTCCCTTTGTGTCACTTAAAAGCATTAGGCACCTGCTTCTGAAAAAGAGATTTATAAATAAATCTTCTCCTGAGATTCTGTAACGAATCAAGGATTGATCTTCTTTATCCTTGAATCCAAGCAGAACGAGCTAGATGTGATACACAGCAGTCCAGGTAAAGACAGGGTGTAGATAGTTCAGCAGATGCAAATCTTTACAGTGCCTACACTTTGTGCATTTTCATTATTTAGTTATTAAGCAGTTCTAACTTCCTCTTCCTTAGATAACTGCAGGTTTTGAGTGCTTTGTTGCCACCCAACATTAGATCCTGATGGATCCCTCTGTCACTCATGAAAACAACTAATCCCCCTATCTCAATTTATATTCCTGGTTTCCTCAATATTTGAAAGTCATTCACATTCTTTATTCTGTCTTAAAAAGTCAGGCGCATTTCTCATTCTTCAGAATTCTCCATTTCTCAAATGCTATTCAGGGTAAAAACACAGTCAGTTAGGGGCACTTCCAGAGCTGGTGTAGCAGGTTAGACCACCTGGTTATCCCTGACAAGTCTGCCTTAAGGCTTTCACTTAAATAGGGTATGCTCAGTCCTATTTGCTTTTACAAGATCCTAGACCTTTTATTGCCAGTAACTGAGCTTGATACAGCATTAGCAAGGTTAAGGACTAACACTTGGGTAATGGGGTAGTAGTCTCCTCCATTCTTATCCTGTCTCAAGAGCCAACACTGTATCTAATGGTATTCTTTCAAAATTTTGGTTGAGGACACCTAACAGTCCAAAGGACTAAATGATTTCTTTAATATCTGTATAATCAAAGGTGGATTAATAATATGAACATCAATCCCTCAAAATTTCAACTGAGATCAAGTGACTCCATCTGCAAAGCAGTGAAAGCAGGATAGGAAGTATGGATATCAAAGGCAAAGTATCATATGTAGAGCCAGGTATTTGAAATAAGAATGAGAGAGATATTGAACCATTCCCACACAACTGTTCCCCTAATGAAAACCAAGGAAAGAAGATGAAGAAAGACAGGGTAAATATTGCTTTGTGCTTTTTTATAGCTGAAGTATGACTTGTCAGATCAGATCTTCTGACGCACAGAGACATATACAATCCGAAGTGTTGTTACTGGATATAACAATATAAATCCCATGCAAATGCAAATGGAAGTCATGGATAGCCATAAGCATTGCTAAGCATATCCTTTTGTACACTCCATTACTCACAAATGCTCATTATAATAAAATTAAGCACAATCAGATAGCATTCAGGCTATTGAAGATACAGGCTTAAGCACAACTTAACTCTCAAAAAAACCTTCTTGGATGCAATCTTCTTTCATAAGACTGCTGGAGCAGAATTCAGACTAAAAGGGCCACAGTGGCCAGGGACTGTTAGGTTGGGTGCAGCAACATGCTAGATATGGATGGGTTGCTTTTAGGACCTATGACAACGCCACAACGCACTGTGCAGCTGTAATTGCATATTCAGAACAAGCTCAACTGCCAGGATCAGGACTACCACAGACTGTTGCTCCAAAGTTAGACATTCAACTCAAAATGCCCTTACTCTATAATTTTCTTTCACTCATCTGTCCTGCCCAATCTTTGACATTATGCTTCCATGCACAACATCAGCTGAACAGGCTTGAAAGATTTAGACTGCTGATTTTGAGCATTTAGTTTAAAATTAATAGCAGCAGTGAGATAACAATAGCTTACTGTAGGAAGTTTGTGGTTTTCCTCCATTTTGGATTGATTTTGTTTAATTTGTTTGTGCTTTAGGAGGGTTTTTTTTTGAGCGTGGAGGCAGGGTGAGTTCAGGTCACGAGAGTCAGGGACAATGTAAGTGTACATGCTGAACAGATGCATTTCAGTAAAGGGGATATACACACACACAAAAGAAAAAACAAACTCAAAGATCACATTGTTGCCTTGTACTTTCAAGTTAAGAACTCTTTTCTCAAAGCACTCTTTAAATGTTCAGTTTTGAATTTCAGCAAATATTGGAAGCTTAAGTTGGGGGACTCTGAACAACATGTAAACTAATTATTGATTTTCCCCCTTAAGACAGTATGCTCATTCAAAGGAAAAAAGATAATCCTCTTAATGTTTTGCTCTAAGAACCTCTAGGAACACTTAGATAAAATAACTTTATAAATAGGTATCCATTGAGAATTTATTTGCATTTCAGTGTAACTGGGCCTCAAGGAGGTCTGAATAGTGTTCCTTTAAAACCATACACATAGCTTGATGAAGAACTGCTGCACATACAGTTTTAAAACATTGCTATATGATTAATGTGTTACATGTTTTATGATAAACTGTACCATCTAGTATTTAAAACCAGTTGGTCCATTTACTTCATTCAAGGTGATGTTAATGACTTGAAAACACATTTTTGTCACAGTGACACCTCATTGCTCTAGAGGTGGTTTGCTTGTACCAGATGTTTAGCTCTGCTTACTAATCTATGCTTAAATATATTTCAAGGACTGCAAGAAATTATTCCAATTTTTTTTTTCTTCAGAAAGCCATCTGTATTTTTCCCTACCTCCATCATCTTCCCTGTGTTTTCTGTAATGGATATAATTATCGAAGCACTAAACCTGACATTTACTATTGCTCAGATTCAGACACACTTATGCTTACATATCCTGTTCTTTAAGTCCTGATCATGAACAAAATCAATAGTTTATTACAGGAACAATTTTTCATCTGTGTCACTTTCAAATTGCACCTCATAGTACTGTAATATACAGTGATATTTCCTGTCACCTTCATTTATTAGAGAATAGGTATTAAATTAGGGAGAATAGGTTTAATGAAAGTGAGTTTTCTACTTGCAAATGTCATCTTACCTCCTATTTTCAACTAAATATCTTACAGTATTTGTCAAAGCAATGCGAACTGAAGCCTAGCAGTACCCCTTTCACTGTGATGAGACTACTTTAAACATACTGTAAATTACTGAAGAGCCACTGACCAGTGTCATGGTATAAGCAATAGAAGAGCTTAAAGGAGGAGAGAAAAACAATAAGATTTTAAAAAAAAATAAAAATCAAGAGTTTACAGGTGTTTCAGCCTAGTTTCTGCTTCACACTAGGTAAATCAAGTTGCAGTTGACAAGAAGCCTTCACAGATTTGCTACAAACAGGAGTTTGTACTTGTTACTGCAGACAGTAATTTGACATGAGATAATTAGAGATGCTGTTTCTGACTGGTGCCAGTACATACAGCAGCCACCTCACAGGTAATGAATATGCTGAATTTTGATATTTTTAGCAGTATCTAAGGGATCAGTAGTAAAATCCAAATAACGTGACTGTTAAATAACATTAATTGATGCAACCTCTTATTTCTCTTGGCTTTTCAAAGAGGCACCGTGAGGGATACAACTTTTTCACATTACCCAAATACTACAAAGGTGCAAGGAGTTTTTGCTCAGGTTACCATTTTGCTCCATGATTTCAGAGGAAGACCAAGGCACAGGTAGAGTAAATAGCAGCTTAGGACAGCTACACTGACCTCCGTGCCTGTGTAAAAATGGAGATGGAACAACTGCTAAGCCTTAAGCTGCCTCCTGTTTTCACTTCTGCTGCTGCAGCAGGAAGAGGAAGGCCTGTGGTGTTACGGCCAGGATATGCAGGCATTTCCAAAAGCAGGAGCGGAAATGCTTCCCTGTCCATCACCATGCTGACAGCCCTGCTCCATGGAAGTGTCCTCCACCCACTTCCCTGACAGCTCAGGCAGAAGCAAATTCTTCTTACCCTAGTTCTTGACCCATGTTGGGGCTTTAAAAGCAGAGGAAGACAAGGAGATGTTCTTGTAGGTCTTTTGGTTATGCATCAGGGTAAGCAGGGAGAGGGGCAGGAAAGTTACAGATGACATCAGGGTGGCAGGACCTCTAACGGTTTCCTTTCCTCCAAAACTATTTTAAATCTCCCTCAGGTACCTCTCCCATGCCCTGAGCTTCTGCTGACTTCTTCTACCCTTTCTGTTCCCATTTAGCTGAACTTTTTCAGCTTAGTTTTGCTTACAGTGCCTGGACACCTGTGAAGTGTACGATGGACAAACTACACAGGATTTCAGTGACGAGATGGCAATCACAGTATCATACCTTCAAAATTACATTTGCTTTGCAAGATTTATTTGGGAGTTGGTGAGTGCTGACAAGTGTATCTTTTTTCTCCTTTTTCTCTGAGAATAATATAGTCACACCAGCATACAATTCTCCCTTCATTTACGTATATACTTTGTACACAGAAGTGTATAAAATGACCACAGACATATATCCTCTTCTTTCCACTCAACTTTGAGTCTGCTCCACAAGGCATCAATGTTTCTGTATCTTCTAGGTTACTATACTGAAGCCCAGTAAGGACTACCAAGGGAAACTCAACTGTGCGATATTTTAAGAAGAATGAACATGCTGATGCTAGAATGGGAATCTTTGCTATGTACTGCCCTAGGATTGTAATTAAACAAAGATTAGAATATGTAAAATAATCTCAAAACATTAAATTTTAGTCATGCCCAAAATCTAGTTAAAAAAACTCACAACCTGAGAGGTAATCCAGAACCAGGAGTTTCTTGGATTGGTTTCCATGAGAGCGCTGAAATGGTAACATAGCATAGATGCATAGAATAGATGGAACTGAGCAGAGAGCTAAGAAAATCAATTTCAGTTAAACCATTCATACACATTATACCAGAGTGTGAAGCTCAATGAAAGAAAAATTAAATTTCTTCTAGTGTTGACAGCAGGAAAACTAGTTCCCCTAAACATTTTCAGGCCCAGTAAAGACATGAACATGATCAAGAACTGATGAAAGAACATGAGCAGTTGTTGGATTATTCTGGCAAATATGTTCCTCTCCAAATAACTGCAACTTCAGTAAATACATACTAGAGCTGACATAGAGATGACAATTCCATTGCATGGTGATTGACCAGTTTCTAAAGGCTTTATGCACGGTGGTGGAATGAAAACAAAACTACACAAAAGTTTTCCTAAGTAGAATAGTCCCTTTTCTAATGAAAAGCTGAGGTTTCTATTTTTCAAGTAGGTGCTGAAATGCGAGTGTAGTGGTTTGAGCTCTTGCCTTCAATTCACTCTCATTCAGCTTGATTCCAAGCAGAATCTTTCATCCCTTATTGCACTGATTGACTGAGGATGACATCTTAAACTTGGGCCTTCATCCCAGCCTGATACCCTAACCAATAAGTTATAAACCATGAAATTGTGAATGAGCCTCTCAAATGTTTTTGTTTCATAAAGGAGCATATAATGAAAGTCCATTCTGTAGAAAATACCTCAGCGAATTCTAATATCAAAAATGAAGATCATTCCTCTTGAATTTTGCAGAAACATGCCTGGGATAATTGCACCAGAGCCGGACACCAACTACCTGCAGCATCACTACTTTACTACTCATGTAATAGCAAAGACAATGAAGTCTGCCAATAGTTCTTATTCATATCACAATGTGTCAAGATCAATTCTGATAAGATCTATGTCAAAAAAAGGGATTCAGATAATGGACTCAGTAGTCCCCCTATTACCACAGAAAGGAAAGTAATAGAGGTGGTCAGTTCTGTACCTGGAAAAAAAAAATATTCCTGTTTCTAAAGTTGCTCCTAAAATTTACTAATTATAAAATAAGTACTTCTAACATTCTGCTTTGTGTTGTTAAATGCAAAGTTCTGATTTTTAGTAGATGCACAATGCAACACACAAGTAAAAATTATAGTAATAAACTTCATTTTTAAAAAAAAAAAAATCAATGGAAAATAAATTCTATTGTATTGTCTTGAATGAACTTTCCCTGTTTGTGATATAATGCTGAAGTTGCAAATATGGTTTACTTCTGAAGCTTCACTTCCTGGTTTGAATTCCCCAGTCCTAATGTTATTCTTTTATCTTTAGGATTGAGTTTATTATTCTTTGTATTGCAGTGGTGTCCAAAGTATGTTGAGGAGTATCCAAACCCAAAGAAGCAGCCAATTCTAACTGGAAAAGCAAGCAATGCTTAAACACAGATGTTTACTTTTTCAGTCAATCCAACACCAACTAATGAATTTCAAGGGCAGGTACAGAATGGTAGAAAACTGGGCACATTACATCTGGGTGCTGTCCATCAGGCCCCGTTTTCCTTATTTGCTATTCATATTACATTCAGTAGCTGCACTTCAAACAGGCTCAATACTGAGACAGTTCCAAATTGGAGAAACTACAAATCTGTAATTATAATGTAGCTTTGTTTGGGAGTGAGCAATAGCCTCACTGCTTGCACTGACACTTCCAGTTCATAGCTTGAATGCACGTACCTATGACAATCATGCAAACCCATCCACACTTTCTTCCTGAATACTACCCCATGGAGTCCAATTAGTACACAAATACCAAGCACACAAAATAGAAAATAATAAAAAGTCTTATCATTACGCTATTGTTCTGTTATTCTAATCTTTGCATCATTGCTAATTTGTACAAAGATAAATAATCAATTATTTCTCAACAACAGAAGACAAAAATATCCTCATGAAGCTATGTCTCATGTAAATAAACAAAAATACCACTCCAGAATAACAGTTCTGTTCTTTTAACAAAAAAGAAAACCCCTCATCAACATATTTTTTTTAGCAAGAATACCTTCAAAGGTGTAAAAAAGCAGTACTTGCTCTGTGGAAACCAGAAAATGAGAAAATTCTTCGAGGCACGTGGTAATGAAGCACCTCTATCTACCATTTTCCCTTTCCCCCAAGAAACAAAAGAAACGCAACCCTGTAACTTCCTCCCCTGCAGCTGGGATGATTCTTTACCCACAACTAATTCTACCTCTCTGATCAAGCTAAGAGCTTGCAGTTGCTGTTCTTTCTGAATTAACCCTTCCTGCTGCAGCCATAGTAGAAGGCCCATGACATTCTTTCATAACATCTTTCATGACAAGTCCCATTGACATCTTGAGGATGAGATTTACTTTACACCAGAAAATGGCCTAGAACATGTTTCACGGAAATATGCACAGCATGAAGCCATGGAGTTGGCCAAGTTGTGATATTTATCACTATCAACGTAGTCCATTGTGTTGTTCATAGATCATTCATGATTAAATCTTGATTTCATACTTAAGATTCCATTAATAATTTATCAGACAATTGGATAAACAATTTATCATTGTTAGAGTCAAAAGCTTGTTTATACCATGTCTGTAGCACTTGTTAATAATTTCTTAACCCCTCTTAAAGCCTTTACAAATGCAACACTAATAATAACAAAGTGCATAAATCAAAGTTCACTCAGTTTTATTTGCTAAATGTGCTACTCTGGCTACTGGCTGCCCATCTTGCATGATTTTAATCCCATTTCTCAAATAAAAGTATGAGGATTTTTCTTTTAGTAGAAAAGCAAGCAACACTATCAAGAAAGCACTTCACACAGAATTTCTTAACTGAATAGTTGCTTATCCCATAATTGCTTAAGGTTTCAGTATTTGCAAAAAAGTTCAGGAATAAAATTGTTGTCAGAAAAATATTTGAACAATGAACTGTGTGATCTTTCATATCAGAGGATTTCCGTGTTTACACACAGAGTTGATTGTAAATTACCTCTGTTTTCCCAGCTTTACATATATTCCCCAGTAGCAATTACAGAAGGGAAAAAGAAACAGTGACTGAGAATGGCACAAGTTCGCAGGCACCTGGTAATTTATGTGTGATGTCTCCCCTTCTGAGCACAGTGTTTATATTATCTTTCCAATTATTTTTGCCTGAGCTCTTAAATTTTGTAGACTATATGGAGCTAGAGATTATTCTGGTAGAAAAAGTGAATAAATTGGAAAACAAATAAAGAGCGGAATATCAAGTTTAAAAATGCAGAGATTAAGAGAGACAAGGTTACTGAGACAAAAGGATGACAAGGGAAGAATTATGGTCCCAAACAGCAGCTCCAAAGTATTTCCTAAAACCTTCTGTCCAACTGGCAAAGATACTGTAACTCCCCACAGCTTGTAGCTCCATGGAGTGGAAAGGTATCACTTTAAAGGCACAAGGCTTATTTTCCTGTAGACTAAAGAGATGATACATCCATTGCAACCTACTCAAATACACAAGAGGGGCAGGGGTTGGGAAAGGAGAAGTGTGAGCAATTTAGGAATGGAGTTACTGTTTCACAGAAGTTTTGTGTGTGCTCAGCTTATGAGAACTCTCATCCCAGAGACAGTAAGTACAGTTTGAAGAGAAAAAGAAAGTACATTTGTCGTCAGACTTAAAAGAATGTTCTTCACTGTGTATGGAGCAACACGTCAAACCCATTACTGTGAAGACAGCAAATTAGGCAAATTAGGGCAAAAGAAACAAAGGGGAGTTTGGGTTAGTCTGGAGTTAAAATGGCTACAACATGAAGATTCTCATTCTTTACCTTTTCACACTATAACTTAAGAATCACATACTCATGAACAATAGATATCTTGACTTTTGCTACATTTGTCGAGTCTTGATGCATATATATTGTGCCTATATCTGCTAACTAGTCAGACTGCTACAAGGCTGAGTTCTCCAGCTTTTAAACAAAAACATGTTCACCCTTTGTCCAGCTAAGTAGAAAAAATTGTTCATTTTCAATATTGGATGATGTACTGAAGTTCACACAGTGGTTACATCTAGCCATACTTATCGTATGTATGAAGCTAAGTACCGTAATGCATTTCATGGTGTCAAACTTTTGGAATGGATTGGAACTTCTTGATCTGTGGCATTTCTTCTGGAAAAGTCTATTAATACTATTAGTTTCTGCCTTTTCTTCTCTCCAATTTTCTCTCTTTTGGGCAATTTATCTAGTTTCATATGCCAAGATAGAATTCATTTTACAAAACAAACATTCCCCCAAAATCCAGTTTTTCCATTCCTTGCTGTCTAATATTGGAGCTAGCTCTCAAGTCCTGCACTTGCCGACGCTAAATCCCCAAATGAGGTATATGGTCAAAATGTGCAAAACTTCCTTTTGGTTTACATATGACTTTCTTGTATGGTACTTTTACACATTAGGTGTAGGATATCTTGTAATTTGATTTTTTGGCAGCACATGTTCTTGCCAAAACAGTATCTCCAGCACAAAACGACAAAACGACAAAACGTGTGACATAAAAGCTGTCCTCTGAGCCTCATCTCGAGGAAAACATAATGTGGCTAACATTTCATCCTCATGGGCCAGAGCTTCTGGCATTTTACCATTTTATAAGATTTCTAGTCCAGTGCAGATAATGTTTGCTGATGTTCATGCTTTCAGTGCCATTTTGTATGTTGCCAGTCCCCCGGTGTCAGATGATAAGGTCAAAGTCCAGTTTGTGTCTGGCTACTGGGTGGTATTTGTCCTTTGAAGAAAACATGATCACCAGCATGATCTCATACACTATGTTAACACTTTCCCAGTATTTTTATCTCTGCTTCCAGGAAACTGTATTTATGATGTTCTTTTGTTATCCTAAAGCAACTGTGGTGAGAGGCGAGAGAGTTCTTGATGAGATTGAGCACACAATGGAGCTCACGTTGAACTGATTGCCAGGATGCTACACAATTTACTAAGCACGATTGTGTTATGGAGCAATTATTAATTTAAAGTTGTCTGAAAACAGTAGCTTCAGTATACTAGGAGGCTTTTTTTATAACAGCTCTGCTAGACTGGGGTAAGGGTAGCCAGAGCCTACTGCCAGGCAGTTTTGCATGCATTATTGCAACCATATGAACTCTGAGCTTCCTATCCTTTACCAGTGATGTAGTCTCTAAGAAGTACCTCATGATGGTAGGACCTTACCTGAGAAAGACCATGAATATAGGTTTTCTACAGTTGTTCACATATATTTAAATATTCCTCAGATTAAAATTTGCCACCACAGTAGAATCAGAATAGCTGAGAATATCCTTTTATCTTGGCATACTAGGAAGGAGGCTGTAACCACACACTGAAAGGATATTTTCACATAATTGCTATTGAAATAGACATCTGATCTGGAGAGGGAAGTCTCTGAAATATCAGGATATTAATGGACAGAACTGGAGCAAGTGTGATATAGTCTGACAGTTTTTTCATGCTTGTGCTGTACCTGGTAGAAAGATTTTGTTTCTGTCCATCCTCTAAAATATATTTTAATATTATGATAGGTCAACTGTGAGCATAGTTTTCATTAGCAATGAAAATCTCCTTTTTTCTCTTTGCATCTGTCATCGTCTCATTCACCACCTACCCACCCAGTATCAAATTCAGTCTCTTTCTTCTCAGTATAATTATCAAATAATTAAAAGAAGACATCCTATTTTAACTTGTACACCCTTTTCCCATAATTAATCATCTATGTAAATATATCCATATATATATCCTTCTATATCCTCTATTTATCAACCCCTCTTCACATCATCACCTCATACTGTAGTAATTCTATAATTACAACATGCTTGAGGTGGGAAAAGGATTGTTAGCCTCTTTTGTCTAGAAAAGGGATAGTAGCATGGGTAGACAAAATGGATTTTTACATAGGAGTACTGAAGTCTGAGGCCACAGAAGGGTTTGAGCCCCAGTTCTTGGTTACTGGATCAGTATTTTTCTCTCTATCATTTATTTCCTGCAGAATTATAATTTCACTGAACACTGAATATAATCTACCAGAAAAATTACTGAATGCTCCAAGATCTTAATTGAATTTCAAATCAGAATAGTTTGATAAAAGACTTGCTTAAAAACACAAAATTGTGTATAAATATAGGGGACCTTTTTTTTTTTTAAACTTTGTTAAGAGGATTCAAAACCATTGGGGGATAGAAATGTTACTAGAAGTCCATGTAGGCAATGTTGAAAGTTTAGGAGTATTTCGAGTAAGTACTTTGATTCTAGTCTCTGTTGTCCTCTACCTCCTTTATAATTTAGGATTTTATCAGTCTCATTTTATAATCACATGCAACTCCAGTTCCTACTGTGAAAAGGGCTGCTTTCATTGCTGCTTTAAAACTTTGTCAACAACGCACTTATAATGTCTCCGATAATCATAGGTAGCTCTGTGGCTGTTACTGTCACACCTACATCACTTTCCAGGAGTGAAGATTTTGGAGACAGTAATCACTAGATTGAAATTTTCAGATTAATGCTGTTCCTGTGGCAGGAGATTCACAGGTGTCATACTGATTTTAGTTGAGATGGAACCTGGTACAAAATAAAGCAATGTAGCCTGCAGTAGCATCATACCTAGTGCTGACTAGACACATATGTGAACATCTGAGATGGGTCCCTTTCAATTAAGTGTTTGGTGGCAGGGTTTTTTTAAATACTACTCTTGAGACTTTTAAGATGTAAATTGTCTTCTAGCAATAGAGTATTTAGTCATTCTCCACAACTGCAAAGCCAATTATGTATATTTTTTTTTTAAAGTTAAAACAGTAATCCTAATCTGAAGATATGAAGCCCAGAGCTGGAACTTGAAGACTTCAATGCCAAGAGAGCTCATGCAAGATGACTATGTTAAAATTGATAGCCCTAAGCTGAAACATGCTTTGTTTTTACTTCTAGAAGGAAAGTTCTGAGCCTTATCTCTGAAAAACCTGTGGAGATCCTCTTTTTCGCTTTTGAACCCCCCATCATTGGCTAAGGGGGAAATCGTTTTTTCAGATCCTATAAATAAATTCTGCTCATGAAATTACATACTGTAAAGCAACAGAAGACAGTCCTACTCCCGAAGGTCAAGTGGACTGCTTGCGTAACATTGACAGTCCTTACTGGCCCAGTAAATGAGTCTCTTAAACCTGGAAATTGTTCCCTCCTATATTCTGGGCCTCTGCAATAGGAAGGTGAACTTTAATAGTATAATCAAGATGTGCATGACTTACAGCCCTTTACTCCCGCCTCTCAAAGTCTCTCAAGTATTCATGATTAATTAATTGACATATGTGGTTTGCTGTGCAGCACAGTAAGAAAGCCTGAAGCATCATAGACATTTATTTTGGAGCCTGGAGAGTAAACAGAATTGCTATCATTAGGTTTTGAGGTGCATTTGAGATTAAAGTGAGGCTAAAGCAGTCAATTCTGGCTGCTGTTTTAGAAGAAGGAAGGACACAGTTGAGATTGAAAAGGTCAACAAAATGATAGTAACTAATTCAAAAGCAAGATGTCAGTGACTCAAGTTATAACAGAGGGATTAACCTATAAGCAATTTAGGTGGGATGTGTTTTTTAGTACACAAGAGGTAGCTGACATACAAGATGAAGTAAATTGGCAAGGTCAGCAGCAAATGAGCTAAGAATTCAAGACAAAACTGTGTAACACTCCCAAACAATACAAATTCATACAGTGCCTAGCACTGGGAAAAAGACGCCGTAACAGCAACAGCTTACATCACTTTGCTAAGTTTACAAACACAGGATAGAAGTAAAAGTGAAAAGTGCAGAGTGCTCTTGTTCTTACGGGAAATGCCAAAATACAGATTCAAAGCTTAGTATCCAAGCATTTGTGAACTGAAATACAATTTCTAGGCAGAGCAGGCGCTGACAGACACTGGGGGCTTTCTTACCATACTGCAGTACAACACAACAGAAAATCTTCATTCTTTTTCTTTTCTATTGCGGTGTAAAAGAAAAGATTTGTGGAACAAAATGGAAAGGATGAGAAGCCATTTTTCCTACTGTAGAGAAGTGGACCTCTGAGGCCTTGATATGAGCCATAAACTTAATTTCATAGAATGCCAATCCCTTTAAATGTCAGACACTGAATAAAAGAAGGCTCAGTCATTCTCTTTTCCAGTGATTAACACGTGGTATTTGTCATGAAATTAATCAAGAAAGTACTCCAAAGTGGAAGAATAGGATACACTGAAAACCGCCATTGGGGTTGAAATTCCCAGAGAACACCACTGGAGAAATCCGAAAAGCACTTTGCCTCTTATTTACTACAGCAAGCACCTGAAATACACAGTTTGGAAGGACATTTGGAAAACAGAGTAATTTCTGATAATGGCTGGCTGTGGTGTTCTTTACAAAGTTTAATTAATAATTAATATTTATTAATATAATACACTATGAAAGTTTATGACAACTAAAAAGTGAATAATATTCCACTCCATAAAAACCAAAATTTGAGCTCTATTTCTTGGAAATTTTTGTATGGTGTAATATATACATGCACGTATGTATATATATGTTTGCTTATACACGCAAGCAAACACATACATTTACATTAACAGAAGATAAAGTGGAAAATATTTCTAAACACTGCTGATTAATCTAAGGCTGAAAACAATTTGTGGAGGTTAACTGATAACAATAAAAGGACTGAAATTTAGAGAAAAAGAGAAAACACTCAGACTTTACTAAAGGATACAAAATTAGTTTTGACATATTCATATTGATTTATCTAAACAAAGGAAGTTAGCTGGTCCTTGCACTGCTCCTGCACTACGATGTGATAGAGAACTTAAATTATTTCCAGAAAGGATTTGGATATGGAAAAATCTGTGTTGGTTCAAGTTTGAAATCAGAAAATATGGTACAGGGAGCAGCCTATGTCCTGGGAATCACAGGAAACTAAAGCGATGCCAGCATTCAATCAAAGATGCAAGATTTCGAAAGGACAAATACTTTGGATAATCTCAAAAAGTAGAGCAGAGGGGGTGCAGCATTCACTCAGAGGAATTCTTCTTAAGAGAAATGAGGTATGCTACAACAGATTTTTTCATGCTGTTTGACATGACGAATTCATTGATTTTTAGAAGCAGATAAGACAATGATATTAATTGTGAAGCAATCAAAGGTAAATGGATGAAAGTTGGGGTTTACAGTTATAATCAAATTCCCATTAAGGGCACAGACGCCAAACCTAAGCAGAAAGTTGGAAAAAGCAGTATTTGTAAAAAAACATGCCAGACAAGAATATTCACTTTTGGATAAGACCACCCCCAAGACCTCCTGCCCTCCTGCTGTTCCTAGGAGCTTTCTGTTAGCTATAGGACAAAAAGCAAATGAGTATTGGGAAAGATGGCTTCTGTGCTTATGGCACAAGTAGGAAATGAATAAAATTACTCCAAAATATGATGCCAGTAAAAAAGACATGGGTAGCCTGGATGTCACAGAATCACAGAATCTTAATGGTTGGAAGGGACCTTTGAGATCATCGAGTCCAGCCACATTAAAAAACAAACAAAAAAACCCCACAAAAACAAACAAACAACAAAAAAACCCACACAAAAAACAAACAAACAAACAAAAAAACAGTCTGGAGGCAAACACCACAGATTTATCCATGTTCAATTCTTACTTTGAGATGACACCATTTCTTCAAACTGCCTTTTGGATTTTTGATTAGTACATGAGATATTCAGCTGGAAAATACAACAAAATTTCCACAGCATGCATATCATGGTTTACAGAGGGACTGTAAGGTTTTGCAAGAAAGATGCAGAATATGATCACCTGTGGTAAGAACCAACAGTCCTGGGTTAAAGCTAATCCAATGAAATATACATCCATATAATGAAAATGTCACTGGGGGACAGATGTGAAAAAAAGACAAGGTAAGAATGATGCAGTTCCAAGTATGCATGTCCCTAGAGACAAATATAAGCCACAAACATTTTTTGGCATTTCAGACTGCAGAAGGAATGGCCCAAATCAGCAGCATGTAGTATAGTATATACATGGCAAATCTTAGAACAAAAAATGAGAAGTTAAGATGCTTAACTAAAGCAATCGACTTATTACCAAGATATTACAACAATACGTACAAAACTATGCTAGCTATCAAACCGCATGGTGCTTTAGTGACTGCTTGAACATAGCTCATTGGTTTACTAACTCTGTATTAAGTGTTTGAAATCTGGATAATTCTTGTGTGTGTGTGGGCACAACAGAATTATGTAGGGAACCAGAGCTCATGGCATGACTCACTGGAGCCATTGCTACCGTTGTTCAGAAGCTCCCAGGGTCAATGCAGACAGGGCAATAACTGGGCTCCCTCCCAGGTAGCACCCAACTTCGGCCACCCTACCAAACCATCTGCTGACCTCTGCCCTTTGCCACTTAAGGTGACAAAAGAAATCAGTCTGGCCACAGTCTTGATACTTTCTATACAGTGTCTAATTGCAGTGGAGGTTGTTTCTACCGCAAGCCTGCAAAAATTTGTCATTTTTATTGGTTGTTAAATTGAAAACTGGCTTTCTTGTGCTTTGGTCCTGGTGGACTTCCTGCATAATTGCCTAAAGAACGACCAAGAAGTTTATCATAGTACAGATGTAGGCAAGGTTGCCCCAAAAATACACCTAAATACAGAACACATCAAAGCTGATCAGGAACACAGAGAAAGCAAGTGACTTTTCTAGCATCGCAGGTCGGGTCAAGCACAGCAGCATGAATAGCATCCTGCTCTTTGAAGCCCTAACCTTGCTCTCTTCCTTTCAGACTGCATGGCCTCAAAGGCAGAGCTTCCCACATCTTTCTTTCAGATACATCCATGTGCACCTTTTAGCTTCACTTCAGTTGAAAGTAGTGGCTTTCAATGGAAGGTCTTATTTAGAAAGGCATGAGAATAAAATTCTCTCAGTAACATAGTATGTTCCACATTACATTATGTGTTATCATTCTTTGTGCACAGTAAATCTTATTACAGTGTAAAAAACTCAGGTGAAACCCGTTGTCAGGATTGCGGCATGGTTTTTAATTTTTTTGGTGTAGTTAAGCCAGGAGGATAAAAAAATAATGACTTAAAGGCAGGTCAATTAAAAAAAAAGGACCCTTCATTATGTCTAATAAAAACAGACATTCCATAGCTCTCCCCACCTTCCCCCCTTCCCCCCCAAAAAAAGAATCAAAGACTCTTGAGCAAATTGGCTATGCTAAATTCTTCCAACACTATGTCAGATCACCATCTGGCCCACATACTAAAATACAACAAAGATGAAACACTACAGGCACAGTAAGTCACAATTCATGGTGGTTATCCAGACGTGAAGAGGAAAAAAATCATGGTTTCCAAGAGTGCCAAGGAACACTGGATGTACTGGCCCTGATTCAATACACTGGTTTCACGGTAATGAGAATCCATGGGGTTAGGGAAGCTTCACCAGTATGAGGATGACTTCACAAAGTTGAACCTAGTCCAAAGAACTCATTCCTGAAGTGGATTTGGTAAACTTTGATGTGCCTCAGACTGCTAAGAAAAGAGAAATTCAAGGGGAAGGTCCTGAGGTGGATGGAGTTACATTAATTGAAACCAGCTAACGATGTCATGGAAAGGAAAGTAGCTGTGAAGACAAAGAAAAGGATTCAGGCATCCATGAAAAGTAGAAATTAGTAGCTAATTGTAATAGACAAATGCCCAGGTCACTTCATTCACTGGTCTGCAATAACTGCTTCAATGGTTTCCTATTTTAAAGCCAACGAGATAATCTATTTCTAATTGAAACCAGAAAGAAGCAATGGTACTGTGCTTAGTATCATGAGCCAGGATTGGACATTTTTGGCCTCTTAGCTCTGCCACAGATTATTTATGTGACCTTGGACAAATCACAATCTTTCAGTTCCTTATCTCTGAATTGGGGATTATATTCCACTGCTTCACAGAGGTGCCGAGATATAAACATTTGTTCAGATAATGTGCTGATAACATCTCAAATATAAAAATAAATTATTAGAGCTATTATCTTCGGACCAGGGATAGAGACCTTGTATGCACTTGTATTGCATTTACCTCAGCACAGACTCAGTCCTGACCAGGGTCTTTAGATACATATAATTAATGATACAAATAACTGTTTCAGCGTGAGCAAGTAACTAATATACAAATAGGACAGGGATAGCAGATAAAGATGAAGCCCTTTGCACTGCAGAAAATCTCTTCACAAAAATGTTATTTTGAACAATAGGTGTTGAATAAAAATGTAAAGTTAAGGACATTACAAATCAAAGACTGAAAATTATTACCTTCCGATACAATTTTATTAACGTACTAAAATTTACCTCAGTCACAATTCCTAATCATCAACCTGGAAATTCACAACTGTGTGACTAAAGCCGGATTTAACCATGAATCTATTCAAATATATTCAGGTTCTAAACTCCTGAAAAAATCTGGCAAAATTCATCTGTATCCCCAAAGGGCACCACTGCAATTGGCAGTGGCTGACACATCATGGCCACTTCAGGGAGATACCAGCTACTGGTTAGTTACCGCATGTACTACAGCAAGTAATTTATTTTTCATTTTTATAAGTACTCCCTGGGTTAGATGTGGGCTCCATCAAGGAAATGTTTCACTAAACTAGATTATAACCTTCATACAGGCAGTTAGAAATACTGAATTATACAGGTGAGTTCATAAAACCTATAGAAAAAATTACCCACTGCTATTAAAACGATGGCTTTTAAATAAATTTATGTATAGCCATATTGGTTTCTTCTGCATTAAATTATGCAAGACTTTTGCATAATAGGTAGGGGGAAGCTATTTTTCTGTTAATCTGGCACGATTCATGAATACTAAATTCGCATTGAAATAAAGGAAAAGAAAGACACAATGTATGATAGCTTTAAAGTACCTAGTGCCTCCTCTCCGACTGAGATCTGCACTTTTCTGCACCATAGAGCTGTCCAAAGCATACCTCAAATCATGAAGTTACAAATCAGGTTTTCCCCTTCAGCTTACATCCAGGTAAATCTAACTAGGAGAATAAGAAAAGTTGTGGGCAACATTCATCTCAGGACCTAACTCAGGAGAGACCTCCAATGATGTTTCATCATTACAGGACAGCTTTTAGAAGACATCTCTTTAGCTCTACGAATACAGTGATTTTTTCATTGTCTAAATTACCTCTGTATGGATATTTTCATATTGTTCTGTAAGGGAAAGTATAAAAAGACTAGGGCAATGTCTTACATTCACAAAGCAATAGATTATGAAGAACATTAAAGATGTGTTGTGAAAAACAACTTTTTCCTATAATATATTCATGCAGAACAACTTAATGTATTTTTACATGTAATATATTTAATCTCTATGTAATGCCAATCATATGATAATATTTTCAATTTAATTTTTGGCCATTAACAAGATATAGGATCTGAATAAAAATATTTAAAGATAAATCTTTGTTTTCAAGGAACCCTATAAATCACAGTACTCAACCTTTTCCAGTAACAATTACTGTCTATTCTAGTCTAAACATTGTTTTAATCTTTAAAACACTAATATTAGTGTTTCCACAACATCATAAATCAAGTAAGCCAAAAGCAGAATGAGGCAGACAGCAGATATTTACTCTGATGACTGAACCTGTCATGATAAATACTAATGCCTCTTCAACAAACATTGCTATAAATAGGGATAAAAACAAAAGGCAAATCAATTCTGTGCATTTAGCTGCAGACCTCAGAAAAGGGGTTGAGACTTCAAAAAAAGGGTTGAGAATTCAGCAAAAAAGGGTCAAGGAGATACAAAATGAGTTGAATCTCCCTAGGAATTCAACATGTCTCATTGGATTTTTTTACAAACTTACATACACACACAGTTTAGCAAGATTTAGGTGCAAATATAAGACTCTACAAATTACTCCTCTGCCTCATTGTTAACCAACTAGTCCTCAAATTAGTATCTAACCCCCAGAATGATAAGACCCACTATAAGATGAAAGAAAAGCTAAAAATGTAAGGAAATGATGGAATTAGCATGCATATTGATGCTACGTAAGTCCACTTGTTTGCATAAGACTTAATAAAAATAACTTCCTATTTAAAAGTAAAAAGTTTGTTTCTGGCAGACTATTTTTATTTTTCTTCACTGCCTGTGCTACTTCTTAAGAGTTGTTCTATTGTTCTGAAAAAAATTAACTGCTTTCTCCTTTATCTTGGAAGTGTTATCCAGAAGACCTCTTTGGAGTAAGTTTCGAATAAATGAGTAAAATATTCCTATAATGGTTTTTGAATGGTGAAACAACTTTAAAAAAAAAATAAACAAACAAAAGTTATTTTCAAAAGGCTTTTTGTTGGCTCTTTGTGGAAAGTCTAAACTGTTCCTGTTAGCAATCTTTATGGAAACAGAGTTACAAAAAGATCTTTCATCTTCTTATACGTAGATATTCTGGAGACAATCTTCTTGTCTGGAGAATCCTTTCTTGTACTTACACTCAGTTACTGATGAACTTTTAAGCCCAGAAAAGGAGAAGTCCATTATCTATTAGACATATCCATAAGACTTCGAAACACTTTCACAGAATATACACTTTTTCTATGCAAAAATGTGCTGTTTGAGAGTATTTTGATTTATGTCTAACCGGTATGAGTTCAAAGCAGTTACTGGGACAGAAAAGCATTCAGCTCACTATCTTTTCTGACCTAGGCTCCAAGGAAAAAAAAAATATTGTTTTCAGGCCTTTTAAATTACTGCTTCTAAGAATTGGTACAGGAGTAACTGGAGTTTATACCTCATAAAATACGAGTTAAAAATAATCTGCAAATAGACTCTCCAGCAGAACCTACTTCTACCTCTGCCTAGGACTTTTCCTTCTTCTGCCAAAGAGCTCACCAAGTCTGACAATCTCCCAACTTCTCCTAGTCAGAGACACACGGGGAGAACAGAAAAAAAAAAAAAAAAAAAAAGGAAAGAAAGAAAGAAAGAAAAAAAAGCTAGGCAAATCTTCATCTTTCTGTAGAAAGAAAACAAGTTTCCCAATGTTAAACAAGAAAAAGCTGAAGTCTTAGCTTATAGTAATTGCACATTCTTTGAGCATTTAACCTAGATTTTTACAAAGTGAACAACCTTCAGCTTTCAAATTTAAAGACTCAGATTCAACTTTTAAGATTGGGTGTCTACAAGTCAATAATGCTTAGGCTTGCTCCCTTTAGGAAAGGAAAAACCAAAGGAGGACAGAATGCCAGTGTCTGAGCAGCAATAGAGAGATTAATTTACACTGAAGCTTCAATATTTGTTTAGGAATGAAAGAGCTCAAACTATGAGACGAAGGGAAAGAGCAATACAAAGAAATTAGTCACTCATTCTATATCTTCCTTTAGAAATAACCCAACAACATGCCTGAATGACCTTACTCATTTGCTGCATTAACTCCTTTAAGCAATCAGCTATTGCCATCCCCTGACCCGCCCTGACTACTCTATTAAGTCCGAGGCAATCTCCTCATAAGACAGCGTGTAACTGGTGAACTATCACCCCCAGTACTTTACCACATGAATGAAAACCTCACCACAAATCTCCACTCCTTTTATATCCATATCCAGTCGTCGTCTATTCATGCTCTGTCGAAATTTCTTTTGCATTTGCAAATTTTTATTGTAAACTCCTAGATTGGTTTAGGAATCTCTAGGGTCTCATTTATACTCCACAGTGCATTGTGGGGCTTTTCTTCATTACGTTTTTTTAAAGATCCAATCCCTAGAGAGTAAGGTCACAAGACCCACTAACTATTGTGTTTAGTAATACAAAGACAACGCTCCGTTCTTATATAATTCAGCAAAGCTTTAGTCAGGGAGATTTCCATACCAAAATCCCTTGGCAATAGAATTCATCAGCCCCTGGAATTATTAGAAATGAACAAGGGCATGCATTTATCAGGGTGTGCTACATCCTTTTTTGCTCTGACAGACTTGCTATATAACAGTTTAATACTTGCTATTAGAGAGTTTACAGAGTACATCAATCATATAGTGTTTAAACTGCAGCTGAACAACAAAATAGAAAAGAGAAACATTCATTTATGCCAGGGAAGGCTGGAAGTCACTTTTGCTGATCTGTAAGTCCTGCTGTTTTGATACATTCTGCACTATTCATATTGGTGAAGATATACATATTTTGTATTGCTTAAAGGATAAAAACAAGGTCTTGAACTCCTAAAGCTTTTAAGTATCAAATTAAGTTTTGTTTAAAATTACCCTTCTTAGAAAATATTTTGACTAAAATCTTCTAAATGTTATTCATAAAAAGACAATTACATAATTTCTGAGTCAGTGCTTTCTAAGATTTTAGCTCTGAACGTGCTTAGAAATGCCTGTATCTAAGTCCCATAATGCCTTCTGTAACAATGCTTCTAGAACTGCTCAAATACAGTGCTTATTTTTGAATTTTTAACTGCCTTCACTGCTACTTTCAGTAGCTCTGAAGCATTAATTTTTTAAAAAGACTTTCTTCTCTCAGCAGCATACTTGAATTCCCATGCCATAAATCTGCAAGGTAGTTTAATATAGACACAACAAAGTGCTACAACTGACTTTAAAAACTGACCAAGGACCTTAGTGTTTTACTTAAGATTAACATCATTTTACATTTAACAACTTTATAAAACATAGTTTTATATTTAGTTTAACATAGCTGTTCTTAGACTATTGTGTTAATTTATTGGCAAACATTTTAATAGCGCAAAACCTAATAAGATCATGAATATTATGGATGATAGGTTATGGATTAGGAATTGCTATGCCACCTCTATGTTTTCTCAAAAGTGATGATTAGAGTGATGTCTGCTACCATGCTGTTTTCTCAGAAATTTAGAAGTAATTCTCCTCTTATTTACTCAAAGTTTATATTAGCAGAGTACTACGTGAGAAACTGAAAAGAGACTGAAGTCCTGAACAACACAACAGTCAGTCAAACTAAAGTGGAAATACACCATATAAAAGAATTCAGTTGTGCTTCAGATTTCAAAACTGCTACCACACGCAAAGGCCCACCCAGAAATCAGGACCCCCGCTGCAGAAGGCTCTGTACACATACAGCCAAAGAAACTGTCTTTATCTTGATATCAATTACTTAGTTATCTAAGTAATACATGCTCTGAAAATTTTAGTATTGTCATCATAGAGATATGAAACAGAAGTGTGTGGAGGTAGACAGACATCCTAATTTAATGCAGAAAATAACTATCAGCCAAAAGCCCTAGGATACCTTTTAACCTATATCTAGGTCTTAACAGAAGTAGCCTTAGGTCAGGTAAGTATAAGAGGATACCAGTTCTTCCTGCATATTTTGATCAGCAAGAAACCATACTCCTGTTTCCCCACAGCCTCTGTCAGTCACTCTTAGATGCTGGGTTTTGAGCTCCAGAACAACAAGGGAGATGGACTACTTCATTACCAAGCAATACTCCAAATCTTGTCCTTTCTGCACTCGTTTGCTTCATGAGGTTCACCTAGGAGTTCTAGCATATGCTTAAATGAAACCACATGGTGGTTGTTTTTTTTTTTTTTCTGCTGTATCTTGTAAAATTCAGTAACATGGCATACAGGAATTAGTTAAAAATGACTTGTGGTTTCATAATTTTCCAAGCTCCATGATGTTTTTATGCTTTGATTTTCCAAGACCATATGTAGCATTACAGAATAAACAAAGTTTCTCTCTGTTTAACCCTTTCCCTTACATACCAGCATACATATTTTCTCTGTAAATAGATTCCCCTATTAACAGCAATCTATTAAAGGTATTTACCAACAGAAAACATGCCAGCCTGTGGAAACACTGTCCCACTGTTTAAATACTGAAAGCAATAACCAATGATTTGCCTGATGAGTAGGATCTTTGTGCAGCACTACCACGTTTTCCTGAGACTGCCAGCCTGTGATGTTAGCTGAAGATGAAACTGAGAAGAAGCCTGTTCAAAAAAGTAGAAGCACTCTTGCTGCTTCTACATTAGGCAGTCAAGACTACCTCAGGTCAGGTGGTCCATAATATATTACAAAAAAATGGAGAACAAAAATGGAGCACTGGCTCGGCTTTATGACAAAGATACGTAAGAAATAACAAACCTTGGACAGAGTGACATTAATGAACTTGTGGTCATCCAGATGTTCAGACTATTAGCTTAGTTTTCCCAGTACTGTGAATGATAGGTGCAATATTTGGCTGGCAATCACATGTCTGGTTTTGGTGTTTTGATGGAGCTCAGGGGAAGTGGCAACATGTAAAGATACAACTGGAAGGTCCAGCATAGCCAATACTTAAACCAGCTTTTTCTTATGGCAGAGGATCAATACAAAGCTGCATTTTATGCATTGAACACCATTACTTTTCATCAACCTTTTCTGTTCCAGGGAAATAACCTCATTGATGTCTATGTGCCAACGTTATCGATGCTCCTATGGCAGTGAAAGTTCACAAATGGATAGATGGTTAAGGCAGCAAATAGTCAATGAGCAATAAATAGTGAAAGAACAAAAGGAAGACATAGAGAGATTAAAGACAACTGGTTTAGGTTTGCTTGGTTGGGAGAGATAGGCTCCAAGAATTCTTTGATGAAGTGGTAAATGGACTAAAATTCTTTACTGCAGAATTTATAATGACAAATTTCTGGAGCTCAAAGCACAGCTGATTATTATACAGAGACTAGTTCTATGAAGTATGTTTTGGAGGTGCCAGAGTATCAAATATAAAAGTAACACTTCTCCTGACCACTACAAAAGAAAGGGAATATTTGTGTGCATCTCAAACAAGTTCAATATGAAGGTGAGTAACAATTTTTTTTTTTTCCCTCCTGAATGGAGAAAAGTATCTATTTTAAAAAGAAATTGTAGGAGTCAAGGATCTTTGTCTACAGAAATGCAGGAATGGAGATAGGAAGAAGAGTTCTATCACCACAAACAGAAAAACAAAGAAACAAAATATTTCCTCATACTCTTCTTGTGGAACCTGTCTTTAATTCAGTGGCTTTTGAGTTTTAAAAATCGTAGATCCCTAAGATTTTTTCAGTGAAACAGGAACTTTTATGTAGTGAACCTGGTAAAAAGTGGTTACTTTTCCAAGATACTTGCTACTAAAATACATCCACACACCCCAAAAGTGAAACATGTCTGATTTAAAAGATAATGGTATGAGGTATACATCTCTTCAGGGTAGAATACTCAAGTTAATTATTCAACAGGACCTTCTGAACATTTACTGGTATAAAATTTGGGGTGAAGGGGGAGGGAGCAGGTCTCTAACAACCCTGGTTACAGCCAGCTATGTGTAATAAAGTCTTTAATTAAGTACTGCAAGTGATCTCTATGAGCTCTTTTGGGATGGGAAGGTGGGGAGAGTGGGATTACAACCCACAGCACTAAATCAACACACACCATTATAGGCACATATGGTGCAAGTGGAATTCAGTAGAAGTTTTAGACATCTGAGGCCAAACCACCCCCACTGCTATAAAAGTTATCCTGTTAAAGGATAGGAGTAAAGGTCATAGTAGCTTATGCCAAATATAAAAATGAGAACTAGAGACAGGAAACAGTGTTCAGATGTTACAGAGCTTTAAACCTGTTTTATGTCTGCTTTGGGCCTTCCATTTGTTCAGGCACTGCACACAGGATCTGCTTTGACCATGTCAGATATAGTATAGGCTCATTTTTTAACAGCCATCAAATCAACAGTGCAGCAGCTGATAAAAAGCTGTGTGTCTTTGCTATATGGTATATTGCAACAGATTATATTCGTAAAAATGAATTAGCGGACATTAATATATTTGTAGTTGCCTTACTCCCATTTTGCTAGGATATTTACAAATAATTAATTAGAATCTTTATCATCCATATGTAGTAACAAAATATAAATACTCTCATTTCTCCAAGACAGACTGAAGTGAGACTAACAGAACCAAGAAACAGGACACAGTTTCCAGCTGTGCATTTCCAGCTGGAGTCACAGAAAGGTCTATTTGGCTATGTGCAATGAACAGTGGGTACTAAGGCAGCATGAAAAAACCAGAACATTTACTTAATTAAAGTTAATTTAGAGCTTAAATTTAAACAGGGATTCTATACTTTAAGAAAAAAAAAATCAAGATGGGCCGCTTTCTGCAAACGTTCTACTATTAAATCAATTGTTGCAAGTATTTTGTTAATGATGAAAAATGCAAGGAAATTAAAGCATTGCAAAGATTATATAGAGATAAAAAAAAAGGTGGAGACTGAAGAACTAGGAAAGATACTATGAACAGTATAGAATTAAAATGTAATAACTCTTCTTCCTAGTTCATAGCATGAATGTAAGAACATAGTAGAATTTTTCAGTTCCATTGCATGCTCCAGCTTTCAGTGGTTTGTCAACTGTGTTAAAATTCATGTGGGCAAAAGGGTATTTACTGTATTCACTGTGAGGTCTGAATGTTGGGAAAAAAGTCTGCCCCTATGGTTAAACAAATAACATATGAAAAGAAAAATACCAGGCCTTTTTTCAGCTAAAGATCTTTGACCGTATTACTTGCAATATTCAGCAGTGATTAAAGTCCAAAAGAGATCCATGTTGCATGTCCAAGGCCCAGACAAGCACATATACATCACTTTTAGCTGGCATCAGAGGACCATTGATTTCATCAGGTGAGGAGCTTCTTCCTATTGAGAGGATGTCTTTATGCAACAGAGATTACTATGTACATTCCTTGACTTACAAACTGAAACCTAGGAGATCAACTGGGTCTCAAGGAGGCTAACAAATCCTTTTCTCAAAATCATCTAGTTCAAGGATGATAAGACTTTCCACAACCTGTCTTAAGGGCAATGGAGGTAAGAGGTGAATTGGCATCAATTTCCAATTTGCAAAAGCTGTTGACTTTTAAATATACCTTCCTCACTGAAAAGCATGGGAATATAATTGTGAATTTATTTTATTCCTGATTATCTTCTGCTAGAAATACTTTCTTCCTATGGAGGTGAAACTTCTCACACTTTCTGCACCATATTTGACCTATGAATAACTGCATAAAGATTATTTTTATTAGCAAATTCCTTAGCTTTTAAAACAAGTGGTATTATAATCACTCATACACCTGGGAAAAGTGAGGAAATTAATATAATACAATCATTACATCTGGTATTGAGGCTACAATACATTTGCTGTAAAACAACAGATTACTACTCACAGATTTTGCATACTAGTAACCACTTAATATCTGCAGGCTTCATAATCATGAGAGACAATATTTCTGTTAGTCCCCAACAGTATAGTGTTGCATTTATCCTCTGTAGACCCCAAAAAATGCATCAAGTGCAGCAATGAAAATAATATTTCTAATCAGCATTGTACCTGAAAACATTCATTCTTTTCATCAAGAAAACTAGTCTACAAAGAGAAACACTATTGATCCTGGGTTCAGCATAGTAGTGCTGTGTAACCATTTTATGAATGTATGGTCTGTTTGTGTAGGGTATCTTGTTTCCAGTGCTGTTGTGTCCAGCCGGTTGTCATCAGGGCAACTTGTTTCCAGTGTTTCCCTGTTTTGCCAGAGTGGTAGCTCAGAGCTGAAAAGGATCCCTCCGTTAATTAAAAGCCTTCTCAAAGGAGGAGATATGAGGGAGTGGAATGAGGATGGGTTAAATCTCAAGGGGTATCCAGGTAGATGGTAAGACATAGGCAGCAGTTCTTGCAGAGGCAGTCTGATCAAGAAGGTAAGCCACATGGAGAAGAGATGACAAGAAATTACAAAGAAGTGGTAAACCAAAGGGCAATGCAAGTGTGGATATAGACCATTCCCTGTTTAGAAGTGTATCCTCTTCTTTATAGTTTGGTTCTAAATACATGTGTTGCTTTAAGAAAGTAATGTAGTAGCTAGTTATCATGAATACTGTTTCCAGAGCGGGAGGAAAGCCTGAGACAACAAAGCTGACTTAGGGCTGCTCAGGCAGCCGTGATAAATCACAGGGGACTGTAGTCTGTGCATGGTGGGAACGGAGCGTGAGTCAGCTAAGGGGTGATGGATGTCCAAAGTTACTTATTCTGGAGGATGCCAGGGTGAGCTGGAAGTGCAGTTATCCCTCTGACTGCAACAAATCCTCTGATTAATAAATTTTTGTATTTTAAATCAAACGATGTTGAAAAGCCAATGGGATTTTGTACTCCTTTTTCCTCCTCCCCCAATTTCTGTCCTCTTGTTTAAAAAAAATATTGCCAAATGTAAATATATTTAGCAGGCAAGTAGCAAAACATCATCACAAACCAGGCAACTAATAACTAAAATAAAAGTTTAATCAGTATGGAGTAGGTAAACTACCGAGCTACGTGAAGCAGTTGTTTTTCTGATATTAATAAGAAGAACACCTTGAATACAACTAAATTTTATCGCTCAGAAAAAAATCTGTATCTAATACATGATACTTTAGTTTTCATGAATTCTGTTTTGGCAACATTATAACTTTCCACAGTCAAGGATGTAAAGCTGCATTTGAGAAGTTCTGGCTGCTGATGTTGTTTAGTTACTATGTTAGAAAATTATTATTGTGTGATGCCTATTACAACTGAGAAAGAAAATTGTCATGGTTTGGGTTGGATTGGTCAATGACAAGTGACAGATGGTCTCTCCCCAGCTCTTGTTCCAAGGATAAGAGGAGAAGGAGGAGGGATAAGAGATTTACAAGTTTAGAAGGAACTGAACTAATGGAATATTAATAATAAGAATAAAATAGTGAAATAGATACAATAAATATAAAACTATATCAAGCCCTCAGGATGACATCACCAGCAGGAAGTGGGGAAGTCCCAGACTGGACTCGGTGATGGGTGGGAACTGGATTCTAGCTCTGGAGTCAGGAACACACAGATAAGGATCAAAGGCAGATGAACAGACAGGGTCCTCTGCGAACGACAGCCTTTGATGAAAGAAGGCTGACCCTTTGATCCCTCAACTTTTATACCAAGCATGGGGCAAATGGGATGGAATACCCTGTTGGTCAGTTTTGGGTCACCTGTTCTGTCTGCTCCTCCCTGCAGGTACAACCCCTCTACGATTTTCTGTTTCCGACACTTTAATTGCGCAAATAACAAAGTTAGCTGACCTTGGCTGTTATAGCAGTAAGTTTAAGCAAGAGCCTCTCTGCATACCATCCCTTGGCATTGACTATAAACATATGTCTTATCACTCTGAGAATGAACAGTTTTCTGCACAGTATGCTGTTAATTTCAGAGAGCTAGAAGAGGCTTAGCTAAGAAGCAAAATTACTGAACAGAAAGTTGGTTCTGTTCTACCTCAAACCAGGACAAAAATCAACTCTTCAAAGGCTCAGGTAAACATTACATAATAAAGTAGAAAAAAAAAAAAAAAAACAGAAGAAAATTGTGATTAACAAGCAGTTTGCAGCATCAATGGGGGGGGGGGGAAGCGCTAAACAAAAATACTCCCCAAAAATCAAAATCCCCAGCTATGATTTATTCCATGCTAATAGGGAGCTCTATCAGAACTTCTTGCTTCAACAGCACACAGAAACCTGCAGAAACCACAATGCTTCTTCAGGTATAGCTATAATTCAAGGTACTGTTCTTTTAGCATTTATTTATTGAATGTCTTGAAGACATTGCTTTTAATTCCCTGTTTCCAAACACGAGGTGAAGTGAAGGTGGTAGCTGAGAACACAGATCACAATCAGTATTTTTTACAACACCTTGACTCACTGGTACTATTAGGTTCACAGAATCGAGCTGTTATTACTAATCTCAGATAACACTTAACATAGCACGTGCTTTTATTCACTTGCACACTCCCATGGTCACTCAGAGCCTGGTGGCCAAAGCACCCGCTGAGAGGCCAACCCCAGCTGGGCTCATGGACTCCAGCTGTTTGTAGGTTGAGCTGTGCAATACCACCTGGGCCTCTTCTTCACTATATGCTTTCCTGTACATTGTTCTCTGCGCCCACCTCTGCAGGGCTGCAAGGAAGGTGACGTTTTGAAGTGTTGCACAAATTTTAAGTGTACGCAAACTTTAAACACATTTGAACATTTCTGAAAACACAACATAATCCATGCTGTTTGTTTGATTTCCCTTGCAAAATGAGCAAACAAGCCAACAGTAAAAAAAAAATAAAATAATTAAAAATAAAGAAAAATTACTGCTTATTTCAGACAGACAGAAGAATTCCAGCCTTCTCTAATATCTGAGTTGCCATTTACCCCAGGCTTAGCAGGGCAAGAGCACAATCTCATTCAATCCTCCATCTAGCTGTTTGGAGATGTGTGGGTTTTTTTTAAAAAGAGAGGATAATGCAGGGAGATAAGTTACATGTGTCCAATGCCATAGAGCAAGTTGCTACTGATTAGTGATCTTCTGTAATGGTAATGCAGCATAGTCTTTGGGGGACTGCAATTGATCTCTTTTGAAGATGTACAGTGTGCCCCTTCATTGACCCAGCCTCTGAGACTGCAGAGTGCACTAACAGCAAAGGATGAGAGAACAACTTTGAAGGCACTTTAAAAGCAATGTTAAGAATTTAGGTTATATTAAGACAATTCTCAGTTAGCACTGTGCTGTTTTATCAGTGCTACTTTAGTCAATAGTTAAAAATATGGACAATTTTAAATCCTAAGTGTCTGGGTCATTTACACCCTAATAATTATAGCAACCACAAGTGTTGACATTGACTGCTTGTTCAGTTGCATGGATTCTTTCCATAAAACCAGAGAAATTCAGAAAAAACAGGCTAAGCTGAGCCATTCCTCGCAAAAGTTTCTTTGCATTGATCTTAAAAGTTTCAGTGATGGAGACTCTGCTAGTTTCTTAGGCATTCATTTCCATTGCTTACTTAAGCAAAGAGATTTCTACGTCAGAAAAGGTGAATGCAGGTGTCATAGTTGTTAAGAAATTAAGAGCACACAGGAAGCTACTTTCAGAGGATGTCTATGCCGAAGCTGAACTCAGCTGAGGAGGGAAGAGGCATGAACTCAGTGCTGAGGTAAACACATGCCAAGAATTACTTTGTTCTTTGTTTTCCGCCCCTCAGATTCTCTTAGCTCAAACCAAATGATACTGAATGAATTACACAAACAAGATCATGCTATTTTCCTAGTCCAAGTCAGCCTCAGACAAAAAGCAGCAGGAGGGAATCTTTCTTAGGTGTCACCAGTCATTTTCTCCTAAGTGTATAGTTATCAGCTGCTAATTTACAGTCCTTTGAGACATCCCCAATATCTGGGTCCCTCCAAAGTCCTGTCCTACTGTTAATAAGATACTGTGGCTTCAGGCTTCATCATCACAACTTCTGTCCAGCAGTTTGATGTTAATAAAATGTCCATGACAAGATTAAAGACATTGTGACAATAAACATGGAATTTATCAATCTAGCTTAAAAAAAAAAGCTAACCTACTAATTGTTTACAAATTTTCCTATAATTTGCTGATAAGCTGCTTGTATCTAATTAAAATGTGATCTGAAAGCCTAATTTTCCACAGCCAGGTCCCAATTCAGACAATGTTTGGTTATGAATTATAGACCATCCCTATTTTACACAGCACTTAAATGTTTTCCTGATTGAGGCTGGACTCCTGAGACATTCATAATCGAGAGATTTTAAGAAAAAAAAATGGATTCAAGAGGCTGCAAATCTTACAGGGCATTGACTATTTATTTGTTGTGCTTATTCCTGATCAAAATCCTTTCAACAAAGCTATCCAAACTCTGTACTCTCACCACACTTGGCTAGCTCAGACACACAGAAATTTACTAGAGAGAATTTTTCCTTAATCTTTCTTAGCATATGATAACTGCAGTTCCCAAGAAAACACATGAGGGATTTCAACACAGAAGGAGGTATTACATATATTGTTCTGATGTAACACCATGTCTCCTCCTCTATAGGTGCCACTCATTTAAAGAGCTTTATATGTTCTGCTGCAAATGAAAGTAGTAAAAAATGAGCACAAATCTACATACATGGGTATAGTTTGCCAACTCACACTCAAGCACGATTCCAGCATTAAGGGATTGTGTGTTGATGACTGCTGTGCAGCCAACCCACCTGTCAAGACACAGAGAGAAGTTACTTAAAATAAAGAATGCCTGGTGTAAATCAAGTATTGATGAAAGGAGGCCTTAATCACCTGCCTGCAGCTCCACAAGGCACTGTGGTAGTTGATTTCAGACTTATTTACCAAGTTTCTTTCACCTTTTCTCCCTTCATTAATTTGCTAGGAAAAGCTAAATAGGAGACTCTTGTCTAAAGAGCAAATGTTACTCTAAGTACTGCTGATTCTGATACTCTTCCCTTTTACCTTCCTAATTTAATGAAATCTTCCCACACATACACATGCTATACACAATGAACAAAGCTTAGTCATGTCACTATCTTTGTGTTATTTAACACCAGGATGTGTTTCTTTAGTGTTTTACCAGGTATGTGTGTGTTTTACACCAGCTGATTGGTCTTGAACCCTCTGACATCTCTGGCCCTTCTTGATCTTGGGAGATTTCACCTTGGGTGCAGATACAACAAATTCATGAGGAAAAGGTCTCTTCAATCAAGTGGTTTATGTTTGTCTCCTTGACCAGGTCTAGTTGTTTGGGGCAGCCCAGAGAGAGAGTTTGGAAGAAACTAAGTGCATGAACATGTAGGAGCATATCTTTCCACTCAACTTTAGGGATCTGGCTACTAGCCAGACCCTATTTTGACCATATCCACTGGTTGGGGGGAGGGGAAGTGATGGGGAGGTGGGCATTGTCTTTTTTGTTTGTTTGGGTTTTTTTCTGTCCTTGATTAAGAATTGTTCAAAGTCCAAAAGGAAAGAGAGAATGGAATGAAAACAGTTGTGTGGGGGGGCTGTGAAAAATAACATTACTCTGAAGCTGGGATAATAAACAGTGACCCATGATGATCATTACTGAACAGCTACAAAAGCATTGGAAAAAGGGGAAACATCATTCAGCTGCAATGGAGTCTTTAAGTAACTAGTCCTACAGCAGCAGTTCAGATGGTTGGAAAATCAGCAGGACTTGTGGGGGCTAAGACATGCATGGGAGTTTGGTATTAACAAGCTTGATGTCCTCTCAGCACTTACAGCAGAAACATATCTGAAAGTACAGAGCATCTGTTAGGTTCCCTTTCCTAAAGCTGACCATAGCCTCAGCATAGAAAACATTTAACTGTTGCCCCCATGTACTTCCTGACTGATACAGGATGCTGTCTCCCTCAGCAATAAAGGAAATGATAGCCTCCCATATACATTCAAGTAATAATAAAATAAGAAGTATGTAATAATTGCCAGAGCCATATGAAATATATACTTCATGAACCAAAATTAAACTGGAGAAATGGCTAAGCATGAAAGGTCAGGGCTCATAAACTGAACATAATCTCTTGTGCTTTACGCCTCCCTCCCCACAAGCAAATTAAATTTTAATGATTTTTGGAAGCTCTGACTGCTAAATACTGTTTCCAACCTTCCATATGAATGACAGCATAACCCTAAGGCCAGTGAGAGTGGCCAAACCCATGTGCTTTTACATGCAAGATGTTGGTTTATTCCCTAATGTATACAACATAAGGCACAACAGTCCTGATGGGACAGCGTGAAGCAATTAGGATTAAAAGCTTTGGTCAGAGATCAGGAGATCAGATCTCCACTGCTCCAATGTTGACAATCCAATGAAAACCTCGCCTGGAGCAGATGACAGGGGTGCTGTGCTCACTTTGCATAAAATCACATGTCCACACTAACTACAAGATGTTGGAAAATCAGGTTTGAAGTATTCAGCAAAAGTAATTTATGAACATGTTAAGAAATGCAAATCTTTGCTCAGAACACACTTTTGCTTTGGGTTTATTGTTTTTTTCCTAGTAAGTATTGACATGAGTATGTCCTATTCTGAACTTTATTCGGTACCCACAAATTAAGATGAAGGAAGAAGCATAAGACCTAAGGTGGTTTCTAGGATATTTATTTGGCTTCAGACGAAGATTCACAGTCTTCGTACTGCCATCAAGCAGTTACAGGTATCAAGATGGGAAGTCATGTAAACCAACAACAGCTTGAAATTAATATGGACCCCAGCAGGACAAGGTTTAGGGGGCTGATCTAGTGAGGCTAGAGTAAAGAAAGAACTTGGCCTGAAATACAGTATAGACCAGGGCACTGTATAACCTCAAGCCAGCTGCTTGCTTTACTGTGCCTTAGTCAATCCATACGTGACTCCTTGCACTAACCAAATATTTAACCTGTGTTCATCCTAACTGCTAAATAAATGACAATCAAAACTAGCAGCAGATTTTAGAATGGTTGTCCATTGGTTATGCAGTTACTTGAACTAGTTGACATATTTGCTTAAAGCTTGATTTCAAATAAAATGGGCACAAAAATACAAATATTAGCTTACGCTACTGATTATTGTCTATTTTCAGAAAAAAACCACATGTTAAACTGGACCAGTTAAAGTGTTCTTAAAGATATTCTGTACCGAGTCCAATGTATTAAATAAATTTACATGAGAAAGGTATGGGGTTTTAATGCATTCCAAGCATACAAAATCACGGCACTCACATTAGAAGACAAAAATTTTCAATACATTCAAACGGCAATTTTCTTGATTAAAAAAAAAAAATATTTCTACACGCTACACTATTCATTTTTTAAAAAAGAAATCTGCAATTGGGAATCATTCTTGTTTTACAAAAGAAGAAATTGAAATTTGATCCCTCACAATCAGCAGAAGAATCTGGGCTAAAACTTGTCCCCAACTCTTCCTATTTCCATTGTTAGACACACTGGGAATTAGCATTAGCTTTGTAATTTGTGGTATTTAGATGTGTGGGAAATGTGCCTGGCAGAAAACAAGAGAGGAAGTGGAGAAGTATAAATATAAAAAGCAAGCTTTTTCTGATGTGAGACTATGGTGATGACAATTGCAGAACAAGCCTCTCTTTACAAAAATCAGATCATCTTGAGGTCATTATCACACTTGCAAAAACCCTGAGCATCACTGACTTTTCACAGCTTTTGTGCTTGCCCATCTGTCATTGTTTCCATGTCTCCCTCGTACGCCAGAGGAATGAATGCAATAGAAACTGGCAGGGTAATTAACGGGGCTGCTATCTCAAGAGGTGCCCCCTTTTGTGGAGTGCAACTCTAATGTATTCTTTAGAGACACACAGTACAGTCAGGAGCATTCCTACACTTCCAGAAATTGCTGTTCACTGCTTCAGCCTATGCTGTACACTTTGGTGGCTTAGAGAAACATTTATTTAAAAAAAAAAAAAACCCAACATGAAGTAAGTAGACTCATGCCATGAAGAAAAATGTATTTTGTTGAAGCACTGATTATCATTTACCTTTCTAGCCTAAACACAGACCAACAGCACATTCTAATAAACTCACAAATAAATAAGGAGTTCCATAATAAACTCCAGGAACCCTGGGCTGGAAATTGAGGTACCTGCTGTTTTCAACTACTTGTGGAGGCAATGGAAACACTATTACTCTTTGCACGGGCTCCTATCTGGTACTCTGTTATCTCATCTTGAAAAATTTTCACTGCACAAATTGTAACAGAGCCTAAAAACAAGCATTGGTGTGAAAAGCACTTCTTGAGAACTGGAACTTATCCCAGTTTGAGGGTTGTCAGCTATTCTCCTTGTTTGCCTCTTCTTCCACTGACACCAGAAGGTTCCAGAAAGGAACCTGGCCTACCTTAGTTTTGCATCCTCAGCAGAACCCACATGCATCCCAAATCAGTTTACACCCCTGCTTGGCCACAACCATTTAATTATGGCTGTTGCAGCCCCTGCTACAGTTACACTCGTAAAAGCAATTATAGTTGTAACATTCCCCTCAAACGCAGATTGACATTTTTGCACTTCTCACTTCACACCTTCCATGGAAATTTCTTATGTTTTGAGATGTAACAATAATGTGCAGTTTGCTACTGAAACTCCCAAATATTTTTGTTTTCCTACTTGCTCCCTTGCAATAGTCTGAGCTACTGGCACGAAGAGAATGTGGGCCATAGTATCAGCAAGTGTTCTGCAAGATGTGACAAGATATTCTAAAAACACTATGTAGAGGAAAAACTATCCAAATTAAATCCGCTTTCCTCAGGATTTTTAATTTACTATTGATCTGCACGACTCATATTCAATGAGATCATTAGATATTGAGAAACAAATCCTGCATTAATCTCTCATTTTACAATTCCAGCAATTTCAGCTTTTGCTAGAGCTCCGAGACGAACCTATAGGCTGTGACTTCCCTTCTCTTTTGGGCTACAGAATTCTTTGTCACTTACATCTATGTAAAGATACATTTATACCTATGTGGATTTGAACTGTGAGTACCTTTCCACTCTATCAATGCATTACAGGCCTCAGGATCACACAACCAAAGGTAGGCACCAAATTAAAATTTTATCCTGAAGGCAAGATTCTGGGTTTTTTTAGGTGGAGAGTTGAGGTGGAATGGTTCCTGCATCTCTAATTGTTACTTGTGGTTCTGGGGGAAAACTTACACTGAGGTGGATACAGAGTAGACGCAATTGAGTGATACAGTGAAGTTCTGAATCAAAACCATATAATTTACATTTAAAAATCAAGGAGGGATATTTTTTGGTATTGAAGCATGTTTTACATTATGTAAAGCTGATAATAACTGATTGGAGATAAAGAGGTCAGAAGACCACCTCCACAGTTAAATCTGTAGAAGAATGAATCTTTCATCATTGCTGTGAAAGTATGATTGACTTTGCTACTGCAGTTTATAGAATGGACATGCTATATTCTACACTTCACAAAGAAATACAGGTTCTGTGTAGAATATACAAAATTATGCAAAAAATCCAAACCATTATCACATCAAAAGCCATCTGTTTGTAAGTTCAGTCGTATATTTCTAATTCATTCAATTAATATTTGACTTTTGTTTAAAGAAAAGTGATATCTTTTTTACATGTTTGTTGTATGAGGCAGAACAGTTGTGTTTCTATTATATATTAAGCAGTGTTCACCATGCTTGGTTAGGAGAGCGACTACATAGAAGAAACTATTCACAGGCCTCCTTCATTTCTGGAATTTTACAGAATTGAAATGAGGTCATTTCCTCTTTATTTGGCATTTATGTGAAGGCATAGTCTATATTCAGACAGCTAAATTTCACATCTACATTTTATCAATAGAGATAGACCCTAACTTTAGTGTTCTGAATTTCTCTCAGAAGCAGTATTTCTCTGTCTTAACTGTATTAAGAGCCTGAGCTTCTGAAGTGGTCATAGACAACTAAAATATAAGATGTTTCAACATCACATAGTATTAGAAGATATTTCAAATAAATAAAATGTATGAGATTATCTTTCAGGAGGTACCAAATTAAATACTGAATCTAGACTGGGATTTATGACATAGACTTTTTTACAGTCAGTTAGCAGCAATGCAACTAAAGCAAATGCAAGACCTCAGGATTTGAGTCCTTAAGAGTTAGAAAATATAGCCTTAAATTTTCCTTTAATTCTCCATCTTTATTCAAGTCTCCTAAACATGTGTTATAGGCCACTTTGATGTTGGTCACATAAAAGAGCCAATGCTGAAATTCATTAGTTCTTATGCAAGTTATACTGATTGCATCTGCCCTAACAAAATCCACAATTTCTTTCTTTATTTCTTTACTGATCACTCCTCTCCAGTTTCTTACGTTTTGTACCATTATTTGTCAATTTTTGGTTTGGGTGTTTGAGGTCGGGTGGGTTAGTGGTTTTTTTTGCAGAGGGTGGTGTGGATGAGCAGGGTTGTCTTCAAACAGGTTTTGCTTACAGTAAAGGCCGTTATGAAATATTGTTAGAGCATGAAGGGAGCATAAACCACTAACATACCCAAAGATATTTACAAAAGTAGTCTTTGACAGAGCGGAGGTTAGGAATGGGACGTAGTTTAATGCAAGCGTAATAATGTTTCTAGTTCAGGCTCCATAAATCAGAGAGATTCAATGTTTGTCCATATGGAGAATCACACTGACTTTGTTTTGCAATCAGACACAGATAAAGCAGAAAGTGCAAACAAGCCCTGTTCCCACCTTGCCTCTGATACAGTCCCCTGACACCACACCATTCCTGTGTTCCCCCTATTAAATTATACTTGTCTAGGCTGCTTCTTTTACAGACCTCTATAGCAGTTTCCATCTTTCACAGGGTAAGATTACTTATCCTGTGGCCTTCCTCTCTTGCACAGATATCTAAACCCATATATGCCTGTCGTATATCTATTAGGTCCTTCCTGTGAAGACCTAATCTATCTGCCATTGGCAATCTCCAGAACAGCCATGAAATGCAGGAGCCATCCTGTTAAATGTAGTCTATCCTGGCTATCTGGAGCCAGGCATAACATTTAATTTCTGTCTAAATGAACAGGTCAATGACTTTATTTTTACTTATATTAAAACTCACATTTTATAGGTAGGGCAGTGCACATCTGTTCTAGCATGAACTGGCACATGGCCAGCTGAAAGAAAGTGGGTGTGACATGCAGCATTGATATCTGCCCTGTACCTTTAAAAACTGACCATACATACCATTAAAGGAATATCGTAAATGTCAGTCAAGGCCTAATTAGTGTCTATAAAGGTACTTCCTGGCAATAATTGATTTCTTAATCCAGATCCCAATCTGCTCTACTGATATTCTTTAATGACTTTCTGAAGTCAGTGATAACAAATTGGATAAGAAAAGATGTTTTCGTCAGTCTGGAGGATTCACAGGAGACACAAAGACTGAGTTAACATGATGCTGTTGCCAAGAGTGACTGAGCAAACAGTGTTTGCAATTACAATTCGCTTCCCTAACTTGGTTTCCAGCAAAGCAGCAGCACTTTAACTTTAATTATGGTTGCCCCAGAGTAAAGGAGGGGGGGAAAAAATTGCTTTCCATTACTTATTCGTTCTTTCGTTGTTCACACTCCTCAGCAAATTAATCATATAATTAAACTCTAAAGGGTATTTGCTTACAACCTGTGGTCAAAATGTAACGGAAGATGATAATGATGTTCAAAACAGGTTCCCTCCTTCCTATAGTGCCAGTTTCTGGCAAAGTACTTCCTTTGCACAAATTACTGTCTGCCATAATCAGATCATTTGGAAGCAGCTTGTGATGTGTAGGTAGCATTAGAATTGTTTAAAGTGGAATTGTATTAATAGCCTGTTTTCCCTCTACCTTCCATTCAGTTAGAAAAAAAGGTAAATTCAGCCATTGCAGTGACTGGCAAACATTGGTGTCTCATTCCAATCTTCTACTCAAAACTCAAATTCAGCCTTAAGAGTAATAGGTCGCTGTGGTCTCTCAAGTCAATAAAAGCTGTATATAGCATGAAAAGGGAGGTCTGGCCTCTGTAAGGAAAGGGAAACATCAGAACATTTTCAGACAATTACAGAAAAAAAATTGAATTACAAGGACTTGGGAATCTTTATGTCCTAAAAAGCATTCCCAATATTGTTTTATATTGCTTTCTGCCTTATATCTGCACACCATAATATACAGACATAAACTGATTTTTCTTCTACCACTGAAAAAACAAATAAATGAAAAAAGGGGACTATTGATGGACTTTCTACAGAGAGGAAAACTTGCTAAATTTAAATTCTGTGAGGAAATTGGACAAAGAAGACAGTTCTGTCATTTCAACAGCCTCCTAGCCCTGTTTCGCTGTCTGTCTCCCAGTTGCTAATCAGTCTGGGAAACAACAGCATTCTGCATCTATAATGATAGGAGAAACAAGCAAACGTTGAATAGGACCCAGAATGAATCAGAGGAACTCTGATCCCTTGGCTGCCATGGGCAGCTATGGATCTAGCTTGCTTTCCAGTCAAAGCTGTGGATCAGCTGCTCCCCTTGCCCACGCACTTGTCAGTACTTAACGGTGCATGAAGCAGCGTGTAGGAGAAAAAGAGACTCCCAGCTGAGATGGGTCTGTCTGCTGCTGTTTGGATTAAATTCAATCCTGTGGAGCAAAGGGAGACTTCTTCTCCTCCCCTCCCTTTAAAGGTAACACCTGACGAAGTTTCTGGCAGGTGTATGGTGATGGGCCCAGCTGCAGCACAGCCTTGTAAGGGCTGGTCTATGGCAGGGAGGAGGCAGAAAGCCAAATGTCAGAAGTGACCAAAAAAAGGGACACTTTTGCAGAGACCCACAGGATTTGTGCACATTTTCATGCAAGCCAGGAAGATACTAAAAGCTGCTGGGTCAAAAAGTGAGCACGGAAGAAAGAAATGTCCCAGGAATGTGTGGTGGATATTTGCTCTTCAACCTTGTTGTTCACTCTGCCTCACCCAGCAGCTCTGAGTTCCTGCTCTTTGAACAAGGTTTCCTTGTTCTAGTTTGGTACTTTTGGTCTAAATGTAACTTTAAAATTGGGAAGTCCTTGATGATTTGTGATGAGCTCACTTTGAAAAAACAGGATCCAGAGGATCAGTCATATACTGATCTGCAAACTAAAACTGGACAGTTGTGGCAGTGGTGCTCCTGTTCACAGCAAGAGCTGCCTGTGGAGGAGCAGGCAGGCTGAGGATGTCATCCTTGCAGCCCATCTATCCTTGATCCTATTGTGGAAGAGGGCTGAGATGCAGGCATAATACAGGCCATACCTGACCTGCTAAACAGTTTCTTCTTTCCCTCCCAGTCCTGCATTTGACACTTTTCTCCATTCAAGCAGGAATGAATGGGTCATTACAGAGAGTCCTTGCACCATATAGACTGATGTAGAGAAGCCAAAACCAGTGCAGGGGCTGCAAACCTTCACTGCTATGACACTGAGGGCAGTCAGACTTGCTTTGCTTCTCTAGCTGCCAAAACTCCCCATCCACACAATAAAGGTTTTCCTTCCACTTATGAACACTCCCTTTTGTTCCCAGCATCTAGGAATGTTTCCCAGTTCCAACATCATTGTTTTGCCCACAATTTTCTTTAGGCTTTGACGTATTAGTGAACCTAATTTCAATTGATGTGGTAGGAATGTCAGTATTTTAATTTTCTGGGAAGCTGCTTGATTCTTAACACATCCTAATCTTGAATTTCAGCTTTTTTCCAGACCTAGACCTCTTCAAAATACATAGAGACAAAAGCTCCAAATTATACTGTGGTTTGGCGATTCTGAGCAAAATGTGCCCTAGGGCTTAGCCTGAGAACATCAACTCATTTTCTTTAGTGACCCAAGACAGATAACTAGAGGCTAGGTTTCCAAAGGTGAAAGGCTGCTGTCACTAAGCCACTGCAGCAAGTTAATTGAATGTTTTCTCCCAGCACTAGCAGCAAAGGCTGCTTTTACTATTTGTTCTATGTTGGGATTAGTATAGAGTATTTGCCTGACTTGTCTCTGAACAAAAACTGTAAAAGAAAAAAAAACGTTTCCAATTACTTATTGAGTGCCATTCTGACATATCCAAGGGTCATTCGCACAGCCTTCCAGTCACTCTAGGTCAAAACTCATTTCTGCTTTGGTAAATCACACCCAGGGAGGCTTTGTTGCATGTTATGACCTGTCGCAAATCCACAGATCATCAGGCATCTAAATTAAAGAGCACAAACTCCATCGTGCTTTTTATTTCTGTTTTCCTGCAGCGCTCTTGGGCTCTTTTTTCCTCATTGAAGACAAATATAAAGATTTCAACTGTAATATTTTGCTTCCTCTAGGATTCCATATTTTTAATTTGCCATTTAGGTGAGGGAGGAAGCTGGAGAGGGTGTCACCTTCTGTTCATAAATTTCCCAGCAGGGCTATGCAGATCACCTCACAGCCTAAACGTGATAACGCTTTCTTCTATTCCCCGCCCCTTCGCATACACACTCTCATAATGGAGATGGAGGGGGGGGCAATAAGAGAGGGAACAGACAGCTCTTCACCGTTTGTGAAACTAATGAGCCCCTTCATTTGGTCTCATTATAAATATGCCACCTCTGGTACCAGGCTTTGGTTCTGTTCCTGGCTGCATCAACATCAATTTCGAGGCACACTGATGCATTATTAACACATAGAGCAGCCAAACCTCTTCTTTTCAACCTTTATTTTCTTTGTTGTTGTTGTACTATCTGAGACCTTCCCCTCTTCATTGCTCCCCCTATGAGAGGCACAGAAGCCTAGACTGAAAAGTAATGAGACTATTAATTAGATCTTCCCTAAAGGAGAGCTATCCTGACTGGGTGTTGTCTCTGTCTCAGTCTTTGTTCCAGGCATGTTCTGCAAGATTAATTCTTGTTTACACAGCTTAATCCAAGAAATGAATATATCTAGCTAGGAAAAAAAAAAAAAGGTGAGCCTGAGTAAACACCCTGATTACTCTTGAGGTGGACAGTTGAGGTTCATGTTGAGGAGACACAAGTCTTTTGTCTTCCTTGCACTTCTATGATATCTCTGTAAAAAGTTATTCTTTCTTCTCTGAAAACTGGATGTTAAGGTAGCTGCTGAGTGCAGCAAGGGAGAGACTTAAAAAAATTACATAGGCTGCTTGTCAGTTTTTGCTCTTTGCACTCCATCCAGGAGACAGGGGTGGGAATCTATTTTCTTGGCTATTTAGAGATCTTCCTGAAATGAGTTTGTGGTCTTGTGCCAGGTCTGAGGAAATACATCCCTCTGTTGGAATTTTATTTCCAGTTTTACCACTGGAACTGAGGACCGAATGGATAATCTCTGAAATTCCCTTCAATGAATGCCTCTGTTGCAAAATGAAAATATGACCACAGTGCACATAAACAATACAAGACTAGGTTTTATTATACTGCTATGGATCAGGATAAGACTGAGACATGATACAGGCTCCAGTAACCAAAGCTGATGGTGTCTAGGACATCAAGTTGTTATTCAGATCATTACGGTTAGTATCATCTTTTAATTTTTTTTTTTAATTTTTATCTGTGCTAACTAAATCAAAGTTGATTAAACTCTTACTGGCTGCAAAGCATCTTAGAGAGACATCTTCCTGTGATATTGATAGGGTGACACAGGGCTCTTAACGAACTGATCTGTTAAGAAATAAGATCAAGTAACATTGTATTTATTTCATTTCCTTGCTAGCAACCACTAAAGTGAATAAGATCTAGCTGAAGGTTAAAAAGACAATGCCTCTAAAGCTGTTAAAAAAATAAAGCCCTGGAAACAAAACCCATGAAAGTTCCCAAATTGTTAAGAGATCGATCATTTTTTCTGAATAATCAATAATAACTTTATAAGCATGTATCTTTTTTTAAGTATGCAGCATATACCAAAAGTTTGTTTTTGAAGAAAAACAGGTGTATTGAAACAGAAATAAATAAAACTGCTGAAAAAAAATGTTCTTAAAATCGTACTGTTATTAAAAGTGACAGCTAAACCTTTCCAAAATGGAAATTTCTAAATCAAAGGAAAAAAATGGCCAAATAAATTAATAAATTTATTAGGTCAAGATTAATTACTGCACTCAAAAATTTAGCACATTCATTCAGCAAAAAAAATCAGTCCTTTTAAAAGAGTCTAAATATTAGACTTGTGAAAGTCTCTCTTGCTTTTTAAAAAAATGACAAGTGCTGGGAGCTGGATCATGGCTGGCACCATTGGCAGGTGGATTCTTCCTTTCATCTTCTAAATACAGGCTGATCTGGCTGAATCTGAAAGCCTGGCCTGGACGCAGCAGTCCTCGGTATCTCCTACCTCAATATCCAAATTGTCTTTCCTGAGTAAAACCTGCAGAAAATCTTGACAAATATATCTAGTTGAAAGTAACCTTCTAGGCTAGATACAATCTGGATTTAGACCAGGATGTGGAATTGAAAAAAAATAAAAATAAAAATCCTTTGTGATAATGAAGGATAATCTCTTCTTTCCACAGCTTAAGCAGTAGATAGATACTCTCATTCTCCTGGGCCTCTGCAACATTCAGCCCTGCTGAGCACAATGTGCTGCTGTCTCACATAAGAGAGAAAATATGTTGTTTCTTCCTCAAAGGATGCATCCAAGCATGCAACTTCCCACATTTTACTACTGATTTGTGGGGGTGAGGAAGAGGAAAGGATCCATTAGCCACTTATGTATAAAGTCTAGGTGAAGTATTCAGATAGCATCAACATACCCGACAAGATATACACACAAATATAGCCTGAGTATTTGGATGAAGAAGAGTTGGCAGCTGAATGCAGGCAGGCTAGAGGCAGTATTCTTGAAGAGAGAGAACCAGCAATGTTGGCCAGCTCAGCTTTAGAGATCGGTTGGAATCCTTTCTGTACAAAACCTTCAAGAGAAACATCTCAGGGTAGTGCTTTCTAAAATGCTCAAATGACTAGAGTGATGACCTTGTCTTGGTAATTCATAGCCTTGTTACCTTTTGGCTGAACTACCTTAATATGTTACGTGTGTTTGAAAAGTGCTTTCTGTTTTTTTACTGCATCTCTACTGTGAGCTAGTACATACCAACGACTATAGCTTGTTTTCCTAAAAAAGAATTTAAGGGTACTCTGTAGGGTTTGCTTCAGAGCCTTCCACATTCATTGGCTTTGAGTTGAAAAATCATTTATTTCGCTCAACAAGTTCTCCATCTACTTTCCCATAAAAATGTAATGGAAAGCAATATTATAGGAACAGACTGTGTTTTGGGATGCCTGTTAGCCCCAGTTTGTGCATGTGCACTGCATATTAGAAAGATAAGTAATCTTTCTTATTAAAAACACTTTACTTCCTTGTCCTCAACTCATAGTTAAGCAGAAAAATCCCACTCTGTACGTGATAGGTTTTAAAAGCTTAGTATTCTCCAAAAGAAAAAATGTTAGCATTACAGCAACTCCATTCACAAGTTTTCTAGACAGCTTCCTAGTCAGTACAAATGCATGAATCTCCTGCCCTGAAGCCTCTGGTGCTCTGAGGCTTGCTGCTTCAGCCCAAATCTTGACTCTCGCACCTGACAGCAACCTGGCCCAGCCTAAGCCTAAGTTCTACCCTAAGAATTGATGGAAGATCTCACATCCTATAAGCAGGAAATATTGAGATAATTGTTAAACATTAGATCTTTACACTTTGACATTATTTCCTCCTTCCTGTTTTTAAATTTCTTGTATTTATTGGTACAAAAGCCTTTGGCAACAAGAAATTTCACTCCATCATTAGCAAGTATCACAAGTGTCACAAGAAGAAACAAACCAAAGGTTTTTCTTAAGAAAATAGAATAAAACTGAATAATTCTTATGATTAAATAATTTTATTGGTTTGTGACTAAATGTATGACTTTGAACAAGTTTGTCAAACGTGCACTGAAGGCTGAGAATAGAGAATATCTTTGTATCAGGCAAAATTATACAAAGAAAACTCAAAGCAGACTGGATAAGAGCTCTACAAATAAAAAGAATAGCGAATGAGGAGAATATTAGGTGGTCTGGTCTGGCTGAAAACACCAGGTTGCTTTATTTTTCTAAAATCATCCAACTGAATTTATTTAAGCAGATAAAATCTAGAGCCTTATTCCTATCCTTGGCTACTAAGTCCACAGATGATTAGTAGAACATCTTTACAACATCTATTTCACATGACAGAAGCCATAAAACTTTCCTAACTTCCTTAACAAACCTAAAAACTGCAATAAAAGCTCCAAAGCTAGAATTATTGCCAAGAAGCCAATAAGCCACTTTCCTGACATAGCAGGGAAAAATTCAATAAAAGCCCCAGCTAAATCTAAGCGGGCTACTGTGTCCCTACCACAGAAGGCAGCCAAAAATGAGCAAAATCTAAAGCCTACCTCTCTGAGCAGAAGGAAAAATTGTCTTCCAGCCCCAAATTTAACAGTTATATTGTATGAGCTGGATACAAAATAACTATCGGTGTATGAGTTGTTAAAGTTGGGGAGCTCTGTCCTTACATTATGTTTCCGTTAGCTCTTCCAGTGGCAACCAATGGAAACCTTAAAAGACGGGACCAGTACAAAACAAAGAGCATACAAACAGCAATCCCAACTACTTAAAACCCTTTCTTCCACATTGAAGAACTCCATCTCAAAATAGCTCATACTCTGCTAACCCTGTTTATTCTTCTTGTTATGAGAAACCTTCTAATTTCCAGACTAAATTTATTCATTACTATTCGATAAATTGTTACTTTTTAACCATCTCTTCCTCCTTAACAATAATTTTCACTCAGGGCTAGATGCATTTATCCACATCTGTTCACTCAACTTTCTTCTGGCTAGTTTCATAAACCAAGGTCGCTTTTCATAAGACAGATACTCCATTCATTTCATCAACCCATGAGATTTTCTCTGCATCTGTTTTTATTACATTTCTCTTTCTTCAGCAGTGATGACCAGACCTATACATATTCCAACTGTGTTTCTGATTCCAAATGTGTTTCTGTATTTTCTGTATATTCTACAATTGCACTTATGCATCCTTAATGCTATTAAAACCACAAAACTCATCCTCGAAGTTTTACAGCTCCATTCCTCAGCTTTGTCATTCTCCAAACAATTAGATCAATCAATCAACACACCTTGATCTCTTTCCTCTCCTGCCACCTCCAGCTGATGAATTCTAACTGAACCTTGACTTAAGTCCATGCAGGGATTTTTTGACTGCACTTTCTAAGCTTAGTATGACCTGTGCATGTTATTCTGTTATGACTTAAATAGCACCTTTATGTTGTCCACAGTCAAACAAGTTTCAGCTGTAAGTGGTTGAAAAGATGGCTGTCAGAAAGGCCAAAACCACCAAAAATGGTATCTTTCTAAACCAAATCTTTAACCAGTTCTTTGAATCTGAATTATTCACTTACTTAGAACAAGAGAATGTAAATAATTTCTACATGTATATATGTACATGGGGACCTATCTCCAAATTAACCTCATTAAGCAGTAAATGAAGGGATTTTGATTTTTTTTTTTTAATGAAAAGTGCTCTATTTTCCACAGTGGAATAATTCACTGATCTAAAACTAAGTAGCTGACAATGATTTAAATTATCAGCCTCGTTACCAAGGTAAGGTTATGACTGCAGGTTAGGATAGTCAGTAAAAAACGTTACAAGGCTAAAACAGTGTCTGCAGTTCAATTGTCTATTTGTGTAAAATAAAGGCCAGGAGAGCAGATATTCCAGTAAAAATATGTCATACATCTCCTTAATAAAATTATGGTATGTATCTTGTTTGTGAGAATAACCTGACTTGCTATACAGATGATTTTTATTGTTTTTTTCATTTTTAGAACTACCTGAAGTCATGTTCTAACTTCCATCAGAAATTGCTTTGGACTTCTGAATTTTCCCCAGATTTACTTGTAATTGCCTGGGTATCTGACATTCATCAACTTGGAAATAAAATGGCAAAGCATCTTCATGTGGAAGAAAGACTTTCAGTAACACAAAGGAAGGTTTAGTTTCTATAAATAGTGGCCTATTTCCCATTCAGCTGAAAATGTCTGCAATGTAGGATGCATCTCCTTACAGTAGATAATTCAGACGGGGTCACAAAGGTTTCAGATTTCCTATTGGAAATTGCCAATTAACAGATTTAGCAGCGAGATCATTTTTACTCAGTGGCACATCATTCTAGAACGACAAATTACAGGAAGATATTTAATACTGTATCATAAACGATGACAAAAACTCAAGAAACTTTGGGTGGCCTGAGTGTAGGCTTCAATCAATACCAAATGTTTTGATATTTACCCTCCCTATAATGGGATATATGTTTCACAGTTAGCTACATCTCCATAGCACAGCATTAATAAACACAGAATAGAAGTGATCCAACTCTATACATAAAAAGCTCCCAAATGCAATTATGGGGTTTGAACTTTTCAAGGGTATGATCAAAGCTGAGTGGAGTGAATGAAAAGGCTCATATTGACATCAATGGGCTTGATGTGTTGACAGCTAGAGAGATGCTCTGAAACCATCTGAAAATAAATTCAAGGTCTGATAGGACACTGTGGCAAAAGAGATACCATTGCTTCATTCTCCTCCATGTCAGAAAATTATCTCTGAGCTGTCAGCATCAGTTTCTCATTTTAGTGTTTATGTTTCTGGCTCATCTCTCACCAAATGGCTTTCCTTTGTGTATATGACAATGGATTAGTAATAAAAAGCAACAGGGTCATAAAATAACACATTTTGCATCTATAATATGAAATATTCTTGCTCATAGCCAAGTCTTATCTTCTTCAAATAATAACCACCGCACAACCGAAAAAGCTGAGGCAAAATAATTTTCTGCTAACGCGGGGTCTGTGTACTTTAGCATTCCCTTACCCAGCCTTAGCGTTAGTTAGAAATTTTTCACTTTCCCCTAATCTCTGATCCACCTTAAAAGCAGCAGTCACATTCCAATCGATTTGGTGAGATGAATGCTATTTACACTTCAGTTTACACCTTTTTCTAAGATTTCATAAGAGAATAAATCCACACTTCCAGGGACGGCTGTGCATGAGGAAGTCTGGGGCTGTTAAGTAGAAGTGTTAGACACGTATGGGAATGTATTAGTAAGGGTCACACCTCCATCTTAAGATTTTTAAGTGACAGCAAGAGCTTAAAAGACAGCAGGATCGCAAAGAGAAATTGATAGCGTGTGGTTTTTTTCTTCTTTATAACCACATTTTTTAAATTGTTAAGCATTGCTATCCAACAACCTAGATGGATCGCACCATCTAGGTGGACAAATAAAGCTTTGATGAAATAACTCCTTTAAATTAGATATATGAGTTCCATGCTATGTATGTTGAAGCTAGGTAATTCCTAATGCCAAATATGTTTCAAAAGAGAGATTAATGAAGACAATGTTGTGGTAATCCTACCAAAAATTCAATAAATTCAATACAGCAACAAGGTTCAACTGACAACACTCTTTCAAAGACTTCATACATGTATGGGGACAGTTGGAAAGAATCCAGAGAAATCTACACTAAAATAGAGCAGTGCATTGTTCCACTTTTTTATTGTTAACTCTTTCCTTCCCTTTTTTTGCTTGTCTTTTCTCACATCCAAGTGTCAGCAGTTTCCTAGCCATCACAAAAGTAACAGAGAAAATATCATCACTGTGATCTCTCAAAAAGGCTTTGTTCATGCAAGCAATAACAAAATGGTGAGTCAGATCTCTGGGCTTACTTCAGTTGCAGGGCTGCATCAGTTCATGGCCTTCTTTGCATTTGTCTGATCCTCCAGAAAGCTGATCTAGAGGATAAATCTACTAAAACTCTCGTCTTATATTCGGTGTTCCTGAACATCTCGGTTATGTTGGAGATCCCACTACCCAGGACAAGGTGATGCAATCCTACCTGCCTTATGCCATCAGAAGGTTCCTTCAAGAGAGCTACCAAATTTCCCAGTTAAGCTTGACTTTACCTTTGTAACAGTGAAGCAGTGTAAAATGGCAGCACTTAAAGAATCTGACTTCATTGGGAACCAAACTATTAATGTTTCTTACAGGTTTGAGAACCACACACAGCTGTGGTCTGTATGCTATCGTTTGGTCAGATCCTGGGTCAAATGATGAGAGAATAGTGCTGTAAAGCCCCATTTTCTTCTCAGTCTGTACCAGTGCAGCTGGTGCTCAAAATCGGTTGACCTAAAAATCAGCATGACCCAGACTCTGAACTGCAGAAGCAAAAGATCTGTGGTGGCCTGACCCCCATACTGGTACAACTGTGCTGTGTGTGAGGAAGGCTGCTGGTTTGCCATGCTGTCTCAGCTGAGTATTGCTGCCACAATGCAGGCTGAAGGGAGCAGGGTGGCATTTGTCCTTGCATTAGCCGAGTTACCAAAGGGTTCAAATGTATTTCTGAAAACTTTAAAGCCTTGAAATTATCTTCACTAGTTAAATAACCCTCTCTGTGTTAATAGCCACTAATACACTCAATAGCTTCTACATTAATTCTTCCTTATTTTCATAAAGGAAAAATCAGCTTGGGTTTCTTTAGGGCATACAAGAAGCAATGATCTGAAGAAACCCCAGTTCTGGATGTCAGTCCTGCCTGGACACTCACCTTTCTGCTCTGTAAGCCTATGAACCCATGAGGGCTCACACAATAGTGGCTGGCATAACACAGTGTTCTAGGAAATTTTATACATGAATATTTTTAATTGCTTTGCTTCCAGGTATGAGTTTGAAAAGAACAAATTAAACAGCACAGGAATATTTCATAGGTCAACATTTTTTTTTGATGAAATCTTTGTTCCAAAAAAGATCTGGAAGGAAGAAAATAAAAGGGATTTCTTTTCACATTTTGAATTTTAAGTAAGCATCATGTGCCATTTTTAAATAGCCATCATTGAAAGGAAACTGTTTATTTGTGTACCTTATAGTTTTGATTAACCAGAAATTCTTATTTTTAATCTTCTAATTAAATACAGAAAAAAAGTCCAGGAATCAGCATGCAGTCCATGTTCAAAGGAAGTAAGACTTGCTTTGCTGATCTCTTGGCTTCTTCTAGGTGTGCAAATCTTAAACAAAAATTTCTGTAGTTTAGTAGTGTTATACAGGGAAAAGGCAAGAACACAGCAGGCACCTTGGCAGCACTTGTTTTTGTCATATGCCAGCAGCAGTGGCTGTTAGGCAAGCTCTTAAAACTGAAGATCAAATTTTCAAGATGGAGAAAAAGGGGAAGACAGGGGCCAAAAGAAGGGATTCAAAGAGGAAAACAAGTAGTGATTGTATTAGCAGGTAGGGATGACTGTACTAGTGGAAGCGTTTTGCAAAAGGTTGCTGGGATGAGGAGGTCAGCGTGTCTGGATCTACAGGTAAAGAAAGGAAAACCAAATTTTCTTCTCTTTTCTGCTCTTGTATTTGTAAAAATGTTAACTAAAGGGAGTGAAGGAATTTATCAACAATTGAGAGCAGTTCTAAGGAGAATACGAAACATGGCTCCATGGCTTGTAAAAACTGTATACACAGCGGATGCCTGCCACCTCATCTATCTTGATGTGATATGTTTCTTATTGATCTGCCCTGCTGCCAATACCAGACACCTGGCCAGCCAGGGTGATGAGGCAATCGGCCATCATGAAGACTGATCCACAGCTATCCTTTTGGAATTAACTCCAAGAAACAGGGAATGAGCTAGCACTTACTAAATGTAATGGAAATGTTTTCCCTTTTATACAGATTGAATTAAACATATATTTTGATTTTAAGAGCACCACAAGGTTTGACATGGTTTCACAGCAATCATTCTGCATTGGATGGAAAACACATGAGCAGGTAGGAAGAGATGAAGTAAGGTCTCCCTGGGTGTTTTCTCTTGTGCAACACGAAGCATTTCCCCTACCTTCCTTGCCATCAGTACATCTGGCTTGACTTTATACTAGCCTATCAAGTATTGTCACAGTAGCTCATTTCTGTCTATTCACAGAGCATTGCAAATCAAGTTAAAGTTGTCCTATCAAAGCCAGGGCTAACAAGAGGAGACTATTTTTAGCATGAAAGCGAGTTTAACAAATGGATCGTAGCTAAGGCAGCATGACAGCCCTGTCGACTAATTGAGACACCAAAGGTGATTTTGAAACACAGACAGAATCATTACTACATTGGGCATTTGGATCAGGGAGACTTTGCAGCTCTGTTGTGTTGTCCAACCAGAAAAGGCACCCCAAATATAACAGGAATCTGATCCAAATGCACTGTAACATACCCCTCTTTGAGACAGATAATTAAGTGTTTCCTTGTTTGGTTTGGCTTCATTCTTTGATCGTCCTAGCATTAATCAGAACTCTTATTGCTTCCCGCCTTTCATTCTTTTGTTATCCATAAAAGTATCTAATAACTGCTGAGATGGGCCATGGCAGACTAGATTGAAGCCCTCCAGAGGAGGATTAAAAATCCTTCTCTGTAGGGTGGCAGGTGACAGCGTTGGCACAAAAGTGGGACAGAAATAAAAAACAGAATTGGGGCTTGTTTTCTTCCTAGGCATATCGTGTGATTCCTGAGCAAATCCTGTCCATTCATCCTTTATGGGTGCCTAGATTTTTAATACTTGACAGAGATTACTGAAAAGAAAATCTCAGCCCCAAATTTCCCAGAGATCTTTTTAAAGAATATAGAATGTAATTCCCTGGCAGATAATTTTATAGCAAACAATTTTACCATCACAGAGTTTTCGCACAAATGAACTAGCTTTGCCTGCAAGACAGTCTCTCCATGCCTTCTTTTTCTTTGAATTCCTATTAAATTTGGCTGAATCCATATGGCTTTAAAAAGACATTTTCTTCTGTGGGCCATCCTGTTGCAGGAAGTTCTCAGTTCGCCATCACTAAGCTTCTCTTTTGAAATTACTATCTCAGGAGCTGCTCCCCAAGGAAATTACTGCAATCCAATCACCACAAATGTAAATTAAATCAGCATCCAATATAACCACAGTGGTTTGTGTTTCTCCCCACTCCTTTCTCCCTTTGAGAAATCTAATTCTGGAACTACTGGAATAAATTCTACTCCCCACCTCCCATAAGGAAATAGCTGCAATGATCTGAGAGCGGATGTAGTCTGTAGGAAATCACAGCACAACTTAGTTTTGATGCTTATTTTGGTTCATGACTTCAGCAGCCTTTCTTGTGCTTAGCCTCTCCCCTCCTCTGTCTTTGCCCTATATTTTCGGTGGTAGGGATAAACTTGGGAATTCCACCATCTGTGTTAGACCCTGTTTACAGCATTCCACATGGGAAAGTTGTACTTCCTTGTGTGCAGATTTGGAAACACTCCTCCTACAAACCGAGATTTAGATCAGGTCAGGAAAGCATTGGGAGAGGTGTAGCAAGTGCCTCACCTGGCTGCTAAGTAATAGGTAAAAAATTGTTCAAGTTAGAGAAGTGTAATATTAATTGGGAAAAGCATCAAGTTCCACATATTAGCAACCAGTAAAGGAAGAAGATAGGTGGATACAAGCTGAAGGAATGATGAAGACAGTTGAAAGTGTTTGGAATTGAGTATCACAAGAATAAAAGCATGTGAGTTATGCATAATTGTCACTTCGATCTCAATCCTTACTCAAGAACAAACTCAGTTCCCTGTGGCAAACATGTGCATGTAAGCCTGATAATTCAGATAGATGCCAAGTAAGGCAGTGAAATGCCTTCAGCTGTGAGTCCCAAGTCACTTACTGGTCTGCATCATGCCTTTTGAAAAATCCAATGCTAGAACAAATTACTCTGAGTGCCACATTTAAGGTTATTTAAGAAATATTGCATAGTATGTAGACCAGTGATGTTCTTTCTTCAAAATAAAAGGTCAACTGATGCTCACACAACCTGCAATAATGAAACCTGGGATTATGAACAAATGACATATTTTGCACTTAAAGGCTACTAAAAATTCTCTGCTTGGCATCAAAAATGTTATCCCCCCCCAAAATGAATGCTATTCAAATAGCGGTTACAAATGTTGAGAGAATCTTCACATCAGTTACACTTCAGTACTTTGGATTTGAATATGCAGGCTTTAAAACTTGCAGCAAATCTCTAGTCACCACATGTAGCATGATCTTATTCTCATGCCATTCACAGAACTTTTTAATTCATGTTGTTTCAAAGTGTATCATGGCTGTTATTATTACAATTATTAATAACTAATTATTAATAACTAATCTTTAACATTTAAACAGCTTGATGTACCAGTGACAAAAAGAACAGATAAAAACAAAGTTCTTCATGGTCCTGAACAGCACTGTAAATCTAAAAACAAAAATTAAAATATTGGATCGTTTTTTTCTGAATTGCAAATACATACATGTACATACATTCATTTACTTGTGTTCAGCAAGACTATAATTTTTCTTCTGAATACATATTAGGTAGGAATGGTAAGTATTATACAAAATATTTTTCTTGAATTATAAGGAAAAATTTAGCTAACATTAACATAAGTAGTTAAAAGTGTGCAGGCATCATCCAGCAATTTATGTTGACAGCCAGTGTTGGTGTCAAAGCATATCGCTTTAGTGGATATTGTGTTTTTATGTCTTGGAATGAAAAGGCAATACAGCTGGGCCATAACAAAAAAGCCTTTTATTATGTAGGCAGTATAGGCTTTGACATATTTCCAAGTTTTCATTCTGCTTTTCTTAAGTTTTAAGTTTTCTAAATATCACTGTTCACTACAATGCTGCTACTGAGCAACTTCACCTAGTCTAGAAAGGAAATATTCTTTATACAGAATTTATAGGTGTCTCTCTAACTCCCATTAAGTGATTGAGAATACAGAAAATTTTAGAGGTAGGAAAGGCAAGTGAATCAGTGTAACCATTATACAATTTCTGGCAAGTAGTGGAGGTCAGATTAAAATCAGGGACAATTCTGTCAGCTGTAAACATAGGCAGGAATAGTAAGAAGTAGTTAAAAAGTGCACTTAAGTACGCAGCTGTATTCCAATGGATGGCATCATCCAAGGAGTGATAGAGGCGCAGATTGGTAGTGTAATGTAAGCAATTAGTTCTGGCAGCTACAAAAGAACTGGTGAAGCAGAAAAATCAGTCTCAAGAACTAATCTGTATCTGCACAATAGCAATGTCTTGATAACACATCTGAAACATGGCAGTTCAAACAGACAGGACAGAAGAGTTGTATGGATGCCTCAGATAGCTGTCACCCGCTAATGACTCCTAGAGCCAGGTGGAAGGAGGGAATTATCATTTGGGAAAACTAAAAGAGAATACAGGCAAACAACCTACTGCTTTAAAAAAACAAATGTCAAATGTGCCTCAGTGGATGAGGTCAGAAAAAAAATCACTTACATTTAAATTTTACAGAGCAGTTTTTCCAAAGAGAACTGTTTGTTATGTATTGGTAAATGTAAAGTATTATATGCACTTAACAGTAACTGGCTCTGACTCCAGAAATCACTTATACATATACATTTAAGTTTGTACAGGTGCATCATTCAAACAACATAACAGCAAATTAGACTTGTCTGAATTATTAAGTTTTTCTGTGTTTTTGATTTGCACAGGGTTATGTAAGCAACTTTCCCAATTAGCTTGTTCTAGGTGATCTTGACCAAGTTGCTTCTCTATTTTTCCACCTATGAAAGGCAACATCTCTATGAGATTCTCTGATTGACATTGGATAGATGGTATTATTCTAGTATTAAGTCTTTTGCATCAAGCTATATGTATCTAGACGAGGGAAAGGATCAACCTCCAAAGCAGTGTACAATGTACATGATGTACTGCATCTATCATGCTGTCTGTGTGTGAGGACTCCTGAGGAGAATTCCTCCTGGCTGACCCAATTTCCTTTGTTTTGTACCAAAAGGTGGTTGGGTGTGTATACAGGCAGGGTTTTTTCATAAACCTGTCTACTCTTCTCCAGCCACCAAGGGACTTTTACACTGTTGCACCAGGCTGGAGATGGCCTGAAGGAAAATCTCCGAAACGCACACAGTGTGGAACTCTGCACCAACTATTTCACTCTTCAGATTCATTCCTATTGTAACTTACTATTTATTAATGTAGATGTAGCCTACAGCAATAAAAAGTACTGCAGGTAATGCAGTGCTTCTGCAGAGCAAAGTTAAACTTGTTTGGATCCCCCAAGTTGTACATTCCCACAGTTTAAAGTAGTTGTCTTGAGACCTAGCTCAGTATTCTGTATTTAAAGCACTTGGTGTGTAAAAAAAATATTATATAACCTACTGCTGTATTAACCTAAAGCAAGCACTTATGTAGGACTGTTTGTTTTTAATTAAAGTATTTCATTAGTATTCCAAACACTTTGGAAATGTGCACTGTCTCTAAAGCTAACTAAGCCTGCCATACTGCATGAAGAAGGAGTGCCACAAAGAAGCAGGGACAGAGAAGTCCATCTAAAATGTCAACCGTGCCTTCACTGCTCTGAAGCAAAGGGCAGATATTTTTACAAGTCTTTAGCAGGAGAGTATTGCTCAGTTCCTGATAAAGTAGACAGACTGTGAAATTATTTTTAAAAGTCATTCATCTTTCAAAGTTTCCCAATATAGCCTGCACAAAGTTTTTACAAGATAGGAATTTTTAAAAGGCCTGCTATTTTGAACTTGCAACTGAACTTACAGTTAAAGAAAATAGTAACTATAACAGTGGATGGCAAAAGACTTTGGGAATCTATCTGAAAACTACCTTTCATTTGCAATAATTAAATTTTGGATCATTCCTCTTTTAAATGTAGTTGAGTTCAAACTTAGCTATGGATTTCTGAGTGACGTTTGTATGATATATACTAAAAATATTGATTCTCTTCTCTCTTTTCTCTGCTATCAGTTATGAAGAGGCAAATATCTTGTATAAATGTCATATATTAAAAAAATCCCTATTCAGATTTCTTTTTAGAATTACCACAGCTTCTAAACTGCCATGAAGTATTTGGACATCTTTCAGAAGTCAAGTCCTACTTAGTTGTAAAAGAAGTTGTTTAATTTTATCATTTACAGGTTCAACCTTATGCACGTTGTGCCATCAAATAACTGCCCCATGTGCTTAAAAAGAAATGTGAAAAATAAATAAAAGCAGTTACATTTTAGTAGATCCAAATGGTTGTGTCCATCTACTTCCTATTTTTTTCACTGTGAATATGTTAGCAACGTATTCAATGAACAATTACATAGGATGGGAAAACTTATAAATTCCCCTGTGATAGTACATCACACCATCATTTCACACAGTAACTCCAGTGAGGGCTACAAAACGTTGGTTCACCCTGATGTGACATCCTGTAACACATGGCAGAATAACTCAATGTCAACCTATGTCATAGCAGTGGGCACTTGCCTATGCGCTCTGCTAGGAGGATTTTCAGAGTCCTCCCACTGTGCACGTGGCAGACATGACCTCGTGGGGGATACTGGGGTCAGGGACGGCATTAACCTAAGTCACCCCTGAGGAGGGATGACAGCAAGACCTGTGACTCCAGGACCTGTGTAGATCAGCATGTGCTGACCTGTCCCACAGGGAAAGTGATGAGCCTGACCACGCACCCACCACGGGTCCTGTGCCACCAGTTCACCTCTCCCCTGTGCCTTCCAGAATGCTAACTTCTTCAATACACGCATAATTTACCATAGAAATGCAAGAATTTCCTTAAATTACAAATGCATTCTTTTCTCACCTATATTAGTAGCTTTCTTGCAAAAAGCACTTTTGTAAATGTCATGATGCACTGGAATCAATTGTAGTACATACCCTTTAAATAAAACAACAAAGTAATTCCTGAGAGCCATGGTATTTCAAGACATCCAGGGTAAACAGAAAATTTTATTGGTGCTTGGGTTTATTCTCGGGTGATCTGACAAGAGAGCAATACAAGAAAAATCTGTGGTTGTAGCTGAGACCTAGCTGCGAGGAGATTTTACTATGTATGTATTCTAGTCTCCATGGGAAGAGAAGATAAAGCCAAATCTGGTTTCCTAAAAATGTGTGACCAGTGGATTATTTCCTGCTTAATAAAATGTAACTAAATGTGTCTAAATTTCTCCAGATGGATATTATTTATGAATTGGGGAAAAGACTAAATTAATACGAACATCAAAGATGTGCTGAAAAGTTTCCTGATTAAATATTATCTGACCTCCAAATGTTCTTCCTCTGCATTTCCTGCAACAATTTGGCTATTAGTCAATCTGTTAACTGTTCCTTCTACCGAAATGCAGATGTCAGGTTTATAAATATCTGAATCAGAGCTGGAATTTAAACTTCACGTTGATTTAAATCCTGCTCAACAAGGTGACATTTTTTTTCAGGGATCAGATGCCCTGGCCTTATCTCTTTGCATCACTCCCCTGGCAAAAGAGGGAGCACACGCTTTTCCTGCTCAGGATTTCTCCAGCCCAGCCAGCTACTCATCACCCGTGGTACTGGACAGAGGTTTCACTTGGCATGCTTGACCACAGCACACTGCTTTTGTTACGGCAGGAGTTCTTTTGTAGATAAAAGTCTGCAGACCACTGTGGCAACCGAGCTACAGAGGTATTTATCACACTTGCTCACTCACTGCGGTTCAGAGCACTCAAAAGACTATAGCACAGAGATACAGGCACTGCTCTGTCCCAAAAGCAAGGGGATTCAAAGGATTCAGAATGACTTCTCTATTCTCTTTCTCCCACCCATACCATGTGCCTTACTTGAAGTGCAGATCAGATAAACTTCTTATTTGCAGTTTTTCACTGAAAAAAAAAACCACATATATATACAACGATCATATTGTGAGAGCTCCACCCTGCCGATAAAACCCATACTCCAAATTTTCTGCCACTCCAGTAATATCTCTCTCTCAAAACCCAAATGTGCTGAGAGAAGCTTATTTCTGCAAACCCCCAAAAGCTCTTTAGGCTTGTTATTAAGAGCATATTCTGAGTTGGCGCTTTACAGAAATTAGAGACGGGAGAGTGAGTAACAATCTAGGTTAGACAGAATGTCATTAAAACAAATAATACATTCCATGTATGTTCTTCAGGAGTTTTACGAACACGTGTCAAAACACTTCAATGATAATTGTGACTATTATTCCCCTTACTAGACTGTTCCTTTTACTACTGTAAGCAGGCATTTTCAGGAACATACCTGGTGTCCCGCAGCTCCACGCTCCCCACCAGACAGATCACGCAGGGCAAGTTTCACTGAATTGCACTGAATTATTAGAGTTGGAAGGGACCGTAGAGATCATCTAATCCAACTCCCCTGATGAAGCAGGATTGCCTAGAGCTAGAGCATGTTTCTCAGGACTGCATCCAGGCGGGTCTTGAAAATCTCCAAAGAAGGGGACTCCACGCCCTCCCTGAGCAGCCTGTTCCAGGGCTCTGTCACCCTCACCGTGAAGAAGTTTTTCCTCATGTTTGAGTGGAACCTCCTATGTTCCAACTTATGCCCGTTAGCCCTCGTCCTCTCACTGGCAACCACTGAAAAGAGTCTGGCTCCATCATCCTTCAAACCACCCTTTAGATACTTATAG
>JAOTQQ010000001.1:93371221-93391770 GCA_026546715.1 Gallinago undulata | reverse complement strand
AGAACTGGATGCAGTATTCCAGTTGTGGCCTCACCAGTGCAGAGTAGAGGGGGAGAATGACTTCCCTTGACCTACTGACCACACTCTTCCCTATGCAGCCCAGGATTCCATTGGCCTTCCTGGTGACAAGAACACAGTGCTTGCTCATTGTCATTTTACTCTCTACCAGGACCTCCAGATCTTTCGCTTTGGAACTTGTCTCTAGCACGTCCACACCTAACCTGTATTGGTGTTGGGACCTCTGCTGCAGGCGTGTGGGCAGTAGCAGCCGTATGTCCCACGTCAGGGGAGCAGAGCATGCCATGGTGGGTCAGGTAATCAGCTCAAACATGGTGCACGGGCAATACAGAATGAAAAATATGCAATGGGCAGTGAGGCTTCACCAATGCCAGTGTCTTCATTTGCCAAGTGCTAGAAAGGGAAACTGAATACAAGTCCTAGACCACAGCTGGGAAAGAATCCCAGACATTACAGGCAGGGCAATCCCACTAAGTCACAATCAAGAAGAAGAGGCAGCAGAAGAAGGAGGGATCTGCGTAGTAAATTCTGTGTATTTAATTAAAGATTCACCAGATAAGTAATTTACTGAATTTTAAGGGCTCATATCATTCTATATGAAATTTTAGATTAATTTACAGCCCAAAGTAGCTAGCTGTGTTTGCTGGGCTAGCTTGATTACATAGCGCTTTTCAATGGACTTAATCTTTACGCTTCTGTACTGAGAACTTCCTTTTCAAAGACAACTTGGCGATACCCTATGAAGCCCATGTGCGGCTCTGGGGAGCCTAGATGTTTCAGGATATTAATTAAAAATGCAAACTAATCTGCTCCTGTGCTATAAGCCAGCATCACTTGCTGCTGAATGCATCCAAGACCTGGATATTTTTCAGAGAACACCTAAAATAGTCACGCCTCATGCTGGTTATTCCTGCCTCATCTGCAACAGTTGAGTGATCTTTCAGTGACACAATGGGACTGAAATCCTGGCATAAATGTGCCATGGGAGAAGCTCTCCTCAATCATGTTGCTCTTCTCTATGTCCACAAGGACATCAACACTGACTGTGCTAGAGTAAATGCAATTTATGCGGAGGATGAAGACTGTCAGTGTTGTCAAGCTCCTGCAAATGTTTAAATTCTGAAATGGGTCATGAGGCCACATAACTGTATAAACATGAAGGCACAATTTTGCCTTACATCCTATAATACAATACAAAGGCTGGCAAAGTAGTCCCAGTTAATCTGTTCTGCAAGTTGTAACTTTTCCTCTGCATCGGAGAGCTCTCCACTGGCTGTTTGGGGTTTGCTGGTAGTTTTGTTGTTGTCTTTTCCTTCCTTTACAAATAAGACACACTTGTCATATGCTGTCAGTATTCATGATTTTAAGGAGAAACCAGGACAGGTTTCATCTCTGAAATTAGGATTTACTTTTCCAAATGGTCCCACCTGGGTGCTGGGAGAATAAGGGTCCTGCTCGCATTTCAGCCCACGAATCATTAACTTTTCAGATCAACAGCCAAGGAGCTGTTATTCATCCTGTGAAGATGTCAGGGTGCAGGAAGAACTGGGCTTGGAATCAGGAGCTCCCCAAGGGGGCACAGGGACCCCTGACCAGGGTGCAGCTACCAGGGCCAATCTCTGAACCAGGGGCAGGAACAGGCTCCCTCCAGGGCACTGAAGTGATGCTCAGGAGGCCCAGCCAGGGCAGGAGGGCACAGATCCAGGCATGGCACTGCTTGTGGCTGGCCTGGGCCCTGGCTGGGATGAAATGGTGTTCTTGGGCTCAGGGGGAAAGGTTATGGGGGAGGGCAGCCAGGAAAAGTGAGTCTTGACAGTCTCCACGGGGTGCTTGAAACCACAAGATGCTTCCTCCTTGGAACCATTACTTTTCAAAAGTTACCTTTTGCCACTTAAAACACTTCAATGAAAATAGTATGAAAAAAAAAATAAGAGTTTCTAAAACAGCTCTGAGAACATTCTGAGAGTAAACAGATCTACATATTACAGGTTAATTTTTGCAATAATTTTGATTTCAATGAAAGTTTCTACATTATTAAGTGCATATTAGATGAATACAAAATGCTATTATCCACAGGAAAATTATTTTACAGGCTGTATTCACTAGTTTTTTTACATAAATCCTTCTTTTCCAGAATTCAGTCAGTCATAAGATAAAGCATATCTTGTCATCTCATGAAGAGTATCAGTTTGGTTACATGTCTGTTAGGTTGAAACAATACAAATTAAAATGTGGGTAATTGGTAGATCAGGAAGACAAACACCAGGTTTTAAAAATGAAGCTCCTTCAAATAAGATTTTTTTTACTCCTTATTACAAGTAGAATTTGCAGTATCAGAGTACTATAAATGTGTGTGCAATCATGATACAACACCTACATCTATGGTTAAAAGATATTTTGTAAGGTCTCTATCATAACAAACCCCAAAATCTATTACTGTCCTGTTTTACTTGGCTATATATAACAATATCGATATGAGCCAACAAATTAGCTAAAAATATCTATCTCTTATGAGAAAACTGTAATGCAGTGCCTAAGACATCAAGACTAAATTCTGCATGCAGTTAAAAGATGTCCTGACATATTATTACATGAGTATTTTATTTGTTGCTGAATTATCTGTTGAAATCACAGCAACCCCAACAGCCAAGCTGGGAACAACACTGCATTGGTGCCACAGCCATACATCATGGCAAATAATGAAAGCACAAATACTATTAATTCAACTACACAGCTCATTATGATGAAAAATTTATTTGCAGATACCTCCTAGATTAATGACTAATGCCCGGTTAATCTTAAGCATATCCAATAGGAAAGAAACTAAAGTCAATGAGAGGTACCTGACATCAGAGCGAACACAATTTATCACTCCAGTGAATAATCCGTGGCATTGTTCCCTGTGCATACAAACACACAAACACATCCACAAGCTCTCTGGAATAATGAAGTCTCTAGAAAATACACAAAAGACAGAATACCCATGAGGCATATAGTATAGGTATTTGCATAGACAGTAGACAAAGGCAGCTGTGAGAAAAAGAGAGAAGACATGCCTGCTGAAAAAAAATCTGTTCTACTCTCGTCTGCTGTAGTTAGTGGCATTTTAGAAGTTTCCAAAATTGTTGGTGCTTTCTGATTCAATATACTTACCCAATTTATTCAAATGTTTGGAGTTATATTTCAACTGGATAGAATTTCTCCATACCACTGCTTAAGAGAATATTCTTTCCATTACAATTGCTGATCTTAGACACATTCTCTTCTGAAGAGTTATAAAGGTGTGATAAATAAAAAGTGCTATATTTCATACTCAGCACTAAACTGCATTATATTAAGCTGGTCCTTCAAAACATTTGCATGTGTTTAACTAAGCTCAAATCTAGGAATAGGCCCTTTGATATGAGTGACTTACATATAACAGCTTCCACTTCATATCGGACCAATATTCCATCCCACCCAGAAGAGGCAGAAGATGCTACATCGAAAGAACACCAAGCCTGGCCACTGTGTGAAGATGTTCCCTCTTGTGCCCAGACTTCTCATTTGGAGAACTCTCATCCATAGTCATGCAGGTGCTGAACCTTTCCCATAAGGTCAGCCTACATTATTTAGAACTGTGTGCGTGGAACAGACTCCTATCAAACAAATCATGAAATAATTCCATTGAGAAAACTTTTATTTTATGGTAGTTCTATTAAACAAGTCTACTAATTTAGTGGAGTCTCCCTGCAATATGTGCATAGTTACCTTAAACACAGACTGTAATGAGCTCTGGGAGCAGATGCAATTTTTGATTCAAAACAGAAGCAAAGTCTGATATATTGACATCCGTCAAGGCACTAGCAACCACTGCCAGCAACAGCATGTACCAGTGATTTCATTTATCTTTTGTAATCAAAAGGGCAAACCATCCTACCAGTGTCTCAGCAGAATCAGGGCCAAGGTTAGCCCTCTCCAAACCCTCCCATCAGAGTCCCCTGAGTGTGTCTGGATGTCGTGGTTTAGCCTCAGACGCAACAAAGGACCATGTGGCAGCCACTCGCACTCACCAGAGCTCCAACCGCCGCTGCGGTCGGGAAGGGAAAATCAAAAGAAAAAAAGGCAAAACTCGGGGGTTGAGACAAAGGCACTTCAAAGAAACAGCAAAGGGCGCAAGAAACATCAACAATACCACTGACAGAGAAATATACAACCGCGATTACGATACAGCCGCTTGCCGACCGCATGTGGAACGCACCCAACCGCTCTGCTCCTTCTCCCGGCGGGAACTTCCTCTTCTGATCCCCCCCCACTTCCGGTCCCTCCCCTTTTCCCAGCTAGCTCCGGCCACGCCCCTGGGCATGGCCTACATGGGATGGAATACCGGTGTCCCTGCTAGGTCCTGGGAAGAAATTAACCCTTTCTCCATCAGACCCAGTACACTGGAATGGCAGCTGACTCCATGACCTGAAATGGAGGCAGAAAGTGCAATCCTGAAGGCTTTCTGCTAGATATCTCAGGGGGTTTAAATGAGCAAGTGCAGCAAGTACTTGTGGTACAGAGGGAGAACAGGCTGGACAACAGGGGAGGGCAGTGCAAGGTGAGCACTGCAGGTGCTGCCCAAAAGCCTGTCACAACCAACCCAGTAGACCACCTGTCACTAGGTAGAGCATATTTCCAAATATACCATTTTACAGTGGTGACAGAGGCCTATCATTGAAGAATATCCAACAACTGATTTGCAAGTATTTTGGAGAACATCTTCTGAGAAATTCGGAATGATGAGATGCTAGTTTGCTCTAGATAAAATTCTGCTAGAATTTAATGTCTCCTATGTCACGTTTTAAATTGTGACATCTAAGTTAATTGAAGAAAAAAAATTACACTATTTTAAGGTTTTCTGGAGATGGTTGAAATACTTAATTTTAAAATAACCCTGAATTTTATGGCAGTTTTCCATGGGAAAAAGACCTTTCCTATTGCTATATAAGCAGTCAAGCACTTCTCTTATAGAAAGAATGATTAAAGAAAAGTAAACTGGAATAACTCAAGATTTTTCATTCCTAGGTACTCAACAGAAAGAGGTAATGGGAATGCTAACCAGATGGTGCTTGATTAAAACTGACAAAATATCTTAAAAATGCAGAAGTTCTTTTCAATTCCAAATGGAAGAGGAAGAAAAGAACTATATTATCATGTGCACCTGCAGTAGTTCTAGTTGTCTGCAGCTTTACAAAAGCACAACATAAATTAAAGCATAAAGTCTATGAAGCTGACACGAGACTGGTTTCTGAAGTAGTTGCCACACAAACTCCTCTAGAGTTGCTAGAGCAGGGAAGGAAAATTAAAAAGTCAATGTAGTCTTGCCTTGAAATAAAGACCTCTTGTCAAAAATATAAACAACAAAATCAGCACTGGACTGAGAAACATAAAAAAGAGGGGTTTATTTATAGAGGTCATTTAGGAACAATAAGTATAAAAAATAGAAAGCCAGCAAAAAATCCTAAGAGAAGAAGGGGAAAAAGTCTCACACTAATGTAACATTTTCAAGATTTTGTAATGTCTATTTAATCAGTAGTTCATTAACTTCTTAAGCTATGGATGGCCTGTGAACTAAAAATATTAGTGCTGAAAATCACCATGAGAACCTCTATGCACAGGCCATGTTAAAAATATACAGGGTTTTGGATGGACATGTGCAGTAAGGTCAACTATGGCACCTTGAAAGGGCCCTGCAGGTGCCATGACTCCATTTATCAGAAGTTTTAATACATTAAAAGAGGAAGTTATTTAGATAGCTGAGAACCTGACAGCATAGAGTTTAGCCAGGGAAGCAGAAGTCACTCTGAAAGTTGGCACTTAATGTATTTTATACTCCTGGGGTGTTAAGATCCTGGAGAGACCCCAGAAGTAAGAGAAATTAAGGTTCTAGTCTATATATTATCTGACTATTCAACTGTCAGAGAAGCTGACTCCTTAAAAATAAGAGGTGACCGACCTTTTATCTCAACAAAATAGTGTAGTGTCAGCAGCTTATGTGTTTAGGAGGCTAATACATGATTTTTAATGCTTTCTAGTCATTTTGTACAAATAACCACTGGTTCTCTACCATCTGTCTGAGATGCACCAGAAGCTCTATGGAAAAAAAAGAAAAAAAAAGTTTAGCAATAACTAAAGAATGAGCCTTTTTTGGATCGGTGCGCAGGTTCCCTCTAGAACATTACAACGCCGAAAATAGTTCCTTATCTTCCCTCCAGTTCATAGGGCCAGAGATATGAACTCCTTGCAATAAAAGGCAGGAGAACCCCTAAGGATATTAGTTTGCTGGGAAATAACGATAGAGAAGAAAGAAGCTGTTAGAGTGAAAGATGGTGAGCTTGAAAGGGGAGCAATGAAAGAAAAAAGAATGAAATATTTTCAGAAACCAACATGAGTGCCAATAAGGGGAAAGAAAAGGAAAGGAAACTGAAAGCTACTGAGTGACCTTTACTTTTTGCATGGAAAATAAATGTTTCCCTTTATAGTTTCTTGTTAAAATAAGACCAGTAAGGGATCATGAATCTTTTTACAGTTTTATAGTTTCCCTTTCAGTGAACCATTTCAGTTTTACACATAATTTTATAATGTAACTGTGTAAGAATCTAAGCTTACCCTTAAAATACCATGATGAGAGTCTATGTATCTGCAACTACATACACACGCACACATTTATGTTTGAGTAAAAAAGAATCTGGACCATTCTTTTAATTAATAAAAAAAAAATCTTCTTTGAAATTGAAGTGAAATGATATTTCCTAACAGTCTAATAATTAAATCAAAACAGAAAACAGAATACCCCCTACAACCATACATGCACACAGCTGTAATCACTATTTTTTAACAGACACTGTGCCTTTGATCTCTCCTGGCCCTCTTCCATCTTCTAGACAGTACAATCCCAAAAGAATCATTGTCTACCAGATACTTCTCCATCCCTCACCGGCCCTGGACTGCTTGCCTCTGCAGCAATGTCATATGGAAAACATGGTAACTGCCCTGCAGTAATGTCCTGCAGAAAGCAAGGAAGTCAATACCCACAGAGTTTTTATCTAACTTATTCTCACCCTGGAAATAGACCCCTCACTTCCCAGAAGTCCATAAGCACTGCTGCAAAAAGGTGAACATCCCACATGTCTTCTTTCATCACAGCTGTAAAGCAGGGATTTCCTCTGTGTACTGATCCTGAGGAGACTGTCAGGACCCTGGCTTTCATTGAGTGCTTTCTTATGGAAGAACTCACTGATGGTGCCTGAGTGAGCAGGACTAGTTCAGGGTATAGCTCGTGGTCAATAACTTTCAGAATATCTGGAGATTTTAATATTTTCTATGCAGTTTATTGGTACTAAAGACCAAACTCTAATACTAGCACGTCAGTCTAATATCTCTGATCTGACCTTGACACTGGTCCTCTAGCCTGGCATGTCGGACATGGCTCTGATACCAAGATATATTTAGTTCTGTCCCTGAAAATACTTCCTCTGATTTCTGGAAATGGCTGTTTTCTACTACCTGCTTTGCAGTGAATGAGGGCTTCTGTTTTTATAGATGGCTCAGATGCCAGCAGGACTCTTGTATTTAATCTTAGCTACATTATGGTACTTCTCAAGTCTGCGTTGGCTTCTGTTGGCTGTTGCACTAATCTGGCTAATCTGAGTAATTCCTCTGCAGGCAGCGAGGCGTGGAGAGGGAAGTTTTTTTCTTATTATTTCAAGTATTCTGGTCTGTATCTAACTTTTTTAGGTAGTTTTTGAGTCCCCATTTGTCTTGTTTTAAAATGCCTTTCCTCCCTTCAGGTTATAAACAACCAGACCAAGTTACCTGTGGCTTCAAGATCAGGCCCAGGGGGTAATTCATCTCTGGGTAGCTCCTCCTTTCAGAACATCCTCTGGATAGCCTGGATGTCCTGGGAAAGCAAATAAATAGACAAATATATATATATATATATATATAAGTAAACGTATAAATAAACACATAAAGATAAATAGTCAGATAAACAGCACAAAAAGGACTTAAATCCCAAGAGTTTTGTGTTGGGTTTGGCTGGGACAGAGTTGATTATCTTCATAGTAGCTAGTATAGGGCTATGTTTTGGATTTGTGCTGAAAATAGTGTTGATAAGACTGAGATGCATTAGTTATTGCTGAGCAGTGCTTACATAGGGTCAGGGTCTTTTCTGCTCCTCACTCTGCCCCACCAGTGAGCAGACTGGGGTGCACAAGAAGCTGGGTGGAGACAGAGACAGGACAGCTGACCGCAACTGACCAAAGGGATATTCCAGACCATACAATGTCATGCTCAGCATAGAAAGCTGGGGGAAAAGGAATGAAGTGGGGGACATTCAGAGTTATGGCATTTTGTCTTCCCAAATAACTGTTTTGCATGATGGAGTCCTGCATTCCTGGAGACGGCTGAACACCTGCCTGCCCATGGCAAGCAGTGAATGAATTCCTTGTTTTGCTTTCCTTTGCTTGTGAGAATGGCTTCTGCTTTACTTATTAAAGTGTCTTTATCTTAACCCACAGGTTTTCTCACTTTTACTCTTCTGATTCCCTCCTCCATCCCACTGGGGAAGAGTGAGTGAGCAACTGTGTGGTGCTTAGTTCCTGGTTGGGGTTAAACCATGACAAGCATTTAGATTCATCTCATGTCCTGCATTTCAGTATTTGCCTTCAGACTAGAGCAGAGGAAGAATAAAGGGAAATGAGCAGATTTCTTCTCTTCCTCATGGCCAGAGGGGTAGTCTCTGTCCACCTCCCTTGCAGAGGAGAGGGCAAGCTTACACAGGGGGGATGTGGGTTGATATACAAAAACAGGGTAGGATAGTTTTCCTCTGTCCAGAGTGACAGAAACTCCCCTATAAAATATCAATTCAGATGATACACATATTTTAAAGCTGTCTCCAGAACTTCTCTATGCCTTCAATTTATAAAACATTTTGACATTTTTGAATCCCTTTGGGTTTTAAACTTGGTTTTTGAACTCTGATTTTGCCAGGAATTCAGTAGCAAAGAGAACTTAATGAGAGAAATTTCTGTCCCTTGAAGTCAATGCCGTACAATGAGAGTCCACATGATATGCCAGGGAATATTACATCTTTTGTTCTCTTTTTGAGCTAGGTACAATGGAGCTTTATCAATGAAGTCATACTAGCAATAACTTCTAATAAATACATGGCACATAGAAGCTAAAAGGAAAAAGAAAACAACTTTAATGATAGATACAAGACCCTTCACACAATGTGTTTCTGGAGGGGTTATTTTAAGTGGCAGCAGTGGCCTATTCTTCAGTCTCCTGCTTTCCGATATACTGGGACTCACTGCTGGTCTTAAAATGGATGTGTTGCCTTATAAATTACATAGGGCATTGAAGTATGCTCATGACATGCTGCCAAATTTATAGCCTGCTGCTGACTATCCTCTAGATCAGACTGCCTCTCCTCTGCCTACCAGTAGAGGCTGAGGGAAAAGGAAGGATGGACACAGCTAAAGCTGACAAGGAACCATAAGGACAAAAGAAACAAACCCAGGCGAAAGGCTAAACATAAGAAGCAAAAGTGACTGTTTCTATTGTGCTTTTCTATCAGATTTCATGAGAGGGCCATCATAATGGGACATAATCCAGCCTGACTTCCCTTTCATTAGGCCGGTTTGTCTGTCAACTTGGTGCCTCTGCAGAATAGAGCTGCTCACCATTTTCACCAGTGGGGAGCCTGCAAGAGCACCTGACATAGCACATTCATGTACTGCTGGAAGAAGAGACCCAAAATAACAAGGCTGCAAAGGAGAAAAGTCTCTGGCTGCCTATTTACCATCCCTGCCAGGAGAACCCCAGCTGCTCCAGGTGCCAGGAGACTGTGCTCTTTGACCCCAAGCTGATATAAATGAGCACCATCTCTACTGACGTTAATAGGGTTATATCAATGCAGGGTCAGAGTGAAGTGATATGGTGTTTCCACTTCAGGTTATATTTCCCATTCTGATTTCTAAATGTACAGAGAGGCAACAGAATACACATGCACACACAATGACATGTTCCTCTGCATTTAGACACTCTGAGGACCAAAGGGATGTTTCTTCCCCTGAAAGTAAAACAAAGGAGACTGGAACTACTGCAGCAAGTAACGTTGTGAGTGTGGTTATTTTTAATGCAAATTTTCAAGTACCAGTTCTGCTCAACTGTAATCTGAACTGAAAACATCTTTTCTGAGTGAAGCTAAGCAGGAGCTCATAACTGCATTTCTTCTATCCTGAATCATGGCCTGAACTCAGTCAGCTAAAGTAGACTCCCGATGAGCATGCACTCTCCCCTCTCCCAGCACTGGAGGCAAGCACTCAGAAGTTTTGCTTCATTTCATTGTTAACCTGTAAAAAGCATATCAAAACCCCAGAAACCACTGAAAACTCTGCTTGTCAGCCTCAGTGACTGGCCCATGAGGTCAGTAATAAACTCCCAAGTGTTTACTACAATTGTGGTTGTAACCCATCTGCTCAGTCCTCCAAGTTTGCTTCCATTTCTCTGGGCTCCCAAGGTACATTTTTCCTCAACTTGCTGATGGGTATTCTCCCCATCATTCCAACAACCCCCTACAATTCTTGTGTCCCTCTCAGCACAGTTCAGTACCCACAGCTGATCCAGCTCACTACAGTAACTGATTGACCCGACAAATATTTCTTGGCAACATCCTTGTCTTCCATTGGATCCAAATGTCTGCCACTGCTTTCATTGCTTTCCTGAACATGCTACTGATTGTCCAAAACAACTGAAAAGAAGTGGCTCATGCACATCACCATCATAGTCCCAGTGTGTGTTACAACTTTCTGTGTCAAGAAAGTTGACTGAAACATTCCCCAGAAGATATCTTGAAACAAAGGTTGGGCTACCAGATACAGCATGCCTTTGTGAAAATAAGATTAAGATGAATGATAGCAGTTATTGAGCCACTAACATGGACAGAGACTGACATAACTGAAAGAAAACATAGAATTATCTTGCACAATACTAATTAATAAGATAGTTCTTACTAAAGAGGTTGAAGTAGGTTCAATAGTTTGTTTAGAAGAGACTCTCCAATTCATTTAAAATTATTCTGCGTATCCTAGTAGGTCCAGACAATCCAAACAAAACAGCAACACAGGTGAGGGTATGCATCCTTCTAAAAATACATTAAGGATTTAAAGGATTTTTTTACTCCTTTGGTCTCTGTGGAAAGACAACCAGCCTGCTGGGTAAGCAACAAATTAGCAAGCTGCTTTACTTGACCAAGCTGCTTTATCTTAACCCTGAAATCACAAACTAACCTTCACTTTTGGAGTAACACTAACCGGTGTAGTGCTAGAGGAGTCAAGTGAGCAGGTTTTCATATTTTGTAAGACAATAGTGCCTTGGCAAACTAATCCCCTTAAAAGATAGTACTATACATATTCTGGGAGGATAAAGACTACCCTCTTAGAAAGCTCACATACTTGATATAAGATGAGAGACATTAATCAGAACAAGCACAGGATAACAATAACAGAAGGAAAATCAGTGATCACAAAATATCATCTATACAGAATCCTAGAATCATTTAGGTTGAAAAAGATGTTTAAGATCATCAAGCCCAACCATTAACCTAGCACTGCCAAGCCCACCACTGAACTATGTCCCTAAGCATCACACTTATATGTCTTTTAAATACCTCCAGGGATGGCAACTCAACCACTTCCCTTGCAGCCTTTTCCAATGCTTGACAACCCTTTTGGTGAAGAAATTTTTTTCAATATCCAATCTAAACCTCCTGTGGTGCAACTTGAGGCCATTTTCTCTTGTCCTATTGCTTGTTCCCTGGAAAAAGAGACTCATCCCCACCTCACTATATCCTCCTTCCAGGTAGTTGGAGAGAGGGATAAGGTGTCCCCTCAGCCTCCTTTCCTTCAGACTGAACAGCCCCAGCTCCCTCAGCTGTTCCTCATAAAACTTTTTCTTGAGACCCCTCACCAGCTGCGTTGCTCTTCTCTCAATATGCTCCAGCACCTCAACGTCTTTCCTGTAGTGAGGGGCCCAAAACTGAAGACAGTACTCGAGGTGTGGCCTCACCAATGCTGAGCACAGGGGCACGATCACTTCCCTAGTCCTGCTGGCCACGCTATTGCTTATAGAAGCCAGGATGCTGTTAGCTTTCTTGGCCACTTAGGCACACTAACAGCTCATATTCATATAAAATGCTGGTTGGTATCACAAAATAACAATTGACCCTGACCAATGGGAATATTTTTTTTTTAACCAGCATCTGTGTATCTATCTGTGAAGCTTGGTTGTGACAGATGCAAAATATTTGTATGTGTTTTGTGAGTTAAGGGCAGAGGATTGTCACTTTCAAAGCACATGATGGTAAAAGAATGTTTAAACACAGACACGTAAAAGGGAGGGTTGATCATTTCATTTATGTACTCGCTAGTAGGTCCCTTATTCATCCAAAAAACTGTCACCGGTGTCACTATTTGCAGACTTGAGCTAATTGATGCAGCTGCCGCTGAACTCAATATTTTTCCTGGCAAAATAACACGACATGCTGTGGAATTACAACAACGCAAAGGAGTTGCAGGTGGTCTGCCGAGAGATGCAGCAGGAGACCAGGTTCACTCCATGAGCACAAAAGCAGCCTCGGATCACAATGGAGAGAGACTATATGTTGTGTGCATGTGTGAGGATAGCTGAAGCCTGTGAAACCCTGAGAAATTCCAGACCTGGAGGATTAGAAGGCGAGCAGCTGGAATAGCAACACTGTATAACTTTCTGATCTCATTTAAAGACACAATCCACCCCCTTATCAGGAAATCTCTGAAAGGATTTTGCCCATTCTGGCTGTTGTCAAGGAGGAAAATAACTGCAGTACCTACTGCAGTTAGATCTAAAGCTGCAAGATCAGTCAGCTTTAATTACACGTATATTTCTGGAAGGGGTGTTTGAAAGAGTTTGGATTTTGAACTCTTGATATGTATGTCATTAAGGACTTCTTAGTATACAATGGGGCTGCATAGATGCTGTTACTTCCCACACTATTTGAATTAGCCTTGAATTAGGAAAAGTGACAAATTTTTGAGAATGCCATTATGGGCTTTACTCCATATGCCCGCATAGTACAACAAAAGTTTGAACTAACATATTACTGTTAGCAAAGGTTTTATATAACATAATGATCCAGCCTTTATCAACAGCCTGAATCAGAAACCTCAAATTTGCATCCACCTTTTTATGATACTCGCTTCAAACTCTTGTCCATTCAAATATCTCATGTGTTGTTTTTTTTTCTTTTTGATCATTTTGGGAATTGAAGGTTTCATACACTAAAGTGACATCCAGTCTGAATCATCTAGTTCAGGTGATTCTTTTTCCAAATAATTTATTTTGCACTTTCTAATAGATAATTTTATTTAATCCCAACACATGAAAGTAATTGTCTTGGCAGCTGAAAATTTTGATACTTCAGTTTTTATTCTGTTTTCCAAATCACACATTAACATAAGAAACAACTTCTTAGTACGCAACACTGTGGTATGCCTTATTAAACTTTGCCATCTCTTAAAACAATGATTTATTTGTATTCTTTTTATGTTCTTTGGATTCTCTTATTTTGTTTAGTGACTGCTTTCATGATGGTTTATGAATTTTAAACCACCAGAAACTGAGACCCCTAATACCTGTCTGGCTGTCTTCTGGTTTTAAGAAGGCAACCACATCAGGAATAAGGATTTTAGGAATCCTGCTAGAGCACCAAAGCATCAGACCAGGAACTACTTTTCGTCACTGGAGTTTTTTCATCATGCTCAGTCTGAGCTCTGAGGGAGCAGAATCACTGAGAATTGGTTGGATTGCATCAGTCTTTCACAGCACCTACAACATGGTCAAGGGACTGATCTCTGCCATAAGCCCTGGGTACAGGAACGGAGTACTAAATACAAGAACAGCCTGGAGCCCCTGTTAGTTGTACATTTCACAGCATAGTGAAACAGCTGTATTCTTCTCATCACTTCTATCCAGAAGTAACTTAAAAGTAACAGTCCCAACTTTTTTTCAGATTTAGAAAGAAAACACATCATTAATGCTGTACAAAGGGAGAAAGACTCAAAATATTTTAAATGAGGTGAAAAAAAGGTCAAGCCTCCCATCAACTAAACTTGGTAGGAAACAAGGAGTACTGTATTGTAAGTTACTACAAGTACTACATCAACTACATCAAAAGTGATCATCCCCACAAAGAGCGTAGTAGATGCTCTTGTAGAGAACCCTATGCCTACAGCCTCAACAACAGCTTCCTGGTTTTGAAGAGAAACAATAAGAAGAGGTATAATAACCATATTATTCAAGTAATTTTTCATTCACAAAGAGCAAGTTTGGGATCTGCTTTCTGTGAATCCTGCTGATGTTAAATGTAACCTATGTATGTTGGTAGTTCTCAATATATTTCTACTGCACTGAAAAACAACGGGAACTTGTAAATTCTCTTGCCAGTAACAGACTATATAACTCTTTAGATAAAGTACTTTCTTTTTTTTAAACACTACACAAACAATTGTGTTCAACTGGTGAGCTTAACAACACTGCAGGAGGTAATGTTATGAGAAGCTTTTTTATTCATGGCACATTAATGTTATGCACAGGAAATAATTATATATATCAAACGAAGAAGTGTGCAAATTTATCAAATGTTTATTATTTTGACTCCTACACTCCTGTATGTTTGCAATCATAAATCATTCCTCACCTAAGAAACTGAGTTTGTGCCTCTCGTTTTCCTTAACTAAAGCAGTACCTATGGTGCAGGCAACAAAAGTCTTAAAGCACCCACACAAATACCTATTATACTGGATTTACACCTCTTCTACTCTTCAAAATAATCCTCCTGCTCATAACATTTGTAAATTAATCACTTACTGTAGAAAAAATACTGTAACTATATGGGTGAAACTTGGGGATATTTATCTATGAAGTATGAAGGAGCTATTTACATCATGGACTGAAAAAGATAACTGTAAAAGTAGACAATTTATAGCTGACAGTATGTGTTCTAACTATAGCTACTCTACCAAAAAGTGTAAAGATGCAATAGCAAATTCTCTTGCTGTAATACACTGCCTTGTCATTTATCTTCTCTCAATGTTGCACATATGTATAATAAAATGGGAATAAAGAAACATTAAATATAGATAACATATTTATCAAGAGAGCACCTAAGTGACTGGAATTAATTTAGATGCACATTCTTCAGGTTGAGGAGAAAGTAATAATGACAAACAATTATACTGTACCATTCTAGCTGAAGCAGATTTTTTTTTACATTGAAGCTACTAACAGTTTTTATTTGCCAGGAGAAACTATTGATTGGCATTATGGTCAAACATATTTAGTAGAGTAAAATTCTGACCGTCAGATAAAGTATGCATGGTTATGTACAGCAATATAAAGAAACCAATGGAAAGACACTGACATTCCTCCATTAATCATCCATATAACACTGGATGTGCATTTTGTTTGCACTTCATTTTGGAAATACATTTGACAACTATTTTTTTCATTGAATTTTTAAACTTATGCCTGGTCGTAATTATCACATCTGCTCTCTGGAAAAATATAATAGCCTTAGTTTACCATAAGCTGAACATGTCTCTGCAGACAAGGAGAAAAAAAAAAAAGGAAAAAAAAAATCAGTGAGAATACATTTAAAAAACCTCAACATTTCTATTCACTGCTTCCCAAGAGCCACAATCAAACACACATAGTTATGTTTTCTAAATGCAAATTTCCACACAATCAACATATTTTTTAGTATCATAGATAACAGCATAAGATTTGAGAATCAGTTTGTTACAAAAGTCTCTGTATTACTCAAAAGTCATGATTTTCAGTTCAACATTTCTTAGATTCAATTTCTAAGCCAACTCATTCCTGAAATATTGGACCTTAAAAAAAGTGGAGAAAAACTGAAGCATATCAGTGAAGGTTGACTAACGTAATATCCAGTTCACTTTCTGGTGATACACAAAGAATGTTTCTGAAAAACATTGTTGAAAAAAATAATAAAAATGCAGTACAGTTCAGGCAGAGATTTACTAGTGGGTCAATTGCAGCTAACATTGTCATAGTTTCAAAAGAAAAAAGAATTGATAGACTGCAAATCTCACATGAACACACTTTTTATATAACTGTAAGAATCATAAAAAAGGCAAATAAAAGTCTCTATGAATTCTAGCTATGGAAGTCTTTATATTAAGGAGGTTATTCATGGTAAGACACCCATGCAAACAGAAGGAATGGTGTAGGTATTGAAGAGGTGAAGCCAGAGCTGATTCCTGGAAGAAACTCACACAATTCTTAAAAATTACATATTTAGTTTAGTAAAATAAAAACCTGTACTCCCAAAGTACAGGAAGTGGGTTTCGAATATTTTATTTTTTTTTTCTAAATTAATGCAGGTAAACTAATTTGATGCGTGTGGAACCGTATCATCACAAAACAGCTTTTGCACAAAATAGTTGGGGTTTTTTAGCACATGTGGTTTTATTCCTTAGAAAAAGACTCCTGCACAGCTGTAAGACAGTAAGTATATGTCTGAGATGCTACAGAAAACCAAACCTCATTCATGTCATCATTCAGAGAGAGAAAGTATGCGTTGGTGACAACATACTTGATAACTGGCTGAGTTGTTAACTGTAATAAAATTGTTTGGAACAGAGAGGCCTGATGTGTTTATTAAGCTGGTTCTTACAAAACCATTACTGCAGCAGAGTTGTGACAGTTGCAATTTTTTCCAAATTATAGCACACGAGTGTGGAAACACTGACATACAGAACAGTAGAAGAGCATCTGTTCTTGAAAGAAATTATTTATGAGTATAAATAAGAATATATATGTGTGTATATATATACACACACATGTACCACATACATAGACAAATATTCTCACTGAATTATTTTCACATGTGGCACACATGGCAATAGTACAGATCAGCACACGCAAGCTCCATCAGGAAATGCACTTTCATTGAAACAAGCGAAAATAGATCTGGGAGATTCCAAAACTCACCTGTGGGTTTTGTTCATGAAAAATTGCTCTGTCTGCTGATAGAAATAGAGGTTTTAAAAGCCTACATAACTCTCAACAGTTTCAGGACACATGTACCAGACTATTAACTAGTAAGTTGTCCAACAGTTGAATTATAATGCACCATTTTCAGTTAATCGTATTGTTGTAAAAAACAGCCACTTCAACTAAAACTCTCCTGCAAATTATCTATCTGTGTTTGCTTCCTCTGTGCTCCTTAGTTTGTTTCCAGCAAATTCTATCCAAGGAAGTACCTTTTCTTACACAATATTCTAGTTAGGAGTCAGAGCAGGCACCTGTGATTTGGCACGATGACCTTTGTGTCAGGAATATTCCTCATATCATTTCTGCAAAACACCAGTAGACCAAGACAGAAATAAGATATTGAGGGGGAAAAAAGGCAAAAGACAAAGAACATTTGTGCATAGTACTGCTAGACCTTTACAACTTAGTTTCCCAAAGCTAAGAGAGACTGAGCGTGACTTTTCCTCTTGGCTGTAGCTCCAAACTCCTGAAGTCTGTGTTGGGTCAAAGCTATAGACCGAGTGATGTTACACTTCTGCTATCAAGGAAATCAAGTGAAATGCCTAGAAAGAGAGAACACCGTCCCCTCCTCTAGTGCTGGTTCACACAAAGAGTAGCAACCACTCTTTTAGCTGCCTGAATGGGAACAAAGTCAACAAGATTCTTCAAAGAGATTTTCTGAGAGGCAGTCTGAAGTATTAAAAATAATGTAATTAGAGATGTAAATTCAAACATACTGAAAATGAAGAAAAGACAAATTATTGAGTAAATCTTCTTGTAATTTCTAAGGGAGTCAATGCAATTAATATTAAAGGAATTGAAAAGGGAAGGTGAAAATGAGTGGTGGAATAGAATCAAGTTTACTGCACCTACTGAAATTATTGCTACATCTTGCACAAATGGTGATTTGGTTCTGTGGTCTCCATGTGCTGAATTTCTGTGGTCTAGTGAGTTATTCAGTTTCACGTGGACAGAGGGAGCTATTTTTCCAATACATTATGAGTAAATTATACTGCAATCTGTGGACAGTTCCAAGTGCCAAACCCCAGTGGTAATGAATACCTTCCCATGACTGTTTGAATTACTGCTTGCATATTCTGGAACTTGGGATGATGCCCCCAAAAAACGCCAGGATGAAAAACTAGTGATGAAATGAATCATTCAGTTGGCATGGCAAAGTCTAAAGATTACCCTGAAAGGGAGGTATGATACTACCTGACACTGAGGGGAAGGCAAAATACTGCTGTCCATCAAGCATCTTTAGCCCAAAGTATGGTAATAAGAAGCTGAAACACCATGTAGTTATGTAATGAAAGGTTACAAGAAAATATATGCTCTATCAGGCTAAGATGCATTACACAGCAGTCACATACTGATATTTTAATTAATTGATCAAAAATATTGTTATTTAATAATATTCTTCTACTATAATATGTGTGGAAGTGAGTGGAAATAGAGGCACATGGATGATTATTGTTGCACTAGATGCAATGATCTGTTACATTGAGCATTATCCTAACTCAGAAACAGTTCAATTGGCAACAATTCACTGTTGTGAATAAAGGAAATTACTTGCAAAGAGCATCTTGTGAAAAGATAACATTCATGAAAAAGCATAATTCTATAATGCCACCAAATATCTCAAATACACAGTCAATTTGCTGCATTCCTTGTGTACACTTCCTGATTCAAACTTACATTTAGTCTTTCATATGAACTTCTTAAAAGCAGATATGCATATTTGTGTGCCTGCATACCTCCAGGTTACTACAAACCAAAGTGCACTTCCAAATGTAAAATGAGTAAGGCTACATCCCTAATCAAAGTAATGAAGTCTACACTTGTACAACTTCATCAAACTGTTTGTCAATTGGCTGCATGTGTTAATTAGCCACCAGAAAAAGATACAGCTTTGGTTGAATTTGTTATATAGGAGAAAATATAAAATATCTCTCTTCCAAAGCCACAACAACATTAAATATTTTGCTAAGACGACATTTTGCTCTGTCCTCTTAGGTGGACCCTGCACAAAGTAGTAGTGAAGATAGATCAGCCATCCCCAGCCTCTCCCATTTCATTTTTGAGATCATATCAATGATTTCAGGAGCCTTTGGATATTAGATATTCCAGGTGCACTTTTAACTCAGGTTTCTGTTCACTGAAGTTTTGTCAGCAGAAAAGGTACAAGTTCTACTATACTTATACTTGACTTAGGTAACTCAGGCTATATCCCAGAATATATGGATCTTCTTGTAACTTGTTCTTGTAACTTTTGCAAGCTCCAAACTGAAGGGCAAAGTCTATGCGCTTTCTTGCTCTCCCCTAATTGCTTCCACCTATTTTATATCCACACATACAAAACAAAACAAACAAACAAACAAAAAACCACAAAACACCAAGCAAGAAAGAAAGAAACAAACTAAAAAAACCCTGCCCAATTGTCTAAAATTAAGATCCCAAGCTCCAGGTTGGCATTTTGACAGAAAATACTAGATCTCAAACTTTGTTTAGTGAGCACTAGCATGGTAATTTATAAGAATGAGAGTTTGAAGAGTTTCCATTTTCCCTTAAATGTTGGACATTTAGGTCAGGCTCCACTGAAGTCATTCCCTTCTTTCTGAGCTGTGGAATGATATAAGAAGGCTGATCCAGAGAGGAAGATTTAATTCATGAAGCCCCAAAATACAATTCCCACCAGGCATTAGAAGAATTGTCAGGGTTTTGGACACAAGCTGTACCATATTCAGCTGTTAGGCAAAATATTTAACTTTTCCCATGGGAAAAGCAAATCTCTTTTGTCTTCCAAAACAGTTTTTCTGTTTTGTTTCATTTTTAAAAAGAAAGTGTTAGCCAATTCTGTTAGAGATAAAAATGACTGAAACTACTTTTTGCAATTTCTGTATATGAATGGCGTTTCCTTCTGAGTTCTTCTGGAGTTTACATCATTCAGACTACACGTCCAAGTCTGTTAGAAAAATTCAGCTGCAGGATCAGGACCAGGTACTATAGTCAAACTCCAATTCCTCACTTTTGGTTAGTGATCTCCTTAATAATATTTCCATTAAAATCAGAAGTTTAATTTTTAAAAAGTACAGTGGGGGGAGAAAGAAAAAAAAACACTATACAGTATACACAAAACCTGATCAAGCTCCCAGGATTCACGAGTTCATGGATTTGACAGAGTTGGAAGGGACCTCTAGAGATCATCTAGTCCAACTCCCCTGCTAAAGCAGGAACGCCTAGAGCACATTACCCAGGACTGCATCCAGGCGGGTCTTGAAAATCTCCAGAGAAGGGGACTCCACAAGCTCTCTCGGCATCCTGTTCCAGTGCTCTGTCACCCTCACTGTAAAGAAGTTTTTCCTCCTATTTGAGTAGAACTTCCTGTGTTCCAGCTTGTGCCCATT
>JAOTQQ010000001.1:93348486-93371121 GCA_026546715.1 Gallinago undulata | reverse complement strand
ATGTCTAGTTTGGCCAAGTGGTCTCTAACCCAATCCTGCCCAACAGAGGGAAAGTCTTCCTCTCTCCAGACCATCCCTCTTGTCTTCAGGGTCTGGGATTCATGAGGGGCAGCTTTGGCAGTGAAGACTGAAGCAAAGAAGGCATTCAGCAGCTCTGCCTTCTCTGTGTCTTCCACCGCCAAGGCACCTACCTTATTCATCAGTGGGCCTACATTTTCCCTAGCCTGACCTTTTTTATTGATATACTGGAAAAAACTCTTCTTGTTATCTTTAACTGTGATAGCCAAGTTTATTTTTGCTTGGGCTTTCACCCTTCTAATTTTTCCCCTACATACCTTCACTACACCTTGATATTGCTCATGAGTAACCAACACTTTTTTCCAGAGGTTGTATGCTTTTCTTTTTCTCCCTGAGGTCCAGCCAAAGCTCTCTATTTAGCCAGACCAGTCTTCTTCCCCATCAGCTCATTTTATGGGACCTGGAGATGGCCTTCTCCTGTGCTTTTGAGAGTTCCTCCTTGAAGTATGACCAGCCTTCCTGGGCACCTTTGCCCTTCAGGACTGTCTCCCAGTGGACACTCTCAACCATATTCCTAAGCAGGCCAAAGTCTGCCTTCCAGAAGTCCAAGGTGGCAGTTTTGCTGGCTCCTTACCTTGTTTCTTCAAGAATTGAAAACTCTATAATCTTGTGATCAGTCTGCCCAAGACAACGTTGAACCTTTACATCCCCCACAATACATTCTCTGTTAACAAAAAGCAGTAGGGTGCTTTCCATGGTTGGCTCGCTCACCAGCTGTGTTAGGAAGTTGTCTTCCACACATTCTAGGAACCTCTGGGATTGCCCTCTCTGCTGTGTTATATTTCCAGCAGATGTCTGGGAAGGTGAAGTCCCCCACAAGAACAAGGGTGAGTGACTGCAAGAGATCTTCCAGTTGTTGGTAGAATGTTTCATCAACTTCTGTGTCCTGGTTTAGGGGTCTGTAATAAACTCCTATGATGATGTCTGCCTTATTGGTCTTCCCCTTGAGTCTGATTGCAGCACTCCAGTTGTGCTAGTCATCCCACCACGTTTCTGTGATGGCAACTATATCGTAGTTTTCCTGCAGTACAAGATGACAATCACGTCACCAGCAGGCACAGGAAAAAAGTCTCAGACTGGACTCGGTGATGGCCAGAAGCTAGATTCTTGATCTAGAGTCCAGAAAGCTTGGATCAAGACCAAAGGCAGACGAACAGACAGGGTCCTCCTCAGACGTTGGCCATTGTAGAAAGAGAGTTGACCCTTTGATGCCTCCGTTTTTATACTGAGAATGATGCAAATGCAATGTCCAGTTGGTCAGTTTTGGGTCATCTGTCCTTTCTGCTCCTCCCGACAGGTGTGACCCCTCTACGCTTTTCTGCTTCCGACCCTCCAAAGGGGCAAATAATGATGTTACCTGACCTTGGGTTTTGTAGCCATAAGTATAATCAGGTCTTATCACTTTGAAAGTGAACAGTTTCTGAACAATATGCTGTTAATTTCAGAGTTTAGTTAGGAGAGGCCCAGCTAAAAAATTAAAATTACAAAACAGAAAATAAGTTCTGTTTTACATCAACCCAGGACCCCAGTCTCACAATTCATAGCAAGCTGGAATATGCTGAGAAAATAATTTCTCTAAAAGTCAATCCACAGGAGTTTTCATGCCTGCAAGTATACATTTTTTAAAATTACATCTGGACAAACCCTATACTATTAGAAGCACCTGATCCATCTGATCTTTTCTACTAAATATATATTGGCTGCAAATTTTTTCATAAGTAGATAGAAAAAAAAAAGCTATAACATTTAATACTAAGGAACATGTTCAGAATTGTTTCCTCATAAATGTTTGTATGCCTGTGTTTTAACCTTCTTTTCTCTGTCTTTCAATATTTTCTTGCTTCTGCCTACACCTGCAACAAATTTGGCAAGTAATGTTCACAGCTTTGTATAAGACTCAAGTGCCTTGTATTCGCACTGATGAAGGGTATGATTGTATACAGATGCTTATTTTCATTTTCCAATGGATTTTTCCTTTCCTATCCAGACTGCTTTTTAAAGTAGGAAAGGGGTTGAGAGGTGAAATAAACTAGAAAGCGTCAGGTTTTGGAAGGAATTACATGGAATGTATGTGAAATAAACACTTGCAAAGACAGTGATTTACTGTTCAAAAAGCAGTTAAAATTGCCTAGTCGTATTTACATACCTAGGGAGAGCATGCTAGTAAGCAACACAGCATCTAGTTATCTGAGCAGCTGACAAAGATTGGATTTCACCATGTGCTTGGTGCAGGGCCCTTTAGGTCCCAACCTTACTGGTAATAAATAATTTTACTTTTGACTGCATTTGTTTTATCAATGGGATAATCAATTTCTGAAATTCAGATGAGCATGCACAGCTGGACAGAACACCAGTAGCAGCAGAAGTCAGACGAGTTTGGGGAGGAACCAGCCAAAATTCACTCCCTGGCACCTGGCAGCATCCCTGCGTCACACCTCTGTGTCACATTTATGGGAATGCTGAAAGAGTGAAAGATGTTATAATCCTTGATTTAATGCCAGAGATCTTCTGCAAGCAGACAATTTTGGAGAGCACAGTGCTGAAAGCTGTGTTGTGCCTTCAGCATTGGAACAACTTGTCCTTCATGAAGAAAACACGAAAACATGTTTCCACTCATCACTTTTGTGAGAACAAGACTCTGATCAGGGAAACTGGGAAATCCCAGAACTGTGATACCATTTCTGGTTCCTACTTGATAGAGAGGTTTAGATTAAACACTTGAGCTCAAATTTCCACATCCTCACTATTCTGAGGTGCCTTAAAATTGTAATGCTTTAAGTGATATGGAGATCACCAGAACTTCAGAAGTGCCTAGTGCTCTTAAAATTAACAGTCAAAAATGAAACCCAGGACACTGGATACCAGGTAGAAAACCCCACAAACTAGTTCATCTTTTACAATACTGTCTAGATGTTTCTCATCTGCAAATATGGCAGAAAAAATCCTATCCTGAGATAGGATTATTATCAGATATTTACTCAGACTGTGAATGAAGGTGCCTGCCCTTGCCTCAAATTTTCATGACAGTGGTCCCAAGGAGAAAGGAAGTAATATTGTGACGTGTCCTGCTTCTTATTTCACAAATCTCCTTGCTTTTAGCATTGTTTTCCTTCTTGCATTCTCAGTTTGGCCCTTTTGAGGAGAGATGTTACCCGTCAGAGCAAGCAAAAAGTTGATGCCACAGTCAGGGGTCTGAGGAAGTCTTGTAAATTCATCAACACTTCTCTATTTTATTACCTTTAAAAAAAATTAATCAAACAAAACAAGCAAACAAACCTCACACACATATCTGCCTGAAGTTTTCATCTCAATTATGAGATCTCCATAGCTTCCTGTGAAGAGAAGAAAATTCTTATTCAGGCCAGAACTTGTCCAGCAAGGTTCCAACTCCTAAAAAAAAATAATCTAACCAAGGTCAAGGAATACACAGTGAATCTATGAAGGCAGGTTGCAAGTAAGTCAGTAGATCTGAAGGTGATGGATGACATCTATAGGTACCTGTCCTCTGGTTACTCTTGGAAGAATAACTTTATATCACAGTTGTCAAAGATGAAGCCTTAGTTTAAGGAGTTCATGTTAATCAGGGTATGACTGGCATTCTCCTTGGGTCTCCTCCAGTCACATAAGTAGAGAAACTCCACATGAATCTAAGGCACCACTGAAGAATCACAAATGAGGAGAAACTTGAACTGATCTATTTGGGGTTTGTTTGGAGGTTTTTACTGGCATCTATTTTATAATATATAATTTTGCGCTTACCATTTTACACTAACAGGTCACCTCTGCTGCAGGCCTGACTAGACATGCCACCATGTTTGGAGACACACTGCAGGACCTCACAAAGATACGTGTCTCTGGAATCTGTTAGCTCTCTGTTGTATCATTTCTTAAACAGGCAGATCCTTACTCTTCTTTCCTCTCCCTGCCTTTATCCTGCAAGTTTATCTTAAGATTGACACAGGTTGAATGTGGAGTCTATAGCCTATGGAGCACAGAGAAAGTGTCCTCAGACCTTTCCTATACTACAAGTATAAGTTGGTATGGCTACTTCAGGGCCTTTCTGAGCTTTTGAAATCATGAACTGCTTTTTCTAGCATCATTGACTGAATGTTATTTGCTCCTTTCCCTATAGCTATAGCTAGTAGATGTTGCTTGGAAGCCATGAATGCAGGCTTATCATGCTGCCTGGATTTAATCCAGGTAACATTTCTACTTGCTTATGAGTTAGAATTATTTAAGGTTTGGTTTTCAGAGAGGGTGGTTTGTGTAGTGTTTTTTTTTCTTGTTTTAAGTATGGATTTGGTCATCAAAACCCACACAATCTCACTGAATAAAAATATTTTTGATTTAGAAGAAGTGAACACGCACAAGGAAAGACACACATCTGGAAAATACAGGAAATGCAATTCAAGTACTCTTAGTAGATGTTTCAAGTTACTTTTCCCAGGTAATTATTTCTCTGCTCCCCTTTTACTCACAGACTAACTAACTGCAACTTCCAACCTCAAGCACTTTATGCACTCAGAATAGAAACACAAGTCTTTTCAGTCTGTAAATAAGCATGCATACCTACCATTTGCTATATATGTTAAAGAATCATCTCTGGTTTCTGTACAAAGAAAGCAAATGAAAGCAACTTTCACCTGGTTTGCCTGAAAACAAATTTATGTCTTCTGCTCATTGTATATGCTTCTTGTCCTCTAAATTACATAGAGTTCAATTTGAACAGTATTTCTGTTAAGAGTAAGCTTTCAATCTGCCAACTTTCCACACCATTCTATTGCCTTTTGTTCTCTATATCCTTAAGAAATGTAGCTAATCCATTACAGATTTCTATTTGAACAGCTATGCTACTGCAAAACAGTTTGTACTCATACATACCTTTAGCAATTTCCAGTGTAAGATGCAATTTTTCAGTAAATGCAAGTTCATTTTTGTACCAGTGAAAATATCTGCATTTAAATTTTGCATTGGTCTCTGTATTTCCTGAAATACTGTAGACTACTGGTATTCATCACCCTACAGAGCTCCCAAATCCTAAGCAACATGAAGAATTCTGTTTGCCTTAAGCTAGAGCTAAATTTTTCATTTCTCTGTTAAAAATGTAAAGTAATTAGAAGTTAGTCCTAGAAATTAATTTGTATTTGAAAATAATTCAATAGTTTGTGGGGGGCAGAGGTAAAATGTCATACCACAGATCTTTGCTCTGCACTGTGACTGGAACCCTGAGTCCCAAATACATCCCAGAGCTCGTTTGTGTGAGCCTCCTGCAAAGGATACTAGTCCTTGTCAAGGATGACTTTAATGTCTTGTTGCAGCCACAGTCATTAAAATATTGTGATAAGCCAGGTGTAAATTCTTGCTTCTAGTGGCTTATCTTGCCCAAAGCCCCATGGCTGCCAAGCACCAAGAGAAAACCAGGTCCTCCATCCCATCTCTGCTTCCTCCACAAACACATCCCTAAATCTCCTCCTATAGCCTTCTCTTCCCAGAGACGGGTTTCCCTTCCCTTTGCAGCAGCTCCAAAGTAACACCCTCCACCCTCTGCCTCTTCCCTGACTGCTTCTTTGCCATTGGCAGGCAGTTGGCTCAGAAATCAGCTCTGTATTTAGCATTGTTCCCCTTTCCCCTCTGGGACCAAGCTGAGTTGGGTTCCCATGCTTCTGCAGGGAAGGGATGAGGTTGCAGAAAATCAAGAAGGGATTTTCTTCTCAGTGCCCCAGATAAACAGCATGCAAAGACTACAAGTCTCAGCATTTTCCCTTTGCAGAGGGAGCCAGCTGTAAGGCCAACAAATCTAAATAATCAGTCTTAGCAGTGCCTTCCCCAAGTGCCAGCCACACTCATGAGTTTCACAAGCACAGGAAAAAGGCAGGATGAGAACTCATCACAGCCTCAAATTCTTATTTATTCTGAAGTTCTGGTTTCTCATTTTTGTTGACCTTCTGGTTTCTAAATTTGAACTCTGTTCAATCAGAACAAACAATGTGATCCTAAATAATTCAGTAGCAAAAAGTCCCTGTTGAGATGAATGAAGCTGCTTGGAAATACGAACATACCTGCAATTCCTTTCACATCATGCCTTGAAACAATCAGCTCTATTAGTGATAGCTATTATTTCACGAGCTTTTAACATTGTTGTATGTTTTTATTGTGGCTTTCTAAAATTTCCACTGGTGTGTTAAAATTCAAAACACGAACCAATGGTGACTATAAGCATGCAGGATTCTTAGAATACTATGGGTATGGGTTTTCTTTAAGCAATATTTTTTTTAGGAGCTTACAGAATCCCAACAGTTTAACATCTGCTAGTCCCGCAGCTCCACGAAGGAAGAACCCACCTCATGCCAACAAAAACACCACTGCTGAATTAACTACCTGGCTTAATCCACTCTGTCAAGAAACTGCAAAGCTGTGCTTCTGTAGCTATTCTGGATTTTTCTACAGAGAAGAAGAGATAATTAATATATTTTAGGTATATACACATAAACAAATGCATACACACATCCATTAGAATTTTCATAGGCAGGTCAATTTTTACCTCTCAACTTCCTTCTTAACATATGCTTTTAGAAAACTTGAGAAGAGTGTGATGGCATTTATTTTAGCATTTTAAAATGCCAGAACACGCCTAGCCTTCATTCCAAACATTTGGTAAACACCTTTGCAAATCCAGCTTGGATATGTGTGTTGGAAGCTTTGTCCTGAATTTTTTTGAAATCTTGCCCTCAGTTCATCCTATTTTAATACTGACCCAGGATTGTGTATAAGTGAAAGCATGCCCCTCAAAAAGCAAATCTAATTATTCTCTTAAGAATTCTGGAAAATAAATGCAGAAGGGCTGCCATAAAAATAAAAGTTTTATTTCAAATTTTGGTATTGAAATTTTATTATCTTTCTCAAAATCAACTTTTATTGAATGACTATAAAAATAGTTGTGTTAAAAACTGACTATACTAACCCAGGACAGTGCTGAATGAAGAGATGTATTACCGGAGACTCAATTTAATCCAATTCATGGTCACACCGAGACCAATGCTTAAAAACCCACTCACTTCACAGGAACTAGAACTTGGCACACAGACTCTATTAAAATGCCCATGTAGATCCCTTAATGTTTTTATGCAAACATTTTTCCAGAAATCACTTCTACCTGTCACGAGCAAAGGATATGAGCAGTGTAAATGCAGTTAACTAGCCTTAACTTATTCTGTGATTTTGAGATGATTTTTTTTTTACCTTTTCATTAAAGGTAAGATGCCAAGTTGATTTTTTCTGTTTTTAAACTGCTCTCTGTGTGTTTGCACCTTTTTTTTTATTATTAACATCTGGAAATGAGCTTCAAGAGACTGTTTTCCTCACATAAAGCAGCAAAAATTTCTCTCAGCCAGAAAATCCCCAGACACAGCTGATGGCACTTCAAATCATGTTGCTTAACCTATGAATCCTATGAACAGGCAAGGACTAACTAATGCCATCCTGGGAGAGCTGCATTCGTCATGCAATAGCTCCTTATTCCCACTGCGGCTTGCAATCAGCCAGGTATACTTGCCTGTAAATAGCAAATTCACCTTGGACATTTCCCATACCAGCCTTTCATTAGCTATCACAGCCTCTCTTTAATTTCATCTGCTTGATGCACCCGTAGTGTCCATTTAAAATGTCACTTTCTATTCACTGGCATGCCGCCAAGGATAACTATTGCTTTCTACCTACAGTGCAGATAATATTAAAGGTGCACTCTCTCATGACTCTTATGAAAGCAATCACTGTTGGAACCACCAGTATTTCAGAGCTGCCAACAAACCATAATGGAAGGCATACTGAGAGAGGGAACACGTAAAAACAAAAGGGCAGCCACTGCCAGCAATTAAAATACTCCAGGCTGGGCATGGCTGGCAGGCCAAAATAAAGGCTGGCTGCCACCATGGTGTGACCAGACCTGAGAATTGCTACCGAGCGTCCTGTAGCACTGCTTGTTCTCAGGCAGGGAGGTTTCTGCTGCGGCATATCTTTTGAATGGATATTACTGTTTTTCCATCTCTCATTTAAAGAATAGGAGCAAATTACTCCTTCCTTGACATACCTACTGACCTAATTAGCATTTTATAAGACATCCAAATGACAGTCACTAGTATAACATTAAGACGTCCTGAATATATTCCTTCCCATACACTGCTAGGAAAGAACAACAGAAACAAAAAGTGCCAACAAGATCATTTAATTTACTTCTCTGTTTATTGATGTTTCCATAGCAACTTCATTAGGAAAGCCATTCTTTTTTAATGCTGCTGCTTATGTTTTGTTCAGGACCTATCAAAGGCCTGGCACCAATATTTGCTTTGTACTCTTTCCAGTGTTGATAACCTTCAGGAAAATTTTTTGGTACAAATCAAAAAAGTCCCTCAGAAGTAGAATGATAAAGCCTAGGGATCTACAATTTTCACTGCTAAAAGAATGAGGAATGTGCTTGGTTTACCTTGAGGGAGTATTATTTAGGCCATGATTCATGAAGGGATTTAAGCACATGTTTCAATACATCCAAGGCAGTGCTTTAACTTACTTGACTTTCACCTGAACAGGCATCAGCATGTGCCAAAATACTTTCTTGAATCAGGACCTTAGAACATCTGTCAATCATCAGTTACTATGTGTGTCTATGAAGTATTAATGCACCAAGGCCAATATAATAAATAAAACCAATAATGTACAAACTGTTATCGGCAACTAAAGTAATTCATAACATACGGGTTTCTTCATAAGCACAAACTCTTAGTTTTTTGTATAGTATATACACATTAAGATCTTTCTCCCATTACTCAAGCATCTTGTTAATCATCCCATCTCAGTAACTGAAAATGTGGTATGAAATCCGTAGGCCTTTTTAAGCCTCTTGAGTTAAATTCAGAGTTTGATTCTGGAAAGGAAGCCTAAATCAGCTTCCCCGGAAAAACTATTCTTCATATATACAAAATATAAAATTTTATTTCATCGTTGCTCTGAAGAGATAAAAAAGTAAAACAGAATCACTGAAAACTTCCTATGAAAAATAAATCATAAAGCAAAATAAACAGCAACACATCTAATGCAATTTCTTTCTTTGCATTTCTCCTACAATCTAAGATGAGAAGAAACAAATTATTTCCCCAAATGATTTAGCTGGAAACAGGCTCAGATTAACAGATGGCAAAAGCCAATCTCATTACAGGAGGAAACAGATAAAAGCAAAAGTCCACCATCTGAAGAGGGATAAAGAGGAAACAGAGATTAAGCTATTGAACATCCCTTACAAGAACATGCAACCTGGTGACATATATGCTTATGTATATTTATATATAAATAAACCAACAAACATCAACTTTTATAGCAAAGTCATATAGCTTTAAGTCTGTCTGCTAAACCAAGCAAACTAAAAAGAAAAAGGAAACTTGAGACAATTACTGATCTACTGAAGCATGATGTATTCTTAGAACTGCTGTGGCTTTTGAAATATGCCAGTAAAACAAAAAATGTATTCACATAACTGCTATAATTGTGGAGTTTTGTGCATAGTCACTTTTTTCCATACCTTGTGCTTTCTGAAGTGCAGCACTTAAGCAAGACAAGGCCTCAAACTAAAGTAATACAGCATTGTTAGTCAAAGACTTGTAAAGTTGCAGTGAGCTTTCCCCCAAATTAGAGATTGGCTCAAATGGAAGAATCCAGATCCAAAGCCAAACAACCCACTTCTTCACACTAAGTAAAATCTCTGTAATTATACATAAAGGTCTAATTCCTCTTCCCAGCAGTTGCCACTCCTAGGAGCAAATCTTAGGAAAAGGACAGAGAGATTTCTCTCTCCATTAGGATGTACAGGAATTTTTGCTCTATACTGAAGATTTGAACATAGCACCAATGTGAGACATGGAAGCACACTGCTGAGCTCTCTCAAAGAACACGTGGTAACATCTGAGGTTTTCTTGGAGGACAGTCTAACAGCTGTCATACAGAAAACTCGGAAGAGAAATTCCAACAGTGTTCCCCACCCTTCTGCTTTCTGTGAAATGTTATGGTTAGAAGACTGCTTTAATATCTCTGCTTTGATTTATTTACGCTTTTCCATCCCTTATAACTACCTTGTTATGACTCATTCTGGCTTCACAACATTTCATCAGTCATATCAACTTACCATGCAGCAGTATTTCAAGCAGAGATTTATATAGAGGACACCAAATTTTGCAGTACCGGAATGCAGGATGTGTCCTACCTATACCTTCCACTGAGGCTGCAAGGTCACCTGGTGCAGGGGGTTTTCTTCTCTGCCAAAGGGATAAGAAAAAGAAAAAGGAAAAAAAAACAAAGGTTCAGGATTCCCTGGGATAAGGCCACTTTTTCCTCCATTGTGACAGAGTCTGACATTTATACGATGTAAGTATAAACTACATGACATTATACTATGACACAAGATAGCAAGCACCAAGAATTTATGTCCTCTTCCGACATAATCTATGTGCTCAGTTTTAAGCTAGGAAAAATATACACTGATGATCTTTGTTAGAATGTGATGTTCCTAGAGAAGGTATTTTCATACCTTTTATCACTACCTGACCATGACAGTTGCTATACAAAGTGCAACTTATATTCAGAAAAATCTTCACAGCAGTATTTCAGATACCATAGTTTGGTAATTATGAATGATCAAATGCTGGTTCTTCTATAGAAACCATTGTCCTAAAAGAACAAGGGGAAAAAACAGACAAATTAACAAACAAATATTGAAAATGATGGATTCTGCCTCAAATGAAGTGTAGATATGCCTCTCAGGTAACTGTAAACCAAGTTAGAAGTGGAAGAAGAACGGAGTAAAAACTGGATTAATAATAAATATACCTTAGATTTCCTGTGACCTTAAGTGTAACCTTAGTTTCCCCATACCTTGTCCACAGGAAGGAATCATTTCTACTCTAACACCTGAAGCTTGTTTTGCCTCTCAAAAACCAAGAAGCGGGAGGAGCAATCTCATGCAGCGCATGGCACCACTAGTCCCTGCAGAGAGACTGCAATAATCTATGCCACGCTATCCATGATTGAACGGGGGCTCGGGTTCACTGCACTGTAAGGCTCCAGCAAGTCTTCTCTCTAGCATCCACTCTGTTCACATTCGAGCTCCCATCTGATTTTCCCAAGCTAACAGGTTGTGAAAGCCAGGCTCTCAGCCTGACTTGAGCCTTGAGCAAAACTGCGAGTCAAAATGTCAACAACATAAGCAAAGAAAGATTTCCAAGAGTAGCATTTGATGCAATTTTTAGAACTTTCTGCTGCAAAATGGAAAACCAAACAAAAATTTAAAAATGCATGTAGATATAAATTTAGGTTTTATGAAATTAAAATTTCCTTTATAATTCTTTTCTTAATAAAGCTATATATTATAAGAAAGGTAACTGAAAAACAAAGAAAAAATAGCTATTACAGAAATATTGAAATAGAAATCTTCAAGTTTATTGGTTTTAGCCATTCTTCTGCAGAAAAGATTGATCTTAGTTAACTTTTCTACAAAACGTTTTTCTTTCTACAAGATTTCATTTTCTAACAGAAAGCACTTCAAAGAAAATTTTCCAAGCACTGCTAATGACAATTTATAGGGTTTGACAAACAATATTTGTCTTGCACTTCAAGTTTCTATGTCATCAAGAGCTACTATGACACAGATGAGCAATAAAATAAACAGAGTTACTTTTGAATTGATCCTGTTTTATAAAGATTTATAGATTGTTAGCAATTTTTCAACAAATCCATCTTTCACAGACAGGTTTTAAAACATTACAACTTCTAAGCAGTGCCACCTGCTTTGAAAAATATGTTTTGTGATCCTGTAAATTTAAAGGTGGTAGGAGAGCAGGCTGCCCTCTCTTGTACCCTGGGGTACTGTAAAAGGAGGCATTGGGGTGAGTGACACTGGCACTGAAGACCATGGACATCCAAGCAGAGCTGAATCCTCCTACTGGTGAGGGTGATAGTAAATACACGGTTTAGAGAAGAGCCATGAGAATGATCAGCGGATTGGAAAATAATCACAGAGTCAAGTAGTCTGATACAGTTAGAAATTACTAAGGAGTGCTGATGACAGGCTACATATGTGTACATGAAAGTCAAAAATTTGATTGGAAAGGGGATTTAGTCTGGAAAACAAAAAAAGTGTGTAAAAAAATAATAATGAAGCCCAATACAAGAAAAAAAGCATAGGATAGGAAAAATAAGATGCAACCAATTCTTTTTATGGTGAGGACAACTAGCAACTGGAAAAAAATGTCAACAACTGTAAGTGGATGTTTTTCTTTGCTAGAAATTTTAACATTTGAATTGGATTTTTTTTTAATTTGAAAATATTCTCAGTTAAATAAGATTCATATCAATTAAGTCATATAATTTCTGACATGGGAATTGACCAAACAAAAATACATAATGGCCTCTTCATAATTAGCTAAATTAGGATTTAATCTTTTGAATATTGATGTTGAAATCAAGTCTTCAGTGGTTGGAGAACTGAGGCATGGCCCATATATTTTCCCCAAGAGCACAACATACCAAAAACAGAAAAACAAAACCAGTAATGCTGTGAAGAAAAGCCGATTATTTATTTTGATAATATGCACATCTGTTTTTCTGGCTCCTGCTTACATGTTCTCCATAATCAGGACTGGAAGATGGTGGAGTCCATAACAGAGTGATGTGGTGATCCTTTATGTCACCCTGAGTGACAAGAATTTCTGTTATCCAGGCTGGACCTCCTGATAGGACTGTAGCTCTGTGTAAACTTCAGACCATCCTTCACACAGACAAAATCAGAAAAACAAAATAAACCCCAGATACATCCCTATTTTGTTTCCAACAAACTCTGTTTGTTTAAAGTAGAGATTATGTTTTTTTTCCTCAGAAAATAATAAATACCCCGCTTGGAATTTATTTACTTTTAGGTGACACTGGCACAGAGATTATGCCCTTCAAAATGAAATTTCCATTTGAAACACTGCAAAAATTTAGGGGTTCTTTACCTTAACCTCATGTCTACCTTGAAGTGGAGAAATGTGTTTGTAAAGATACAGTCTAAATTAAAAGCTGAGTTAAATAATGGAAAGACAAGTTACCCAAATACCCTCTTTTTTGATATCTGTGCCTCTCAGACACAGCAAGCTGTTTCCTTCTGTATTTTCTGGCACATCAAGGCAGAAATTAAATTGCCTTTCCTCCATTTGAAAAACAAAATCTGTGAAGTTTCTATTTTAATGGAAACCTTGTCCTTTTCCTCCCCAAACTTCAATGAAAGGCCCTTTGACATTCGATACACCGGTGGGTTAAACATAACAGGGCAGGCAAGCAGTGGATGGCCCAGTGTCAGGCCCTTAATACACCATCGCGTCTCAAAGAGGAACCCAATTCTCTTTGTCCATGGGTGCTATGGAGAGCTGATGTCATGAAATGGCTATGAGGAAGAATAATACCATCAGAACTGTTTATTTATTTAGTAACAAGGGTAAAATCCTTCTAATGCAGCATGATCAAGGGTCAGTTTGAGGAGTCTTTATTGGAGTATGGGTAGTCTTCAGTGACTGAGGCTTAATAATAATCTCTAGACTTCAATTTCCTACTAATAAAGGGTAATATAATGTAGGGTAAGCCCTCTTATTTGTTCAGATCTTTTTAACTACTGAGGAGCTAATATGCAACAACTGAACAAACAATGGCCACACAGGTTTCATTTTTAGAAGCACAGATGACCTCTGATGAAAGAAATGATCAGTCAAGCTCTGAGGCAAGGATGGAAAGTTAGCTAGCAAATGCATATTTTTTCTCTGTGAACCAAGAGAAAAGTAAGCAACTCTTAAATAGCCATACACGATATCAAGTAAAAAGGCCTGAAAATGGCTGTGGAATTGTTATACTACAAAAATGTTATGCCTTGCAGTGAATTTCTGTTGGTAGTTTCTGATGAACCTTGCAAGCATGTTTTACTAAATGGAGTCTGTAGAGAGCTCTTACAGTTTTTAGTGTTGAGTAGGTGGTGGGATTGCTGAAGTCTGAATATCGTATCTATTCAATTTTAATAACACCTAAGCTCACTTGGTGGCTTTCTCCCATGCACTCATACCCAAATATCTGCTAAAGTTCAGTCTTTCTCAAGAAACCACTGCCTATGCAAAAGTGCAGGTGAAGCATGAAAGGAGAACGCTACTTTATGTAGTAGTATGGAAGAACGCTACTTTACCCTTTTTTTAAAGTATTGAAGTCTGAATAATACAGCAGTCTCCAGATGTCAGGGCCAATTTCAGTACCAATCCAAGACAGCAGAGACATGTACAACATACCTACTTGTTGTAGGGTGAAATTCAATCTCTTTAATCCAGGATTTTCAAGACTGTATTCCAAAAATTTTTCTTTTTGTCCTGCTGGGTTTTTGGTTTTGGTGTGCTCACAGGTCTTTAAGTTTTGTTTGCAGTTCTTTGCTTACTCACCATTCTCTGGAATGGTGAGGGTGAGGGACCAGCCCTATCTCTCCTCCTAATTTGCCATCTTCTAGTTTGCCTGGATGGTTGCTCTGAGAGCAGCTCCCTCAAGAACAATTCTGGCTTCCCATGTCAGAATTTTAATCCACTGAGCCTTTTTCTCTGAGGTGGGTAATCAATACTGAGAGTCAGATTTATGTCCCTCTAAATATATTAGTTATGAAATAGAAGACAGAGAACGTGGCATGTTATCCTGTAACAGGTTATTAGGAAAGAAGTGTGATAAAACTGATGCTTTTGTGTTTCTCTTCTCTGGCTAGAATAAAATTGAAGACAAAGTAGGTAAAATGAGATATTAAAGATATTTGCAAGTATACTGTATACCATAGCGTTTTACTCTACACCAGATTCCTGCTACTTGCTATATTGAAACAACAAGAAGCAAATGAAAGAATATGGTCTCCAGTGAACAGAAAATGTAAATCCTATTAATGTTTATAAAAATTACACCTACACATTGAAAGGGCAGTATACAAGACCTTTAAATTGATTACCTGACAAATGACCATAAAAAGAGAATAACTTTTTTTAAAACACTATGTGACTCTCTTTCAAACTCCGAGGTTCATGGATTTTACAGTTATGGAAGCAGTTTGTAAAGCTTGTAAAACAATATCTACAATATACAGCAATGGGAAACAGCAGAAAAATTTAGTATTTACCAAAATATAATAATAATAATAATAATAATAATAATAATATTAATAATAATAATAATGAAAAGTTATAGCTAATTCAACATCAATAAAATAGGTGGCAATATGGTTGTAATTATCAGACAGGAACTCTATATAGGATAGAGAAGGAAATTCTGGTGGTAGTAAAGTTACTTACAAATGGGTACTTAAAAGGTCAAAGCAATTAAATATCAGCAAGTCTGTATCGTAACCTGCACTGAGCCATTGTGAAATGCCCAATCTTGGTGTAAACTACACTTGGATCCTTTTTTTCTGTGCAAACAGCAAAAAACCTGCAGCATGCGAGAAAGAAAGAGAGAAGGGCCTGAAGGGGGAGAAATAGTATCAGATTTTTTATTTAACACAAACATATTCTGCAGGAATCTGATGAAATTCAGTGGCTCTGACAACCACATAATTAACTTTACCTGCAAACATCCTCTAATGATGCAGAATTCTAAAAATTTTATTGTCATTCCCATCTTGAGGCAACAAAAGAAAGATTATTTAGGATACTAATGGGAGCAAATGCCTTGTCAATCCCCTCCAGAAATGTTTGCTAGTGATTCCAATGAATTCTAACATAGTGAGAATTTAGATTATTTCCAATAAGATTATTGACAAAGTGCTTGAGGGTACATACTCTCTTCAATTCTTTCAATAGCGCGGACGGTCACAACAGTCTGCTTGCTGTTCATGTATTTCACAGAAGTTTTTGGGATCAGCTTCACCCCCTTCTCTTATCCCAATTGTCCTCTTTCTTGTCTTCAGTTCCTACATGCTGTGGATTTAAGGTCTCTTCCTTCCATAAAGCAAGGCTTCCACAAAGCATTATCACATTTTGCCCTTTCATGTTCCAGACCGATGGCAATTGTTGGTAAGAGACTGACCTCCAGCTGGATTCCCAGCCTCCAGCCCTCTCACTGATAAGAAGCAGGAAGCTTTCCTGTTTGCCATCACAGCCAGATCCTGCAGCCAGCAGTGATGGAATAAAACTGTAACATCAATTCCCATCCTTCCATAGCTTCTAAGTCCTTCCTGCTTCTTTTTTCACTGTTATTGACATGCCATAGACACTAGTTTGCTATATTGGAAAAGGTTGCATTGCAAATTAGTGATGAAGTAGCTGAAGTAAATAGCTAAGAACTGATTGTGTCCTATATCCTTAAATGCAATAACTAGACTTCAAAAACAGGCACAGTCAACTTCAAATCATATTATTACTGGAGGGAGAGGGAAGTGGAACAAAAAATAAAAAACCAAACCACAAAACCACCCCCAGTTAGTCTTTTCTCAATCTTGGTTTTTCCTTAATAAAATAATAAACAAATTCATTCCTTAACAAAAAGCAAATCCTATGATCACATATAAAATGGGGGAACTAAGTATTTACCTTCAGCACAGTAGAGGGTGTTTCTTACATGTAATGCTTGTACATAAGAATGTCATACAAACATTGTATTGTGCAGGTCAAATTGATGGCCAGGTTAAAGGTCCTATGTAATTTGGACTGCAAATCTCTGCTTTTCAAATTGTTGACTTTCTGTGATGCAAAACGAACTAAACATGAAGTCTTTATCCTGTATTGCTTGCACAATCAGATCATTAGATAATTAAAACAACAAAAGACACACGGAATATTGGCTACAGATGTAAATCAATTACTCTAAAAGCAATTACTTTGTATCTAAATTAACCAGGGTTATATGGGAGATATATAATATTTAATTTGCTGTATGGCTCTGGCACAAATCCAGTCAACAGCAGCAAACAAAAGTCACCACTTCTCAGTCAAGGTAAAGAGTAACAACACAATCACTCTGTATTAGTGACCCCAGCTCTTAAAGCCAAGATGTAATCAGTACTGCAACAAGTTACAACATAGAATGAAAATTCAGCTGCTTTGAATGAAAAGAGCTTACTATGAGGAAGAATGAGGAGTAACCTGGGCAAACCATCTTCTCATTTCTTCTAGATTGCATGGGACTTCTGTCAGCAGATACATACCTTTATTAAACCTTTACATACCTGAATTAAACTTTTACTCAAAAAATGTATGAAGTAGAATAAATATAAAAATATATTAAATAATAATTATAGTAGAAAAAATATAACTGGATACTGGGAAAAAAGCATATGCTGCAGCGCTAAGTAGATTTAAAAGTAACTGGTTACACTGGAATAATCAGGACCTGGACGTTATTGCTTCTGGAAACACCTCCCTATCTTTTTTAATTGGATATTCTTACAGCAGATCCTAAGGTAGGACCAAACACCTTCCTCCTGAGTTACTTTCAAAGGGACATGAGGAATGTCTTTTTATCAGCCTTGTACGTCCAGAATTGCAATGACACTGTACAGTTGCATCTCTGGAGATGCTTTCATACACAGACTTCCTGCTTTTGGCCCCAAGAGGAAGCCAACATTTGAACCCAGATGGTCATCTTCTGCTAAGGAGGAGGAACTAGAGAGGTAATCAGGCAAACCTATTCATGACATTTCAGTTATCTGAAATATCTGATATATTCTGAAAACTCTGATATATTTGTCATGAGTGCCCACATGTTATATTCCTCTCTTCAGGAGGAAAAAGGCAGATTGTGCTTTTCCTTGGAGAGCAGGTGAGCATGGCAGGGGGAGAAGTAGTGCCATGGTGGAGAGTATGAAAGAGCAAAAGTCTCTGCAAGGGGGCTGGGAGCCAGCAGCACTGCTGGGAAGTCAAATCCTTGAGAACCAGTGAGGACTGGTCTGAATGGTCTGAAAATCTGCAATATGAGCCTTCCTGGAGAAAACAAAGTAAGCAGAGGGAAGTTTGTTAAAAATCTCTCCTTTTTCATTCTGACTTTCTTCCTGCTTGGTTTTACCTAGTCATTTTGAATTGTCCCCATTACAAAAAAAGCAATAGTTCTTGCCTTTTTGAACCAAGAGAAGAAGATGCCTGGGCAGGTCAACCTCAGGCTGCTGGCCAAACTGCACCCTTGCACAGACTGTCACACACACAAGACTTTATCTGGCTACAAATGGGTAACCAGAGGAAATTGCTCTCATCTGGAAACCACAAGAGTTTCCTCTGTCATGAAGAGTTCCACCTACTTGCTCACAGCAAAACCCACTGACACTCTTCTTGTTTTATCTTTTTCCAGTTTGACTGTTTGCTTCCTTTCTCCCACCATTCTGAAGTCTGCCACCCCAGCCCCAAATTCCTTAGTCCCTGCTCTAGTCAGGGCAAAGCCTCTGGAACAGCAAGGATTAGTATTGCTCAGGGCTCAATACACTGCTTTGGGCACTGGTTTCTGTTGTTAAGGAGGATCCTTACACAATGTGTGCTCTGGAATTTACAAAGGAAAAAGCTGTGTTTTCACCTATTTAAAAAAAAAAAAAAAACCACTTTAGTCAATAGCCACATAAAAAAAAACTCTTTTTTTCTCCTAGCCACTCACCCAGGTTTGGTAAGATGTGCTCTAGAATACAGTTGGTAATGCAGCCCAAGAACACCAGGAAAAATCTTCACCACCACCTTCTAAAGTCACTTTACATGGGCAGAACTGCACAAAGGGCAGGATCACAGCCTCACTGCAAATGACCGCCTTATTTCTCAAAAAGACATCAGAGCAGTCCTCTTACATGTGGTTGAGGCTCCAACAGCTCAGCTACTGCTTCAGAAAGAAAAGATTCAGTGTAAGTAACCACAGAGAGCAGAACCCTGAGGTACAGCTGGCCATTATCAGAGCAGGCAAAATACATGTACGTTAGTTGTATGACATCTAGAATCTCTCAGGTATCCCAAAGCACTTCAAGAAGCTACATCATTCATTTAAGAGAAATTAATTTTGGTGTCAGGCCAATACAACTCTAAAGACATACTTAAGCCTTTTTTTGGAGCAAAGCCCAGTGACAGGCAAGATGAAGTTTCATTTTAATCTTCCCTTAGAGCAAGAAGTGAGGGAAAAGGATGAGAGTTGGGGTCTGGTCAGATGGAGAGATAGTAGTATAATGCTGCAAAAGGAAAAGGTAATAGTTACAGGTAATCAAAAGAAAATGGCTCAAAGTACTTTAAGTAGTTCTAGGAAAACCTCAAATCCCACTTAATAACTTAAAATAAGACAAAATTGGTGCTTGAAGAGGCACACTGGACTTGTTCTGAATATCTTAGCCTGTTCTGCTAAATCAATTCTCTTTCATCGTACATTTAATCTGCCTCTCAGTAAACAAACATTTGGCTGAATAAAATCCCAGAGTGGACATTTGGCTGAACAGGGTAGGGATGCAGAGAGGTTTTGGGGAGTAGGTCTTTCAAACTGGTTGTTTCAAGAAGGACTTTGGACCTCTTTTAACATATCAAAAAAATAACCTATTAAAGCAGTGGGATATAAGCTTTTGTCATGCCTGTGCCTCAGCTCCCCCACCACCTCAGCCCCACAGCTGCCTGATGGGGGGAGGCACAGCATAAAGCCCCCATCCCTGATCCTGTGCAACTACTGGAAAAATAAATTACTGAGCAAGGAATGTGAACGAAAGAGCAATTAAAATTTTTCCCCTTTCTTAATCAAGGACTGTTTTGCCTTGGGGGCTTGGAGGGGAAGGAAATCAGGCTTTTCAAGCTTTTGCAGGGTAGGCTTTGGAAAAATGTCTGTAACAGACATCCTCGTCCTTTACAGACTGTACCCTGCCCTTTTTTCTTTCCCTTATGGCACACTTGTAGGGAGATTTGTTAGACCTTAAACTTGTCACAAATGTAGTTGCTAACAATTTGCCCCCATGTTCAGATGCTCTTACGATTGCTTTCTCTAGTAATTACTCAGTGGGTATGCCACAGCCAGCTCCATAAGTTACAGCTAATCACTCTTAAGTGCTGGAAGCAGGACTGTATTTGTGCAAAGAAACAGCAATCAAATATGGTAAGCAGATGGCTGTTTCTTGTCCTGTTACCACACTGAGCACAACAGATTAAGCCATGATGGATTTATCAGCACTGATGGATACATTTTATAGAATAAATAACTTTTGACATTTCATTATAACTTCTGATGCCCCAGTTTTTTAAAAGCTGGTTCTTTTGAAAGGAAAATGTGGATGTTTGCAAGAAAGCCTATAGGTTTTCCTATGTTCTCTTTAAAATGCCAGAAATAGTTGAAGAAATCCATAGCATTTCTCTCAACCATAAACTGAATATATATTTCTCTAGAAGCTTTGTGACAATCCATTCTTGTAATTGATAAGTACTAGCATTTTAAAACTGATGGAAGTCTTACCTCATTTGCCATATCTCAAGAATCACATATAACATTATGTAAACAGCAGTAAAACAAACATAAGTATCCAAAACCTTTTTCTTTCTGATTTATAGTCTGATCTGCAGGCTAGGAGAACACACAATGTTAAACTGATATTTCTCAACCCTAGCAGAAAGCAAGCCCTCAGATATTTCAAAAGTCCTCATCTTGTGAGATGAAGAAGGGGGAAAAAAAGTAAGCAATTTTCTAGGAATGTGTGTGTCAGCTGCCCAGGCTGCTGTCAGTAAATGAAGAGCTGAAATGTGTAATGGGTGCATTTGTGCACTGACACAGCAGACACTCCAAACCAGGCTCTGAACAGCTATTGCGCACAGTCATCATACAAAGGGTGATCAATAGGTATTCATTTCTAGTCCCGCTGCTTCTAGAAAAGCAGAATGCTAGCTGCTTAAATCGCAATAAAACTGTTAACAAAACCACATGCTTTCTGGGGACAATAGGCATTTTTGGTGTTTCTATTCAGCAGCGCACAGTAGTTGAAAACACGCTTAAAAGCCTATTCAGTGTCATCAATCAAAACCAGCTGCATGCGTGTGTGCGCACTGCTGCACCTTTTACTTACCTCCCTTCATATACTTAAGTTCCTGTACAGGTCATCAGTTTGGCGTTTGTTAATTGCTCATCTGCAGTCTAGGTTTTAATCACCTGATCCATCAAAAGCCCTTCTTTCCCTGCCTATATTCATCTTGTCAGTTACTGACATTTTTTGTAATGAAAGCAGCAGATCTATTGATAGCATCCCTCAACAAAGGGGAAGACATCCTGCATTAGCTTTGTCTTCTAAACCAGCCAGTTCTATTACAATTGACCTTCTCATCTTGATTACCACACAAATCATAGTCCTCTCCCCACTCCTCCCCCGTCTTCCCTCCCTCACTCCCCACCCCCCCATCTATTAGAGTATTTCTTCTGTAGCCGTTCAATTGCCTGACTGCAGCTGGTAATTGGATTCATGTTTGGAGCACAGCTTTCTATGTACAAGCCTGGAATAATTCAAATAGGACCCTGGCCTAGGGCTGGGGCCATATGTTAAATTCAGATTTGTGTCTGAAGTAAAATCTGGAGTACTCTGACGGGAGTATAATCCACTTAATGACACAAAATCCTGTCCTATTTGCAACCTGCACTTATTTTCTTCTCCGAAGTAAGATTCCATTTTGGTACTCTTTTAAGATGTTAAGGGCCAGGCAATTTCATTACAGTGACTTGGTGAAATATAAAGATGATGTTACTTTGGCAACTGTCTTGCCTCACTCTAGGTTTCAGAAAACAATGCAGGCAGTTTTCAATTACGATAATACAAAAATTAAACACCATAAAAAATAAAAACCCAACCTGCCGGCATGCTTTGTGTATACAGCACATCATGTAATGTGGTGTCTCCACACAGCCTCAAACTTACCATTGGGACCAAGCTCAGATAAAGCTGTTACACTGAAAAGTGAAACTACAGTCAGCGGCACCATCTCCCCTACCCTGCACATGACATTATTTTGGCATAAATTTAGTACCCTAAAGTTAAACAATACAGAAATTAAATGCATACAGATTCACCTTGCTCCAACTATGAGGCTTTTTAATTTCTCCCTTTCTGTTCCTCACAAAACCAGCCCTAAATTTTGTGCTGACCTGCAGCCCTTGCTTGACTCATGTGCTAACAGAGACGAGCGGCTTTTCTCAGCCTGGGCTCCCTGCTCAGCTCTGACCCATTAGTTTAACTCTTTCCATAGCCCATCACAATCTCTAATAACAGCCCAGTGAGACAAATTTCTACCCTCCTGCCTGATAATACCGCCTGAAGCCCTTTTCACCTGAGCTTCTTCCAGACTAAGCCATAGAAATAACATCCGTTTGTAGTTGTCCTAATGTTATTACACACACTAGCCTCATATGAGAGCATCTCCCAGTAGCTCTAACGACTAAACCTCAACCAGCTCCAAAAATGAATGCAGACTTAGGACCTACCATGGATATGGATTTGATGGGTGGACTGTTCAGTGGATAAGGAATTGGCTAAACGGTCGCATCCAGAGGGTTGTACTCAAT
>JAOTQQ010000001.1:93203722-93348386 GCA_026546715.1 Gallinago undulata | reverse complement strand
GAGACATTCAAGGTGAGGCTCGATGAGGCCCTGGGCAACCTGGTCTAGTTGGGGGTGTCCCTGTGACTGCAGGGGGGGTCGGACTAGATGGCCTTTGGAGGTCCCTTCCGGCCCAGATGATTCTATGATTCTATTCTATGATTCTATGTCCTCTGGCTCTTCTTAACCTTTCTGCAGCATCAGTTATCTCCCAGCCCAGTCACTATGCCTAACACTGGACCCCACTTAGTATTAGCTAAGGAATCTTCACCAGCCAAGAAAGTATATATAATACAGATATCCCTCCTGATGCTGACTCTTAGCATGGGGTCTTCTCCCTCCAGTCTCCCAGCAGAACCAGTGACATTGAACCAGAGCACCCAAAAAATATTTCTCTCCCCTAGGATGTAACAATATCCAAGCTGTGAAAGCACCTAACTGCCCCAAGAGATGAGAAATCAGACTTGGGTGTTATTATGTAGTCTGTAAACATTTTCTTCTGGTAATGAAACCAGCTCATTATCTGAGCTGCTCTGTGTATACCAGCTTGGGCCCAGGCCTTCACCTTTACACCAGCTCTCCAACCCCAGACCAAATAATGGAGGCCTGCCAGGGGAGCAGGTTACTCTGAAAGCTCCTGTGCACAGTTCTCAGGTGCGCAGTTGTACAGATGGCCACCCAGAGCTGCCTTCACTCTCTTCACAGTTTGTCAACTGGTGAAACAACCATCCCGAGTCAACTCATTTCTGCCTCCATGTCTTGCAAAATATCAGAAAACAAAGATGCCATTTTAAGAAAATATTTCAAACTTTTAATGTTCGACTGAAGGATCATTTCACATCAATACAGCAGGTTTTGAGTTTCTGGTGATAAAACACCCACTGGCAATGCGGAAGATCTGGGTTATGCTTCCAGCTGTGCTCAATTCAAAGCAATCCCAGAACACGAGGGCTTTTGACGTACCTGTGAAATGAAACGTGCTCTCATTGCCGTGCCAAACAGCCAGCTTCACTGTTCCATTTTCCCTAAACAACTTGCCCCCGGCAGGTTTCTGTATACAGTACTGTATATACTACCCACATGCTACGCTGTTCCTAGTATGCTAGGTGAAGCTCAAAGCGGCACCTTGGCACTGCTCTCCCCTATGACAGATTTAGCTCTCCCTTGTTCCAATTTCACTGCTTGTTCTATTCAAGACCTAAACTTTCTTGCTGAAGATTCTGGCATGTTCCTGCAACATTAATTTTGACACCTTGGCATTTTCAAGTGTTCTTTCTCCAGTGGAGAGTAGTTCTAGGGCAGCACAAGTAGCATCACTCTGCCTCAGTAACCAACCAAAATTAACCAAAGTACCACCAGATTTAGTGAAGAACTATAAATTAGTTAAAATTTGTTTCTCCTACCCTCCCCTCCACAGCTGTTGCACTGAGTTGTTCATCTCCTCTTTCATCATTAAGGTATCAGCTGATAATAGTCACCTGAGCCCTTTGGCCATCTATTTGCATCAAGAAAAATAAATTAACCTATTTAATAAGCTTACAAGTTCAACTTATCAAAAGCCTTTAAGGTTCCTGGAAAGCCCTTCGTTAAAAAAAAAAAAAAAAAAAAAAAATTGCTATAACCTTTCAGCATTCCCAGGATGAGATAGAACTTGTAAAGTAGCTGTTGGCTCCATCCATGGCCTTACAGTTTCCTACAATGCAGCTCTTCAAAACTCAAGAGCTCCTCTGCTCATTTTTGAACTGCCAATTGCTAACTCTTTTTTCCCTTTTTTCCCTTGAGAGTGTGTTCTGAGACTTAGTAATTAAAATCTGTCCCTAGGGTTTAAATGCTGGTGATGGCCTGATTTCCTCATCTCTTCAAACAGCAGTCAGTAGAATTTGTCTTTTCACTTACATCCATCCTACAAATAAAATGGGGTTTCTTCTGCATCACCTGACTGACAGTGTACTGTAACCAATGGAACTTGCCCATAACAGACACAGCCTGCATTTTTTGTGGTAGATCTTGTGTTTGCTACTTTCCTTGGAATTGCAGTTCCTAAAAGATAGTGAAGAAGTAAAAAACTCATCTTCCTCTTTCTCATTTTCACTTAACACTCACCTTGGGAATTCCTACCACTATCTCACCCTCTGAACCTGAGAATCTTACTGAAGTGAGAGTTAAAGCCATTAAAATGACAGTAAAAAATCTTTTTCTTCCCTTCATCCTCCTATTTTATAGCTTTAAACTCTTAGCTCTTGTAGAACTGAAATGCCTCCTGAGTGGTGATTAAAGAGGCCATTTCTGGCCATGTGGTGATGGAGAGCCTCTTCACAGGTGCTGATCAACTTTCACCTCGCAGCAGGACTTTGGAAAGATCTGACAAGCTGAAAGAGACCGAAGAGCTACCTCAGATTGCGGGATGTGATTCACCTTCTTACAAGTCTTCTCATTACAACCCAACTCACTTGGCCAGACATTTCCATGTGGTTTTGGACCGAAAGAACTAAATAAAATTTCAATGAAAATGGAAAACATGTGATAAGTTCAAACTCAGTGGTGACAAATTTTTTCCCCTTTGGTCGTGCAAGTAATTGCAAATTAAAGAACACAGGTGTTACAATCTGTATTATCCTATTTTGTTTGTGAAATTTGTCTTAAAGTTATATTACAATATGTCTAATAATCCAGCTAAACCATAATTCTGCCTGTGGGAAACAAAAACTGTCAATAAGTTTATAAAAAGTGCCTTACTGCACTTAGTCAACATTTAGTCTAGGAAGTATAATCAGGATGTTAGGTTCTTGTTTCTAGAAGGCTTGAGATTCAATCTTTTGCCATCTGTTCTAATTATTTTTGTTAATTTCATTGCTCAACTGGAGAAGCAGAATTCACCAGTCTGAATCACATAAAAAAAAATACTTTGCTACTTAGTTCAAAACTGCAACAGCATTTAGGGATCACATACCAGTACCATGTGATCAGAGACCTGGAACACCCAGGCTAAGGAGATAAAACAGAGGCAGGACTTTACAATTCTCTATGGAATGACATAAAGGGAAAAATAGCAGACCCAGATAAGGGCTGGCATTAGTTCTTGTGCAGTATGTCCTTCCTTTCACAGAATAGTTTGCACTGGAAACTATTAAAGAGACCTCTAAAGGCCATCTAGTCCAAACCCCCTGCAGTGAGCAGAGACATCTTCAACTAGATCAGGTCACCCAAAGCCCTGTCAAACCTGATCTTGGGTGTTTCTAGGAGTAGAGCATCTACCACCTCTCTGGCCAACCAGAGTCCCAGAAACACTGGTTTCTAGTGTTTCACCACCTTCATTGTAAAAACTTTCGTCCTTATGTCTAGTCTAAATCTACCCTCTTTTAGTTTAAAACCATTACCCCTTGCCCTATCCCTACAGACCCTGATAAAAAGTTTGTCCCCATCTTCTTTACAAGCCTCCTTTAAGTATTGTGAGGTTGCAATAAGGTCTCCCTGGAGCCTTCTCCAGGCTGAACAACCCCAACTCTCCCAGTCTGTCTGCATAGGAGAGGTGCTCCATCCCTCTGATCATTTTTATAGCCCTCCTCTGGACCCGCTCCAACAACTCCATGTCTTTCCTGTACTGAGGGCTCCAAAGCTGGATGCAGTACTCCAGGTGGGGTCTCACTAGATTGGAGTAGAAGGGCAGAATCAACTCCCTTGAACTGCTGGCCATGCTTCTTTTGATGGAGCCCAGGATGTGGCTGGCTTTCTGGGTTGCGAGCACACATTGTCTGCTCATGTCCAGATTTTCAGCCACTTTTTCCATCTCCAGAGTCCTTCTCCTCAGGGCTGCTTTCTATCCCTTCATCTCCCAACCTGTATTGATTTCAGGGGTAGCACCTACAGAGGGGCAGGACCTCACACTTGACCTTGGTGAAGATCATGATATTAGCATGGGCCCACTTCTTGAGCTTGTCCAGGTCCCTCTGGATGGTATCCCATTTCTCAGGCTTGTCAACTGCACCATACAGCTTACTGTTGTCTGCAGGCTTCATGAGGGTGCGCTTGATCCCACTATGTTGTTGATGAAGATATTGAGCAGTATGTACTGGTCCCAATACAGACCCCTGAGGGACACCACTTGTCACCAATCTCCGTCTGAACATTGAGCATTGACCACCACCCTCTGGATGTGACCATCCAACCAGTTCCTCACCCACCAAACAGTCCACCCATCAAATTCATATCTCTTCAATTTAAAGAGCAGGATATTGTGGGGCATTGTGTCAGAGACCTTACAGAAGTTTAGATAGATGACATCCATAGTTCTTCCCTTATCCACTGCGGTAGTCAGGCCACTAGGCTGGTCAGGCAGGACTTGCCCTTGGTGAAGCCATGCTGGCTGTCTTGAATCACCTCCCTGTCCTCCATGTGCCCTAGCATACGTTCTAGGAGGATCTGTTCTATTATCTTCCCAGGCACAGAGGTGAGGCTGACAGGTCTCAGGTTCCTTTTCTACCCTTTTTAAAAATGGGTGCAGTGTTTCCCTTTTTCCAGTCACAAGGGACTTCACCTGACTGCCATTACTTTTTAAACATCATGGAGAATGACTTGGCAACTACATCAGCCAATTCCCTCAGGGCTCTGGGATGCATCTTGTTAGGTCCCATAGATTTATGTATGTTCAGGTTCCTCAGGTGGTCACAAACCTGACCTTCTCTTACAGTGGAAGGGACATTTCTCCCCTAGTCCCAATCTTAGAGTCTATCTTATTTCCTGGTTTGTTTTCCTTGCAGAACTTTAAGAAAAATTATCAAGTTATTCAGTTCCTGATCACATCACCTGAGACCCTCACCAAGGTCCACCTCTCAAAGGAAGAGAATCATTATTGCCTTTTCTTATATATGGAGAAATGAGACAGAAAAGCAGTAAAGAATTTCTCCAAGGTCACTCAGAATGTCAGAAGGAAACCTGAGGACAGCACAGAGGGCTCTCTGGCTCCAGACTAGAACATCAGGAATTACCATGGGATCGTTTTGGAATAGTCACTATGACTGAAGCTGTTTTACAGCATGGACCACTTATTGAAACATTGGACAGAATCCAGGAAAAAGAAATGGACAGGAAAAAAGGTCAGTGGAAAAGAAGGGATGGTTCCCCACTGCTTCGGAGGTAGAACTTTTCATCACTTGAGGACCAAAATGCAGTTCATCATCAGAAAACCAGACAGAGGAGGGAAAAATACACTCACATGATGATGGCTTCCCACTATATAAAAGGCAAAGTATACAAAGTATAAAAACTAATGCAGCTGCAGCACCTGGCTTTTCATTCTGTTTGGTGACAAAGCTCTCCTGTAGTATAAATGCTAAATACATAGTACTAAATCCAGTATGAGTCAGTACTGAATGGTGAGTAACAGGTTGCCAAGTTATTTATTTTGAAGACAACTCAGCGACTTTGACCTACCTCATTCAAAAGCACATTGATTTTGAAGGAGAAAAAAAAAGACAAAACAAAACAAAACCACAACTGTAAATAAACTCATAGTCATGAGTTCTGATCCAGTTTCTGCCACTGTCTGGGCACATGATCTTCAGCAGGCCCTTTCTTCCACTGCCTCATTTTCTCTTCTGTGAAACAGGCTAGAAATTCCTCCCTGTGTTTTCCCAAAGACATGCTGTGGGAGCTGATAGATATTTGCACAGCTTTTTGAACATAACAAAAGCTAGGAAGAGACAAAACATTATCTGAAGGCTGACAATGCCAGGGCTTGTGTTACGGTGACTCCCACATGTATTAAATTTTATGGAAAATAAACACATGGACAACAAACACTAGCTTCAGAAATAGCACTGGTAGGGCTGTATTGTCAACTGTAACTGTGTAATATGTACATAAATGTACCTGATTCAGTTTATGTGCTTGAATCAGTGAGAGAAAGAAAGCATGTACAAGGTATTTAGGGTTCTGTTCCTCAGAATTTATCTACCTACCAGGGCTAACTTCATGACCAAGATCAGTGTTTTTATCCCCCAGGTTTAGATAAAGTTATGGTGCAACTTAGATTTCTATCTATAGAAGCCACACACATTTTGTTGTGATGTCCTTACAACAAGATCACTCAGCAAACACAGTCCACAGGAATGCTTCCTTTTTTTTTCAGCTGAAGAAATAATACACTGAATTACCTTCTGCAGAGAGTGAAAATGTTGAAATAATTCTGGAATAGCAGTAGTGCTATTTTTGGCCCTGTGCACTGGAGCAAAGTGTCTGTGTGTGATATGGACAGGAACTCTGAGACCCTCCCCACCTGCCTCTGCTCTGGTACCACCAGCCTGGGCTGACACCATATTCCTCATCATACAGGATCCTCCCTCTGCCAGATCACTGAGGAATATCTGTGATTTCAGCTATACCACTGCACAGATGAAGGGTACAAAACCCATTTTCATTTCAAATTTCACACGCACGTTTTAAAGCCAATGTGTGCAAAAATTGCTCTTGACTTGGGGTATACAACAAAAGGTTTGTCAGGGCCCGCTTTTCACTGAGAAAAAATGAAATAAAGGAGCAGGACATTATTTACAGATTCAGAGCACTATATATAGTTGATATATCCCTCCCAATTAATTACCTGGGTTTTGTAAAACTTTGGTCATAGTTCCAAAATCTCTGGCAACAGAAACTAACGTGAAGTAACTAGAATCCTACATCATCCTTACATATGCAATTTAATTTGGAGCTTGCTTTGCAATTAATAGACCGCTGTGCTATAGGAACATTTTATGCAGTATTAAAGCACAACTATTTTAAGCATTTAGATGAAATTGTTTTCCGAAACTTGAAAAATGAAGTTAATACGTATGGTTTTTCATGATCACTATTTTTATGATATGATTCCTTAGGAAAATCAAAATAAGTCTCTGGCAGGCAAGACACACTACTTGACTCTTACACATTGTGATGGTATATAATATAATACTGACTTCTGGCCTTCAGTAAGAACTTTCAGCACCACATAAATACAAATATAAACACAAACAAGGTATTTTAGTATAAAATATATTTTTTTATATTTGTATGACTTCTACAATTAAAAAAAAGCACAACACTTAAAGCAATTTCTCTTTTTTTATATCAGTCTCAACAAAATACTAAAGATAGTAAAAATACCAAAAAAAATTTTTGCACCCTTTCACAAAGAAAACGGGAACATTTCTACAATGTTCAAGTGAAGCATTTTCAATGGAAACTTGCTTTTTGTGAAACATTCTTAAAGCAAAAATTTGATTTTCCAGCTAGCGATATGTGGTAATTACAACATTAAAGCAGGAGTCATTCCAGACACAAAGAACATGCAGACACAAATAGAATATTTGGATCAGTGAATGGACCAAATTCAGCTGTGTTGTAAGCAAGAACTTGTTAATTTTACTAAAAAAGACACCAGAAAATAGCAGCAAAACAGAGACAAGTAAAGGAGAACACAGAAGGACATGGCCAATATAAATGGAGTGTAAATCCAAGTTTACATAAGGATAAAAAAAAAATAGTGAAGATCAAAAGGAAAAATTCCCCAGGCTGTCTTAAAAGTGAGATGCTGAAAAGTATATACTGTTTTAATAACAGTAATAATAGTAATAATAATAATTTTACTCTAGTAAGTACAAAACCAGCTATTAATAATATCTGGGGGGAAAAGGGGGAAGATTTAACATATTTCCTGATTTAGAACCTAGTACACTGAACAATAAAGTAATTGGGATAATTTCACTCTTCTTTTCAGACTCATCTATGCAATGATTACAAAGACACTGGGCCAAACACATCTCCATGTAAGTGGGCATAACCCTTGTTATCTCCAGTTCAAATTATACGGACTTGTCATTAATTACTTTGATCCTGAAATTGCTATCAGTCATATGTACAACCATCTTACACAAACAGTTAAGTAACAGAGCTACATAAAAAATTCAGAGAGCAAGCTTGCTCCCATTTAAATCTGTTCAAACATGTAGATTTTAAGGTTAACATTTTACTCCAAGCTTTTTACTCTGCAAACACATCATTTATTGTCTCTCAGTATTGTCACGTATCCTCAAACAATACAAATTCAAATTTGGTTTTTAGATTTTTCTTACCCTCAAAATCTGCAACTATTGCCTATGGTCAGGATTATCAAGATGAATTATTTTTGTCTCTTGTTTCTCCAGCAGTGATATTGAGTCTGCAAGACAAATTTAGTTGCAATTTTCAGATGTTTCATAGTCCATGTTAACTCATTCTTTCAAAGATGCGTCACATGAATAATGCTAAAAGAGTAGAAAGCACTCAAAATTTTATCTTTGAAATAAGCACACATCATCTGTTTAATACTACACAGAAATAAAGACTTGTTGTATCAAACACTGCTGGTGCATGATGAAAATGATAAAATGGCAACAACACAAGATAGCAGTTTGGAGTGTTTGTAGTAACGATGCATAAAGACACATCCAAACTCTGCAGTGCTATCAAAGATTCAGGTGCCAATCTGCTGGTATAATAATAACTATCAGGCAAGTATTAAAGCTCTTAATGATTTAAATCAGTTAAAACAATTTCAATAAAAGAACATACGTGAGGGGTTTAATGTCTTCATCTACTCATGCAGAAAAATGAAAACTTGATGCCATCATAAAATAAGAGCAACTATATGCCAGTGCTCTCAGATGACTAGCTGATCCTAGTAAGTTTTAATAGAGTATAGTTGCAGAAATTAAAGAAGTGGCAGAAAGCAAATGACAGAAACTGTTCATGCAAATGATTCTAGACTTTGGGCTCATTTAGACTTAAAACTACTCATAAGATTTGTTAGGCCAGCAAAGGTGTCCTGAAGGAGAAATAAGAGCAGTCTAGAGGCAGTAATCTTCTACTTTGACAGAGTGCACTCTGCAAGAGGAAATCTGACCATAATTTTGCATTAACATAGACACTTTAGGCCAATGCAATTTACTTTGTCTGCTAAACTGGAATATGCATAAACATAAAAATATTTTAATGTATTTCTTTCTGTACTGCCAGGGGAGCTCAACTTTTCTATAGCCACAGAAATAAAGTGAGGAGGTTTTGACAGTTAATTCTTATGGCACAAAAACAACCCAAAAAAACCAAAACGCGAGTTAACGGACATGGAGCAGATGTTTGTCTGTCATCATTCATCAGCCCCAGAAACTAACATAGGAATGAAGAGGAAACAAGTAATAAATGTATAGACATAGAGAGCAGTTTTCACATAAAGAACTCAATACCATTCATTATTTTCCTTCACATTCACTGTCCCAAGCATAAACTATCCATGTTTTCTTGACTCCTTATGCTGAGCATGAAAATATCTGAATCCTTTTGTAATGACACTTACAAAGCCAAAAATCCTGTGCATGGAGCATCTTCTTTGAAAAACATCATGCAGGAGCGGAATAATATTACTACCACTTTCATGTAAAACACGTACATGATGCTTATTTGTCATGGGATGCCGGTGAGGGGATGATAAGGAAAGAAAAGGATTCTTACATATTTATAAGGACCAAACAATTATGAAATGTCCAATTACAGACCCATTAAAACCATATGAGAAGAAAAAGAAAATAAATCACATAATCATATACAGGAAATTAATCTTGTGAGGGAAAATTGCTGATTCCAAAAGGAATCAACGTAACTGTAATTAACAAAATGGCAGCTTTAATAAATGTTCTCCCTTCCAAGATCAGCACACAAAGCTAGAAGGGATCTACCAGATCTTCTAGTTTCCCAAATTCACAAACATTTAGACAGTAAAGCTTTAGTTCAGGAGGGCAGACAGAGCATCTGCTCCATGCACCCTCATGCACAAATCACACTACATTATCCTGTATCAGTTTAAGACCTCCAATACTACCTAAAGGAAACAGAGAACCACTGGAGGAAACCAAGGGTTTCACTGGTGTACTAGCCACCTTCAATAGCAAGGCTAAGTGTTAGGTAAAATACTGTGGGTCACTTCTGGAAGCAGACTATGCCCTGGGGAAGATGCCTTACAGTTGGTGTCTGCAAAAATCAGAGCTCAACAATCAACTCCAGTAGATTTAAAACCTTTTTTTTTTAAAAAAAACCAACTTTTTTTAAAAACTGTTAGCCTGAAAAACCTTTAAAAAGTGTTTGTATAAATAGTTAATTATTCCTATTTATTTCTGGGAAATGCATGTATTAATTAAACTTCAATATAAATTGCAATAAATGCCCAAAGACTGCTGTATATAGAGAATTTTTATCATTGTCTTTCCAAACACACTAATCTGAATAAAAGTGTTCATTCTTACACCATGTCTATAATCTTCACATGTCAAATTACAACAGTACAGCTACCCTCGCTAAAGTTCATGGTAAACTCTGATTGAAAGAAAAAAAAATGATACTATCAACAGGCTCTTGTTTGAAAAGGCCCTAGGTTAGCGTGTTTTATAGATGGACAATAGCAAGACAAGAAAAGTCACAGCTCAGTATCATAAGTAGTTTTGTTGGAACAGGAGAGAAAGCAAAGGAAAAACACTGGTGGCAGTTTTGATTTAATGTGCGGCTGAATTACAACATCAAGTATAATTAATCAGTTTTAGAAAAACAAGAACAAATGATAGCGAAATGTTCTTATTTACTTATCTTCAAGTTCCACAGCGTGAACAGTAAATAAAGGGATATAGACTAAAAATATGAAATATATATTCCAAAATCTACTACAAAATCCAATATGATGTGCTTCTGAGAGAAAAATAAAAAATTAATTGCATGAGCAGACTCTGTATAAAGCCTTTTCCCTACATTGTGAGATGTGTATATCTTCAAGAAACTTCTGAAATTAAGAACTTTTGATGGCTGTCAAAGGAGAAATAATAAATTAGTTGGGATAGGTGCTAACATTTGCTAACATATACAAATAAATCTGTCAGTTGTCTCAGCTTCCTTGATCTGTTTTAGTGAATTATCCCTTAAGGATCATTTGCAAACATCTCTGACAAGTAGTACATATTCTCTTTTCTCTTCTTTAGTTTCTTACACATAATTGCTAGTAACTTACTGCTGAGGTACACTCTGCTGTAACGCAAAAACAAAAAAGAGAGAATCACATCTTGCTATAGCAAGTTTGAAATTCATTTATATAAACCCAAATTCTTATAGAAATGCTTAGGCTTCTCAGTTACACAACTAAGGCACATAAAGAAATATAATTTTCTGTAGAAGCATAGAAATGAGATGGTAGTTGGGGAAATGACTGCCTGACAGAGGCTGGGGCATGTGGGTCCTTTCCTGAGGCTCATGGAGGTCCTTGGCTCTGGGAGATTTCAGGCTAACCAAGCAGCCGGGAGTCCAAGTTTTAGTCTTCAGCTTGCAAATGCCATTTGTTTCCTCCTTAATATATGGTTATATTAAAACGTCCTCTCCACGACACCCACCAAACATTTAGAATATTCAGGTTTTCTGTCAGACTTGGATTCTCAAAAAAAGGTGACATTTTTTGTGAAGTGTGGCAATTCCCACAAAGTGCAAGCGTAGCTTAGCTGCCACCACCATTTGCCATTCGAAGGTTGGAAAAAGCCAACAATTTGTTTTGCTTTCCACCCAGAGCTCTAAGTCACATGAAATGGGTCAGTAGTGAGTTTGTTCCTTTTAGGTTAGAAGACTACACAGAATGGCCCTGCATCCTGCAGAGCAGTCAGGACCTAACTGAAGACAAAAGCCAGTTGTCTCTGGAATTGCTGCTTAATGTCAAGTTAAGCAACCTTGAGGGATTGATATGTTTAGCATCTTGAAGTCCCAGCCTTCTTTAAGAAAGAGATATTCTTATCTAGTCTTTAAATACAAGACATCTAGGGAAAAGTCAGCTGTGCAACCCTCTTTTCCTAAACAAGCAGCACTATATCAATTGGATGCTCATCCTGGAGATGTTTGAAGACAAAATAACATGAGGGAAACATTACAACATAAAGTGGAAACGGATACAAATAAAGATATCCTCACATATCTTTCTTCTTCAAAGAAAGAGTAAAAATCTATAGCCTTGACTTTGGAATAAGCTCCAAGTTGGTTAATTTTCATCTTTCAAATTTCAAGACTTATATTGGAGGAAAATTATATCTAATAAAATGTATAACCCAACTAATTAATGCTGCTACTCATAAATTCTCACAGAACTCACTCAGCAACCAAAGTAAGTGCTGTAAATGTAGGGTGAACAGTCTTTCTATAATTCACATCTGACAAAGTTAAAGTATTTTAAGCGAGAATTTTACTAAAGGACTATTGCATAATGTGTATTAAAACTTGTAAAAAAAAAGTATTCCCGCAAGAATGCTCTCATGATCAGACTGTAAAGTTTTGTGATATGTTTATTTGCAGGAGGAAAACACAAAACACAGACAGGAAATCCCACATACAAGCAAAAATGCATATTTAACAGAGGAATTTTGTATCCTAAAATTAAAAAAAATCGGATACTATTATACATTGTTCAATAGCCTACTGTTTTATTTCTTTAGGAGCAATATGTAAAATCCAAAGTAGAAAATTAGAAGACCTGAGACTACTCAAATCCTGTAGCACTGAAGATTGTAAAACATTTGCTGTTGATGTTGTATCAAGCAAATACTCATTAAAGCTGAAATGAAACATGTCTTGGACTATTCAAATTAGTTTGTGTTTTGGGGTTTTTTTTAGTTTGCATTTGAAGCCTTTGTTGAAACGGAGCCCGAGGAAGGACATGTCTTTGTACAACCTTCACTAAAGAAATATCCACATCAGAGACAAAATTGTAATTGAACTTCTTTCTGGTAATCTATACAGAGGCAGAGGTCTAAAGGAAAACATAGATCAAATGACTTAGAAGTGGAAAATAACTACAGAAAAAATAAAATCAAAAGAGACTACAAAGTTAGGTGAACAGCGAAGTGTAATAAAAATCTGTTATAAATATATGTTTTATGGATAAAATAATGACCTAGAATATCCAATATTAATGCTTGAATACTTTTGTTATTATTTTTTAATAAGATTAAGATTACACAGTGTTTTCGTAGGTCATCCACCCTTCTCTACTCTCGTTCTCGGGATGTTGTATAGATTATAATACTAACTGCCACATGCAGCAAAAATGTTCTTGAGTTTTCTCTATTTGAAATGCAGCACAAGAAGGTGTGTTCTTATATAAAGTCACATTCTATTGATCAGGTTTAGAGCCACAGCATCTTGCAATTTCTGTGGAAAGCATATTTTGGAAAAAGTTAGATTTTAATGTTCAGTTGACTACATTATGATAATGAAAAACCATATCTAACTCCAACTTTTTGATTCAGGAAACAGACTGACCTGATCCCACAGTCCATCACTAAGCAGAAGTACCACCAGGCCCCCTCTTTAGAGGTGATCACACAAACCTCACTGTTTATGATGAAACCTCTTAGATCAACCTGCCAACTGAGTCTTCAGCCTTGGAACCTAAACAGGCACGGAAACCTATGCAGGAGCACCTCCTGGTAGGTAATGACCTCCCCTCAAGACCTAGGTTGGCTTAGCATGAATATTTAATTTTAAAAGGTGGGGAGATAGGCAGAAATAGGTCAGGGTCTGTCATTATGTTTAGGTGAGCTGGTGATACAGGACAAGCTGGAGCAAGAAGAGTGGTAGGCATTGCTCCCACCCTGCCAAATACAGTCAGTCCATGATTCACCAAGGTGAGCCTAATTTTAGGCTGAAAGTCTAGCTCTCCAAAAGGTTTACAAACTTCTTAAGATCCCAACTAGCTGGCCAGCAGTGAACGACGGACAGGAGTGTTGCCAAACAAGCTTGAGCACCTCTGCCACAGACTTGAGAGCCAGCCAGCCACAGCTGTTTCAAGCACTAGGGCCCACAGCAATCTATTACTCACTTAATGACATTTTTAGAGGGTGAAGACCTCATTGAATCCCCCATTGAATCCATTGATGTTGACCCATGAGGCCACATTTTCTCTGTGCTGCTCAGTGAATTAAGCAGGCAACTGCTATTAATGAAAATAGGAGTTCTGTAGATCCAGTACCCAGCTCACAGGGCTGCTAACACACCCCATAATTTGAGAGAATTATGTCTTAAAGGCTATACTGTGATACAGAAATCACTCACTATGAAACAATGTTTAAATGGTGGAAAAATCTTGGTTCTAATGTTAAATGAATTTCTCTAACACAGACTTTCAAACAAGTATTACGGGATGAAAATTTCACACTTCAGAATACCTAATTTTAAATAACAGCTTATATCTTAGGTATTCTGGCTTACTGAAATGATTAAGCCCATTTCTGTGAAGTGCCTGTCCCAGTTCATTTTATCAGGAATGTGCTGCCCTGCTTAATCAAAACAAAACCTATGATATCTACATTTACTTTTTTTTTTTAGTGAACATAATGATTATGAGTGGAATTTTCATGCTGCATTTTGCAAGAAGAGGTGCGTATCCATAAAAATACAAGTGACCTATCACCAATGCCATTATTTTAATTGACATCTGTGAGCATATTTTCTTAGGTTGCATCAAGACAGATGAGGGCCCTTTGTGCCCTTCTGACAGTGATGGCAATCATTAAAGATTTACCAGGGTCATTAAAGTGAGAAATAGCAGTAATGCAGAGCTGAATATCACCATCCCATGTGGATTCAACTGAAGTGCAAAGAAAGCCAAGATAGAGTATTAGCCAAGATCCTGCACTGCCACCTTAACCCCATTGTAAAAAAAAAAAAAAAAAGAAAAAAGAAAACAAACAAACAAACAAAACTAAAAAAAAAAAAAAACAGCTATAGACTTGTCTATAACACATTAGAGTATCACATTTCACTTATGTGACAGGTATTGCCAGTAAAGGATATAACACTCCCCTTTGCATTAAAGTGCTACTTTCACATGGCACCAGCTACGATGAGAGCTGACGGGGGGACTCTGGGTCACCACATTAGTGCCAGCCCAGGAAACATTTCTCTTGGATTCTCCTGGGACACTGCAACAAATGCAGCAGGAGGCAGCTCAAGGGCCACCCTCCCCCCTGTAGGGCTGCGTCCCCTGACACTAAGCGAGGACATGCAAAGGGAGACCTTCATGTGTTGAGCCACTAGGGAAGCCCAGGGACAACCCGTCTTGCAGGACATGAGTAGCAACTTGTACTTGCCCTTCCAGAGATCCGTGTTGAGAAACCAGCACAGCCTTGGCAGCACAACAGTTTTAAAAGGAAAGAGCAATTACCATGAATTGGTAGGTTGTTACCTTACAATTCGACCAAACCTGGTCCTTCCTTTCCACAGCATCCGTCTTCCTTCTAATGCTCTTTTCGCTAAGCATGAACCAGATTTCTGCTTCATTATTGGATTTGAACTTAAAAAGCAACAATCCACTGTATCTTTGAAACATAGTCCTTATGTGGGCACTGTAACTATTTTTAGCAGAGACCAAAAGACACTAAGAGGCAAAGAAACAAACAGCTGCAGGTGTAATAAGATTTAACATGTTTAACTAAAGCCTGATGAGTCATAAGACACGCACCTTGCCAGAGCAGCTGTATGTAAATTATTCTAAGGTAAAAAAGGAAACTATTTTTTAAATCATTATCACACGTGTGTTCAATTATTTTAATACCTTGTGAATTGACATCACAAAAATCCTTGGAGAAAAGGTACAGGGGGTTTCTAACCTTGCTTTGATTATCCTGTTCATTATATCAAATGGAACAGGAAAGTTCCTACGGGAATCAGTCACCGCTCTTGTTTTCATCCACCTCCTTTGATTTCCCGAGTAGCTCAGATTAAAGATAGACCTTCTTTTCTGTCTGATGCGTTGCCTCACTGCAGAGCTGTGAGAAGGAGCAAGCAGCACAAAGCTCTTTGTCTGCCAGGGCTGAGCTAACCAGCCCACCCATGTCCTGGGTACAGTGCCAGGCTCTTCAGTGGTGGAAAAAAATGCTTCTTGTCAGTCACCTGAAGAATGAAACAACTCACAGCATCAGGCACAGGAAGGGAGGACAAAAATAATCACAGGTTAAAAATAAACACTGTGAAGATCACTCCGGGTAGGCAAACACATGGATGCACACATATATTTGTAAAAAAAGCATCACATAGCCATAATACACAATGGTTGTGAACACTCTACTTTAGCTGACCATGTGTGAGTGCTCTCTACCGCGTTATGGATGCTGGTTTTGTGGAAGCTGTGGGACTCCGATGCTAAAGTTCCTTTCATGACGACTTCAGCCAGTCTTGCATATCCCAGTGAAAAAAATAAAATAAAATACTTCATGCTTCTATCAACTCACACCTGATATATTGGTCCTTCAGAGTCAGACATAATTATCACATGATGCACAACAGTGAACATGTTTTAAACATATGTTTTACATGGCGCAATCAATCACAATGCAACTAATAATGCTAATAGTTGGTATACAGTAACAATACACCCTCAAGCTTGTGCAGTGGTGAGATAATGTGTTTCCCAGGTCATTGGAGGCACTAATTTCACCTTCCGTCTCATGATACTTCCAAGGAGCGTGTTATCTCAGGGTAACACATGTCTGCTGGTACCTGACTGTTTAATTATTGTACACAAAATTCCAAATCAGAATAATTGGCATCTCAAGGTACTGCTGTGCACTGTAGGGTCCTCCTGATGTAAGTGAACAAACGTAAGTTATGCGGCAAATAGAATGACCTTGGCAGAAATTTTTGTCCCCAAACCAACAGCTTCTCACAACTTTAAAGCACAATGTAAAGAAGAAAAAATACATATATTGCAATTACATTTTTAGTGGAAAAATTTACAACAGTTTGCAGTTTTTAATATGGAATTTTTCTAAACAAAAGGTATCTTGTGGGAAATACACAAACCCATATCTCACAAAATATACTTGCAAGGCCGTTTCCTAGCAGAAGTGGATGTTTTAGTCTTTCTTAGTGAGAGCATTCCACTTCATATAAACAAACACACACGCCCAAACTGTTTGGGGCAAGGCTTTTACGTATGAGCTGGATGGGTTACAGAGTCATCCTCCAATCCAATTAAATAGTTATATGAGATGGAGCAGCAGCAGCAAGAGTGGAAGGACCCATGTGTGAGTAGATGGAAGCACTGAGTGATGGGTACTAAACTTGACGTATGGGAGATCCAGTCCTGATTCTTCAGTGAGGTAGCACAGACAGACACAAGCTTGCACCTGGATCTGCTCTCAGAGATCTTGCTATAAACAGCTAACTGGTATTACCTTTTTTTTTTGGAGAAACCTGATCTCCAAATTGAGATACTCACACAACTTGACCTCATAGCCAAACCATTTCTACAAGCATTGGGATTTCTGATCGCTTGCCATTTTCTGTCACTCCATATCCCTGAAAAAGAAGTAAAGACTGATCCCTTAAATATACACAGGCCTCCAAGTAACTTGGAAAAAATTTCAGTTGTATCTAATTTTCATTGCTGTTTTTAAACACTCAAATATTGTGCTCATAGAAACACTTCAGTATCCAGACATGTTTTTTTTACTATAAATGAGGAACTTTGGGGCAAATTATGAACTTCATGGAAACATGAGGTTTCATATGATCTCTGTGCTGATCCAAAGTACAACAACACTATCAGTTCTATTCTGACCCCTAGAGCAATTGGTCCTGACTTGTCATGGGATGAAAATCCATCACTCAAAATGCTCGATATTTCAGATGGCAATCCATCATCCAAGCTATTTGATACTCAGCATACCCAACAATACCTTACCATGAATCACTAACAGGAAGATATGGAATACTACAAAAAAATAACACCCCAAAGGATCAATAAAGGTAGTTTACTGCAGCCCCCAACCTTACAGAAGGATTGTTAATACCTGACCCAATACTGAGAGGTGTTTGTGCAACCCATTCTTATATATAATCAAAACCCAAGGCACAGTAGCAGTTATGACTAGCCAAAGGACTAAAAGGTTAAGAAAATGGCAACAATATCAATTAACTCGTAAAAAGCAATAGTCACATATCTCTTCTTTTTTTTTTTCTTTTTCCGCTGGTATAAGGTTATCTTCTAGAGACTGGAGTCACATGAGTCCTTCTAATGGAGCATTTATGAGTACATGTAAATTGAATTTTGATTTTTGTTCCTACGCAGACAGTATCTTTCAAAACATCTAAAGTTCTCACTAAAAACATCACTGCTCCTCCACCCCAAAAGCAAGTGTGCCTTCGCCCCCATGTAGGCCACCAGCAGCCTCTCTGGCACACTGGGGAGCAAGTAAAAAAATGCTACTATATCAAGTGTCACCACAAATGTGATCAATGGTTGTTTGCTATTTTGTGATAGACCCCTTCAGGAATTACCTACTTGGAAAATTGTCCACTTAGAGGTAAGTGAGAAGCTGTTTGTAGGAGAACTCACACACACAAACAAAAAAACCCAATCAACCACATACTTTTATCTTTTGGATGGATATTTTTCAACTCTAAAAGGTGTTGCCACAGCTTTTACCCACCTGTGATTTTTCAGTGTCACTATCCATTATGCTCCTTCTCAGCTGCAAGAAAGGAGAAAAATTATGAGCTCTTTCATGAAGGATATAGCTTTATTTTACTTGGGCTGAGAAATTAAGGATGCCCTGACTGACAGCATGTGGTTTCTATTTCTGTTTATAAGCAGCCTTACAATAGTAGGTCAAAAGGATTAGAGGAAGGTCAGTGTTACTGTTTCTAGAGGAAACCAGCAATTGTAGATTCACTTCAATGTTCTTGCTTTCCAAAGAAAGTGGAAATCTTATATGACAGGGTTTTTAAAACACTTGTCTTTTTTTTTTTCTTTAGTAATTGAAGTAAAGGAAAGCGTTGTGGAGTTATTTACCTCTCTCTTTTCCCTTTTATCCATTATTCAATAAATATTACATAGAGTGGAAAAAGAGTTAATTTCATGTCAGATACAGGCCCTAATTTACTTATTTTTTCTTGTAACTACATAGTAAAGAAACAACCAAATCAGTACAACACATATACTATTTAATGCAAAAACACATGGAGGAGCTGTAATATCTCTGAGGAACAGCACAGTCAAATACTGTAAGAGAGCAAAATATCCTCTGTAATTTACTCTTTTCATTTTCCATTCTCTCACAACTGCCTGATCTTGCTGTTCAGCAGCATAACAGGGAAAAAAAATCCACTCAATTTACATAGTTTACATCAGTTTATTGATTTATTAACAACTTGCAAAGAACTACCAGAATTGTACATTTGGGATCGATACCCACGAAAGAGCAGGTGAATCACTACACTGGGCATTAACAAAATGTTAATTTGCGCTCACAAAGATCCAGAATTCTTGCTACTTTGTCACTCCTTTTCAAGTTGATTGCTTTTTCTAAGATTTCCCTACAACTCCCCGGTTACTGTTTCATCCCATTGATAGTTGTCTCCCTTGTTAGCGCAACGGAAGTTTGGCATGACATGAACACACAGCTGGCACCTCCCTGTCTTACTAACTGTTGTCCAGGCTGTTCTGGGAAAGGGGGGCTATGTATACACCCCGCTCTTCAGTCATCCATTGCATCCCACTCCTGAAAGCATGTCAGGGTGGAGAAATTGCAGCCTGTATGCAGTACTGCAACATATGCACAGCAAATTGGGCATGCCTGAACTTCTCTGAATTGCACGGTATAAGCCTCGTTTTGTCAGGACCTATTTCTTCTTCCACAAGGAAAGAATTGCAATGCTCCAGTTGCTTTTAATGGTTGAAAAATCACATTCCCTTGAGTGAGAAGATAAGCTGAGAGGGTTTTTAATTAAAACTCGCTCTTCCTCATCTTTATCCTAAAAGTCTCTTTCATGTTAAAAGCCAACCTTTCGATCATTCTGACACTCCAGGTATGTCTTTCAGACTACCTGTTTGCTCTTTTATAAGGAAACTAGATTGCACGTACATACAGTGAAACAGGACCTGTACGGCACCAGATAAATCCTGACTTAACCATAAGAACCCATTTGTAACAAACCAGCCTGCTAAATGACAGTATTGCTCTGCTGAGTGAATCAGTATTTCCTTAGAAAATGCACACAGCACACTTCATATTTATGCAGACAAAAAAGCCTACAGCAGTGGGCTGCATGCAGGTTGTCTTTGTAGGGCTAAAGGTACGGGTGCCCTCAGTGATGTCAACAGCAAAGATGCTAATGAAGCTCATCCATGGGGATGTCACCATAAAGGGAGGGCAGAGACATACTGCACACCTCCCAGATACGCTAGCTATTGAGATTGCAAGTTGGCAACTCTGCTGCCTCTGACTGACAGGCAGATTAGGTGAATCTGTTCGAATGAGGTTCCAGAGGCTCTCCAGAGGAGAGCCATAGAATCATAGAATCATCTAGGTTGGAAGGGACCTTAAAGATCATCTAGTCTAACCATCAACCTAACTCTAACAAAAAAATAAATAAGAAATAAAAATCACTAAACCATATTTCTGAGGACTATGTCAACCCATCTTTTGAACACCTCCAGGGATGGTGCCTCAACCACTTCCTTGGGCAGCCTATTCCAATGCTTGACAACCCTTTTGGTAAAGAAATGTTTCCTAATATCCAATCTAAATTTCCCCTGGCACAACTTGAGGCCATTTGCCCTTCTTCTATCTCCTGTGACTTGGGAGAAGAGACCAATCCCTGCCTCTCTACACCCTCCTTCAGGTAGTTATAGAGCACAATAAGGTCTCCCCTCAGCCTCCTCTTCTCCAGACTGAACAACCCCAGCTCCCTCAGCCTTTCCTCATAAGACTTACTCTCCAGAACCCTCACCAGCTTTGTGGCTTTTCTCTGGACAAGCTCCAGCACCTCAATGTCTTTTTTTGTGGTAAGGGGCCCAAAAATGGACACAGTATTTGAAGTGAGGCCTCACCAGTGCCAAATACAGGGGGATGATCACCTTTCAGGTCCTACTCACCACACTGTTCCTGATACAGGCCAGGATGCTGTTGGCCTTCTTGGCCACCTGGGCACACTGCTGGCTCATGTTAAGCCAACAGTCGACCAACACCCCCTGGTCCTTTTCTGCCAGGCAGCTCTCCAACCATGAAGATGATCAGAGGGCTGGAGTACCTCTCCTATGAAGATAGGCTGAGACAGTTGGGGCTGTTCAGCTTGGAGAAGAGATGGCTTCAGGGAGGCCTCATAGTAGCCTTCCAGTACTTACAGGAAAGATGGGAAGGGACTCGTTATCAGGGAGTGCAGTGATAGGACAAGGGGTAACTATCCAAAACTGAAAGAGCGTAGATTTAAATTAAATATTAGGAAGAAATTCTTTACTGTGATAATGAAATTCTGGAACAGGTTGCCTAGAAGTGGTGGCTGCCCCATCTCTGGAAGTGTTCAAGGCCAGGTTGAACAGGGCTTTGAGAAACATGGTCCAGTGGAAGGTGTCCCTGCCTTTGGATCTTTGACCTCCCTTACAACCCAAACTATTCTATGATTCTATGGTTGCATGAATCTCCTCATGCTGGATGAGTGACCCCACATTTCAGTGCTGCAGCACCTCCATCCACAAGGGCTCCTGATGCTGATGAAGGGCTTGGCACCATTCCCTGCCCACCAGTACAGCTGTATTCATAAGCCTGTTCATGAACATAGCCCTTTGTTTCCAGCACATCCCAAAGTATCAGACACATGTGCTCTAGTTCTTGGCCCTGGGAAGATTTAACCCTGGAAGTACAGCTTTGCAGAAAGAAAGGATGAGTGCTATCAGGGAAAATAAGAGTGGAAATGAACTCTTAGATGGATACATCATAGCAGTATAAAACAGCTAAAGAATCGGGTCTTGTCCAGGGACTTCACTCAAGTTACTTAAGGCATGAGTTTTGCCCCAAAAGTCCAGGAATCTGGTTGACCACAGCTAAACCAAAAGTGCTTCCAACTAACAATTAACCAGGAGAAGCAGGTCAAAAATGGTGCTCACAAATAAATCCAGTCCTGTACCTACCATAAATTTATGCTTTCAAATGCAGCTTACAAAGCATCTGGGTGCTCTGCTCCTTAGTGAAAGGTTTCATGGAACTGCAACACTGTTTTTTGTACAGATCCCATGGATGCATTTTACCATGCTCACAGCTGTATCATCAAAACCAACCAAAGAAAATCTTGAGATCTAAAAACTCACTTATCATTGCCTCTAATAGCAGTTTGATATGTAAATAATCTAGCTATGTATTTTTTATATGAAGAAGCAAAACACATAACCTAAAAAAAAAAATATCAACTGAAGCCTAAATGAAGGAGGTCTGGACAATTAAGCAACACTTAAATATGGTGAACCAAGTGTGGTTTTTTGCTTTTTCCTCAGTCTGTGTTCATATTGTGAGATTTTTGGAGGTGAGAAAGGTACTGAAGCACTAGGGAGATAATTCTTACTGTTTTCTCCCTCTTCCATTTTTATTATATGTTTTGTTTAGATGGGGTTTTGTTTAGATTGGTTGTTTTTTAATTATTATTTTTACCACAATCTTGTTTATGCTGCAATTTTCATGATTTTGTCCTGAACTCATTTGATTGCTCATCATATTTTTACAACTTTCATTTGTAGAACTATTATCTTTTGATCTTGTGCTGTTTTCCGTATGTTTAAAGATTTCAAAACTAATTAAGATGATTAACTAAAAAAGACTAATTGCATTCATAAATGAGATGTCTTGCTTCTGATTAGCAGGTGGCTCTTTTCTGTTATGGATACATAAAAGCAGATGGAAATGTGGCAGACTTAGCTATATTTAATCTGCCCACTTCCTTACAGACTGCTCCACTTTCCAGTTAACGTTGCTAATGACAAGGAAACTTATGAAAACTTCAGATTCCTTTTTTTTTTTTTTCCTTTGCCATTTCTTATTTGGCAACAGATGTCTCATTTGAAACATTGACCATTTGAAAACTGGTCATTCCTAACTGAGAGTTTCCAAACTATTTTTACTATACACTTTGTGACTTCTATTCACAGGTTTCAAGATACCTGGAAGGACCAAAGGAGAAAACATACTCAAAAATAAAAATTCTGCATCTGATTTTGGTGTGCAATTAATAATATAAATATTCCTCAGTGGAACGAAAAGCTGTCAAAGGAGATTCCTTTTGCTCTCAGATTCTTTTTCGCTATATTTCAATATAAAAGCAGACACATGACACTCTTTTTCTTATATCCAAGACTTTTTTTCTGATTAGTACAAGAAATGTTACTCGGAATCAGCTGTTTCACTACTCTGTATTCTCCTTTTGTTTAGGCTTCTCTTTAACTCTTATTTCTTTTAGCCTCTGTTTTTCTATTTCACTTTTTGTTCATTATTTAACCTTTTCTATACCACCACTTTTGATACAGTATCTGCAACTCATCGCTTCTCAAAACCTTGTCTTTTCCTCACTTAAGCAATTTTCTTGTTGACATACCAAATAAAACTTATCCCACTTCAGTCAACATCTGCGCATCTGATACACATTTGTTTTGTAGTAATAAAGAGACACCAAAAAGTAGATTGTCTTTTCATTGCCATATGGATAATATCAGAGAAGAAAAGTCAGACACGTTTTGCAAGATCACATGTTCAAAGTGTTGAAAAAACTAGATCATTTTTTCCTGTTTGTAGTTGTATACTGATAGTATCCTTTTATTTTTCATTTGTTATTGGTGTCTTGTTTTTTACTATTAAGCATAAATATGTTAAATGCATAGCTCAATAGGTCATAGTTTCCAGGACTTATGTACCTTCATACATCTTTTTCCTTTGTTTCAGAACTACTTTTAAAAATGGTAATTATTTGTTAGCCAAATGTATTGAGGATAATGTCAAAAAGTTAACTCTTTGTGGCACTGCCAATCTGTAACAATTTTACCACTGCACAAATAAGAACAACAAAAAGTAACAGTACAGTCGCATTACAGTATTGGAAATAGCTAATTCATAGAGGCCCGAGGAATGGAAGTAACTTAGAAATTTTAGGCCTAGAACGCATACGTTACTTAGAAGTACCTGAAAACAATTTGAGAGTTTAAGCGTGTCTGGAACCAGTTTGCTTTTCAGAGGTTACATTTTATAAAAGAAGTTCAACATGAATCAGATGTGGACAATTCTAAGCTATAGTGCTTACTGTGTAAAACTGTGTTTGCTATACACTTTTATCAAAACAACTCTACAAAATCTTACCTGGGATTTATGCAAATAAATTTTGATTATATTGGCCAAAATGACTTATTTGCCATGGACTTTTCAGTAATGCAGCACTTTTGACTTAAGTGGAGGTATTCCAGAGTGAGTGAGAGGATTGGGGGGAAAAAAAATAAATAAAATAAATAAATCAGACCACAGAAATTCAATTATATTGAAGCAAACCCTTATGTTCTTCCATACCAAGTGGTGCTTTGTCTTTTTTCAATAGATCTGGTCACATACTTCTTATATAAAAATATAAGAATTTAGTATAATTTTTGAGATGTCTAGCAGCTTCATTTGTGTTCTCTGAGGTAACCAAAAACTGGTCAGAGGATAATAAAGGCAGGATGGGGCACCACATCTATTGATTAAAGTAATGATGAAAGTGAAAAACAAACAAGCCAATATATGTAACGGGTGGTGATGGTGCAGATTTCACCTGCATTCAATAGCAAGAAGGGTTACCCTCCCTAACTCTCATTTCTTTTTATCTCAGTTCTTCTCTATTCAGACATACGCACTAAACAATAGAACTGAAATGCAAAGTTGTGCAGCTTTTAAGATAGCAGTAATGAGAAAGTGTGTTAAGTCCCAATCACAAATGAGCACTGGTGTTCAAAATAGGAAAATGTAGTACCAGGGGATTTTCTGAATTCAAAGCTTTTAATATATCCATAATATTATTGTGAATAATAGCATGCCAGAATTCTAAAACAAATCCAGATCTTCGTGTCTTTAACTCTTTTTTAAGATATTTGTCTTCAGCAAGAATTTTAGGTACATAAGGACTCAAGGATTTTGCAAGGAGTTCATAAGTGCAGCTACATACAGATATTTATCTGTTGTTCAAAAAACACAATCTGGAAGGTATTTTTGCCAGTAAATTTGAGTAAGTGCTATTCGTACTGATGCTATTGAATACTAACATCCTCCATCATCTGTTTAAAATGCTGTTATAGGGAACCGTATGACTCAGGGAATTGGTAATGGGATATAGAGCCTTTCACCTCCAGGTCAATAGTTATAATCTGAAACAGACGGAGGGAGCCCAGGAGTCAATGCCATGTAATTCCCGTCTACCGACTTTAGTAAAATTAGTCTGTGGCCTCCAGACGCTTTCTATAGAAGAAATACTGTAACCACAATAGGCGGGAGAAAAATCACTGGCACTGGTATCTGGCACTGAGAGGAACAGGAAATCCAAGAAATTGTCTAGGGGAATATGTGGTCCTTCTAAAATAAGTAAGTGGAAGTGTTTCAGTAAAGAAGTTAAGGGAAAATGGTTAGCAGGAACTTTTCATCTCTCTGTGGCACTGGCAACTCTCATGGACTTGAACTCACTTGAAGTTTCAAGTGTTCATTACTCATAAAAAATATACAAGTTGTGCATCTTGTACAGAGCAAAATCCATAACCTGTACACATCAATACACGCTGAATATATCACCATTGTACATATAACAATGTACAATCTTCAGCTGCTCTGATGTAGCTGGTCAAGCTTGTAGAGAGTTGTGTACCACCATCACAGTAAGAGGCATTTAGACTTGTTTAGGGACCCGCCAACAGCCTTTCATCAGAAACTCCCAGCATGATTAGGTTTTCAGTGATTTACACTGTGTTCTGCTTCGCTTTTTTAATTGTGCATCCTCAACCTGTTGCTCCATTCCACACCTCCAATCCCAAGGTAACAAACCATACCGGACAGTCCCCAGCAGAGCTTAAGTTGCAAAATACTGGATACCACTGCTATTGCAGCAATAGGCTTCCTAGTATGGAGAGGATAATAATGAATAATAAAAAAAAAAACATAGGAAGGAAAAAAGCACCATTCAGTCATTCTGCATCAAGCTGAAACACAGAAAACCTCAACACCACCAAGGGTATCAACAGATGAAAGAAGAAATGTCAGGGTTACCTTTAGTTGGGATACATGATACCAGAGTGCAGCAACCTGCAGATATACTATATAGGTGACACGTGACTCCTCATCTGCTGATCCCTTCTCCCATCTGCAATACATATATATCAGGGTGAGAAGGTTTAAGTTGCAGCAAGGTGTACCATGGGCAACATGAAGCTGTGTAACAGTGCTACTTTTCAAACACACTTTGGATCCTTTCTGGAAAGAGGACCTGGACTAATTTATCCTAGTGTTAACTGTGAAATTCAAAGAACAAGTGTCACAGTTAATATGCTAGGAGACCTGTTAATCTTTATGTGTGATGACATTAACAAATCTATAAAACTGAAACTGAAAAATACCTAAGTATCTCAGGACATCATGGACGATGTATTAATCACCCAACCAGACATATCAGACTATCAGACACTTCCCTTCAATCACATGGAGGAACTTTTATTAGTACGGTTACACAGTGGGATTTGGTTTGGATATAGATGTTCTCCTAGCACTCCAAAAGAAAGTTCAGTATCTTTACAAATTATAAAACCTTCGATGATCAGATATGCCAAATCAGGAATCATTAAAGTTTAGAAGAAACTCTTTTTCTTTGCATAAAATTGACTTTAGTTACCTAGATTACCAAAAGACTGAGCTCAGCTCTTAGTTTAGAAATAAGGTATATTGGTCTTCTCTACTATCCACAGCATTTTTATCTTTAACAGTGTCCCTTTAAAGTGAGACACAAAAGTAGTTGGTAATCGGAGAAACCATTGCTAACATTTCTGTTCATTTCTAATGTGCTTTTTCAACTCATCAGTTTTGATTTATTTCTTGTCACTTACACATACGAGTAAAATGGATGGAAAAATTTTTGTTAAGTGGAGATTAAGCTTTGATTAACTTTTCTCCCCCACCCTTTGAATATGAAAATACTCTATTGGTGATGAAAAAAGTGCATTTCTCTATTTTCAATTATTTCACCCACTTTATGCTAGTCCACACAAAGATTGGCAGAACCTATACCCCGAAATAGTTTTCACTACAACAGTACAAGAATTTAATTTTTTGGTTGACTAGTGTTTGGTATTATTTTTTTAAATTCCCTTTAAAAATGAAATTAAATTAGAGACAATAATATAATTCCAAAATCAAACCCATCAAAATAACTCTAGCACTCTCTAGGTTGGTTTTTTGTCCCCACTCCCACCCTCCATTTTGGAGTAGGTAGAGATGGAAAGACAGAAGGAGAAAAATAAATTCTTTGAACCTGACATGATATCAACTAGTTTCAGTCAACTGAAGAGGCATTTGTCTTTCTCTGCACTCTCTCTTGTGCCAAGCAGGTAGATTTACAATGTCAAAGCCAGAATTTTGGCACTTGTTTTCTCACTAGTTTTTAAAAAGAACTGAACATCAGAATCCTCTTTGGACAGCTTTCAAAACAGCAGCCCTAACTTCATTACGCTTTTTGGGTAATATAGAGGTGACCCTTCCAGCTCTCAGAGTGTTCAGCCATGAGGACCTTTCCAGGGTGGTACAGACCATGGGACACGCACTGGTGGGAGTGGTACAGGGCAGAGCTCAGGCTCTCCCCGAGCCCTGCAGCTCTGACAGATGGCGCCTCACCCCCAGGCATCTCACAACCCTCTGCCCCCTCCTAGAACACCTCATAGGAATCCACCACCACCAGGAGGAATTAGCACATACCCATAACTCACAGCAAGCTCTTGACAGCCACATTGCAGATAGGAAAAAACAACACACTACCACCCCCAAAACCCTCCCCTCAGCCCTGCATCACAGTTCTATATCCAGCAAATGCTTCTTACTGCTGAGGATATTAACTCAGGTCATCCCTCTGCCCCCACTCTCTTCTCCTGGGTTTCCAAATTTGACTTTGCTGACAGAATCTGGCCAGGAGGCGAGTTGATTTCCCTCCATCAGGGCAGGTGCTTCCTCAGCCTGTTACCTTATTCCCTGGCCTGTGACAAAGTGGGGAAAGGAGAAGGAGCAGAAAGGCAGACAATAAGAAACAAAGAGGAAAGCAGACAGGTAGCTGGCTCTTCCCCACTTCCAATGTATCCTTGCTGACCTGAGGGAATTCATTCTCAGACATTAGCATGAATACATTACATTTCCCACATGCATTTGGAAAAAACAAATTGCTAGCTATTTGTTTGTGTTATTTTTTTAAAAGCAGTCCATTTTGATATCCATAATCTCTTTGAAAATAATTCATGGTATTCTGTATAACATTATGAGTCTGTAGAGCGGAGCTGGCTGAACTCACCGCAAAGGGCGCTAGATTAAATGCAGGTAACAGTTATGAATCGTTAGTTGTAATTTAGTGACTGCAGTGGGGGAAAGACAGAGGGCATGGTGTGGTTTTCACAGCATGAATTAGAGTCCTCTGGTGAAATGAGGGTGCTTTGTGCTGATTAAATTATAAGAAATGTGCACCTGGGCCACATAAAGATCACACGTTCTCTCCCTATAGTTTGACTGATAATATAAATGATGTACATCATAATTTCTGCATCATCTGAAAGTTTAATACATATAATTGTGAGCTGCTTTTCTTCCTTGAAATTGCAAACACAGCAAAATTACAGGCTTGGTGCTACTGATGAGTCATTGTTGGCCTGCTGTATCTGTATTACAATGGCCATACATAAAGAGAACCATGACACCCCAGTTTACCATCATTATCTGTTTCCTTTTGAGTTGTTTCCACAGCTGAACGGTTCAGAAGGAGCCTGGGTCAAGTAGCTGGGAAGGAGGAGTTGAGTTGGAAGCTTTTGACTGAAATGAGTTTGGTAAGATCTCAGCTACTTAAAATATACCAAGTTTTGCATGATAGCTGAGGGAAAAGACACTTACAATAGTATAATAAGTAAACAATTTACATGCAAAAGATCAAACATTAATAGATAAATGTAGAAAACTGTGCATGTTAAATAACAGGGAATCTTTTTCCTCTATCAATACCTGTGGAGGCTTAGTGTACAATATGGACGGGAATTTAGCCAATTTTGCAAAAATGGCAGCTGTATAAAAATCCACTAAATAGCCACCAGAAAAACCCCAGCACTTCTGTAGTTGAAACACTCAATTGTCAACGATGTCTTCTTTAATCTCATTTTCATCACAACTTTGCAAGCTTGGCATGTATATGTAGACACAATATTCTTTTCAGATGCTTTAAATCTGAAAAAAAAGTTGAATTAGAAACCAAAATGTTCTAAATTGGAGGTTAACAGCATCTCTTCACTTATTAAACATTTGAAAGAAAGTTAAAGAAAAGAATGTATTATTTGTATTTATTTCTTTAGAATGTATTTATTTCTTTAGAAATAAAATTGGGGAAGCTGAGGAGAAACATCCATATTAACTAGATCAAAGAGAGTAATATTTTGTATATTTTGTGAGCATTACGAGAAAAAAGGAATATTGGGAACAAAAGCCTACGAAAGTGCATAAGATATACTTGCATAAGAAGACACTCCTGAGTAAGGGGTTGTTTCATTCAATGCTCACTTCTGGTATCACATATCAAATTTCTCTGTCATCTCAGGTTTTGGAGAACATGTAGGCAGAAAAGTTACAATTAACTGATTTTTTTATTATTATTTTTTTTGCATATCACAGTGTGTTTGTATGTTTTCCACAGAAATAAATCTCAGTTGAATATGGTGATGTTACTCTTGAATTGCCACTCAGTCAAACGATGCCTATCCTTGAAAAATCAGTTTTGAAGAGTTATCAAAAATAGTGATAGAAAACAGCTTGGACAAAAGCAAACACAAGACAGTTCTTTCATAACTGCCGACCAAAACAACTGCTCCTCCAGGCCAGATCATAGTAGACCACAACCTTCATTAACTATAGAATCAATCTTGGTAAGTACTGTGTAATCTTGAAGAGGATGAACTCTTCCAGTCAAGCTCATACTCTCTCTCCTAATCTTAAGAAAACACATTCCTCTAAACCAAAGACCTGTGGTAAGTATCACAGAGCATCATTGTGATATATAGCAAGAATTTGATTAGGTAGATAGAGAACATATACCGTGATTAGTGTAGGGGTTATGACAAGTTGTTCAACATTGAAATATTACTTTCTGCCTGGGGATAGATTTGGCATCTCTACTGCAGAGAGTCTTATATTAGATAGTAGTAATACGCATAACAGGCATATCATGATATTATCTTGTATGAGAATGAACAATTGGTGCTGTTGGCTTCACAAAGAAAAAAAAAAAGAGAAAGCATACGCAGATTATGTTTCAAATTCTGCTGATGTAATAGTAAAACGTCTTAAAGCAGAAATTTTCTTCCCTAAACTCTAAAACCTTCAAGGTGATGAAATTATTTCAACATAACTTCATCATACTAAGAAAAGGAATCCAACATATTTCAGCTGGCACAAGGGCTTACCGTCATTTCTTTGAAAAAAAAACTGAAAGCCATAATTATCTCTATGAGACTACATGAAAATAAGGGAACATGAAAACCTGCACGAGTTAGATTTAAAATACTAACGATAGCAGCTCTCTTGGTATAAGCTGTAAGCACTCATCATCTGATTGATCACTGTTTGATACAAAGGGAGCAGTTCAGTTTAAAGTAGAGATGTGGTCCATAGAAATCCCTGGACAAGCCCTCTAACTCTATTTTCGTTAGACCGCAGAACCAGCTGAGAGAAAACATACTGGTTTAGAGTCTGACTGCTTTTTTCCTTCTGAATTAGGTAGCTAAGTATAATAAATTACAGTTTCTAAGAGTCATTAAATTTTAACATTATTTCAGGCGGAGGACACTTACATCATCTGAAGTAAGGAACTTGCAATATATGGTTGTGGCAGCTCAACCACTCTCTGGGCATGAGAAGGCATTGTTCTTCTAAACTCATAAAAAAGGTTTACTCTCACACAGACCTTTTTTCTCATTGCTTTTTAGGCTAGTAATAAAGGTAAGATAAGCTGGAGAAACAAAGGAGACAGAGTAAAGGACTATATCAAAGCCTGACCAATTTTCCACAAGCTGGAAATTTCCCAAATACATGAGGGATGATGGTATCAGTGACTTGATTTAATGGAGCTTGCCAGGATTCAGTCCTCCTGTGCCAGAAATCTGCCACAAGAGCGAGCGTGCCTACACTGTCACTTGGAAAAGAAACATCTAGTCTTCCCTGACAGTGACACCAGTGTGTCATTAGACTCCAGCTAGGGCTTTAACCATTTACATTTTTTTGAGGTAATGAGAGATAATCAGAAAAAATAAGCCAAAAAGAACATAAGTACATATAAAGTGCCAGAAGAAGGCTGTTGGAACTAAGCTGGTCCTGAGAAGAAATCACGTGGTGGACACAAAGACCATCAAGCCATAACTGAATAAAGCAGAAGGACAGAACTGCTTATTTATTAAGCAATGCTCTGCCTCCCTTACTTGCAGTGTACAGTGTCTCACTATAGTCTCACTGGGACTATTAGGAGAGAAAATTACTGCTCAACATGAATAAATGTGGAAAAGTCTGGGTCTAAGCGTCTAAGTGTTTTGGTGGGGTTTTTTTAATGTTTAATGTGTTTTAAATTGTTTTTATTATTATGCAGAGCTACATTATAGGGCCAATTCTCTAAGATGAAGCTGAGCCGAGCTCTCTGTTGAAAGGTCAAGGCTTGTAAGTGTTACTAATTAGGGACACAGGCACAGAATGAGTTATGTTTCCTTAGATAAGGAAAGAGACTTAGCTGTTGTTTAACATTACATGAAATCACTTCTGTTTCTCTGTGGCAGAGTTTAAAAATATCATGATACAGATGCCCTGGCTCTTAAGCTGCATTCTGCCCTGCCTAATATCTGCAGAATCACAGAAAAGGTAGGTATATACCAGGCTATTTCAAATTTCAGAAGAAAGCTAATCTATCACAAAGGTTTTGTCAGTCTCGCAAGAAGAGAGGATAACACGAGATTTCTCTGTCAGAATCCAGCTCCATGAATCAAATGTCAGCGTGGAGGAGGATGTGATGAGAGCACAGAGGGTACAGAGATGGCAGGAGGTGATATACAAAAGCTGAAAAGTCTATTCTGTGAGGTCAGGGAGGTGACAGTCTGGACCACTGGATCAGAATGGTCTTTTCAGGTTGCAATTCTCATCAAGATGAAGGATGTTCTCTTTTAAAGAAAAAACATTGCAACTATTACATGGTACAGCTGGTACGCAACTGTAACTGGAAATGAGAACAAAAATTCACCACTGCTAACACTAACCTTTCCTTACAAAATCAAAAGTTGGTATGAAGATTTGGAACCTAGGCTATGTTTCGTCTGATGGCCGTACATAGTCTAGTTAGACAAAAGAACAATGCCTAGTACTCTACAGGTTACATTTGGTGTAGGCTGACATCTTCACCTCTTCAAGAAGATCAGCTGCTAACAAAGTGAAGAAAAAACTTATTAAAAAGCAACAGTGAAGAAGGCATATATTAGAGAATAACAATGAATTTTTTTCTTTCAAATCACAAGTTTACCTCATAGGTTGAAACTCACGTCTAAGACAAACACCCAGATCTAAATTCCGCTTATTAAGGTAGTAGAGACTATGACAATTTACAGAGGTACATGCAGAGGTTACACCCCTGACAGCTCTAGATTGTTTTGTCTAAATTAATAACAACTCTGAATAAAAGGCATCTAGTCCAGCTGTACAGCCTCACACTTAACTTTTCCATTAGTGTCACTGGCCTCCCAGGGGTCTCTTCTTGTACTTCATATGTTTATGGACAAGACATAAATGACCCTATATGCATCAGCTGGGTTCAGTGAGCATCTCTTTCTCTCCCCCTCTGATACCCATCGAAATTATTCACTGTGATTACACTACAATCATGTCAGAAATATAACCATACCTTGAAAAGCTAAATAAAAGGCCTGGCAACTAATCTTGGAAACCTTATTCATGCTAACAGACTCGGTGTGAAATAGAGGTACTGCAGTTAATGAGGTTACTGCACCTGCATGTGTAAGTGGCACAAGTGCCTCTTGCAGAGAGATCCCTACAGTTTTTCTCTTAGCTTTTCCTTTTTGCTGCCCAGCGTGTAGTTAGTTTATGAGAAATAGAGGGTGCTCATGGTGAAGTCATATACAGAGCATGTGAAATAATAAAACTCTTACCTGCACTCAAGTCACAGAGAGGCATTACTGCTGTCATGGAGCTCTGGATTCAGTGCTGAGCTCTACCTCGGGGATTCTTACTTAACCCGGGATGGGGTCACCTGACTGCCTGGGGAACACAGGTAAGGCTGGAATAGAAATCAGCATCACCTCTGAGAATGTCTGTTAATATTTTGGTTGGATTTCTTTGCCACTGTGATTTTAAAGATCAAATAATCAACAAATATTTTCAATTGGATGCTTCCTGATTATATCAGAACACCCATTCTAGAGTTGTCATTAGGTTCTTAAAACTTGCAATAAGGAGTTTAAAACAGGCAGATGGGAAAATCAAACTTTTCAAGCACACACATTTGCTGTCCATGAAAACTAAGTAACTGCAGAAACTGAGGAGAATCTGAGCTTGGCTGCTCAGATTCTCATGCGGCTGAGGAACATGAGTTAATCTTCAAAATGTCTAGTCATTTGGTCACCAGCTTGTCTGTGCATTGACTGTTAACTGCATCATGTTGCTTGATCGGTTTATGATGTGGACAAACACACAATAAAGAGTAAAACATGCCTATCGAAACTAATTTCCAACGTGACCTATGCCAGGATTAAACCGAGGTCTTCAAAGGTGAAAGGAGAGCGTATCAATCAACTGCGCTTTGTAACTACCCCGTCAGCCATAAAACATGTATCAAATAAAATTAAGTGCTAAATCAACTTAGCTATACACACAAAATAATTAAATACTATTTATTGATTTGCATTTCATTGAAAGGGAGGAAAAAAGCTGTTTTGGTGTGGAAGTTTCAATATGTTGGTCTCATATAGGCAATAGCTTGAGATTTAATTGACACTAAAATAAAACCTTGTAAATATTAGGCTTGCTTTCTTTCTTTTTATCTTTTCAGTATAACAAAGCATGCATTTATATGGATATATGCAATAGATTCTGAAATGATCCCCTCTGGACACTTAGTCCAGATTTTAGAGTGCCTATTCATTTTAAATTATAGTGCTTGTAAGAGACTTAAACTAAATTGAAATAAGAGACAAAATCCATTTAAAATTAAAAGCACCCATGTTAACACATGCAGTTTCAGAATACCTGTCTGCACTGAAGGAGGCCTCTCATGCAGAAAATTCCCTAGAGGAAAAAACCTTATTGAATGGCTTAACTAAGAGTTAAAACAGCTTTAAAACAATAACTGAAGATACACCGAAATTTAGCATTATTAAAATTCTGTTTAATTATAAAAAGTAAAGCTCAGGAAAAAAAAATCAAAAAGAACAGTCATTTGTAAAATAATGGTCTCTTCTCTACTACAAAAATAACTGTTTGTTAATAGCATTATGCAAATAGGCCTAGCTGATTTATTGAAAGTTCAGCAGTAGCAGGAAAATGCCAGGAAGAGGCAAACTCTCAGCATCAAACTCACAAAACTTTTTATGTCACACTCCACATTACATTTAGCAATGACAACAGATACTGCAAGATTTTATAGAAAAGTCTCCCCTTGTGCAAAGGAGTTTAAAAAAAAAAAGCACCAGCAAAATATCCAAGGCAATAACAAAAATCAGGATGAGTTTACCAAGACTAAGCCTGAGGAGTTCCTTAGTCATGTAAATCAATTTATGCAGGTCAGTAAGACAACTCAAGTGGGTAAGAAATGCAGTGATCTACCCCTGATGGTTATCAGAGATATATGACTACTTAGAAAGGAAAACTGGAAACTGATTGAGAAAAACAAGGAAAACAGAATTATTACACACAGATCCCATTAGGTAAAATTATATAAAGTATATGGAGAAAATAAAGTGATATTATTTATTAAGTAAAAAATATTGTCAATAGTAGCACATTTTCAAAAAGACTCAAATCTAATTTGTATGAACTTGGTGAGGAGCACTGTCTTAAATCTGTTATGTTTGGGGATTAAGTGCATGATACCTTTCCTTTTCTTTCATCTTGTTACACTGTTTTATTGTACGTTTTCCCTCTGTTTTCCCCTGTATGATGGCTCTGATGCTAGACTTGATGGTGAAAGGAGTTATTATTCCACAGCTGGAAGAACTACCATTGTGAAGAATAAACATTTTGTTTTGTTGAAAAACCAAATACCTAACAACAAATTGCAATTCCTAATATTTTTTTTCCACCATTTGAGATATTAGTTCAAGAATAATGAAAACTTTCATACAATCAGGACAGCTCATTGTTTGTCTGGATTTTAGCAATTAAATATTCTTTTTTCTTTTTCTTTTTTTTTTCCTAAAATTTATATTATTTCGATTAGGTACAGTTTTACTCACTGTGTTTTGCATTCATTGCTCATGCAACAATTCTACAGAAGCTGTACACATACCTTGAAGCCTAGAAACATACTCAAGCCTCTGACTTCAATGCAAATGAAGCATATTTTTGGATGGGTACTGTATAAAATAGGTTATCATTGTGAATGCTCACAATTATGGATTCAAAACTCACTTCCCATTTTTGTCCTACAGAATTAGCATAACATTTATTGCTCCAGTGAATATTCCCTTTATATTCTGTAGAATATTCATGGAAATTAAATGAAAAAGAGGTACAATCAACTTCATTAAAAATTCAAATGAATGTTTTCCATTTCTGGCAGCATTCCTCACACATCATTAAAAACCCAACAGCTATTCCATGAGAAATGTAAGTATAAACAAACAAACAAACAAAAAAATGTCCCGTGACTCTTCCTCCCTATGACCTGCCATTGAAACAGTTCCCTCCTGCTTCCCCTGCTCACAACCCCCCCTCCAAACGTCTCTGAGGAAGGCTCCTCCTTCCTCCTCCTCAAGGAGAAAGATACTCTGATGAGGGACAGTGGCGACACGGGCTGGTGACACATGCCATGGAGTAGCACCCACATCCAGTAACCGCATCCTTCTGGGACTTGCTGCTCCCAAGAGATTTGGTTGATGTTGGCCAGCACATTCATCAGCTTTCAGGAGCAGGAAAAAAGGTGGAGGCCAACAATGTGATTGCATAAAACAAGCTAATAGCAGAAAGAAACACAACCCACTCCTTCATTATTCATGTCTTTCTCCTCTGTCAGATGCATGTCATGTACGACGGGCAAGTGACTTATAATGACTTAATTTTATGATGGAGTGGGATTTTCCACAAGGGAAAAAAAAAAAAAAGAAAAAAAAAAAAGAACCTTTTAAAGCAAATGTGTGTCTTTTCACTGGGTACTGTCCTGTGTTGTGAAACTCTGAAGATAACTAAATGCAGAATCTGTGTGGCAACAGGGAGCTGCTACCAACACCAGGAACCAAGGAGGTTCCCATGGGGACCTAGGGAGATGCAACCTGGGTCTGCTGGCACAAGGTACACATGTGGGGCAACACCTGATCCTTGACACTTCATTTACAATTTTAGGCAGTTTGGGTGGGGAGGAAGGACCAGTTAGAGGGAAAACTAATTCTGAATTGCATTGAAGAATTTTCTCAAGATCAAGCACGAACCCGAGGGCCCACTTACAATTGTTCACGATTTCCTCAGTGTATTTCTCTGTACTGTAAAGTTGAGGTTTTTTCCCCCTACTGAAAGAGTCTAACATTTATTGAGTACAAGACACATGAGTTTTACAAAGAGCATTTTGGATAAGTAAATTTAAGAAATAGGCATAAAGACTCTTACAGAGACAGCCTCCGAAAAATGATTTAAACCAACCCATTACAGCCTACTTTCAATCCTGAACAGTCACTGTTAGGAAAAATGGGTTGGAACAAAAAAAATCCAATTCACTATTTTAACATCACAAAGATCAGGAAAGCTCAGTCCGCTGTTCTGGGTTAGCTATCTTTGCTCTTCTTGAGAAGAGTGTTTGGATTTTGATTCATAAACTCCAGTACAAAAAACATGAAGGATGAGTCTGAGTACTTCTGGAAAAATTCTTCACATTCTAGTTCCAGGAAATAACACGGACTTCCTCAGTGAATACAACAAAGACCAAAGACATAACAGCTAATCCTCTCTGACACATATATGTATAAAAACTGAAAAGGAACTCAGTAATACAAGACAAAAAGATACCATTACAAAACCACATTTATTCCCTTATAAAAAACAAAACATAAAACAAAACCAAAACAAAAAAGCCACAAAAAGGAAAAAAAAAATCTACAAAGAAAAAAGAAAGATAGCCTCTCCCTCAATAAAAAGTAAAATATTTAAACTGGAATATAGTCTTTAACCAGCCCTGAATATACAGATGAGAAAATAATCAGCAAATAATAGTTACCACTTTCCAGAAAATAAAGAACATATAAAAATATAAAACCCAATTCATTCAATACACAATAATGAAAGATGAGTTTCAACCTGTTCATCTCCTCCTAGCACATAAAGAGGAAATATTGTAAACAACAGGGAAATATTTTGCTAACTTTTAAAAATGGAAAAGCATAGCATTTACCACTATGGAAAATGTACAGTTTTAAGGGATTCTCATTTTAATTTTTACAGCCTTTATAACAGTATGAGTCTATACATGGGTACATATATATTTATATAAAATCATAATATTCTAGCATAATAGTCTGTTATTGATGTTTAAAATGACTAGAATCATTATAGTTGGATCAAATACCTGAGTATTCTCTTACTTCATAACTGAGTCAGAAGTAGCTCTCCAAGATGGTAAATGTAACATAAGAAGTAGACATCAGTTTGGGCGCAGAATGGGACTTTCAAAATAAGGTGCTCAGACTTCAGCTTCAGAAGTCACACCTGGATTAATGGGAGGTGAAAAAACTTGTTTTCTCAGTGTCTTTTACTTCATTGTCTATATAGGAACATGTGTTTAAATTACCATTTAATAGTCGACCACTTTGAAGTAGGGCTAGCACTACAGAAATTATGTTCAGTGGGTCTTCACTGTAATGTGAGGGAAGGAGATAGTCTCCCTTTAGTCTACTTCTCATTTACTTCTGTCTATACACTTAGAAAGGAAGAATGTCTATTGAAAAACAGATGAAATTGCAGTAAAACACAGGAAGGTGAAACCACCACTAGAAGAGGGCTGTGCCCCTCGACACTTCAGTTCTGTATGAAGCCATCACAATGGGCAGAGCAGCCTGGTACCACAACCCAGCCTGCAGGAATTGCGTACAAGAGCAGTGCCTGCCATCATCACAAGTGAAATACTCAGGGGGGCAATCAAGCTGCACAGGGACTTGAGGCTCTGTTAAGACTGCGTACAAGCTCACGGTCCCTCTCACTTACCCCTCTTCGAATAACAAGAGCCACTCCCCCAAAAAATAAGGTTTTGAGAAGGTAGAGTTTTCTGATCTCTTCCAGATCTTGAGACTGGTTTATGTCAGTTCCCACAAATAAAGCATTTAATCGTAACCCATCTTATCTGGGTAATAATGAGTTATACATGCTACAGCAGGCGACCTGCTGAACATGCCCAAACATCCCACCATAGTCAATCCTGCTCGCTTCTGCCCCCAGGGAGCCATTCTAAGAACAGGCTTAGTTTCAGCTGAATAATGCATTTGATATTCTGCCTTTTCTAAAAAACTATACAGATGCTACTACTTCAATTTTATTGCTGTTTTGCAAGCTTCTCGTAACACACTGAAAAAAAAATAATTAACAAACCTACCTATAAAAATATAGCTAACATTAATACATGACATTGCAAACCATACCACAGTATGTGTCTGTTTATCTTCAAATAACATGAATACGCAGATTTCTACCAACATATTGACTCTGGCAGAACAAAAAGCAGAAATCCAACAGACTAAATAGCAAAATAAGTGGCAGTGTAAAGACAAGTGCTTTGTGAGTTAAATGTTTTCCTACTTCTGCTACTTAAAAACTGCTGCTATCTTCAGATACCACTTTCCAGACGAACAGCAAAGCTACCCTTTCACATCAGCAGTTTGCCTGTACCAAATGCCTTTAAAACCTTGCCCCCTGTGCCTAATAATGAGGTCTGGGGAAGTGGCACATTGGGTTCCCTGTAAAAGGGAGAGGAAAAATTTTGCGACACCTTACCCTGGCCAAAATCAAGTCAGCTCAGAAACAGATGGAAACCAGTTCACCAGTTCAGCCAGTTACATACACTGCTTGCTGAACACTGAAAGTCATCTCCTGTCTTGACCAGAGCAATAGGACTTCACAGCCTGGAGATGGACACCTGCATGTTTCTGGGCACAGAGCAGGAAGGAGCAGGGAGCTGCTCTTCTAAACTAGCTCTGTGCCACCAGGACATTCTCCACAGACAAGTCATTCCCTCTGCCTTCAGTCCCACCTTTCACAACCTCAGATCACAACACAGATCCTCTTTAGTCACTTCTCACTGCGTACTTATTTCTACCTAAAATATGAAACATTAAGAGAACACCTCACATGACAAAGCAGTTTTTACAAAACAACTTGATGTAAGCCACTACGTAAAACCACAACTAGGCATTAGAAGCCATGCAAGGCTGTCAGTGATCCATCTGAAATGTCAATACATCATTTCAAATGTTCTTACCCAGAGCTGCTTGAAGCATCCAAAGGCAGAAAAATCAAATGGGATAGTTATCCCTTTTTCAGAAAAAAAAAAGAGTGAAAATAGAAAGGCAACTAAGTCTTCCCCTAGAAGCAGCCAATTCACATTAAAAGGGTGTACTTCAAATGACAGTGAAGAGGGAGACAGCATGTGTTTCAGAGAAGTTGAGTGAGGAACCTAGGACAGAGTGATAGGTCTGTTGTGCAGGAAATCTAGAATTTGAAATAAGACGAGTTAAAAACTGGAAAAGGGCTGAAGCCAAAATAGTTCCCTAAGTACAGCGCCCACCAGAGAGAAGAGCACCCAAAAAGCGTAGAACTAGCAAAGACGCTCTCATCCTCCTCTTCTACATGATTACCTTACAGAGCATTTGCTTTGGATTTCATAGAATCATAAAATTGTCTAGGTCAGAAGGGACCTTTGAGACCTTCTAGTGCAACCATCACCTTAACTCTGATAAAAGAACTATCACTAAACCATGTTACTAAGTACTATGTCAACCCGTCTTTTAAATACCTCCAGGGATAGTGCCTCAACCACCTCCCTGGGCAGCCCATTCCAATGCTTAATAACACTTTCAGTTTAAAAATTTGTCCTAATATCCAGTCTGAATCTCCCCCGGCACAACTTGAGGCCATTTCTTCTGGTCCTATTGCCTGTGACTTGGGAGAAGAGACCAACCCCTGCCTCTCTACAACCTCCTGATCACACGGCACTGTCTACCATGCTGCATAGGTATTTTTATAGTGAAATTATATTGAATCAACAAGAAAACCTCCATTTGAGCTAAATTTCACAATCAAAATAAAAAAAGAGGAAACAAAAGCAGAAAATACTGTCAAACACTTCAAAGAATTAAATAAAAGTTGCATAATTTTTTAAAATTAATCCTTGATAAGTGGGATTATTTATATTAAATAAATGTATACATATGCAGAACATGTATTCTTTGACATTATTGAATATTTTTAATCTAGGAATAACATGTCTTCTTTAAAACTTCATCTAACAGTTTTAAGTACAATAGTACTTTTGTTCCACACTGTGAAAATTCTCTAATAGTTTTATTTTCCTTTTGAGTAAGGACACTACTAGAAAACATAAGATAGCTTTAAAAGATGAACTTTTCACTTATTATTAACTAATTATGTAAAATTTCATCATACTTCAATTGTTCATAAAAAAAACCTGTTCTCTTTACATCAAATTCAACGTCCTCTTAAAGCAATAACTCAAAATATTACTTGCAACCTTCAACCTTTTGTTCCATTTTCATAAGGATTGAGAAAAAAATTCACAGAGATGAAAGATATCTTAAGGTAAGAAGATGACCACAGAACACATACTGATTGAAAGGCAGATGAATATCTAAAGGCTTTTGTCATAATTTTATTCACTATTTTTATCCTTGGACTTCTCTTCCAGAGTTCCCTAGTTGCAAAAAGCGATGGAATTAAATAGATAGTTCCTACTCAGTGATTTTCCTATGAAGTTCTTTATATAGGCTAAAGACCCAGTTACTTCACATCCTGAAATTGTACCTCCCCTTGCAAATGCAGGAAGAAATGCAAATTGCTGGCACAGAATATTGCAAGTATTTCAATACAGTGCTACATAATCACTACACTACACCAGTAGGAAACCTAATGGATGGCTAGAGGATTTGAAAATGGATAGTCTTCTTACAACTACTGATGCTAGGAGGATCTGTATTTTAACTCCAAGAATATTTTAAAGATTTTCTTTTTTAACTGAAAACTCAGAGAACTTTCAGGATTTTTCAGAGATTTCTTGATGTCTTTTATTTTTTTTTTTTTTACATTGCACATCTAGTTTACTTTTTTTTTCCTTTCTGCTACCAAATTCCATAAAAGAAATAATATAAAGATACATTTTGGGTTTTCTTTTTCTGAACTTTGTTTTTTTCTGATACTGTTTTCTGAAATAATATTCCCCTCTATCTCATATAAAGCAACCCATGTAATCCATCATTTCTCACAATAAGGTCATGAGACTCCAATTTCACACAAGTGTGATTTAAAACATTTCTCCTTTTCCCAAAAACTTCACTAGTCATTTTGTCCTACATCAGTTCCTTAGGCCTCAGTTAGGCTGGAGCTAAGATCTATGCAAACACACAAATGCAAGGGGGGTTTCATCTTTGAAGTGGTCACTCAGTATCACCCAATAAAAGACTATCAGAAAGGAAAAGTGCTTTTCAATATTTCCTCATTTCCATGTGGTGCAGAAGTACACCAGCTTTTGCTTAATACTAAGACACCCTTCAAAGCTACAAAAGTTAAAACATTTCTTAATGCATTATATATACCGAAACAATTGGACAATACTTCAAAGCCTTTGGTTTAAAAATCTTTTGGCATCACCGCCATTCAAGAAAAAAGTATTTATACAACATTGTCAAACAAAAGTTATTTTGCAGCTGACAAAGTTTTGGAACAGAAGATAATAAAAATCTATTGCATATTAGTTTATTTTCTGAAAAAAAATGAAACAATATCAGATAAGGCATTTTAGTTCTGAAAAACTTTAAAAACCTTAACATTAATTATATGATTTCAATATTGAGTATTTATCAGCTATAAGGAAAGGTGCAGAATAAAATTAAACAAGTTCACCAAAAGAGCACAAAAACTGAGCAGGTAAGGCCAGCTGGCTATCTATTAAGCTCTAAGACTCATAATCCACTACTGGCAGGGCATATGAACCAGAAACAGCAAGATCTACTCATCCATCAATTCATATGATTGAGAAACACTCAAAAAAATTAAGACCATCTTTTTCCCAGAAGCCTCTTAATAATAGGAAAGAAACTTATTACTGCCTATTGCTTAGCTGGTGGCTGGAAATCTTTTCTTTAATTTGTTCTACTACTAACAAATTTACGTGAGCATTTTCCACTTGTTTGGGAAGTATTTAATCACCAGTCTTTCACATTCCTTTTCTTCTAACTCAGTTGGTTTGGAAAGAGAGTTAAATGTATCCGTGCATGTAAATGCCCAGTCTTTTCTTTCCTACATGACATCCTACCTCCTATTCTTGTAATGGCTAAACACTGCAGAAATAGTCCACATAGCAGGCTGGAAACAACAGCAGTGGCAAAAAAAAAGCATACCTGTCCCTGCTGCTCATGACCCTTGCAAATATCACTGCTGATTTTTATTTTTTAATCCATGGGTGTTTTCAAAACATAGTAATTAATCTTTTCAGGACTTATCATTAGTTTTACAAGGTAAAATATTTTTTTTTCAGTGTATGTAATGGCAGGATATTCAAATAAGTCACTAACAGGATGAGCAAGAGAAATGGACAGAATATTGGGTGAATACATACGAAACTCGTACATATGAAGGACCTGAATGACACAAAAAGTGTTGCCTTCAACAACAGCAAATGACCTTTTCCTTAGACAAGCCCTTCCTCATACAAGAGCGGTCAGATCTACATTGAATCTGATGTGTTTGCCAAAACTTGAGTGTCAATCGTTTTAAGTTTCAAATCGATTCAGAAAAAGATATTAGAAGATATTAGCGCCAAGATACTAGCCCTTCTTTTTAAAGCTGAACATTTACTCTTGGGAGTACCTACAGGAGCTGAAGGTTTTAGGCGTTTCTTCACCAATTGACCATCTCCTGTTGAGGAGACCTGGCAGGAAGCTATTGGGGCTGAGGCTGAGTACTTGGATTGGATAACAAGTCACACAGCCCCCCGGGGTTTCTGAACCATCCCTCTCAGTGTCTAGCATCCATCTAGTCCTCAGCGAGAGAAGCAACTTAGTCTCAGGTTTTTTTAGCCTCTGGGGAACAGTCTGTAGTTAAAAGACAAATGTTAGACACTATAGAATATCAGGCATGGATAACACTCAGTGGTGTCCATGTTAGGTGAAATGAGAAATCACAGTCCAGTCTACACACATCTTAAAGATATGGCTTTTTGTAACTCTGAATAACACATGGAATTTCAAAATTAATATCCTTGTCTCATCCTCAGCATGATTTTTCCTGAGTTTGCATTTCAGTTATCCCACAAAGAAGAGAATTTTAATTCATTTTCTTGAAATTAAATAATTCAAAATAAAAACATACATGTTTTACATGTGTTTAATCTTTACATAGCCTTATAGAGATTGAAAGGAAAAATAATGAAAAACAACAAAAACATTAGCATGCCAGTTAAACACTCTCTGGTTCAGCCCCACATACAAACATATTAATTGTAATTCTATATGGATACTTGGAAAACATTACTTTCTTCACAGCCATATAACTCCCACTGGACTGCATATATATTTCACAGTTCTCTAAACACTGAATCCTATTGAAATCACTCATTTACTACCACAGATTAAATTTCATAAATCAAATACAATATTAATAAACAAAGATATCATTTCTGAGGACTCTAGAAGCACCAAAGTAGTTTTTGTTTTTTAGTTCTGTTTTCTGTTTTCCAAGTGAGTTAAGCAGATCCTAACTGTCACTTAAAGTTACTTCTGAAACCCATGCAAGAATGTCAGCAACTACCACTTGAATATAATTTTCTACATCCTGAAAACAGTAATTTATGTGGAAGTAGGACTGAAAAGTCATGACATGGCAGAATTACAACTGCTTGAACTGTGCTTTTCCTGTTTTTGAAAGTACTTTGGTTCCTTTAAAGATGAGACTATATTCTACATTCCTGAGGTTCATGAAGATTACTTTTAGTAGAATTGCTAAAATTCTTGTAATTTTTACCAGCAAGAGTTTAACTATTACATTATCAAGGAAATGAAAAACAAAACAAAACAAAAAGGTTAATTCTGCTTTACTTCATTTCTGGAACAAATGCAAACAGGCTTGAGTGTCCTTTCACTTAAATATTACAAGTTGGAATAAATAGTCACACCAGTGTACAATGGTGTTCTTTTGAAAAGAGAAAAGCCTTGCAAATATTATATTTCTTGAATAAACACAGAAGTATTATAAGGGGTAAGGAGCATCTCTACAATGCACCCTATTTAATATAGTTAATAAATAATTTTAAAAACCCAACCCAGCACAACAGCTATATTTTGGTTTTAGACACAATCTGCACTTTAAAAGTGCAGAAATGGTTAATCCAAATAATGAGAAGAGTTGCAACTTTTTTCAGATATTATTCCAGCTAATGAAGTGAGAGGTTAAAGTAAACCAACTAAACTATATTTTGCCATAAAATTGTGTCCCAGAACAATCTACTGCAAATGATAACATAACCGAGGCACTGAAAGATTTGTTACTGTGACTGATTCTGTTTAACGGGTTCATATAAATTGTTTGGAAAAATTAAAATGGCTGTAGGTTGTCCAGATTTGCAGATTTATTAAAAAAAAAGAGGAATAATAGTTGGAACCATGTCAGGGGTAGGAAACAAACACAAGGAATATGAATAAGGTAGAACAATAGGGACCGAGAGATCATGTGCAGTGTCAAGAGATATGATATAATGCCTTTAGGGAGGTCCAGCAAAGGATTAAAAATAACTCAAGTTTGACAAGTCACAGGGAAGATGAATCATGGATAATGACAAAAAGAAACAGCATGAAGACAAGATCACAGAATTTGTGTCCCCAAGCAGTATGAAAGTCAAAAAGGTCAGTGAGGAATCGGTAGGTGAATCAGACACTTATGCCATGTATTCTCATCAAATAGTCGGTTTTCAAGTTTTAGAAGAGCAGTAAATTTACCGAGTTCTTATACTTTTTAATAGGAGCAGTGATTTTTTTCAGACAATTCATCTCCAGTCTAACTAGGATTTTCCTCCTTTTTACTACTAAGACTATATAATACAGCTGGAGAAAACAACAGTTAAACATGATAACCAAGAAACTCATCATTGACTACCATTATCCATCTACCAGTGATAAGGGAATTGCAGTGCAGTTTCTCTTCTCTATTTTGACAGAAACTGTTTTACAAAATATTACCTATGTTGTGTGCAGTCAGGTTTTTTAGGTTGGGTTGCTTTTTTTGTTGTTTTTTTTTTTATGGTAGAGGAAAGGGGGAAAAGGAAACAGAGGACAAGAAAAAGAGGAAAGCAGTGCTCACAGAAGAAACAACACACACAAACCAAAATCTCTGAAAAGGGAAATGTTTCATTGCTGTAGCAGGCAGAGTACATAAAGCAACAAATAAGCTCCCAGAAGTTCACAATTGGGAGACAGAAGCTTCATCTAGTAAGATGCCAGGACTCTCATATTTTCAAAAACATGCAGAGAAACACATTCGTGAACTTCAAACTATTTCAGACATTCTTCAGACAAGCTATTTAAAGTACAGATTGAGTAGAGAACATTACATCGTGTAAAAAAAATAAGAAAGAAGAGAGATGAAAGAAAAAGGAAGAGAAAAAAAAAAAAGAAAAAAGAAAGCACAACTAAAGGTACTTTGTTTTTTAGGTTGTAGTGGTTTAAGATGTAGGAAAAGAGGCAGGAAAAACAAAATCCCAAACTAAACTGTGCGCAGAAGCAGACAACTGAAGTACAGTGTTGTCATTGTTTTTCACAGCTGAGACTGTGTTGAGTACTCTATCTTTGAGAATTAATTCTTTTCAGACACTCCTTGGCAATGGTTCTCTGAAATATTACAGACCTTGTGACATGAACACGCATAATTTCTGATCAGTGAATATTGCCTTGTTGTTCGGCAAAGCAGCCTAGAGCCCTGCTCCTGTCCTCTGTACCTTTCAAGGTGCAGCAAAAGCACCATGTCTTTGATATCTAAATGCCAAATGAATTTTCCTGCTTTCCGTCTTGTTTGCTTTTTGCCATTTTCAATAGTGCTTATTCTCAAGGTTTAGTACTGTATTCCACTATAATAATCCTTAATAACTATATGTTATAAAGTCATACTTATGCCACAGACTGAACTCTTCATACTTACTATACCAGTTAGAAACATGTTGGATTATGAAATCATATTAAAAAAAATTAGAACAGAATTTTCAACTGTTAAATATATCTTCTTCTGAATAGTAAGTTTTTCTTTATATATTTTATATTTTGTTTCTTTTTTTTTAAATTTTCCTTAAAAAGATATGCGCTATATGAATTATATAGTTTTTAGTAAAGCAATTTGTCTGAAGTTCATTTGCAGTCACAAATATAACATACCATTGAAAGAGTGATAAATTGTATTTATGTCACATAGTCATTAAAATACATTACTTTTTTACTTTGTTTCAGACTGTTGAAATTGACATTTTGAGTGCTTTCAAAAATCTTAGTTTCAGCAGGGCAGACCAGTTCAAAGTCAAAAAATCAACCCATTAATGATGGAAAGAGAGTTTTTGTTTTCATATAGCTGTACACTCAATTCATGCAAGTTACACTTGAACGTGCATGTGAAAGAGACTGATCAGGAGCAGTAAATTTGCCAATAAAAACAAGTTATTCAAAAAGCCTCTAAAACTGTTTTTTTTTCTTGTTTCTCAAATTTAAAGGTGTTGATTGTGTGAATATGTGGTAGAAAGACTCCAGCTGAATACCCTGTGTCATTACAATGAAGAATGTACACTCGTTGTAAGCAAATCACTTCATGAAACAGCTTTTATCTGTGGGGATTTTCTTCTCTCCATTAGGTTGCTTTCATTCAGTACCTTGAAGGCATATACAGCTCCTTTCACAACCAGCCTCAGAGGGCACTTTCTGATCTCTTCAGTACATTATATGGTGTATTGCAATAATTTGACAAAACATTCATATCACTAAGAACCAGAGTTGTCTCTCCTTGTACAAAAAGTATTCTCATACCAGTGCTACCTTCTGCATCTCTCCATCAAGCTGTAATGCTGTGTGATGGTATCACAGAATCATAGAATACCAGGTTGCAAGGGACCTTGAGGATCATCTGGTCCAACCTTGGATAACAGCTGAAAAAGTGATTCTGATGCACTTTCTTCTGACTACAAATTAATTAAGTTTAAGCAGAGAATTGTGGAAATTGCACACCACAACTCTTCCAAGAATCTGCATTTCTGAAGAAATACCTTCTTTTTAAAGAAAAAAAAAAAAACAAACAAAAATGAAACCAGACTAGTGCTTTGTCCCTATTTAATGTGGAAGTGAATGGCAAATAAAAATAAAATTTTATCTGGACAAAAATGAGATAAATAATAGTTTCAATTAGGAAAAAAAAAAACAGCTTCAATACTCCATATCCTTACAGCTAAAGTGATAGCCACACAAATGCATGTACATATTACGGTCGTCTGCCATCTATGTCATCATTTCCAAGGAAAACTTCCATGGTAAAAAATAGTTATTTTTGTTTTAATGATGAGCAACCATTTAAATCTTTCACAATAATAAAAGAACTCTTACAGTCGTACAGTATTGTCAAACCTGCTAAGATAAAGAAAAAGTCAATGAATTAAAAAATAAGGCACTACAGAGTGAAAGCAGAAGTCTTTCTCTGAATTACTGCTGTGCGGATCTACACCCTGTTCCTGTGGCATTTCACATTATCATGAAAGTTATGAGACAAGATGGTTCCATAATACCTTGCCCTTTCCCCCTGCCTGGGGATACTATTTCTGATGCTCCTCCTAAAATATCCAGGAAATTTTGCTTTTAGTTTCCCTCCTCAAGAACCACTATCATCACACATCTGCAGGAGCTTCCCATTCCAGTAAAAAAAATCCTTCATTCATTGACAGAGCATTTTTCTAACAGAAACAAATATTAACTGGAAAATATGGAAGCACAAATAAGTAATTGCAATTAGTTTACTATTTGTAGAGAGCTTTAACTATAAGCATTCAAACTAGGCATTACAATTCAACTACAAGTAAGGAAAAAACAGCCAGAGAGATGGCATGCCATAGCTCACATCCTTGCCCTGCACGCACACTTTGCAAGGGTGCATCCAGAGCTCCAAATTCTTTCTGTGATGCTAAAATGATCAATAACTCTCTTATGTCTATGAATTTTGTCTTGAACAGGGCTCAAGGTGGTTATTACTTTTAGAGATCCATCAACATGGAACTTCTTTACTTCCTCGGATCATGAATTAAAGCTTGGATCCTGACCCAGAAGAAATAGGGTTGTTATAAAACAGCTGAAAGCTAAAGTAGTATTTCTTTAATGAATACAAGTCTTATTGACTGGGGGAAAATAAAACACAATAAGAATCAATTTGTGCCTGTTCTAACTGCAATTCAGTGCTAATGCTGTACAAGATAAGCCTAAATGGTACTTGGGGATAATTTGTGCTTTTAATTTGTGCTTTTTTTGGCATAATCCAGGGGTCAAGATTTTTTTCATTTAAATTCACAGCACAGTAGACCCAAGTGGCTTGGTCATTATTTGTATTTACCTACCTGGTTTCTCCTACTTGTACGACATGACAATTTGACAATACTGAAGGACAAGGGGAAAGGAAAACCAACCTGTCTTTTCCAGCTGTGATGGGCTGACCATGACTGGCTGCCAGCCTCCCATCACGTTGTTGTCTCACTCCCCCTCCTCAACAGGACAACGAGGTTAGTGTTCATGGGATGCAGTCCCTCAGGAATAAAACTTCCTCTGGTGTGGATTCTACATGGGCCACAGTTCCCTAAGGGCATATCAGTCTGCTCCAGAGTAGAGTCCTTCATGGGCTGCAGTCTCCTACACCAGTATGGTCCTCTCCACAGAATGCAGGGGAATCTCTGTTCTGCTCCTGGGGCATCTCCTCACCTCATTCTCCAACTGTGATGTTTTCAGGACTGTTTCTTACACACACCCCTGCACACCCAATCCTTGGCAGTATTTTTACTTTCTTATATAAATTTACACAGAAGCACTACAGACGTGGCTGATGGGCTCAACCATGTTCTGTAGTCATTCCTCCAAAGTCAACTGTGTCTGACCAGGGCAGCCCCCGGCCTCTCTTCACAGAGGCCAACCCCACAGCCCCCAGAGCTGCCAGCACCTTGGCAACTGTGCCCAGTACACCAACGTAAAAGTATCTTTGGTTCTATGACTGTATGGTTCAAAATGAAGAAAACCAGGAGGGAAACAGTGAGAAGAAGTTGGTCTTTCACTTATCCTGCAGCTACACCTCAACCTTAACCCTAAATGCAGAACTATGTCCTTGAGTCCCCACCTGGTCTCCAACTCTTGTTACCACTTGGCGATTTGAACAACTGCAGTGGTAATTTCATGAGAAGATTTGGCATTAACATATGACCGAAGAATAAATACAGGAAATCAAAGCTGAAGTTTTTTCATCCCTGTTTCTTTCAGGATTTCCTGTACTAATTAATACCATCTTCTATTAACACATTAAATTGTCCTCTAGCCCTGCCCAGGAGGGCTACAACTATCAAAGTGCCAAAAGCTGAACACACGCACACCTCTGCACATAGATTGCTAATGAAACAACCACACTGCCAACAGAAGTTTCTGCACTGACATAGACCCACTTATTGTCCTGAACATTTGAATTAAGCTTTTTTGGAAGTTTAATTATGGATCAGGTTAGGGCACATAACTATGTTTAAATAATTTGGTCCAGTTATCTAGAAATTCGGGTAAGAATTTATTGAAAGTATGGGGAATGTGGAAAGTCAACAGTTCTGATTATTAAATTTTACCTCATATTACTAGGCTGAGACTGTACAATCCTGTCACTTGTATAAACACAAAAGAGGATGCAACATGTGAAGTTAAAGAATAATCCCGTGAGAATTACTGGGATGACTTTGAAGTGACTAGAATTGAAACCAGATGAAAAAAGATCCTAAACTTTAAAACTACAAATAATGTATACTAAACAGCAGTCCCATTTCATTGTCAGTATACAAGCTGTTAAAAAGAATTACCACTTATATTGCAAGGAATCATGTATTCTTCCATCCTGTGGGATGCAAAGGAGATACCAGTCTTTGGAGAATTATTGAAATCTGATGACAACATGCAGATGAATTAAGATGCTCTTAGCTTAATAGTGGCTGTGACATGCATCTGTACAAGAAATTGAAGATGGGTGAAATCAGTCTTACATGCTGACAGATGAGCTTTAGCCCATCCCGATACCAAATCCACTTTTTGACTCTTTTTTCACTATTTACGGGGAAAAAAATGGTTGCTCAGGCTAAGATATCTTGTTATTTTCTACTTTCTAACTCTTTCAAACAGTTGCTTTCTTCAGCTGTTGGACAAACAACAACATTGATCGTGCAAAACCTAAGATATGTACTTTATAAAAACTTTCATTTTTTTTTAATCTACTGAATAGATGTTTTTAAATAGCTGCTATCTTCCTTTCCCATTAGAGCTGGCCAAATTCTGTGCAACTGATTGCTTTATTTTGGAGTCCAACTTTTGACTCCCTGGTGACAAAAACCATGATAGATAAACAGTTGGGTTATTCTCTTCACTCAGAGATTATGACTGCCAAGAATGCTTTTGACTGTGAAAGCAAACACACACACAGACACACACACACCAGAGAAAGACTGTGAAAATCATCTATGAAAAGCTGTAAACATAGCTCATTCCTTCTTCTAGGATTTTCTGTCATGCTTGTGATTGTACTGTGGAAGTAACTCATAGTGCACAATTGAGCTTAGCTCCACAGCACTGCCAACTACAATTCTCTCAGTTATGCATGGGGAACAATCAAGCACAGAGATATAAAATTAATTCCCTAAGATCACAAAGGCCAGACAGAAATAGAAGATAGCAACATCCATACGCTGATTTCCACAGCACAATTCATTCACTCTCTCCCTGTTCCTGGGAAAACTGGACTGAATGTTTAGCTACTCATAGATCAAGCCTCTGATCAAGTGTACATTTACTATTGCGTATAGGTCACACATAGGCCATGAAAAAGGACTTGTTTTAGAAAACACGCACATGCCAGGGGCTGAAATCATCTAAGGGGATGAAAAGAGAACTACTGATATGAAGAGGAAAGGGAGTTAATGTAACCAGTGTGACACACTAGGAGGTTTATTTTAGCAGCAGTGTTTCAAATGAGCCAAGCACAGTGGCAGCAATCAAGATCAAAGAAACAATGGTGAGATATGACTGCTTGTATGTGGGTTCTTAGGAGCAAGACATAGCCACCATTTCTGTCTAGTCAAGAATTAGGGTAACGTCAAAGGTTGCATGCAACTTAGTTACTGAGAGGGGACTCCTAGCAGGGCAGTGGGGGGAGGTTGGGAGGTTGTGGGGTGACAGATGGAGACAAGATAAAGTGTCACCCTAAAATATGCACTGAAGAAACATGCAGGAGTGGCAGGTAGGGTAGTTTCAATTAAATATGTAGGAAGGGATTAATTTTGGAGAGAACATGAGGTGAACCTGAAGTGCAAGAGGTACAGAAGCAGTCATAGAGAAGTCATTTAGGGAAAGAGTCAAGGTCAAATTTAAAATGCCTATGGTCAGATGGGGGTCTGATCAATCTAATTGAGTTGAAGACATGCCTGCTCATTATAGGGAGATTGGACTAAATGACCATTGAATGTCTCTTGCAACCCAAACCTTTCTATGATTCTATGAGCACAGTGTATTTTTACTGGGAAAAGAAGAAACTTGATTGGGAGGAGTTTGTTAGGATGAGCACGAGAATGAGAAAGGCAGGCACTGGACTAAGCGTATTATGAGTTTTATAGACAGGCGTTAAGACTGTCTGCCCCAAAGTACTTACACTTTTCATAAATGAACTTCTTGCACAGCCTGGGACTTTGCAAAGATTCAGTCTTTGTTAATATATGGATCAAACTCACAGACAAGCTTCGAGTGTGAAATATCCCATCCGGCTTGTAGCACTCACCAACCTTAGACAGAAATAATAATAATGTGGTGAAATGGGATATGTCATACACCATCTGGCAGCTGTGCAAACAAGAAGAAGAACCCTATGAAGAACATTATTACACGTTTGGGGACCTGCTGATTACATTGTGTGTCTAAGGTTAGACATTTTGGTGTGTAAAATTTGAGAACAGTCTAAATCATGGATAATGTAATAGGTTGCACATGGACTTCACTTCTAGTTTATTAATTCTTCTTTATTCAACAATACATCCCTTTTTAAAAGGCTATCTTGCTTTTATGGTGAACTGCTTAAAGTGCTGTTCCAAACACACAAAGCTGAAAGGAAGAATTCTCATTTTTCTGTAACAATAAGAATGTGCATCATGGTCTGCTACTATCAAGGTGTTCAGTATTATCATAGAGACAAGAGTTCATATTTCAAATTAATATATCACCTGCATAGATGGCAAATCCTCTTCCCCTTAGAAAGACCAGGGGACATTTATTTGCGGCTTTTTTTTTTTCCTTTTATTTTTCCTCTTCCTTCCCCCCTTAACCCCCCCCCCACCCTTTACAAAGGAGAACAACAGAAAGTGATTAAGGAGAGTGTGTTAATAAAAAAAGCTCTTTAAACCAACAAGGTTATGGATGTTGAAGGACTGCCAGGAGAGTCATTAACAGAAAATATTCAAAAGGCACTTAAACGTGTTCTCTGACTTCAATAGATTTGTTTCTGTCACCCCACAAGAAAACAGAACAGAAAGCTCAGGCTTGCTCCCTGGCTGGTTCTCTGTGCTCAGCAATGAATTTCAATTATCCACTCAGGCCTTTCTTTGGTGCCAGCATTCTCTCTCCCACTCCCTCTCCATCCAAGAAATACTCACCTTTCCTTCACCTGTTTCATGTTGACTATCTCTGCTACTTGAAGCTTTGACTTCTTGCTTCTCCTTTAAACCATCGCTATTACCAGGGCAGCGTATTTTATCACACACGCCTTGCACATGGTCCCCTATGCATTCCTGCATTCTTTTCCAATCTCCTCTAACTGCTTCATGCCAAATTCTTCTTCTTTCTGAAATGCTGTGAGCGTGTACATCCTGCTGTTACTGCAGCAGATGGTGCTTTGGAGAAAAGGGATCAGGTGCACGATTAAGATGGACAGATCTGAAATTGCAGAATGAGATTAAGTTTTCCAGGTATGGAGAGGATGTTTGCATCAGATATCACACAAACTTGGAAACTGACTTCAAACACCTTGAACTCACACTCCTACTTTTAACAGGCATTAGCATCATTGAGAACAAAATTCTTCTCAGATCCCCTATAAATGCAGGAACATTAGAACCTAATATTTATTCGCCTGTTCTTTCATGCTGTTTCAGGACAGAAAAGCACACTGTTTCAGAATTATGGAACTGTAGAAAATCTGTTTTTTATGGATTTCTTTCTCAGTTCTTCTATATTATCTCCTTCACCATATCTTTAGACCTTTTCTGTATCTCCTAGCCTAACCTTATGGCTCTCTGCCTCATCCCATCTTTCCTGTGACTGTCAAAATCCCAGATCCCTCCTTCCTTTTTTTCTCTTCAGTACTCCTTCCATGACTTCTGCATAATATCATAGACTAGTTGACTAGCATGGCAAGTACATGTTGTGACCAGTCCAGCCCTCCACACACTAACCATCCTGATGGTTGACATTAATTTAGTCTCTCTTCTGATCCCAGATGCTGACTTCCACAAAATTCTGTCAAATTTGGCATGTGGAATGACTGCTTAAGCTTCATTTCCTTAGGAAACCAGCTAAAACATTTCACTTCCTTTTTCTAAACTGGATTAAATAACTGCAAGATGGATGGCGTAGCAGCCGGACAAACATGACCTGGTCAGGAATGGCACCAGGGCTCACAGGTGCTCCTTTCAAAGACTAGGGAAAACATCTCACAGTATTGACTCATCTTGCAGACCTCACAGATTCTCTTAATTGCTCAGTGAATTATTCACCCCATCTTGCTATTCCCTCCCTCACTCCTCTAACACCCACTTTGCTTGTGTATTTGCATGCAACACCTATTTGACAGCCTTCCCCTAAAGTACCTACAACAACAAATTCAAAGAGAAAGCTCCCACTTCCACAGCATCAACGACTGAACCTTCTGAGGGTGGGCTACAGCACATGGATGACAGAACAGAGAAACATTTTGAAGTCCTGAATGATGAATGAACACCCTGTAATAATCAGGGTACAATTGCAAATAAGGAACTATCCTCCAGTGCAAGAATGGACCTGTTTTAAAGCTGGAGAAGAGCTGAAAATATTTAAGTATAAAAGTATTTGTAAGAAAATAAAAGGGGATGATGAAGCAGTAGTAAATTGCAAGCTGACACAGCTCTGCTGTCATTAGCCCTTGATTTAACTTAACTGGGAAAAATACTCCTTTTTTGGTGAGCAATGTATTATTGTAAAATACACAGAGCATGTAGTACCATAGCTTTTCTCACATTGTGTTCAGGAAAACAAATTACATTTGAAGTTACCTTCTTAGTAGATCTCAAAGCCTAACATAATATAGTCAGAATATTGAAACCAAGGATCTGAGCTTTTTGAATCAGTCCAAAAGATGAAAAAAATACTCAATGAAATGCTGATTATAACATACTGTTTTTTAAACAAGAGAAACACAGAGTTTGTACATGCAAGGTTGAAAAAACAGCAGTTTTGATTCCCCAAATCCTTCCAATAAAAGATTTTGGAGAGGTTACAAATCTTAATTGACCATAACACTGCATGTCAGGAAAGGTAAGTAGTCTCATTCCTATGCCAAGGAGGAGAAAAGGAGTACAACAAGAAGGAGCAATAGGTCAAGCCTGGACAGCATGACAGCCTGGATTAGAAACCAGGCATTACTGGCTCTCAATCCATGCTTAAAAATCACTGCTCCAACAACAAACTAAAAAATGGTCGGTCAAATTTGACTGAATTTGAGAGACGGTTCTTTAATCAATCATGACAGGGTTAATTCTCTTAAACTCTCACTAACAGATGCTAATCTGCCCTGGAGTACATTCATGATTCCAGGATAATTATGAAAGCAAATTTCAAAAAGCAGTTTCTAAGTGAAGAATTGTGTCTAGCTTTCTTTTTTATTCTTTTTCTTTTTATTCTTTTTCTCTGCCTCCCAATAAACACACACACAAAAGCTTTAGCAAACACTCACTAAAACCTAAAACTTTAACCACATCACATCAAGGAGAGATGATGAATATACAGATGGATTTAAATAACGTAACAAAACTGTAAAAACTTAACAAGACAAATTAAGTGTGTCCAGTGTGAGGAAGCAGAAGGCTGTCATGAAATAAGCCACAACTTTAGGAGCATGCTACCCTTCACAACATTACTTCCTTACAGGAATCTGATTGTTCTAGTTCCCTTCACCCTGTAACCCAGGAGAAAGTATCTGAAGGGGAATCAGGGTCCCACCAGCTGAATTCTAGGCATCTGTTTATCCTTGGTCCTTTCTGATTTCCAGTTCTATCAAGTGTTTATCGCAAGTCGCTCTTCTAAGAAATTTCACTGCACTTTCGGGTATCCACCTACTCCATAGCTACTTTGAGCTCAACCCACTTTGAACTAGCTTTTCTTCTGCCAGAGGAAAAAAAAAACAAAACAAAACAAAAACCCAATCAACACACAAATAACAAATCCCCCTAGCAAACGTCTACCAATTTCTGAAGCAAGAATTCCTTACTTCAAAGTAAGCAAACAGTCAAAACCCTAGTGCCATAAACACATAGCTCCTATACAAAAGATACATGAAAGAAGAAATGGATAGAGAACTCAGCAACAATGAGAAGTTCAGGAACAGATAGGAAGAATTTTAATTGTGAAATTAAATGAGAAGGAGGAACATAGGGTTATCAGCTCTTATCTCCTGCTGGTGAACTAATGGGACTAAAACACCTTTATAACTGGAAAGACCCATCATTTTTTACCCCTAAAATGTGAATGCTTTGTTGCCTCTTCTGGAGGGGTAACCCTCACACTGTGTTCAAGTTGCTTTCCCCCACCTACCAGTAGGCAGTAGGGGTTTCACATAAAGCATAATACATGAAAGTAAATGAACAAGCTCCAAAAAGCTGAAATATCCTGGAGTGAGCCCATCACAGCATGCTAAGATTTTCTACACTGATTGCAGTGTTTCTGAGAACAAAATGGTTGGAGCTGTAGTATGGCTGTTTAATTCCCTGAACAGAAGTCACAAAAGTTGTTTTTCTGAGGATTTTTTGAACTTTCTTGATGCCTACTTTCCTTCACTGACCATAACAAATATAAATCCTCCCTAAGATATAACAACCAGAGTACCTATGCACATGCTCAGCAGCTGGCCAGAAGCTGCTAGATGAAATTTCTGAGTTAAACTGGTTCTCCTTAATTCAGATTAGATACTAGAAAAAAATTCTTTACTGTGAGGATGGTGAGGCACTGGAACAGGTTGCCCAGAGAGTTGTGGATGCTCCATCCCTGGAAGCATTCAAGACCAGACTGGATGGGGCTTTGAGCAACCTGCTCTAGTGGGAGGTGTCCCTGCCTATGGCAGGGGGGTTGGAACAAGATGATCTTTAAGGTCTCTTCCAACTCTAACCATTTTATGATTGATTCTATTATTCCTTCAACTGAAGCATTATTTGGGGTATTTTCTCCTATCCCTGGATATCTACTAGAAAATTTACTCTACTTTTAATAATATATGAGACTTCAGTTTCAAGTTGAGTAAAGTAGGGGAATGAATTTCAAAATACTTTGGGAGGGGAGAAGAGACAGACAGGATGAGACTGAGAAAGCAACTAAACACGCTTTATTTCCTTAGGACACAAACCTAAAAAAGCACTGCCTGGGAAGCTGGGTCCAGAACACAAGGTTAGAGTTTGTGCTTTATAGCAAAGAGCATAATGTAAGAAACAAATTAATAAGTTAACAGTCCCTTCTAAACCTCACCAAAAAAAAGCTGGTTATTCTTTAAAAAAAAAAAAAAACAACCAAAAAAGACCCCCCCCAGCCAAAACAAAAAAACCCACAACCAAAAAATAACCCAAACCAAACCATAGTAGCACAGTTATTTAGTCTCCCCAAATAGAGGTAAGACTCTCCAAAGGTTCTCATGGTTTTACATGTTCTTTCACCAAGTAACCTTTTCTGATCTTATTGTCTGAGTGTCCTTTATTTTTCAAAACATGGCGGAAGATATGGGGGGAATGTTTGCATATATATGTTTGAGAGACAAAGATATGCAGAGAATGAACGAATGAATCTGTAGAGCTGAGTACAGTAGCATCTACCGAAACATGTTTATCATATTATTTTTTCTGAGGTTAAACAAACAGCTGGCCAGGTTGACTGGCAACAAACAACACAATTTAATGAATGGAGAGGTGTGAACTTGGCAGAGGTTTTTTTTCAGAAGTTAAATATTTCATTTCAATGGCAGTGAGGTCAGCAAAGCATAAATCCAAAAATATGTCTCTAATTAAGTGATAAAGCTAATTGGATCTGAGTTTATTTCCTGATAATAGCCTGCACTGCTGAGATAAATGGCTGAGAAAAGCCGAGGGAAGGATTTCTCTTCTTTAATCTCCTATTGAGGGACAAGCTATGATTTGACTTGATCACAACACTATTTTTAATGCTTAAGATGATTTGAAACAATAGAGACTACATTACTTTCATCAGTTAGGAAGATGTGAAAAACAAGTGACCTGACACATGACCATCATTTGATTCCGAAGCTCTAAGGTTTTTGATAATCCAAGGGTTGAATGAGAGAAAACCCACTGAAATATACACACAAAGAGATGCTGTCCTCACTGTAGTTTTACAGAACAGCACTTCCACTTCTTTTTTTAGTGAAAAAAACCAAACAAGCTAAAATACTAAACTTTCTGGTATAAACTGGAGTCAAACAAATAGCTTAAGTGTATTTATTTAATAGGCACTGTTTCTTGTGAAAGATATAACTTGTTTTTAGTTAGGAACAAACAAACAAAAAAGGAGCAGATCCAATTAGTATTTTGCTTAAGGACATGTTTCCCTTCAAATGCACAAATGGTCTCATTGACTTTGATATTAAAGGATCTCCCTGGCTTGCATCAAAGCGCTAGATGCATTGCAGAATCAACTCCTAAATCTCCAGGTGTAACAGTACGAAAGGAAACATGAATGTGAAACCACAGAACTGCAGTGGAAATGTCTACCCACGTCTAAAGCACTGGCTTCAAGAAGTGTGATTTTCCCAGAGGTCTCAGTAAGGGGTTAACTCAGATGCCAAGCAAATATAATTTAGATGTCAACATTGTTAATTATTTAATTGGTCATAAAAGCACAATTGGTGCAGACTCAGCTATGAATGACATCTCATTCCCGAGACAAAGCTGGGGGGAGGGAGGGTCGCTTTGAAAAATATTGCAGTTTGTATGCGTCCGTATCCCCTGCTACCAGCCTGCTGAAGGCGGCTGTCCCAGACTCCCGGCGGGGAGACCCTTTTCACAAAACCCCTCGGAGATCCCATCGATTCATTCCTTGGAGAAGGGGCCAAGAGCAGGGGGCAAGCCCAAGCGGACGCTTGCATGCAAGCGGAGCACCTGCACCCCTGGCTACGTGCTGTGCCCTGCATCACCAGCGTGGCTCGCAAAAGCTTTCCTTGGGGAAAAAGGTCAAAGGAGAAGCACCAAAAATTTCCTTCCTCTGCAAATTATTTTTTTCCACCCTCCCTGTCACAGAGAAGATCCAAAAACATCAACAACATGCTTTTATATTACATATAATAAAATCTGATCAACAATCATATATTTCCTGCAGCGATTCCTTTTTGCCACAAATTTACCATTCTGAATGAGTTATCCAGAATGTGATATACTGTTCTGTCAGACCTTTTGTTTGGTCTGATTTTTAACCACAGTACCTCTAAGCTGATTAAGAAAAATATTTCATGCCGGTGGAAACTATTTCTCACAGGTTTTTTTGTCCTTAATTGAAACAGAAATTTTCACAGGAGAATTTCTTGAAAAAAAATCTTTTTTTAAAATGGTGTCTGGCAATGCATACATAAAACAAACATTTCATCCTCAGAAAAAGTGAAAGAGGAAGTAAAAAATTGACATTTTCCTATGATGTCCGTGACAGAGATAACTGTCTCTCTCTTGAACAAACCAGGCTGAGAAAGTGCCTGGCTATCTGAACTAGGGATATTACTACACATGTGCAGAACTCTAAAATTCATTTTATTATGGTTTACAGACACTTTTGTACCACATTGTAGGACATCTTATAAAAACATTCCTCAATTCGCAGGACTTATTAACAGCCTTATCAAAAAAAAAAAACCAACCCAACCAAACAAAAAGCCTTACAGTGTTTGTGTTGACTTAAAATGCAAATAGGATATTTTTTTTTCAAAATGCTAGGTGGAGTTTTTAAGTTGCCACTTCAAAATGAAACACTTGCCATTTTGCAAGTATAATTTTAAATTTCAAATTAAATGGAATAAAGTTAAAATAGAAAAATATTGTACAATTATGTTCAGTATGTTGTTGAGTATGCTAAAGACATTCCTATTTGTCTACAAAATATACATGCTCCATAAAACCCCATTTTGCATCATAATTTTCATCAGAAAAGTTTAAAAAATTAACTGTTAATGAGCTCTTGGTTTGATAAAATGAGAGATCAAGTTTTCCCTTTAGGAATGGCTGTGCATCCCTTAGTCTCAGCAGAGCTACCTGCAATAATCATCTCCTCTATGACTCACTGCTGCATCTCTTCCTGAGAAACTTCAAGTAAGGATCACAAGATCAACCTCAAATCACCTTTTCAGTATAGCCAGTATAGATAATCTTGTTAATAAGATAAGAATTATTTTTTATTCTTGCATATGAACCAACCAAAGAAGGTGAGAATAAGACTGTTTCCCCACATGTCTATCTAATCACTAAGACCCTGCAGGAATCTGATTTGACTCTAGCATACTAGAGAATGCAATTAGACTTAAGAAAAACAACATACCAAGTCCCACCGAGCCCTCCACAGAAAAATTTATAATTTATTCAGATTTTTCCTCAAGAGACATAGACTATTTCTAAATGAACAGGTAGTCTTTAGAATTTAGGCATTAATAGGTCAGAAACACATGGCCGAAAGTATTTTGGTGGAAGGATTTCTTTGAAGAGAAGTGAATTTCTAATGCGTATAAGCTTTCATGAATACTTCTTATTATCTCATTAGCATGTTTTCTGACCTCTGGACTTGAAAATCTCTTGCACAGTCTGGATTCCTAATCTTGTTTAAACCTATATTTAAATGCAGAATAACTGATTAGCCAACATCCTTTGTGCTACACAACCACACATGTTTCATGCTTTTATACTGAAAAGTGTCATCCATTGTTTTTTATTTCTCTGACCTTGCACTGAAAAACAAAAGCACAATGTAATAATACACTGCGCCTTTCTACTGCAAATTCAAGAACTTATTTTTTCAAAACTACCATAGAATAAAAAAGGCACTTTCCTCCAAAGGAATTTGCTGCACCATATAGTGACAGATCGTATTTCTTATATTATGTGAACTGACATGATGCCAAAATGTGCAAGTTTACAAAATGTGTTAGTGCAACTAACAAAGTTCCTCGATGCATTGTGGTGCAAATCTGCACAGGAGAAAACCTGCCTGCACAGTTTAAGGCATGTTTTCTAGAGACATCATTTCTTTAAATTATGGTGCTTGTTAATGTGCACAGCATTTATAGATTGCACAGCATTTATTAAATGTTTTTAAGTAATACAGATATTACGAGAAGATCACAAACTCGTGGTACTCTGTATTGTGTCCTCCCTGAGCTAAAGTGAAATGAGATTCAACCAGTACTTTATATACACTACTTAACTAATTCAATAAAATGAGATAATTTCAATTAGGCAACATATCCTCCCCCATCCTGAATCTCAGAAATTTGAAACATTTTATAGTTCAAATTAGATCTTGCAATACAGCTTGAATATTGTGAGCATTCCCAAAGTATTTCTAAAGTGAAACATATTTAAAAAGAGGAATGAATCGCTTCCATTACTCTTTACTTCTTTTGTTTCCTATTTTGAATTGTAAGACATACATCTCTCATGCTTTCAAAGCCACAAGTATATCATTCAAATTTTCATGGTGGGTACAATGCTGGGAGAGCTGAGTTAAAACTAGTTTCATATGGGAAACTATCAATATTGGCTCCACTTATATTGTTTTCCATTGCAATAGAGATCACTTGTTGAAATTACTATGACTTGGATGCATACTTTTTTTTTTTAGAGAACCAAGGGAACTAATTATGTGGCACCACAAAGCATAATATCCACTTTTAAGTCTCTACATTTAATTTCTCCACGGTTCTGAAATTTGTGATTATGTCTAAGAAAATTCTATAATAATTGATTCAAGAAATTTGCTAAAATGAAACATTGAATAAAAATAATCATCTTTGTACAATTACCAAAAATCAGGATATCCATTAATATATGAAAATATGTACGTATTTATACTAAAACAGTAATTTTGTCGTAACACTATAAACTATACTGTGCTGGACATGCTAATTCAGAGCAGGCTTTGAGAAATGTAACTGTTTATTTCATACTGAGTTTCATCAGGGATAGTCTTAAAAGGATATGTGCTGATTATTACTGTACGGGTTTATGATTCAATTTGTGACCTACATGTCAGAATAAAAGCCATGGAATGAGATGGCTCAATTAACCTCATCTGAAAATAATTTGCAACACATAATACTGGTAGTGTGATACCAATCCCTAAACCTCTGTTTTTTTCTGAATCAAAGTACACATGCAGTAATTACTATTAACTGCCATTAATGCTGCTGGTCCTTAAAACGGGATTAAGAATTTAACACTGGGAAGAAAAAAGACCAAAGACACACTTTTAATTCATTTGAAAAAGAAAATTAAATTTATCTAGATTGAAAACAAGGGTTAGAGAGTCATCAGAACATGGGACCTCTTTTTATCCAACCTGGATTAATTAAACTATGTAGTAAAATACTCCTGTTCCTCGATACATCAGGCTGTTCTCTTATTCTGTTATTCTACCAGTATCCCTGCTACTTATCTCCAGGGGGGAGGAGGGAATCTACCATGATTATGAAACAAAATACATACAGTAAGTTTTTAATTAACTATGTAACAGTTTGAATCTTACTTGAAATATAATTTAAGGAGCAGAGCAACAAATGTACAACAAAGAGCTAATTAAGTGATGCTATGTACCACTGTCATTTTTCCTAGCTTTCCTAGAAAAATAAATGTAATTTTCAATTTTGTCATACATAAACATGAAATTTTAATCAACTGATGCCTCATAAGGCACATTGTAATTGTATTTTTCTCGAATGTTAATTATAGTTTTAATATTTTTCTTTCCCTGCTACTGGCAGTTTCATATGCCTGCCTTCAAGATTTCCTGCTTCACTGCTAAGGACTGATTGAAAATGAATATTGTGCCTTTAAGCTAAATGCCTTGTGCGTGTTAACAAGCAAGTATTCTACAGACACATGATTTATAAAATTGCACACTCATACTGGTAACTTTTCCTTCCCCCAAAAGCAATATCTGGCAGAACATGTGGCCACAGCAAAGCTTTTGGGAAGGAAAAAAATAGAACAAGAAAAAAAACCCCACCCTTCTGCTCTGGTTATGTGGGCTAGTATCCTCTCCTTGCGTGATCAAAACAAAAAGAAAAAGCATGACAGATAATCCCTGAATACCCAGCCTTTAAATATGCAGGAGCCTTACGCACGCAGAAGCAAGTGAGGTAAATGCATGCATTATCCAAATTGGAGGTGTGGAAGCAACAGACAGCAAACCCTCTTACCCTCAACCTCAACCAACTTCAAACTCCTTTTCTAGAAGCAGAAATTTAGCAATTTAAAGGGAGAGTTCTTCCAGCTTTTGGGTGGAAAATAACTAAGCAAACTTGAGGTATGATTTGTGGTCATTCTAAAGTGGTGATGTAAGGAGGCTGTCGCTTTGCATATTTGTCTAATGAGCAGTTGACTTACAAAGGCCATAAGGTACATGCACATATCATTTATTTGCATCTCTGATCTTTATGACAGATTTTTGGAGACAGAAAATAATCAGTATTTAGCTATTGTATGTTAAATCAATATTTTTCAGACTGTTAAGCAAAACTCATCTCATTAATATATTGTACTTACTAAATTATTGTTACATGCAAGTAACACAACTTTCCAAGAAATACTTTCTACTCTTAAATGTAAATACATACACGCATCACTTCCCCACGGATATTGTTAGGTGTTGTAACATTCAAAAGGCAGAGGATGGAAAACAGTATTGTCAAACTCATGTGATCATTCAGATCAGTACACAGGTCTAAAAAACAGTTTTCAGTGCATGGAAAATTGCTATTGAAAATGTGCAGAAGAATGCTATCTCACCACATACCTTCTTGGAGCAACTACTAATAAATACAACATATTCAGCCTGACTTCCTCCAGCAGAAGCAAAATTCAGGTGATTCAACCTCAAAACTTTTAAACTCATCTCAAAGTATGGTCTGATTTGGGATTTCTGAATGTTTGTAAATGGTAATATGCACAGTACTTACATATTTACCACACCTTATGCTTCACAAAAATGTACAAGAAAAAAAAATCTTCATAAAAAATCTCCCTCCCTCCCGCCAAAGAAAACTCCTGCTTACATAAATTTTATATCATCATTACTCAATTTCGATGCATGCTAACACCAGGACAAGATTCAAATACAACAAGGTAAAAAAATGCCATCGAACTCTTAAGTGAGGGATTAGGAAGTTGGAAGTAATTATTTTTACACATTTTTGGTGCTCTAGTCATCAGACAAACTAAGAAAATAATAGAAACTTTTTTTACTCCCCAAAGGTGCCTTTTTTTTTTAAACTAAAGGTAACTAAAACTGTGATCTTTTATATAGACAAATAACACTGATTTCATGGATCCAGAAGGAATCATCTATTACCCATTGTAAAATTAACTAGTGGGGTGTGACCAGTTTGCAACATTAATCCCAGGCATATTTTTTTCTAGAAGACACACCTATGGGCTTTCCAAGCACACTATGAAATGAAAAGTAGCTGTAAGAACCTGTATTCTTTGGGCCTAAGCTGAAGCTGAGAGAAGAAGCTGCTGTCACCTCCCTTGCCCTCAAGACAACCACAATACTTAACCTCTGGCTCTGGCTGCCTGTGGCCAGCAACACACTTGGACTGCGTTTGCCTCATATACTATTCACCTACAAATTCTCTTTGTGTACTTATACATGAAACAACTCTATTATTTTGTTCACTTCTAAAGGCATTTCTTCCATGTTTCCCACAACCTATTGAGACCAAAAAAACCCAAGAAACTCTATGGCACCAAGAAACGCATTCAGATTTATATAACAGTAAATAAAAAAAACACTCAAGATTCACTTATGAAAACAACAGATCTACGAGATAGATGCTAACACATGAAATAAAAATTCTTTAAAGTAAAAATTCCATCTATAATATCCCTTTAGGCTACTATTTTTTCTATACTGTCACCAGGGATGGATGGGGGTGGGGGGAAAGAATCAGTAAACGGCATCAAGAGTGTACAGCATAACAAAGAAATATCAGTACAAAGTTTAGGAAAAAAATGTTATGGTTATTCACACTGACAGTGAACTTCCCTTCATGATTGGAGTCGTTATTGTTTGGCTATAGTTAAACTAAAAAATAGTCTTGCAAAGTGATTGTCCATTATATAAGGAAATTGTCTGAGCCGTTTTGTAGTTAGTACAAAGCAAATTCCCATCAGTTCCTTAGTTAGCAGTAAGGCTACATGAAGAGCAATGAAGAACACAACTTCTAATTTTTAGTGAAGTAAATTAACTAGAGGTAACACACAGTCCCAGACACAATATTTCATTTTATGACATTATAAAAGCCAGGTATGCTAATCATCCCAGAAGTCAGATGAAATCACACTTAAATGAATAGTTAAACATACTAAAATTCCACCTGTGTCTCTCAGAGGGGAAAAAAAAAATACAAACCCTCCTTCAATATGGTAATTCCAGAAAAAGAAGCAATACCTATTTAAACATCTTTTATATATAAAAGTCCATGGATTATAGACTACTAAAGCACTGTCACACCAAATAATGCTGTACAAGATAGTTAATACTGTCACAGAAAAATATATGTTCTCCTTACACAAAGGACACAAAGCTGCACACAAAGCTGCAGAATAAATGCACAAGGGTGCAAACTCCAATCTTTACTAAAACATACTTGCCTACAAAAGTAAGCAAATGATCGAGACTAACGCACCAAGATAATAAACAGGCTAGTGTTTGAAGTGCCTTTAACAACAGGAACCGTTCTCAGAGGGATGAAAACTAGGTCTAGAGCAGGAAGTTTACAAGGGAATTTGCTACTTTGTTCATACTGCTTTCAACACGGATGAATCTTTGATCCCAGGTTGGCTTTGTCATGCATCATTTCCATGAGATTGCTAGGAATTTGGGGTTTTTTCATACAAGATTTTGTTTTAGTATTAATCATCCCTCAATTTGCCCACAAAATCCTCAAAAAATTGTTGTAAGGGACGCCATTCCACCTCTGACAGCACCAGCGTAAAACCAGAGGATGCTGTGTCAAGCAGCGCAGGATGTAGCGGCGTGCAGGGCTGACCAAAGGGAGCTTATGGCAGAGGCAGTGCCAAAATCCATTTTTCTCTTATTTTAGAATCCAAGAAAACAAAAAATTCACAAGCCTTGCCTTATTTTATATATACAACATCAAAAAAGGTCCTGTTTGAAAGATAAAGAGTGTTATTTTATTGTGGGCGTGATAGATAAGTTCTGATATAAAGTGGAGTAAATTTTGAGTCATTTCAATTAACGCGCACTAGGAAAAACAGAGAAGAAAATGTGCTCTATAATTCTCTGCAAGTTTATTCCACTTGTCAGCTTTCATCGACAACAGAACTAAATCAAAGTTGTCAGTAGTTACTATTAAGCTTCTCATTGTGCAACTGCCTAAGTAGTTAATAAAACAACTACTGTTTCCATTTTCTCAGCTATAAAAAAAATGCTAGTTTAAATTCTTGAGTTTCTTCTTTTGCAAGCACTTAATTCTCTTTAGAACAGGAGCAAACTATTGTTCCTGACCCTCATATGCCTTATAATAGCATTAATCATGCTAAATTCTTTTGGTGCTCATGTGGATATAATGTAATTATAACAAATTCCTGAAGATAATTTTTATCCCATTGGTCTTCGAGGCAAATCTAAAATGTGCTTAATTTCTATAAATGAAAGCATGCTGTAAAACTTCTTTTAGTAAAATAAAGATTATAACATAAATAATAAATATCAATAAGGAAGAGTAAAAACTATTAAACTAAAAATGAATCAAAACCAAATTATTTCTAATGAATTTTTCCATGTTTTCATCCTGTTACCCAAAACAATAAAAGCCTTCAGAGTATTGTCTTGAACTACAAATGCAGTTTATCCCCCTATTAAAAAAGATTTATTTTTAAGACACATAAATCTGCAAAATATTCTGTATGTGCATGTGAGGCTATTCCCAAAATACAACTTGCAACCTGGAATCCAATAATATTTACATCCTAATAAAATGTTGGCAGATAGAGGATTTCTTGAATTCACTATGTGTACTTTCAAAAATGTTGTTGTTTTGTTGTGTGGTTTTTGTTTGTTTGTTTAAAAAATTGAATATCAGTTGTGGTCATCTGCTAGGATTGCAATTACTGGCCTTCAAATATGAAATTGCTGAATGAGATTCTGCATATGCACAAGCCACAAAGCATCAGCTAGGTCAAACCACACAATATTTGGAGGATAATATTCTTTATCAGTAGATTATAATTTTAAGAGTCGTCCTCTTCTTTTTTTAGTGTAGCACATGAAAACATAGTATGATCTCATTTAGAATATATATACCTTTTAATAAAGCACAGGCAAAAGGATCAGACAGCTTTCACACTCTCAGATAACAAAGAAAATCTAGCAAGTAAGTGCACAAATTTAAGATAAAAATGAAAGAAAAAAATGTGAAAAAAGATTTCAAAATGTTAGTTGTTATTAGAGAAATTTAGTATAGTCCATTTAAAAGGGAAACCAGCAAGCAGGAGTTTCCATATGAAAAGCGTACAGAGTGAAATTTGAGATAAAAAAAAGCCAATTGCTGCAGCATTTCACAATAATGATAAATACCAGACACCAGGATTTTTATCATATGTTCTAACTATATATTCTAAAATATATGTCCTAAACCAGCATATTCTTCGAAAGAAGTTTTGTCTACAAGAAAAAGATGAATTGTGGTAGGTAATCCTCAAAGGAAAGAACTCATTGCTTTCAGATTTCTTATAGTTCTGGAAAAGATTAATTACAATGACCTGCAATATCAATTGTCCAGAAAATGTAGATATATGATTTTATATATGTAAAAAATTTTAAAATTGCTGCTCCTATATATAGCCTTTAATATGACCCTCTCCCTCTTAGAAATCAAATAAGGTCTACTGTCGATCACTACAAACGAGTGGAAGGTTAGGATCAGACCAAGAGCAACCAGTGAACCACACAAACAAAACAGTTGTCTGAATAAGTTTCCCACAGTGGAGATCCAACATTGTCTCATTAGAAGTCTAAAACAAATTATTTGATTTTCCTGAGCATTGAACAATATCCATGAAAATTAAACTCCATTAAGTTCCGAAGTAGTAGCGCTGTGTTATCTATCTTAAAATCCTACCCCTGATCACTTCATTATACTTCCTTTCATATTGTATCTCATGTCACACAACAGATGAATTCAGCTAATAATTTTAAACTTAACTGGCTGATGCAATATAAGTATTAGCATTTTCATGAAGATAAAAATTCTCTTCATGAGAAATGGCTGATTATTGTTTATTATTTAGGATTAAAGAGAAAGGATGAAATAGAAGAAAAAACAAGCTTTAAGGCTATAAACTTTCCAGGATTCAGGACTATGATTCCCTCTGTTTCCATGACACAAACGAGAGAGGGTGCCCCTTCCTGCTTACACCCTGTGAATGTTGCTGCAGCACAGTAAATAATTATAAACACTTCCCTTTGTACAGTATGGCTTTGTTGATAACAGCAACTACAGCAAACCTCTTGCTCAGAAATCAAATAGTACGTGGCAATTGAGTATTTATTTTAATAAGATGCAATTGGAAAGACTGTGGATGCTGGCGCAGCCTCTGATGTGCCAATACCGCTTCATTTTCACCTTCAAGCACAAGTAATATAAAAGGTTTTCATAATATCGTGTCCAATGTAGGGCAGGGTGAGGCCAAATGACAAAATCTACCCACGTGTTTTCAGAGACTAAAAATGAACTAAAGACAGTTGTCTTCTCCAAGGAAAACCAGAGCAAAATGAATACACACACAGAGAAACATGGATGTACTTAAGCCACCACCCCCACCACCCCCACCAAAATAAAGCAAAATCAAAATCAGATTTTCTCTCTACTAAATGGTGAATCTACAAGCTGCTTTCTACAAAAGTCATAGGTTTGTTCTTTGTAAAACCAACACCTTTGTAAAGAAAATGTAAGTGACAATAAGAGCAGCTTAATAAACCTTTGCCTCCTTTCCAGTTCTCTACAGATCAGGGACAGGAATTCCCTCCACCGACCCCTTCATTTGTGAAAAACTGAAGAGCAAAACCCAGTAATGAAGCCTGAAGTCTCCCTACTCCCTGACCTCTCGCTCCCCAACCCGATTCCCCCTACATGTTTCCAGTTATTTGAAATGGAAAGATGCACAAACCTCAGCAATGCATTCACAATTCCTCATTCTAGAATTAGGGGCCATTATTCATCCCTGGTTCCTTATTTCTCTGCTATTTAGTTCATCGCCTTGCTGTTGCTATGGGTGGGGAGGGCGGAAGGGCAGCAGGGGAGGCAGAGGAAGGTATTACTAAGTTCCCAGACCTCCTTAAACTGCTCAGAGCAGCATGGCTAATCTGACCACGCAATATTCAGAACAAGTGCTCATACAGGGAACCTTCCCCTTTGTTTAAAAAAAGCAAAACAAAACAAAAAAAAAAGCCCTTCCCCCCAGCCACCGTCTATGCACATTAAAAGCATTTTTATTCCATACGGTGCCTTTCTCCCCCCTCCTCTTCGTACGCCGCCCTGTTCCAAGACCCTCTCCAACAGTAACAGTCTCTTTCTCGGGGCCTGAACCAGCTGGTATTTTCGCACATACAAATAACCACTCAGGAGTGTCATCTTCATACGTATCATGGGAAGGCTCATATGAGGAATGTTCCTGAAGTGCCTAAGTATGATACAGTCCTATGGAAAGAGATTAAAAAGCCAAATAAAAATAAGAAGTCTCTGGCTGTTAGATACTTAGGGTTTAATATATAGGTATGGTTGTTTTTTGTATGGCACTATGTCCTTCTCCCAGCAAGCCTTCTCTCCTCTGTGGTAGATCTTCTGGCCATGCTTGGACCAGCTAATGAGTCTACACTCATACTGCATGGATTGCTGCTGCCAAAATACCAAAAGCCACCCTGTCTCACCTGCGTGAGGGCAACTCACCTGCCACAGCAAGTGGCTGAGGACAGCCCAGACCTAATGTGCTGCATTTGCCTGTCCCCTGAATGTAACATACTATACCCATCCTGGCTAGCTCAGAAAGGCAACATTTTAATATCACACAAAAAGTGAGTAGTTCACATAATAGTCACCATTTTTTGCTTCCGCTGTCTGAGTGATATTAAAAAAAAAAAAGGGGGGGGGAAGAAAAAAAGAGCAGTGGCTCTTTACGGGGAATGAAAAAGAAACAACATTTCATTTCTATCTGGGGGTTTTACTTAATACCCATTTGTTCACACAGTACCGCTTGCAAAAAAAATATTTGTTTGATATAAAGGACATTGAATAATTTATGCAATATTTAATAATGCAGTAAACCAGGGAGAGTTCAGCAAGACAGGCATGGCACTCTAAATTATTTGCCTTGCCCGCCTCGTGTTTCCAAATAAACCCCCACACTTAAAGACCATTAACACATGAAATATAACAAAAAAGAAATACTGTCTAATTTGGAAATTAAACAAAGTGTCTGGTTCTAGTTCATAGGATAAAACATCAGCTTTCCTAATCATGTATTTTTAATAAAAATAAAATAAGGACTTCAAGAACAAAATCAAAATTAATGGAACAGGATTTATATCAGTATCCAGTCCATTCCATTTGAGTCCAAAAGCCATATGAACTAAGTTGCAGCAGAATATTAGTGTGATAAATGACTAATGGTTCTTCAGCATGCTGCGTGGGGTATCTTGAAAGCAAATACATTTTAGAATACCAATAATTGCATCAAGCCAAGTACAAAGCTTTCACAACATATTACGGGTCTCCTGACTTTTCATTCTTTAAACAGCCATAATATACATAAGCAATATATCAACTTCCAGGGCACTTCACTTTGTTTTCTGGCTTCTTTAAAGCATTTAATACACCGTTTACTCATTCCTTAATTCCAAGTTTTTCCTGCTTTGGCATCTTCAAGCAAAATACACGTGAACCCTGCTTTCAAGAGATGTTATTTTTCTCAGTGGGAAAAGAAGGAAGAACTCTGTATTTATAGATAAAGGTTTAGAATAATATTTAACATTATAAAGAAGATCTCAATTTCTTTCTCATGTTTTCACGTTTACTAAATATTTTTAGTGACTCTTATACCAAGGCCTGACTTTTAGACAGTAGAGAGCTAAGTAGGATTTAAAAGCTCTGACTGTGTAAAACCAGAATTTGTAAGTCTAGGTTTTGAAGATTTTTGACTCCTCCAAATTATATCTCAGTGTTTAGTCTGTTGAATTAACTCTACATAGCCTATAGATTATAGCTTTCCCTCTTTCCCTCTAGAACTGTGCACTTCATTATTCAAAAATAAAATATGATTTACAGAAACTAACATGGTCTTGCAGGTTTCCTAAATTCAATATAATTCAGTATAAAGTTTTTTTGTTTGTTTGTTTGTTTTTTCTTAAAGCAGGTTGGTGCATATGAAACATTCAGATAAAAAAATAGGCTACAAAGACTTTAAATTATATTATTTTGTACTGCATAAAAGACAAAATTATATAATTTCCTACAGAAAATCACACCAGCAAAGAATGTACATATTTATACTCCATATTTCTTTTTATAAACACTGACTTTAGAGTGACAAAAAATTGAAAGGTTACATCTTCACCTTCACCACCAGCATCAGGACCCAATGGAGATAGTTTTTACTTGTCCTGCACCCACGTGAAAAAAAAACCACTATCTTTATGATTCCTCACCCAAGCTAAAGCATGCCCCTCTATTTGGCAACATACTTGTTTGCCGTGAGAATTCCTAAAGCAAGTTATGTTTAATTGCAAATGATAACATGCCTAGATATCGCTTCAAACCAGATTTTCCCATTTGCTATGTAATGGATTAAGTCATTTCAAAATTTTCTTTTCCCTGACAGATTTATTGTTTTAATCAATTTGGTAGGAGTTCACTGATTCAGTAACTTAAGTGTCCTCTTATGCCACACAATGACTCAGGGATGTTAGCTTCATGGAACTTAAAAATCTCACTTCTGTTAGAAGCAGGCTATTGCTGGTGCTTTTGTCAGTCTCCACTTAAACTCTTTTACTTCCAGAATTTTTGCGCGCTCACTAAGCAATGTAGCAAGTTCATAATGCTTATAACAAGAGACCATTAATAATAAGCTGCAGACTTTACCAAAGAGAGATCACCAGAGATTAATCATTGAGGTAATTAATCTATCAGTAACGTAGAAAGTACCAAAACAAAGGAAAGGCTTTTTCAATTATTGTGCTTAACAATTGTTATACAGTTCATGTTCATTGATGCTGTTATAAACTGCTAAATTGTAAGGCAGATGAAATAGCACACCAAGTGCAATTTCTGCAAAACAAACAAGTATGTGCAGATGCTTAAGGATTTTGTTTTTATCTAAAAAGCTTTATCATTACAATTCATTCTGCTATTTGTGGAGGAGATAAATCCCACTGGTTTTCAAATGAAAAGCCCAATCATTAGGCTAAATTTCACGTTTGTCTACCTAGTGCCACTTCGCCATTCTCCTATCTGTATGTTTAAGAGCATGGAGGGTGCGCAAAGGAGAAAGCGAAGGGCAGGAGGGCAGAGAGGGATTTTTTTGGTCTGAAAGAAAGATCATTTTGTGAGAAGACAGGCACATATATTGCCTTGTTTCATCCAGAATCCCAGCAGCCAGCTTGAATAGCAAGTTGAAGCCTGCAGATGGCCTCTTCCATTTTCAGCGAAAGGCAGGGGAGGAGGGAGATGCAGAGCGGGTAGTTGCTGAGGCATAGCTAATCTGAGAGGACAGTTCATGCTTATTATAGACCCATTGCTGATAATAAAATCTGAATCAAACTGCCAACTGGAATCCACTTGAGACTCTCCGCTTCTTTAATTTTTAAAGTTATGGAAGCACTCGACACTGAGGTGGATCAAATATCACTAGTTTGCGTGCAAATACTTACTTAAGCAATGCAGCGTGCCCCAATCTGTGCAAAAATTTCAGGTGAGCACCGTGAAACAGCAACTAATTATGATGTTCCATTACCCCTTTTCTAACCGTCACAATTGGCCCTAAGTGGTCACGGCTGATTTATTTCAATTAGTTTTCACAGGCTTAGAGTTATGACAAATTTATGTTTTGGCTGCAGGAAATTGGTAGCAATCACGAAACCACCAAAACATCAAAACAGAAGGGAGCGCTCCCGCTAACAAGGAGGTGGCTCAAATCCCTGGGCTGGGAGCAGGGTGGCGAGCCTAACAAAGGTTTGGGAGAAAACCACTCCATCTTCTCCTGGGTGTTTCCCGAGCTTTTAAGAGACTAGGGAAAAAAGTGCATCCTCTAGATGGCACTAGAAAAAGAAGGTTGTGCTCCAGTGCTCAAGCGAGGAACAGTTCTTTGGATGCAGAATATTTATCTGTTTTTTTTGTCTCTGTCCGTACAGTAATTGCATATAAAAAGCAGCTGTTCACAATGTCGTTTATAAGGGCTATATCTAAACTGATCACATTAGGAAGTACATCTGAAAAGCATGAATTGGCAATACAGTAAACAATTCCCATTTACACCAGAATAAGAAGAAAAATTGGATTTCATTCTACCTACAAATTCGAATGCAAGTTCAAATTCAGATGTAAGCAAATTTCGTTTTGAAATCAAAGAGACTGAATTTGACTTCTTGTCTTTTTCAATAACACCTTTGATATAAAAAAGCATTGCATTCACACTTTTTAATATAAGCATTAATTTCAATGCCCTGAAATGTTTTATATAAGCATTTATTTCAACATACTGTCAGTTAAATTCAAATGATTGAAATTTATCAATCTTTTATAAATTGAAATACCTGGCTTCCTTGCCACAGTTGACTTACATTCATAAGTCTTCTGGTTAATAACTATTCTACAGTGTATGGCGTAAAAAATCCTACAGCACTTAAAAAATTGCTGTGACATTAAACTCTAGAAAGCTAGGAAATCTATTATGATCATGCATCATGACATGATTATATTGATTTTTTTGCAAGATATGCAAGTGCATGTATTATAAACATCATCATAAATTAAACTACTGTATGATAATTTTAATAGTACTACAATGAAATTACATCTATGTAGAATCTTTGCTACATCCAGAAGCAGTACAAGTAAAAGCATGATTTGGTTTTTACATGTTGGGTGCCTATTTCAAAAATACCTACATACCTTAAATTACTTCAATGGCTCATTGTTAAAATACAGTATCAAGAAGAACATCCATTTTCTCAAAATATTGAATTTCTGTTTGGTTGTAAAGCTGGTTGAATATCTTTTGACAAAACAGCTTTCCATTTTAAAAACATGAGCTCTTCTTATATATGAAATAGTTTTCAGGGATGCAACTATTCTGAAGAAATTTTTCACTGAAGGAATAAAACATCTTTATTTTTTATGTTTGTTGAGATATATATGTATGAATGGGAACAGTAGGAAAAATAAAGGTTTATTTCTAAATAAAATTTCTAACATTAAAATCAGCATTACATTACAAAAGGAAACGTTTCAGCAATCAGTCTTTTTCTTTCTGTTAAAGGAAAGCAATTCTTATTCCTTTCTACATCTATTTGTAGTAACATTGGAATTATAAAACTAAAATTGTGGAGAAAAAATTATATCCAGAAAGACAAAACAGTTTTAAAAGAAAAAAAATATTCTCTAAAACAAAATGCCTGCATGTCTTTAATTCTCTAAAACAAAATGCCTGCACGTCTTTAATTTTCAATAAACAAATCCTTTAATATTTTCAGGTTTATTCAATATTTTTTAAATTATTCTTCAACTTCAACTGAAATATATCAGTAATAAACTTGACTGAAAGTTTCTAAAACTCCCAACACTCCATGACTGGGACTGAGGAGGAAGTGATAACTCTAAGAGTATATACCATTTTATTCAAGCAAGAGGTGACAATGGGCAGACAGGCTGATGTGATTTTAGATACAATAACTAGGTATCAGTTCATTTTCAATTAGGCCAAATTCTAAAGCCATTAACTCCATTAAAAAAGAATACAGACCTTCACAAAGGTAATGTGTAACACTTCATTTGGGGGGTTGATTAAATGTTACTTACAAATATATTTTCCTGTAGGAAATAATATTTTTCAGGAGTTTAAAGAAACTGAAAGGTTAATACTTGAAGCTAGAACATTAGGCCATTTATTTTCTTAAGGCTCTGAAGGACTAATATGGTCCATGTCTGCACAATATGTTCCTCATACTAGTGTACATATTCACACTTCAAAGTTTCACTTTGTTAACAATAGTTACAGTGTAATTGCTTTGTAATTTTTTGTTCTGCCTTTAACTACAAATTAAACTTATGACCAAAAGATATTTCCAAGAAATATTTTCCTATAATTTATCCCTCAATGAAGATACAGGCATTCAGGAAAAATAACATCATACTACCCACATTTGAAGACAATCACAAAAAAATTTTAGATGTTGTCAAAGAAAAAGAAAATAGTATTTTGTCAATGGAAACACCTCTCCAACATTTTAATCATCACCATCCTGAAGAACTTAAAAATAGAACTGGGTAATTTCTAAGACCTGGAAAACTTTTAAAGATCTTCTGGCAGGCAGGCACCTGAATAACTACCTTGTGAGGATATATTCTCAGCATTTTACATACTGAAAGTTGACAAAATGAATGTTTTCTATTGTATGAAAACTTCTTGCAGATAAGAAAAAAATTATCAAAAACTTTCATTTCACAGTCTTCAAGATTAAATGCTGATTTACATGTAGTACACTTTTCAGCACATGCAACATATGGACTAGGCAATTCACTGAAAGTAGATAGCTGCTTTTGTCTTCTATTTGTTAACAGAAAAGTGTCTCCTCAAGTCAACATTAAAATCAACATATTTTAGCATACAGCTAAACTGCAAAACATGCAAATACAAGATATTTTTATATTTTTGGGTATTCTTATTTCCCAACTAAGAGAGCATTTTTGACAGTGCAATATGTCAGTTGTTGTAGAGCAAAAAGTATTCTCTTTCCAAGAACACATTGTGTTCTATGATTCAGATAATTAAAATGAGACATTTCTGTTGACAGAGATGCTATGGGTGAACCTGGGTAAAAATTATATACTTACTTGTCACAGACAATGTTTGTGAACGTCTCTAAATATGGTACACTCTGTTACTTCTACAGCAGCCATTTTTTCAGTCCCTGTATTTTGATGGAAGGTCACTGTCACGATTAATGTAAGTTCAACCACTTAAAATTCATCAACAATATCTAGAAAAACCCTAGAGTATGTGTAGTCTGCATGTCCTCTTTGAGTCAACAGAACCTAATCACATGGAAACAGTATTTAACCCGTAGGTATATGCAGAAAACATCACCTTTAAACACCAAAATCTGAGGGCAGAGGGATATTTTATTTTGGTAAACAATTCTTTTAGATACACTAAACCATTGTGTGCATACATCTTCATGTTATCCTGCATTTTGTTGGCCATAGATATTGCTTGCAAACAAATTAAAGATAGTTTGGTTTTGAGAAGTGTTGCAGGTATGCAAATTACTGTTATTGCTTGAGGAAATAAAACAGCCTTCAGCAAAGAAAGGTCCAGCCCAATTACTCAGAAAACCCCCGACAAAGTGAGTACTCACAATATTTTTCTGATTGTTCCTGGTTTTTTGTTTTATTATGGCCTGGCTCTTCAAACTTATAGTAGTTTTAGAATAGATCTGAGATAGTATCCATCTTTTACAGGTTTTCATTTGCTTTTTGTTGTTATTTCAGTCTTCATTTTGGTCCACTTCAAAAAATTCCAGGCAATCCTTCAATATTGTTTTTCCTCCAGTTTCACCATGTTTTTATGGTCTCTTCCTCATCTCAGGACTTACCAACATCAGTGAACAACATAAGCCCACAGAGACTGGAATTTTCTACTTTTATGGGCTGTTGTTCTCAGATGAAAATTTCTAGTATGATCTGGTAAAGTTTTTGCCAAAGAACTTCAGAAACTGTCCTACCTCCACGTTTCAAAAATTTATGCTTCACACATTCCTTACTCAATCTTTGTAATAAAATATTCTGGTCCCTTTATGGTATTTTTTTTGTTGTTTGCATAGTCATTAATGAACCTTACTAGACACTTGATCTATTTTCCATATGACCCATTTGTTCATCTGTTTCTACAACTGCAGAAACAGGGGTCAGGGATATAATATGCTTTAACAGAAAGTCTCAGACATTTCAGTCCCAAACATTCAGAGTTACACCCAGGATTTTTAATTCAATGCAGTCTTAGGAAAGTACAAAAGTGGAAACAAATAGAGCAATGCAATGAGTTTTAATAAAAGACTAGATTTCTTCAGGCTGAGTTCTAAACTGAAACCAGATCTTTAATCAACCCTTAATTACATAACTTAACGCACTGCAGAAGTTAAATTCAGCTGTCCAGTTAAGAGAAAGTATAAGTAAACATGGATTTGTTTCTAAGAAGAAAAATTTCACAGGGAGGCTATCACTCAATTCAACAGCCTTCCAGACCCCATAAAAAAGAAAGTATTTTGACAGGATTATTTTACTTTCTGGTAACATAACTAAGCTTTGAGCTTCAACATCATTACCTGGGACTATCATGCTAGGTCTTTTAGGAGCATAACCTGGGGAGGACAGATAATTCATAAAAGGACAGATTACCAACCCAAGAAGATACTCTCAATGAAATAGAGTGGATAAGCCTGTAGGATATCAGCTCAACATATAACGCCGAAGTGTTCTTTTGGAAGAGGTTTTGAGTTACAGGAGTTGTTAAACTCACACCCCGCAAAGACATTTCCTGTCACCGAGTAGATTAACAAACTGCTAGGAGGTTTTCATACATTAATTTCAAGAGAGCAGAAAGCATAGGGCTCAGAAATAGTTGCTTTATTAAATACTTTCTAAGAAGAAAAGATAAACCTGAATTTTCAGACAAGTGTGAAATATCCAAGGTATTTCAAATACAAACTCATCGTTAAAACTTGGAAAAGTTCTCAGAGTGCCTTTCCAGAAGTTCTCAGTGCATCATTACTACAGAGATTGATTCCAGAAAATAATTATTCCCTAGAGCATTTCAGCACTTGTATTGTCTCTGAAAACTGTGTTTCCTCTACAAGCACTGAGTAAAGAGTCAATAATGTTAATTTCTAATGTAATTTTAAGTTTTAACGCATCTTCAAAGCTGTGAGTTTCAACTTGAACATTCTTGACTTTGATACTAGGTCTTCTTGGAAAGAGGTTTGGGAGAACAGGGAGAGCGAGAGCAAGCACTCAGCATTCTAAGGAGCAAAAGAAACATTCAAAAACATTTTCTCAGAATAATATTTTTTGTGTCCTTTGTTAGTAGTTGCTGACAGAAAGCTAATGAAGTTGCAGAAAAGTGTCTCTCCTTCCCCAGGTTACAGAAACACCACAAACTCCATTAAGTGTTCCAATAGGGCTGAAGAAAACAGACCACCTGTGCTTGGCCATCTCGTGCCTTTGACACTTACGATATGATACGATAATTATCCTAAAATAAGAAATTTGTTGCAACTATGAAGCCAAACTTATGCACAGCACAACTCATTTCCCTTTTAGAAATCTCTGTCCAGAAAGCAAGGAAAAGATAAAGAAAGGATTTCTGGAGATGACATCTTTTCTATCCCAGATGTTTCTTTGATAGACAGAGGCAGAGAATTTCTTTTCACTTGTTTTAAGTTTATAAAAGTGAGGAATAGTTGTGTATCATTCCCCAAAGGTTTATCTTAATCTCTTAGAATTGATAAGACAATTACTTGAGTATTTTTCCTATGCAAGACAACATCTGAAGAAGCTGGAAGTCAACTAACATGGTATCTTATAATAATTTGTCCATAGCAGACTCTCATATATTTATCAAAGGAAAAGCAATGCAATGATATAGTTGAGGTAGGAGACAAACCTACAGTAGAGCAGCAAGATATTAATTTTCTTACAATGAATTTCCATCTTAGCTTGCTATACAGTTGAGGGGAGGAAGGGTGAAGTCTGTCATCACAGTAATTATCTTGCTTAGGATTGTAGCATACCTGGGCATGGAAGGGAGCTTAGGAAGTCACTAAATCCAATCTGCTGCTCAGAGCAGGGTCTACCATGAGATGAGACCAGGCTGCTCAGGGCTTGATCCAGTTAGGTCTTGAAACCCTCTGAGGCTGGAGACTGCTCTGAGCGACCGCTCCACTGCCTCGCTGTCACCAAGGGGAAAGAGTTTCTCCTTCTATCCAGTTTGAACTGCTTTATGTCAACTTCTGCCTCTTGTTTCTCGTCCTCTCGCTGTGTACCACTGTGAAAATCTTGGCTCCAAACTATTGTAGTTGTACTTTGTGTATGTCCTTAACTGCACACAATTTAGATCAATTCCTGCTTTCCAAATAAGGATTAATATTAGTCAAAAACAACATATGCAAAGACCTCCCATCAATTAACAATATTAAGTGCTTTAAAAAAAAAAAACACACAAACACAAAAAACAATTTTTACTTTTAGACTGATTTTTTGAGATCAGTTATTTGGCTGGTAGATTACCAGTAATACATCTGTATCTGCCAGCTTCCTTTCCCGTACTGCCACTGTCACACTCCTAGGGTCTGAAGGCAGCATGCATAAAGCATAATTCTGTAATATTTACAAAGATTATAGCCACACAGGCTAGAGAGAATGAATTATTAATGGTAGAAGACAGTATCAACAAATAAAAAATCAGGGTAAAAGTGGCAAAAGTCCATTTTAGGCCACATTACAATTTCCTAAGCAACCTGTTTCAGCATGAGACTGGTGGCTTTATATTTGCTTCCTCCATCTCTAGCTGACACTATTTCAAACCTCTTGAACAATATTTTCCTCTAGTCAAGTGAATTATTTGGTTCATTGCTTCCATTATCACACAGTTAGGCAGCAAGACATCAGGCTGCTGATTTCTGCCAGGGCACTGCAAAGGGCTGGGGCCTCCCCAGGGCCCAGGCATTATGAGGGTTCCCTTAGGCTGCAAGGTAGAGCCTGGCAGCCACGGTCTGTCCCACCACCCCAGGCAGGAGCAGGGTGACAGGGGAAGATAGTGGAGGCTCCCCCAGCCACAGGTATTTGGCACCTCCCTGAGTTTGGGGACCAGCCGAGATGTTGGTCCCCAGATAAGCCTGGTTTGGTTGCTCCTGGGCCATGAGCAGCATCAGCGAAAGCACTGGGGAGGCTGAGCAAAGACAACTAGTGCCCTCAAGGCCCTGACTCTTTTCACAATATAGCTTTTATATGTTACAATTCACACTTTGTAGAGGTAATTCTAATTTTTCACTCCTAGCCTCTTGTTTTGATTTCTAACCAGCTAGTCACAATATTCTGGCCACACTTAGAATCAGAGTTGTTTAGGCTGGAAAATACCTTTAAGATCATTGAGTCCAAACGCTAACGACCAAGTCCACAACTAAACCATGTTGCTATGTGCCCAGCCTCAATTACTTGCCTGGCAATGCTTGACAACCTTTTTGGTGAAGAAGTTTTCCTAATATCCAATCTAAACTTCCAGTGATGCAACTTGAGGGCATTTCCTCTTGTGCTATTGCTTGCTACTTGGGAGAAGAGACTAACACCTTCCTACAACCCCCATCCAGGTAGTTACTGAGAGCAATAAGGTCTCCCCTCAGCCTTCTTTTCTCCATGCTAAACAATCCCGCTTCCCTCAGTGACTCCTCATAAGACTTGTGCTCTAGACCTTTCACCATCTTGCAATGTTAGATTCCCCTGTGGCTGAATCAGATCACTGAATCTGCTCCAATATTTTTTCCAGAAAAAAGAAACCTGCCATATTTTCCTCTTGCAGTCAGGTCTGATAAAGTACCTCAGAGCATGCAAGAAACACAGAGAGACTGCAGAGGTGTTCAAAGCTACAGAAGAGCAGAAAAGCTCTAGGCAACATGAAGACCATAAAAAAAATTGATCACGCTGGTCAAGAGCAGCTGAACAAAATGAACAATTTCCTCTCTTTCTTTTACCAATAATTTGTAACATATGCAGGCTGCAGTCCTTTGGGACCCTGGATACACGTAGTTTCCAGAAAACATCCCTGAAGTTCCCACAAGAATAAGAAGTCAGGGGACAAACATATGCTGCAAAGATGAGCTAGGCTTTTATTGCAAAACTGGCAAAGAAGAGTCTGGGGAAGTCTGTATAATTCTGTCTGGTAACGATCTGTACTCATTTTCAGTAATAAGAAAAATGAAAGGTATGCAAGGAAATATTTATTCTACAAACCACAGGCTCATGTTGATCACTAAACCTGACCACAGCCACCAGTGATACAGCTGTAGAAATTTCTGAAACGTATGATCTTATTCAGATGCAAATTAAGACCATCAATGCAGGAATTCCTAGGTGAAGTTTCATCACCTAAGATACATCAGGAAATCAAATTGAGTCACTATATTGTCTTCATGCCCTACAAAAATCCAGCTAAGTTTTGTTATTATTGACCAATAACATTAATTCTATAGCAGTGAATTCTATAGCTTGTTGTTGCTAAAAGATGTGGCATAGCTTGAAACCAATAACCATGTGATACAGTACATGAGTCTTCAAGTAAAATGCAAGGTAAGCCTGCCAGTGATTCAAGAAAGTATATTCTCATATAGTAAACTAAGTACCCTAAAATAATTGCGTGGTATGAGCCCCAGCTCACCAGTGAGTATTCAAAACCGATTCTCTCTCTGATCAAATTACAGGGCTTTTCAATAATGATTTTGTGTCTTCAATTACATTAAATGCCACCATGCCTTTATCAACAAGAAAAATGGTACTGCAGTGCCAAGTGTTTGATTGCCATGTACAAAATTTATCAGCTACCACTCCTGAATAAGAAGTGCACTGCTAGTGTTTATGCTTTTCTAAATACATAAATAAATTGAGGTTACTGATTTATAAGTAGATAATGAAAAGATTGACTTTAGGCATCAGGGAGGCATTCAGGACTCTCCATCTTGCATCCCTTAGGGTACAGTCCAACATAAGGCTGTTCCTAAAGTGAAGCATCCTCATGAGACACACGTTCTGAGGCTAAGAACACAAATTACCCAATGTAACACCTTGCTACACAAGGTCTTTTTAAGTAGCCTAGGACAAATCATAGGCCATATCCTTGATGAAAGATATGGCCTGAGTAGGAATAAACATCCTAATGCTCAACACTCCTTGTGGACAACACAACAGATCTAACTACCATCCATGAATTCACCAAAAATCTGGATCAAAATGAAGGCTCTTACACTCACCTTCAGATCAAACCTACTCTTAAAATAAGATATAAATATGCCTGAATCTTTTAACCAAACTACTGCATCCATTTAAGCACGTGTAAAACTGGAGCAATAGTAGTGATCTGCTTGTGAGACAAGCAATGACTGCAGAACATTTCAACATCCTTTGATATTGCTACACTAGAAGAGGATATCATTTCTACTGTCTGTCTCATATACTTGAAGCTCTCTAAAAATTATATACAGCTCTGAAATAAAAGAAGCAGACTGAAATCAGCCAAAAGACAAAAAAAAAAGAAGATCTGAAAGCGCTTCCAGGAAAGGAACTGAGTAAACTAGATTTCTGGCTGCAAAGACTGTTTGACGTTGAGCCTGAAAGTGAGAATTGTCAGCCTTGCCCCTCTTGGCAAAATGAGCTTAGGATTTCATCTCAGAGCACACTGACAAAACTCCTCAAGATGGCAGAAACAAATTTAAGTAGTTGATTTTGGAATTACAACTTTTAGCATCAAACTTTTCAAGCAGATTTTGATGGTGTGAACAGGACATCCAGAATTATGACAACTTTAACTACGACAAACAGATTCTTGACTAGTTTCCAAAAAACGTCAGTAAGGAAATATGGGCTACAGTTTTGGCATCTTTCACTTAAGGGATTTAAACTTCATTGTGTAAAGATCATTGAGATTTTATGCTGTCCTGAAATAATCCCAAATAGACCTAAGTAAATAACTGATTTTTCCAGTGATGTGCCAAACAGAATAGCAACAAAAAAAAAATTCACTCAGAATTAAATATTTTACTTGATCTGAAACACCTTTATTTAAAAAAAAAAAAAGCGTAAGGCTTCAGTTTCAGCCCATTTTTGAAAAGTAAACAACATTTTAAACTGAAAAACCATTGCAAAGCTTTGTTTGCAAAGACAACTGTTCTATTTTAAAACTATTTCCTGGATTAGGTAGTAAATAAAAGTTTTGGTCTATTTTTCTTGTCAGGAAATAAACTACACGGTAGAAAGTAAACAGACAACGTCCTTGGGAGTGTCCGTGCCTGCATCAAAGCTGGAACATGTTAAGTTTGTCTTACCACTTTAACCAGCACTGGATAGTTAAAACTCTATGCTTTCTTTCCTTGTTATTATTCCAACAGACGGAATTTTAATGGATAGATGAACATCTGCCAGCTTGAGATCTTAACATCTGTTTTTTCATCAAGGCAAACTAATAGGGAGACCTCAGCCAACATTTTGCCAAAACAGGATTCTTCATCTCAAACAGACATACACCCACCAGATTTCTGAGAGAGATTGAGGGCAAATGCTGGAGAAGCTTTTTCTTTCATCTGTTTTATTTTATTTTCATTGCGTCCTATTTTTCTCCACTCCTTTCTCTGATGCCCTGTTCCAGAAAAGCAGCAGCTACAAAACCCATCTTCCATATTATTGGATACCTATTTCAACTTAGAACTTAGAAACTTAGAACTTAGAAAAATGATCCCCATGGGATCATTTTTATATGACAGGTTTTTTTACATATAGTTTATAAGAAGACACCCTACTCCATGCCAGTGGTACTCCTTTGGACATGAGGATGGGCTGGAGCCAGGCAGCCACAGCATCACTTCTGTCTGCCCTGAAATGCGGGTTTGGGCTGAGCACCCTGAGCCAGGCAACTAGGCTTTGTCATCATAAGGAAAAGGATAAAACACTATGTAATCTTGCCCTCTGCTGTGGTACAGAAAAAATTACTTTCCTCTTCTCCCCCATGTCTTAAATCCCTCTGATGAGGTATGACTGAGGCAACTGTTTGCTCCATGCCACCCTGCAGAGGTGGCTGGGTGCCAGAGGACACAATGGGATTCAGACAAATTTCAGTAGATGGACTCCCATTTGGCCAGATTTGCAGCCAGATTTTAAATATAACCAAGAAAATAAATGGTAACAGCATCACTTACATCGAATCTCAGGGCTATTTAATTCCAAAAGGAGATGAAATAACATCACCATTATTGTCATCTATTTTACTGTTTATCAAGTTAAAGATGCTGCTTACAGGTATTGCAAGGAATTGATTAATGTTTTCCAAGTGCCACCGAGATGGTACAACACCTGGTTTTGAGAGAGAACGTGCAATACTTTATTTTTACACAGTACCTTCTAGCTTATGGTGTAAAAATGTTTTACCTTATTACATCTCTGCCAAGCAATATTACCTCAGTTCTGAATATAAATTGAAGAATAAAGTACTGAAATTACTTAGGAAAAGGCATGGATAGTAATTCAGTAGGAGAGTTGGGAGTCATGGTTTCCAGGTGTCCCGTGACAATCCTTCTCTCTCAAACCTAATTTATTTTTTTTAATTTAAAAAAAAAAAAAAAAAAGAGATAGCAGTAGCAGGTTTTCATTGAGGAACAGAACCCAATAACTTTTTGTACATGTTGCTTAAGCACTCACAGCATCAGTTGCTCCGTAATACCGTGTTTCTGGTTTATTAAGGCAGAGGTGTGTAAAGTAATGAAAAGCATAAAAACATTATTGAGAAGCTCCATAATTTGACCACAAAGAGAAAAATTGTTGTGACTGCCCTAAAAACTTACCTTATTCTTTTGCAGTAGCGACACGTAATTTTTTTTTTTTTTTTACTGGATCCTTGATAGTAACCATATTGCTACCAGATAATTTTGAAGTTATATAGACAAATGCCTAGTTAAAAATGGTTACCTGACAATGGCCACTAAAGGAGCTGGCACTTAACAATAGTAGTTCAGAATTTCAGCATCTCTAGAGTTTTAAGAGACAACTCTTGACCTCTCCAGAGACATTTGAAATTTGCCTTCCCTTTTTGAGGTGTGGCCTATCCCTTTGTAGCCTTCAAACTTTAAAGCTAATGCTAAATCACTAAGTGCAAAGAGCCCAATTTACTTTGATACAATATACCAGTCCCACAGAGAAGAAGGGCAAAGACAATCGGTTTCAACATTGCTTAACAGAGTAGGAGCAAGACAAAGTAAGGGTGTATCCTTTTGCCTGACAGCTGGAAATAGAAAGTGAAGGAAAGATCTACTAATGAGGTAAAGAAAAGTTCAACAGAACTGAACATGTACTAATTCCAGGCATGTATTGTGCTTAAAACATACCCTTGAAAAGTACACAATCTTTTTTTAATTGTCTCACGTGTGAGACACGAGAACTGCAATAAACATACACACAAGGTTCTGTGCATTAGCTACCTATAGACTAATGTAACTGAATAGTGATTTGACATATGTATTCAAAACCCAGCAGAGAATGCATTTGTAAAATCTGGGGATCACTAGGGCCCGAATAAATGGCCATCTTGGAAAATAATTAACTATTAGAGGTAGGGCATGGCAACAAAAAACGTTCCAGGAAAATATAGCCACCTGCATCAGCCAGTTTTGTGACACCAAGATATTTGCAAATAAGAAACTTTTCTGTAGGCATTAAATCAAATGCCTACATGAACCAGTAGGTTGTTAAATCATATTAATTAAATAGAGGTGAATTTCCTAAGATATGTACTTCTTAGCTGTATCAACTTTGAATTGAGCTTGACCCAGAAGTATTTCAGGACTCCTGCCCTTAGCTTTTGTTCTAAGAAGAGCACATGAGATTGTATCATTCCCAAATGTTTCAGTTTGCTAAAAAGGTAAGGAGAGATCACTAGGTTTGAAGAAAAAAAAAATATCCGCACAATCAAAAAAAATAAATAAACCACCAAAACCCCACAAAAACCCACATAAAACTAAGCCAAAACACCGACCACCCCCCAACACTCACACAAAAAAAAAACCACAACAACAGACACAAAAAAAAGCCTTGCACACACTCACACACACATAAAGAAACCAAACCTCAAAACCCAAACCACAACTCCACCCACTCTCCCATTTCCCCCAAATCAGGAAATAAAATAGAATATTACATAGGCAACAGAAGCAGTAGGAAAAACTTGATGTCTTGATGTACTTGATGTAAGAGTGAAATTCATCTAGAATTTCTAGGGTGAGAGAGGAAGCCTCCCAGATACATAGTAACTGCACTGAACAGTTTTGATGGGTTATCAACAGAAGGTTTGCACTCTTATTGGGTCTCTCCAAATCCCTGCTATTCCTAGGTTTATTGTCAAGTCAACACATTACAGCAGATGTGTCTCAAATCTGGTATAATTAATACAGTATGTCCCCATACAATATGTCTCAATCAGCTAGCTTTTTATTTGACAACCTAGGAAAGAAGATCCCAGATATTTTCAGCACTCGAGAAGCTCAGACACACAACATAACTCTCATATACAAGATAGATTTCTATAACAAATATATTTTTTTGCAGATGAAAAAACACATTTTTTTCAATGACTACAAGATCCCAAACCTATTTAACTAATAAAAGTAGATCCTTAGTTCTATAATTAAACTTTCATTTTCAGGTTACAACAAGAGAGAATTATGGGGGTTTGCTGCTGACCGTCCCTTATTGATCAGAAGTCTAAAAAGCTATGCCAGCTCAGGCCTTTTTACTCCATAGAAAATAAACATCTTTTCTCACAACATACATGTGTATATACAGATATTTTATACACATTCACACATATATATGATATCCACATATCAACCCTTAATTCAAAGTTCTATTTCCATGGAAACAGCAGCAAGCAGCTATGTGTCAATGTCCTGTTGATTTCTTCATTCAGGAGCATGAAATGGATGAGCATCTGCTGGAAACAAAGATTTAAAAGACAGACGATTGTAATACAAATACTTTTATTAACTCCAAGTTTTAATATCAATTCTTTCAAGAAACACTTATAGAAAAACCCAACTGAATTTCTGGATTAAAATAAAATTCACACAAGCACACTTATGGCGGAATGTGAGTCTGAAGACAATAAGATAGCCAAGAACTTCTAATCAAAAAGCGTTTTGTGCAGATTTACAATGGAGAACACCTATGTTTAGTAAGAATATAAGTACTCCAGCTTCCAAGCATAGGCTGTTGCGCTGGCTGCATTTATTATACCGGTATGATTACTAGCAGAATCAGAACTTAGAGCAAAACAGGTTCCAACCCAAACCAAAAATTCTTTTATAAATACTTAAATACTTTCCACATCAAAAGAACTTTCACACACCTGTTTTTCTCAAAAGGGACCAACCAAACACACTTAAATATTTAGCCAAATTCTTGGTTTGAGTCAACAATTATAAATCTTCAGTGAAGAGAAATGAAGATATTTTACAAAAATTAAACTTAAAAAACGGAGTGACAACATATCCATATTGAATGTTTCATCTTTCAAACACTTGTCTTCATTAGTATCACCAGCAATCTGAAGACCTAGCAAGAGTTTTGTGAGGAAAACAATAGGTATAATTTGGATTTATACAAGTCTCCCAAGGTCCATCCATTCCTGTCTGCAAGAGCATTACCGTATTTATACTCTCTGTAATCTAATATTCAACGTTTTAGTTTGCTTGATCTAGCTGTAGCTTCAAGCCTTGTCCAAAGGCAATATGTTTGGAGGACAGAATCCACCTAGCATATTCACTAAATCTTTTTACATAGAGAAAATAAATTTTTAAAACAGGAAGAGAGATAAGTGAAAAAACTACTTATGTCAAAAACCAAGTAATTAATGCATATATAAAATGTCAACAGCCCTAGAAAAAAACACATTTGAAAATATTATTCTAATACCTTACAGTATGTCTATGCTAGACACCAAGCTTTAAAATAATAATAATGTTAATGTTGTTACTCAGGGAGCATATCTGGCTGCCTTAACCCAAAACTGTGCACATGTGAACTGCAGACTTTGACTACTTGCACTCTTTTTGTGGCTATGAAAGGGGATATGTGGGCTTTGATCTTTTAATAACTCTGCTTAAGAGGGTTTAACTGTATGAATTAATCAGAGGTCTTCTGAAATGCATTAATTAATTCTACTTTGTAAATTATTATTATTATATAACGATATTACATAAGCTAGGGCACCTAAACTTTACATTCATCTGATAAATTCTGTGAAAATCAAGAGAGCCACTCTGCATTACAACAAGGAACAGAAACCACTGCTCAGTATGATTGGACACTTAACAAGTGGAACGTTCAAATCGCATTACTGTAAAAGTAACAATTTAGGGGGATGCCCTCAAAAATTTAGTGGGAATAATTAAAGTAATCGGAAATATGACTTTTTTTTTTTCTTTTTCTTTGAACTAAAAGTGAGTTAGCACGATATCCTTTGTATTTTTCAGACAGTATTAATTTTCAGGACTGTGAGAGGGAAGGCCTGGAGGGCAAACTTGAAAAAGATTAGTCTAATTCAAGTCCTATATACAGAGGAGAGAGTTTTATCTGTCAATTTGAAAGAGAACTTTAAAGACGCTGTGATATGGAGCGGAATTATCACCACTATTAATTGCACAGGCATATTAAAAAGACCCTGGAAAGTGACCTCCTCTAATACAGAGAATGCATGTAGAAAAATATGTCTTAATCTTCTTTTCTGTGCTGAGATAAATGTCAAGTGTATCTATCACCTCAATTAACCATAGGAAAAAAGCTGTCAAAATCTAATTCTTTTTTTGACAAGGCGTTTATTCTGAAACCAGCAGAGGGAGAAACAGGCACTTGTATTAGAAAGAGATGAGTGTCAAAGGGTTCTGAAACACATGGTGAGTTTTCCATGTGCGAAACGCTGATTAGAACCATGGTAAATCAGTGCTAGTGTGTTCTGGGTTGGTTGCCTGAGCTACAGTAAAACTGAGGGCTTTGTGGCATGGTTTACTTCAGCATTGAGGTTACATTAACAAAAGAATGTTTTTCAGCTACAGTACCATGCAAAATGCAAGAGAAGTGGTGAAATGAAAGAACCTTAACTTAGGAACATTAAAGACTATTTTACAGAATATTGTAAAACATATTTATTGTGATAGTTTATTTACTCTCTGATTTTTTCCTTTAAATAGAATTGAAACCTTTTTGTTCCTTTCCCTGTTACATCCATGTGATCTCATCAGGGTATGAAAATGGATGTACCCTTAATCTGCTTGATTCACTCACAGAAGTTTTCCTAGACTAGTTTTTTTGCAGAAGAGTAATAAAAAGCAAAGCAGAAAAAACAATACTTCTATTTATCTTCTTCATAATTAAGCTTTGAAAGCAAGATGACTGACCTACTAATAAAACTTTCATATTAAGGACAGCCTGAAAGAATTCTGCCAAGTAGCTGGTACAACCTAACACTGCTTCAACTAGAAATCACACAAAAGAGGAAAACTCCCTATCTAAAACAATGCATTTAGAAAGCGCAATGTGGGGTCACAAGACTGCCTTAAGTATCCAGACTTCTTTCTTAATCTCTAAAATCTGATGTTTACCCATGTACATATGCATGCATTCAGGTTTTTGAGACTTCTGCCTAAAATAAGAGTTTGAAACTTTTTTTTTTTAAATTACAGTGAAGCATTTTACAAACTATTAATTTTAAGGGGGGAGGGGAATGGACTGAGATTGAAATGCAGTAAAAGTCCATGATTTTTCAGCCTCCAGGGCTAAATCATTTCATATCTTTCAAGATAGGATGAGCCTCAGAGCATTATTGTTAAGTTCTTTGTCCCCATCCTTTTTCCAGAAATAGGTGATGCCCAGAAAAGTTGTATATATAATACTGGAAATATTCGTGACCTACAGTGTTTGTTAGAAGATAGAGGCACATTCAAGGATTAAAACAATTGCATCTCACGAAATGGACAGGCTTCCCTAGGGAAGGTTCTAGGATCGCTTGTTAGCTGTAGCACAACTGAAAAACAACAGATCAGTCCTCCACTTGTTTACGTTGTCATATGCTTTTGAATTCAGTGTCACTCTGCCATACCATGTCACAACTGACTCCCTGTTTCCATAGGAGTAACACAAATAACAGATCCTAAAAGCTTAATAATAGAAACAGGAGTCCTCAGGCAGGTGTTTCCTCCACTATATTTTTAGGCTGCTGTTGCAAACATTACTCCAAATTAAAAACTGGCCAAATCAGAATTATGTAAGGCACATTCCTCTTATTTTGGTAAACATGAGCAATGGGTAGGGTATGCAGTCCTGCTAGCCACAATGAAAGCATACATACACGTGCTAATATTAAATTAGTCAAAACAGAAAATAAAAAGTGCTACCAATATTTCTGAAAATACAGATTATGCAACTTACATGATTTCCAGAAAGTACAACAAAGCAAAAAACCATTGAGCAAATATTAATTATGGCATGGAGAATTCAGGTGAGAACTGAGAAATTTTCTACTTGTTCTTTTTTAAATGCATCCAAAGAAATTCAAATAGAAAAGTCTTGGTATTCTGGGTAAATTAGAGGAACAAAGTATAAGGCAATCATGCATGTATAAAAATGTGATTAACATCACATAATCATTCAACACAACGTTCTCTCCCGGTTCATCAGCTACACACACTCCAGAGTACTCAGTTAAATCTGGTAACAGCAGAGAAAGCATTCACCTTCCTATTTCCCACATACCGTAGCAGCTATGCTGATAAACCCTGTGCTGAAAAAAAAACAACCACCCAAACCCAAGAATATCAAAGTTGTGGGTTTTTTTAATTCTGAGAAAGAAAAGTCCTACCCGATGAAGCTTTACTCTAATCATGATAAGGCATTCTAAATTAGATCTAAATATGTGTTGTTCCTTTTTCTCAACTACCAGGCAAGAAGAGCACATGGTCTTTTCAACTAGAAATTCAAACCTGCCAGCTGTACTTGTGGGCTTCCAACCATTGTCAAAGTGGAATTTCCAGCTTAATCCCAGCTGGGCTCCAGCTCTCCAATACTACTTCCACGTTACCTCAATTACAGCTCTAACACATGGCAAAGGTAAAAATTTCCCTCTGAGCCTCAGCAGCAGTTTACGTGTATGTTTTTAAGCTTGCAGCAAAGATGAGATAGCTCATATTTGCTCAACTCTGCTTTTGGTTGCAGACTAACCTTACTATAAATGCATTGGTCTATCTTGTGAGGTCAGAACATGCACTGAGTTACCTCAGCTCACCTAATGCATGACATTTTCTGGTTCATGGCATTTGTGTGCGTACCAGATAGACAGAGGATCTCTGGTCCTTGAAGGACAACAGAAAGTGCAGGATGGTGGTTTTAAATAGGAAACCATTGAGAAATGGGAAACTATTTAGCAGAAACTTACAGGGCACAGCTAGCATGGATTTCTGTCATGAGAAAAGAGGAATGAAAGATACAGCAGTCTATTCCCACCAGAAACTCACTGTTGGCATATGCCAAAGTCCTGCACACTCAATGGTCCACATGTGGCTTTGCAATGCAGCACATGATAGTACAGAATCAAGGGTAGTACACAGAGAGGGTCGTTCTGTGGATCCAAGGAGGAAGCTCTCATCTGATCAGTTTATTCTGGACCAGTAACAAGAACTTTAGCTGTTGCTGTTCTTTCGTTCTGGTGCAGGTGCCAAGAATTCATCAAAAAACCATCTCAAGATCCCATCCAGTCAGAAGAAAACATCACTTTGAACCAGACAGGACCCTGATCTTGGATTCTCATTAATATATTTTCCTTTGTCCATTTTATCTCCCTTTTCCTGGATCTAAGCTTACACTTAAGAGTAAACAGATTTCCATTATCAAATCAAGGCACGTATTTGCCTCCGTTCATTGTTCACAATATCACAGATCATCATGTAGCAGCTCTACTGATGCTGGCACTCTTTTTTGCAGGTAGCAAAAGAGACAGCAAGCAGTTAAGTCACCATTCTTATGTACCTGTCTGAGCTACATTATTATCTGGAATGTCATGAAGCAGCTTGTCTTGAGCTCTAGTTTCTCACCCACTTGATCACAGGACTTATAGAAATTGATACTTCTTCCTGACACAGACTTTAGGTACCTACCTAGTGCCAGTCTCTGACAGGAACAGAGCAAAGCCTCTGTATTATGTCTGTCTTGAGGCACCAGATGCATTAACAGTACTTAATGCACATCCACTTTAATATGAATAAGACTTTTAAATAGATATTTATTTAGAAGTTACACTGTCTATCCCTACATAAAAGCTGAAGTGCTGTGCTTGATAAAACCCACATAACTGTGAATATTTACACCATAATAACAAAGTGATTCGTTCCAACTTATTTTGAGCTCTTTTGAGCATAGTTTCATAAAGCTTACTTGTATGAACATTCTGAAGATTTCCTTTTGTTAAAAAAAGTCCATTTTTAAAGAGGATTTCATAAGGTGATGATGTTTGCACCTCTCTCATTCCTTCTCCATCCTGGGAAAGAGACAAGATCTCAGATTTTAAGAACAGTGTTCATATGACTTAATGAGTTAAGGGAGCCGTAATGGATATGAAGGCACTCTAAGGGGATTCTTTGTGGAAAAGATTATTAAAAAATAGTGTATTTGCTTTTATCACTACCTTAAAAGCCTGCTCAAAGCACTAGGGTAGTTCATATGATTAAAAATTAAGAGAGCAAGGTACTCTAACTGCAAGGGACAGAGCACAGTTAGTTCCACTGCGCTCACTTCTGTAAGCTGACTCGCAGCCGCCATCAAAATACTCTAATGACAGTTCATTGTGGAAGAGTTTGAATACAACTATGAACAATTCTTTTCTAGAGAAAGATAGTTGATCTGCCACCAGCACATTTCTGTCATAGCCTATGATTAATATAATACAGAAATAAAAGGAAAATATTTAACCGGACCTTTCAATTCTAATACCTCTAAGCAATTTCTATTCAGAACTAGTAAACGTTAGACAATGATTTTCTTTCACTCAAGCCCAAACAAAACAAAAATATATCTGAAGTGTGCAGTGTTTGCCTTCCCCATTTATGTTTTCATATGCCGAACTGGAAGATTTAAGAGAGTGAAAGAGATACAATCAGGATTAGCAAACCAGTAAAATCCTACAGTCAACAGGAAAGCACGGAGATTTGTATAAATGTTTGCAGAAACTAAAAACAGCAGATGCACAAATAACCCAGAGTATGTGTGTACATTTGCTTTTTAAAAGAAAACATGTCTGTCTGTCCCAGTCTAAAAAATAATTAGACAAAGAGAATGCTTTCATCAGATGGACAGCTCCAAAATCCTTGAAGAGTCCGGGTTTGTTACCAAAACAAAACACAATAAAAAACCCCACTGTATAGAGAAAACATCATTTTGGAAAGAAGCTTCAAAGCATATTCTTGTCAATGTACACTTGAAGATCAGTTTTTCTAAACAGGTTATTCAGCCTGCATTGATAGCTACTTGTAACGCAGCTTTAAAAATAACAGTATTGAACCAAAAAATTAGTAAAATCAGGTGAAATTCTACTGGCATAGTTTCAAATGTCTATACAAACATCAGCTCCTGTTCCCTGAAAGGCTGGGCCCCTGTCTAAAGGAGATGTCCAATTCATGTGTCTGCATCATTACTGTTTGCCTGTAATATGGTTTTGCATAGCCATGCCAGTTCCTACTGAGTGTGAGAAGACTCAGAGAGTGTGAAATCTTGCAAACTAAATGAGCCATAGGAACAGTTTGCACAAATTTCATATGATCAGCGTGGTAACCTAGTCACCTAGTATGTTATTTCCATTATTAGTAATAGCAATTATTCAGGCAAATAGATGACTTGGTCTCAATGTTTGAGCAGTGCTGAGTCTGAAAAAGGATTATTATGTTTTTCCATGCCCAAAGAGCAACTGTATGCTAATGTACCCCCTTCCTTCACTAAGCTGCAGGGAAAGAGGCTTGTCAGGCTCTCGGACAGCTCACACTAATGCAAGCACGCTCTCCTGAGCAGGCAGGCTACAGAAAATGAGCTAGGGTGTCTTGAGCGTAATAGAAATTTGATGGCAGTTGGAAGAGAGTAACTTCTCAGTCAGGAGAAGCCTCCGGGTTGGAGCACAGCACTGAGAAAAGGGATTTAGTGGGAGCTTTTTGCTTCTCATCAGTGCCCAAGGAGAGTCCAGCCTTACACCCCAGCATGGGGAATCTTAGAGCTACTCCCCTGCCTCTCCCTAAAAGGCACCAGCACAACCAGGAAATTTCAGTTTATTTTTTCTTTGCCCCTGTCTCTAAATACTTTGTGCGTTGCCATTTGCAGCGTTGTTGTGCTGCAAAGGAAAACAGTAGAATATTCCTCTCTGTCTCTAAAGGCTGCCCACAAAGAAAACCTCACAACAGTCATTAAAATGCACAGCAAAACAAAATAAAAGACTTTACCTAGATGAAGACACACACACACACACAAAGAATAACAGAGAACAGTTAATGTGCCCTATTGCATTTTCACAGCTGAGTTGACCTATTCCTTGTCAAGCATGTTCAAGCAGGTTTTAGTTCTACTTCATTTACAGCTATCTTCAAATAGACTATTCTGTACAGTTAATGAGCAAAACTTGCTTGGGAGGTTTTGCATTTGGATTCTGTTTTTTAGGGGGATTGGGGATTTTTTGGGGCGTTTAAGGTTTTGAGAGGTTTTCTTTGTTGTTTTGTTGGGGTTCTTTTAAGAGTTGCAGTTTGTTGGGTTAAAAAAAAAAAACAAACATGATGTACCGTCAAAATTTTTCTGATCAATTTAGGAGGGGAAGAAGAGAAAACCACAACCCAAGCTAACATTGAAACATTTGTGTGCCCAAATATAGACATTCATTTGGCTAAGTAAAGATGGCCTGTTTGCAATTGCAATCACATATGACAACGACAAGAGAAGTGGAAGGTGTAGCACAGAGACCCTTTGGCAACCCATCACCATCTGCTCAAATTTCATCACAAAAAAATCTGTGCAACCGAACCTTGAGGAGACATTTTGAGAACATCTTCAAACTCTTTAGAACAAAGATATAAAACAGGGATTAAAATTCATTATGAGTCCTAGTATTCTCATTTTCAACCCACCAGTATGGGCAAGTTTTCAGAAATGCTTGACACAAAACCTTTTAACCTGTTACAGATCGAGTGTGAGAAAAATAGTGGGTTTTCCCCTGAAGTTGAGAACTCAAGTAGTTATATACCAGGTGAGTGCAATAGCACTGTTTAGGATGAGATTTATCAAGATAGCTTCAAGATTTACTCCTCTGGGGACTGGCATATAAACTGTAAAGAAAAATCTGCAGAGCTGAAACAATAGATTTTGATTCTTAGCTTAAACCTGAGAGCAACATCTCTTTGGCACTAACATGTGCCTTCTATATTTAATTATGGATGCACTATTCCAGACACACCACAGATTAATGATTGGTGAGGAGTTCTTGTGAATCATGCCACGTACAACAGAGTTCCTCTTTCTTCCACTCTTAATGCCTTCCTCTAATGCCTGCTCAATTAAGTTTCCCTGTCAATATCCTAAGAAAGTATGATGCATAGACTGAAGGTGATCTTAGTGATGACATCAATATCTTTAATGTAATGAATACAAGCGATGAACTACTCTAAGATGAATGTCAATTTTCTGGAAGTTTCTGCTCTTTTATCAAACTTTTGCCTCTCTTTTTGTATACATAGAGTTTGGAGACCACAATTAATTTTTTTTCTAATTAATGTAGAACTCAGCCAGGAAACAGAGCAGGATTAGGGTTACAGGACCGGTACACAGGGCCCAGCCCAGGAAGGACCAAGCAGTGAAACAACACCCACGTGTAGACCTTAGGGGAAATCCCACAGCTCTGCTCAATCTGGGGAGACATCTCCCTGCTCCCAGCTCTGGCTGCATCCCAGCCAGGTTCTGAAGAAAGACCCACACATGCCTCTGGGAAGGGGCTGGAATACACAGGCCAGGAGTCTGAGCTACACCGCAGAGCCCATCACCCCAGAACAGCCTCGAAGCCACAGCCAGAAACAGCTATGACATAAACTCCTTTGCTGGGTCATTCAATTTTATTAGATCTCAAGTACAGCTTCATTACATGTCCTAAATAGAGCTTTAATACAGAGATGTTGTCTTGGTGTATCTTTTATATCAGGAGATAATCATCAATTGCTTTCACCAGCCTTGCAAATTAGCCCCAACATTAAAAAAAGAACATTAGAAAGATCAAAGAAAGATCAGAAAGACCTTTCGGTGGTGGTGAAGGAAAAAAAAACAACAAATAACATGCTCCTGAACATATTTTTTTAAAAGCCTCATGTTTTCCTACATTTCAAAAATAGTAATAATACAGTTAGATATTATTCAAGAGAGGTAAAAATTATCCTTCAACTGAAGTTTTTAATGCAGACCGCAAGACCAAACTTTCTCCCTAAAAGAGGTGCTATGCGTCAATCATAATTCACTGGGATTAGTAAAAAGTTTTATAAATGCAACCGTATTTTAGGTCAAGATGGATCAAAATGGTTGAAAGGTTTCCTTTGCAAAATCTAGGAGCTTTTATTTAGTTCACTTGGAATCAAGTTATCAGGAAGCAATTAGCCCTTCGTAAAATGGAAAAAGGCTACATGATACTTATTTTTAATACCTCTTATCATATACAACAGGGAATACTGAGGATCAAGAGAGAAAGATCACTGCTCACAAAGAAAAAGCATGCATTAAGCAGATACACAATATACCTCAGAAAAACCCACTGCTATTGCTACCTCATATTCCTGACCTCTGGATTTATACATAGTGTTTAAAGATTTTTGGCAACTGGTGCCCTGGAAGTCTGCTTATAGCCTTGAGAGATCATATTGAGGTCTCCTTGAGAACAAAGGACCATAACTGGATTACTATACATCTTTATCTTACACTGATGTGCCTTTACAAACCATGACCACTTCATTCTAGGCATTATAGAAGTACAACATAAAGGAGACAGATGCAGATACTCAGAGACAGGACAACTAACACTGGCCTCTGGCGGCCTGTGCAGAAACTGACCAGCTTCTGGTAATTTCTGAGATGGAACTATGCTTTCCTTTGGGAAGAGCCCACCCATGGTGCCTGGGCCCATGGTGTTAATTAATCACCTGCCACCTAGGACTGTAGGACTGAATGGGGAAAGAAACCTGAAGCTATAGCTTATTTTCCTAGGCCAGCCAAGTCACATTTACTGCTCAATCTCTCAAACACTCCGCGCCCCACCCCACCCCCCCCAGCCCCTCCCCATCTCTGCTCCTCTGGTTTGCTGAAGGAACATCCCCTACGCCCTAGGGTACCAGGCGCTCCTTTGCCCACGGTGCTGGGACAGCCTACTTTGAATCAGGCACTTCTCCTACAAAGCCTTAAAGGTTTGGGCTTTTGGATGAAAACTGCCATTTTCCTCCAAGATCTGAAACGCAAAGATCAGATGTGGGCAGCCAGAAGGGTACACTGGCATTCCCGAGCACCCCTGCTCGCAGCAAACGGAGACCTGTTTCAGGTGCCTGGTTTGGTCTGCCTCCTTGCCAGCTCACAAGAATGCCTGCTCCTCCCCAAGGGCATGGCACAAGTATTACCATCACCTGTAGCCCCAGTCTAACCTCAAAGAACGAGAGCCAGCTTTGACACCCAATTTGAGGTGAAGGGAGGTTTTGCACCAGGGACTAAACAGACTGGCAAAAATTTTGGAACTCGTCTGAGCGTTCTGGAGAAAACACTGGAATGCTCTTGTTCTCTGCCACTCCAGAAAGGAAATTTCTTTGTCCTTTACATTGCTTTTAACTCTCCTTTAGGACGTTCAGATAAGTAGGCTTGCTCTGTTGTTTTCACTGGATGCATCTGGTAGAGTTGCAGACCACTGGTACCCCCTGTTTTATAAGGGGAACAAGAATTCCCCATCAGCTGCCTCATACTAACCAGAGAGGAAGGAAGTTGCCAAGGGCCTTGGTAATTCATGCTGCCCCCCCCCCCCCCCCCAGCACCAGAGCATTGCAGGCTGTTGCATTTACTGTACCCTTTGTGCACAGCGATGGTCAATATCCTTGCTCAGATTTGCAATAGCCATGGAAGAACTCGACTCATAATTTACTGTTCATTACAATGCCCCAGGCACGTGTTCCTTTAAATCACAGAATCACCTAGGTTGGAAGGGACCTTTTAAGATCATCTAGTCCATGAGTAAGAGATCCTCTTTTGCATGGGTCTACACCAAAATCAGGCAAGAGCACTGTCAGTCAGATAGTGGGGACTGGCTAGGACAGAGCTTCAGACAGTCAAACAGAATGGTTCTCCTGGTGTATCTCATGTCACCCTGGACTACTCGTGTTCCCCCTATGCCCCATATCACTCAGTGCATGGGAACAGCATGCCTGCACAGCCACCTGGTAGCTCACAAGAGAGTAGTTTGGAGGGCCAGAGCCCACTGGGGCAAGGCCAGATCCAGCACATGGTCTTCACAAGCCCAGCTTGGTTCAGGGGTATTCAATCCTTCTGCTACACTGACAAAAAACAACAGGCAGTCACCCAACATCCCCATTGTTCATTTGGGAGAAAAACAACCTCAGAATGGCTACAAAAGGAAAAATATGTATGGGTATTCATGGCCTAACATGTGCTTTGTCTGGTCAGTGATACTGCCAAGAAAAATGTGGCATTTGGCCAAAAAGCCTCGGCACACCAACAAAACACACTGAAAGCTCAATTATGAGGTGGCAAAAATGGTCACGGCTGTTTGTGATGATGTGACTGTGCGCAGTGATGTATGGTATGAGCATGGAGAGCTGTTCAGGAATGACTGTGTCCATCTGTCAGAGGGTTGGATACACGACTGGATGACAGGCAATACTGGTCAGTGTGACAGATCATGCTTTCAGCACTTCATCAGAATTGCTTTCAAAGTGCTGCCTAACAACTGTCAAGTATCACCGTATCATAGGAGTTATAAAGACATTTTCAAAGGACAATAATGAAGTAGCTTTGTGAATTACTAGGAAGAGCTCCACTCAAGCATGAGAGGCCTGGCAGGGAAAAAATCATGGAAAGGAAAATACAAAAAGCAGGTGAAAATAAATCCCTTCCTTCTGCCTCATCAGATCTCATCCTGAATTGTGAAGGAGGCACCAAGTGGTAGATGTGAGGGCCCTCTGGCAGCAGAGTAAGGCAGGGTACCTTTATATGGGGCATGTAATAACCACACAATTGCTGGACTATGGGACTTCTTTGTGCCACTGGAAGTGCACATACGGTGCTATTGGTGGGAACCACTAGATTTTAATGCTTCCATTATCACTTAATATCAAAGGATGACTACTGGATTTATGGAAGAAGCTCAGCCTGTACAGAGGCCTCATGACTGTGTGCTACTGAAATAGCCTTTACAAAATGACTTTATTTCCAGAGGCTTCTTTCTCTTGCATTTCAAAACCTTCTCCAAACAGAATTTGGAGATAGTCTTCTTTCATTCTCTTTTTCTTACAGCCACAAAGAGTGACCCCTGATCTTTGCCTGAGCTAGACTCTTGGTATGTTTGTGTCTAGGTAGGTCTTTGCACACCCTGTGCCTCGCTGGTCCTGACTCATCGTCTTGGCCTTGGATCCAACTCATCATTTGGGGTTGGGTTGGGAGGCAGTCACCCATCACTACCACTGCAGCCATACCACTCACCTCACTTGTGGTACTGCAGGTGTCCACCCACTGGTGACACTGCACAAGTGCCACCCTCTGCTCCCAGCTCACCTGCCACCACTGCTCCCTGGCAGACACACAGACCTCTCTCACACTTGAACCTGTCCATCATCTTTGATATCACAGCAAAATTAGCTGTGGATTGGTTCAGTGAATGAACAGCATACATTGGGCAAGGAGGAATATCATACTGTATTGCCCTGTTCATACCCACGGTCAAACCTGTCCCCCACCCCCCAAAAAAAATCAACCTAAAAAATACTATTTGTCTGCATAGTCAAATGCAATGGCTTTAGTCGTAAAACCCTTCCCTGCGCCCCCCATAAGGAACTGGCTGGCACAGTCAACACTTCATTAGTCATCCATTAAATACTTTCTACTATTACAGCCAAAGGTGAGCCAGAGCCAGTGATCTACAGTTTAGCAGATGAAAAGCATTCATAGTTCCTGTAACCATTCTTTCCTGCAATAGTTTAATTTCTCTAGTTTACCATAACCATAAAAAACATTTTCAGAACCTTATTTATTAGTTTATTCTATTTTCTATACACAAGCTTTTATTTCTCAAGTCTTGTTTTCATTCTATTTGGCTGTATCTTTTCCAGACTAAACTTTTTGTTACAAGTTCCAAAGGAAAAAAAAAAGCTATGCATGTATAGGACCAGGGTGAAACTGCATGTCCATATATTTTCCATATAAATGCACTTTAATAATATACATAATGGAAAAACAGCCTACTCACATCAAGCTGCTTCACAGTTCAGGCACTGTATAAAAGTTAGTTGTAAATGTATCCAAGTATTAAAGCATTTATATGAACTTAAATATGTGAGGCTAGCCAAAACATCAAGTGAAAGAAAGCATTTTCTGATAAATATTAGTTTGATAGAAGTCTTACAGCAGTTTCAGTTTGGATTATAGGTTGGGATCTTTTTTTCCTCCAAGTCTTGTCAAGAACTGCCTGTCCCTTCTGATTGAGGCTTTAATCCTCTTGAAATTCATGTACTACTTCTGAAAGTAATTCAGCACCTGAAACTGTTCTACCACTTCTCAAAGGAAAACAGGAGAGTCAGTCAGTGTGTGACAACATCTTTCACAAAAGAATTTACTATCTACTTGTAATAAAAAGATTGCAAAGTAAACATTTGTGTGTACACACACAATATATGCATATGTATTAATGTATGTATACACAAATACAAGTAAAAATATCTCATGAATGACATAAATGTCGAGTCCACTCAACAGTTTTAGTAGATGGGGTTAAAATTTTCTGCTCTTAGATTCTGTGTAAATCCCATAGTCCTAAATGGTCTGTGGTTTTTGCTGTTGTTTCCAAAACCTTAGCTTTTGGATATTTTGAATTAAAAATAATTTTTTTGTGAGGAAAAGCTGCTATACGCTTGCCACCTGCTGTAGAGACCTGCATTAATGGGTTAATATGCAGGAATACTCAATTATGAAGCCAGGAATACACTTCTTTGCCTGCCCATCGTGATACTTCTACCCAGGATAAAATGCTAGATATTTTAGACACATAGAAGCATCACCTCAGGCATTGGATGAGTGCCCTCATGGAGAAGAAATCAAGAGTTGTTCACATTACTGCATGAAGAACAGTGCTAGCAAAGATAAGACTGAAATCCTGATGTGCAGTTCCTTGACTTCTTCCACCCAGAATTTAGTCCATTTTAGAAAAACATTTAAACCAGTGTGACTTTGGAAGGGGAGAGACAACCAGTAAATACACGATCAGTTGTATTTACACACAGAAGCAGAACTGGACCTAAACGGACAAAATAAAGATGAGGGAAGAGGGCACAGTGTGCAGTTCCACCTTACAGTAAGGAAATTAAATGAGAGTACAGACCATTTAAGAGACTTGCCATATTATCAGAATTTGTCTGTGAATGAGCTGTGAATTAAATCAACATCCAATCCTGTAAGCGACAAGCCATCCGCTTTTTAAGCCAGCCATAAGCACATCCTTCCTCTTAAGGAGAATGATGGATTTTCTGAACAGAAGCATAACTCAGGCATTTCTATGGATTAGGTCATTTCTGATCTCCAGAGTAATAGGAACATGTTCTCCCTAATGAGAATTTAACAGAAAAGCAAAATAAGTTTTCCAAGAAGATATTGAATTAGTATTCAAAGCAGTTATGTCAAAAGAATGTCTTAGGCATCTAAAGTTGTAAGTCTAAATAACTATTATGGTCTCTTTTATGAGATCAACAAGTCTTACTTTATTGTGGATGTGTTACAAAGGAAGATAAATCATTTGACATAACAAAAGCCAAGGAACCACAATAGAATATCATCACTGAAACTGTCTCTCTACATGAAAATTAGTCTCTCATCTTTTGCTTTGCCTTTCTTTTATTTTTAATAAGTGTCTGTGGAGTCTCTATCCATCTGGATGAAGTTGATAATCTGTAAATCTTACTTGCTTCTGTACATTTGAACTGATCAACAAAGGTTTACCATCATTTATTTTGAGACAGTATGCCACAGAACTGAAATAAATTTGTTATTATTTAAGGAAGAGAGCGTTCTTATGATTTTCTGTTTCACACAAATCTTGGCAACGTTTACTTTTTTCAGTTTTATCCCGGAACCACACAATTAGTAGAGAATTCCTTCATATAGTTTTCATATGAACTAGAAAGGAGAAATAAACTTTTCAGTGGCATTTAAAAGATAATCCAATTTTAAGCTTTAACTTGGCCAATGCATCACATAAACTATAAATGAATCAATACCAAGTTACAAATTACTATTTAATTCTCACTTGATGGCCTCCAGGGATGTCTCAATCTTGTTGTGCTTCAGAGCTCATATGCTGATATCATGTATCAGTGAGTATCATCAGAACGAGCGCGTAAACTTAAGATAGCAAAGCTGTTGCATAGTAGACAAACTGGAATTGTTATAGACAGTTTGTACCAATTTTAAAAGTTCAGCCAGTTAACTAAATACCCGAGGTGATCTTTCAGCCTTCAAAGTTGGAGAAAAGGTCTATTTCAGCACCAAAGAGTAATTATATCCAGCCTAGTGACTGGCAGTTGAGTTTACAAAAAGGTTAAGAATTCCTATAGGTCAGCATAGCCAAATAACATTGAGGTAACTGCACTGAGATAGCTTAGAAGAAAACAGTAATTGAGGAACAGAAATGTCAACACTTAATCATAGTCCTTACAATTTTTACTAGGTCGGAAGAAAACATTTGATGCCAAGCTACCAAATAGCTTTTACAAACCAGTATCAACTGCATTTAGAAGAGATCGAGATGTTATATTTTCCTAGGGACACTGGTTTTTCCTGCCTTCTGACTACAGCAGCTACAGGACATGTTCATACAACCAATAACACAAATTACTAAGGGTGAAAAACTTCTGCAGTAAAGAGTTACCTTCCTCAATATTGTCAACTTCATCAAGTTTTACTAACAACCAAAAGCATTCCCTGAAAAATCTTAAGAAAATCTTGGAGAACTTAAGAAAAACATGGCTTGAGGCCATAAGAAGACTATTTATTGCTTAATAGCAATCCAAATGCCTTAGACATTCTCCTATCATTGTCCCTTTCATATGAAAGGAAAAGGCCGTGCGCCCATGTTACCATAAGATTTCAGAAAGAAGACCTATTGAGCAGATGATAAAACCACAATTCCAGCCCCATCCCATCATAGAGAAAGCAGTGATTGGAGAAGAAAGGCAGTCACAGTAACTTAGACAATATAAGTTGTCTTATCACTGCTCAATCACAGCACAAAATATCCCCTTTCCCCTCATTACCTGCACGTTCACAAAGGGGCACAATGTCTGCTAGATATCCCTGCTGTCCCACATGGGGTGAAAGGGCGGAGTGACTTCAGAAAACTGTGTTTGCAGCATCAGGAAAATGAAGAAATCGCCTCCTTTTGCCTCAAACAGCAGAAGTTATTTTGAAATATCTCAAACATGCTATTTGCACTAAGATGGCTACAGAATCACAACAGGTATTGCTTTCTTCTCACTGAGCTCATGGGATACTTTCAGCCTCAAGAAAAATGAACAGGAAAGGAAAATATTACAACATAATTCTAAGGCTATAAGGAACTCTGTAGCATTGCCTTGAAGAGTGAGCTCAACTGATTTACTGCTCTTAAGGCATGCAGGGGAGAAGGCACCCTCATGCTCAACAAAGAAATTAAGTGAGGAAATTACCATTATAGAAGTGACTTAATTTTCATTGATCTAGTTCCTGACAGACAGATCAGCAGTGAAGAGTTTTCTAACTGTGGGTTCCTCCTTCCTCAGGTATCCCTCCTCACGTTTTTTTTTCAAAATCAAAGAACAGCGGAAATAATTAACATTTCTCTCAAATTGCCAATTAGTACTCCTCTTGGGTAAAAGCTGCCTCACGCTGTTCTGCCTTTATAAAAACTTTGCTGAATACCAGTACAAGGATGACATCACAATACAGAAATGTTGCTCAAATTCCTGTGGTAAAATAATTTCTCTCTTTTTTTTTTTTTTTGGTTGTCCTTTTTGAAGTGTTTTAAGGGTAGTTCAATGAGTTTTACCTGAATCCTTGACTGCAAAAGTAGACAGTTGCAAATATTAAAGCTTCATGATTTCTACCACTTATTACCTAAGGAATATTTTATTATCACCATTTTGTTCAAATGACAGCAAAAGTTCTTTTCTGGCCGTATATCCAGAGGCACAAAACTGGTATTGGGGCAGAAGTCAACAGCTTTATTTAACAGACATAAAATTCATGTGTCGTATCTTGACCAAAATGGGGTTTGTATTCAAAATAGACTAGCTGATCTATTTAATGAAAATGGTGTAAGACTGTTGGACTCTGTCCCCAATAACCTGGTGTGTTTTATGTCAATAAACTTTTCAGTGACAACAGGCACAAGCTGGAACACAGGAGGTTCCAGGGAACAGGCTGCCCAGGGAGGTTGTGGAGTCCCCTTCTCCGGAGATTTTCAAGACCTGCCTGGATGCAGTCCTGAGTAATGTTCTCTAAGTGTTCCTGCTTTAATGGGGGAGTTGGACTAGATGACCTCTAGAGGTCCCTTCCAACTCTGACAATACCATGAAACCCATTCTGTTTACAGCTTAGCTCTTAAACACAGCAGCCAAGATGGTATTCATGACATGCAGAAAGAGAAAGCAAAGTGTGAGTGTATTAATATATTTTCTACCTTGCATATTTTAAGCTCTTAAAGGACAAATGAAGCCAATAAAAAACATCACCATCGTAATTTCTAGCTAAAGTCAGGTGTCCAGGTAGACATGTATACCATATTTTGACCTGTGGAAAGATTCAGCTCTCTTAATCAGAAACACGACCATAGCAGAAAATCACCATGCATAAGCAAGAGAAAAATATTCACTTTGTGGTTCTATAACCGTTGCTGCCGACACATGACATCAGCACAAAGGTTTTTAAAATTCCCAGCTCTTGGAGAAAAAAAAAAAAGAAAAAAAATCAGGCAATGGGTTTATTTATTTATTGCATTTCTACCTACCCTTATTTAAAAGAAAAGCTTCAAAATCTAACTCAGGTACACCCTCAATATTAAGATACTAAAGGTAAATAGATAGAATATATGATGCCTTTTTCTTTTATATCATAATTTTTGAATGGTCGCAAGACGGGATCACGGTTGAAATCTTAGTCTTTCTGAACTTTTCTTTTTTGAGTCCTCTATAAATTTTTAGTATGAAATTTTGGCTTAATTTCATGAGATTCTTTTAAGCCTACTCTGCCTTGAAGAACAAAAAAAGCAGCAATTTGTTTTGACATAGCGAGATATCTTAAATATATCTGTAGAATTTCTTGTTTAAACATACACAGATATATGAAATGAATGTATGGAGCCTATTGGTCCCTATGGATATGAGATGGTGGCAACAATAATTTACCATCACCATGACTATACGAAGAATTAAATAACTTGTATTGTCTGTGAGGAACTGATGAAAAGAAGTCTTCCTCACCACAACATTAGCCAACATGGGAACTATTGTATTTTCTCCATTTCCTCTCAATGAGGTTGAGCAGTCCTGGTAGGGGAATGGGTTATTTCCCTCAGCTACAGCCATCCCCATGCCCTGGAACAAACTACAGCACTGTTTGGCATAACTTCATATTAATTAGCACATTCAGACAGGATTTGGTCATTACAAATCTATTTCCATTAGGCAACATTGTAATAATGGTCAAATTAATGGTGCAAAGCTTTAGCAGTTTTGTCATCCATTGTCTTGCCACAACCTTCTCACAGAAGATGCAAGGGTCCAGCACCCCTTCTCTCTTGGCAGTTCTACTGCTAAAAATGAAACTGGATCAATGGAAAACTTCATTAAAAGTAATGAGAGTGTATATTCAGTGAGGAAAAATGCATGCTTTAGACAAACAAAACCTTTGACTTCACTGAGGTTTGTAAAATTTGAGAGAGATTATTCCAAAACAATTAAGATTTACAAAACAGAGCAGTGTGTTGCAAGAGCACAGAAAGACTTTTGAGAGTCTAGTTACTACCAGTTTACATCTGCATGCTCATAGATCTGCTGAAATGAACCTTTTACCACAAATACAAATATAAACAGTGATTAGACACTGAAAATAATTTAAATATGTGACCAATATGGTAGCTCCTTATCCATAAGGAAATAAACAATTCTATTCTAGTTTATCCATATGACACAAAGATTAGTTTTAAAAGTTCATTCCTCTTTCTCACAGTACATGAAGCTGACAATAAATTCTTCATGCTGTTTTGAATGTGTGTGCAAGAAATTTTAATCAGTGTCAGACCACTTATTTCTTTTCCAAATATTAGATGAACTCAAAATTATGGTGCTACCTTCCTAGCTGTGTATTTAGAACAAATAAAGAGCTCAAGAAAAAGTATCATAAAGTCCCTTTATAAAAGTGTCTGATGTTATCAAATTCTTCACTTCCCATTCCCACTGTATAAACCTGTACTGTCGTAACACAGTAATTTCATTTAACTAGAAGTTGCACCTGAAACATGTTGGCCACTGCACTGTAATATCACCCTTCATGGGAGTGAAAGGGTCAAAGTGGGCAATGAAGAACTAGTCAGCATAAAAATGGCAGCACAGGGCCCTACAGAGAAACAGGAACTGAAAAAATAAATGCAGTTTCCATAGCCTTGTGAAAATACCTTCCTGTAGGGTGGCACACTGTCGTCATGAGATTTACAGAGTCGTCCCACATGCTTCAGAACTGCAGTCTGACATTATCTAGATGGCAGAGAACAACCTAGATAGAATGATTTCTGGGTTTTCCCCATAACACAACACTTGCTGAGAGACTGAAACACCCAATAGGTTTTCACTGTCACACCAAACATTTATTTCCAGCTAGTTGGATTTAACAAAAATTTGAAAACATTTCAACATAGTATCAACACTGGGACCTAAGTAAATGCCTGGTATAGTTAGAAGTCAAACTGTTACAAAGCTAAATAACATCTCCCTTCTGCCATGCCTTCACCTTATTGATCAGCATTCTCTTGCACATCATTCACTTAAATTCAGATCTCACTCTGCAAAAATAGACATCAATAACCTTGCTGCCTCAAGCAGCATCACTGAAGCCAACGAGACCACCAAATATCATGCAGACTGAAGGGAAGATTTAAGCCTCTCATTGTGATAGTGGGGCTATTTATGTACATGCCTGTTTAAGTAAAATAAATCCTACAATTGAGCTGTTATTTCATTAATTCCATAAGAAGACCTCCAGTTGTAAATGTTAGTGGGGAAGTCCATCTCTGGATTAATTCTCTAGTAAGCAGCAGGTCCAAGTTAGCCAACCATAGAACAAGAGTGAATCTTGAAACAGATCTCCCCTTCTCATTAACTCCTAATCTTTGCAAATAGCAACTTGCAGTACATGACAGGAAACAGAGGCATTCCTTTTAGTGCACCCTTACACCAATAAATTCAGATAGTATGAAACTGTTTGGAGATTTTGGAAAAATAAGTTTTGCAAAGCTGTAACCCTAAAAAAAAAAAAAAGTATGTCACAGACTTCATAGCACATTGTCTCCATATATCAAGCTATTTTTGAGGTCTATGTGACACATCATGAGGCCAATGACAATTGCAGGGAAAAGTACAACAGTATTGTTTTTCACTAGTCAGGTTGAGAGCAAAAACAAGAGAGTGTTTGGGGGGCTGAAGAGGTTGGCTATTCATTTTTACTTTAAGTAGGATAATTAAAGAGCTATCTTACTGCTTATCATTGTGTTTACTTCAGATACCAAGACAATGCTTGTAGTGACTCATACAAAATATGTGGCGCTTATTCATTAGTATGGAAGTGTGGGGCTATATTTGCAATTCAATCATTGACCTTCTTACATGAGCTTCAAAAATAGACCACACTTCTCCATGACCAAGCCTTCCGTATGCGGAAACTTGCTGAAATTCCATGTATTTTCTCCTACAGTGTTTTAAAGACTAAAGTTTTCCTTCATGAATACTCCCGAAAGCAACTTGCTTTCTAGGAAAATAATTAATGGAAATCCAACTCTCAAACAAATGTAGAAAGATGTTCACAGAGTTCAGTATTTTAAAATCTTCTCAAGGCTACTCCATGTTGTTGCCTTTCTAATAACAGCAAACAAAGAACACTTGACTGGTCAGGAGCAAATCACGAGTGCTAGATTATCACGTACTCACACATTGCAAGTTATAGTAACGAAACAAATTTCGGTTCATAAACCTAAAGGCTCTTGTGAGTAAACACCAACCCAAAAAATAACTTTGTTAGGTATTAACTGGAATTCCACTCTTGCAGTAGTGGTTTTGTCTAGAAAATACACATATACTTGAAAAACATCTTATTTCCAATGTTTCCTAAGAATCCTTCCTGCCAAGGTATATAGAGTTGGCTACAAAGGCCACATATATCTTTACTATGAAATATACAGGGAAATTCCTGCTTTAACTCATCCTAACATACAGGAAGAGAAAAAAAGTAAAAATAATAGGCATGCCATATAGCAGATTAACTTTAACACTAACTGCAGAGCACTGAGAAGAGAATGAGTAATTATACTTAACTCATTGGTGATGGCTCTGGTCTCTAGTTCCCCATTGCTCTTAAGAGCAATTCTGTTCAAGTTAGTCAAATTAACTGAGATGAAATTGGTGTGAGATCAATATCTAGTTTGAGAACTAATGAAACCTAGTAGACAGTTTTTGTAGGGTCTTTTGTTTTCAAGAAAGAAGGTCAGTAGGGGAAAAGGTAGTGGTTTATTGTAGACATTTAAAACTTGGCTCAAGTTCAGCCCTTCTTTCCCCATAAAATATAATAGAAAAATTGATGTCTCTTTAAAAGTACCACCATTTTTTCAGTGTTTTGGGTATTCCTGCTGAAAGTTTTTGTTATTGCATAGAGAGGCAGGGGAATAAATGGTTGTGCTGTTATTTTTAGCATAAACTCCACCATTTCATGTAATTTTAGAATGAAAAAAAGCATTTGAAGAAAATTTGGTCTAGTCTGAGGATTTAAATACAGTTATCAAAAAAGCTTTTATGCCTTAACATTGGAAAAATACCTTATGTTCCACTCTAGGCACATTATCTAGTCTTTGTAATTTTATGTATTTATTTACTGGAACAGTTTAATGCATTTCTGAGTCTGGAAACAAAAAATGGGGTCACTTATCAAGTTTAGTGCATTCCCTGCACTGCACTGCTGAACACCTCCTGCCCACCACCATTACTGCAGACAAACTCCCTCATTGGAGAATACCACCTGACCTCCTCACAGCATTTCATGTGATCATGACAATGTCTCATCACTGAGATAGCATACACATTTAGCACTTTGCCTACAAGCGTTGTAGGCTCCACTCTCCACCTTCTATACACATAAATAACATACGTGCAAAATATATATACTAAATTATTTATCAGGCTTATGAAAGAATAACCAGATGATTCTAAAGCCTTCTTCGTTTACAGCTACCCTGGTTGTCTGTCTCTCACTCTTCTGCCACCAACGCACGGGCTGGGAAGGCAACTCACTGAGCCAAACAGAGAGCTACTAACCTGAAAACAGTGAGTTGTATTGCTGAGCTGGAGACAGATTTCCTCATCAACCTTGGACAGGTTACTTCGCCCCTTATAAACTTCCTCACTGATAAAAACTACTGGGTCCCAGCCTGAACTGTAGGTATCTGGGAACTCTCTGAAAAGATGAGAAAGGATAGAAATAATAATTTTCCCACTGATGGACACAATGTCCAAAAAGCCATTAAAATGTTTATTCCTGGTTTCTCCATAGAAAAAAAAGGTATTCTTACCACCACAATCCCTCACATGGGAATCTGTGTTTACTAGGCTCATACTTCCCAGGCAATGTACTAAGATATATCATTCAAAAGTACAGGAAAACACTGGGGAAAGAAGTTGGAGAACAATAGTAGTATGTCTACATATGTAGTACATGTCTATGGAACTATTGCTGCATTCTTTTTGGTTATTCACAAGCTGTCATAATATTTTGACCCAACGTATCTCAACATCCAGGTATGCAAAATTTGGTTTTGAAAAAACAACTCAAATTACAGATCACTGTTCTAACAAAAAACCCACTCTGGAATTATTCAACTATTCTGCTTTGTATGCCCACATCATTTATAAGAATTCTATGGTTAGTTTCACTGGGATCCAGTATGCTTTTTAAGCATGTTTTAGCAAAAGTAATGTCATGCTAAAGAGTGAGTTTGGATTTCAATGAGAACTTTTGACAGATTGTAACAATACTAAGTCTGCAGAGGGCACAGGTTTCATAAAGGATGTTGTAGCTGTGTTTTATTAATTTTTTAAACAGGAAGAGAAATAGAAATATTTTTTGCCTGTAATAGTGCTAGGAGATTTTACTTCTTAATGAGAAACATTATCTTACCAGAGAGCTGAGTCTTCTCATTTTCATTTATATAGGAGATTGATTAACGCTTAGCTAATTGGCACATGCAAATAGGGATTAGCTGAATTTGTTTTTCTTTACAACTCAACAACTATAATTTAGATACTTATTTAGATTAAAATCTGTTATTATTTTCAAAGGTAATCATCTGTCTGTTGTCGAAAATAAAATAGCCCAATATATTCCAAATTGTATCTTACATATGTTTCAGAAAATAGTTAATTAACTTTACTAGAAAAGTAAGCATAAAATAAGCAAAGCTTGACTTTACAGTATTGGAGTCAGGTCTCCTAATAAGAGAACAGATCGTTTTCTCTAGTGAATTAAGGTCAAATAACTTGAGGTTAACTAGAGACACAATCACATCTTAAGTCATGAAGATTTCCAGCAGAAAACATCTGCAATATAGCTAGAAGTAGGTAAGATAACAGACTGTCTTTTCAATCCCTGCACTAGATGAAAGACATGCAATACAATTTTTCCAGTCAAGATTTATACTAGGTAACATCTCTAGATTGTTTTGATCTCCCATGCACCCATTCTTTCCCTTCATTCCTGGTAGACATATTTCAGAGAGCAACTTAAAAACTACTATGTGTCTGCACAGGGAAGGCTGGTTGTTTTTAAGGCATTTTTAGGTTTTGAAGCACTTTTGGGGATTTTGGTTTGAGTAAGAACAGGTGGTTAGATGCAGGTGTTCAGCAAGCCAGCAGGCAAGAGCAGAGACCTCACAGCAGCAAGTGTGTGTGGCTCAGCTCTTTTTATGACTTAGCAAACAGTGCAACCTGGAATGGAAATTATTGCAAAAAAGCTTTCTCTTTGCTCTCTTCCTGCACTGTTACTGGAGGAGGGGAGTCTGGAGAAGCTCATATGGATGTAAATAATTAGTTTTAATACTTACTATCTCACATAACCAAGGTAGCTACGGTATGTACATGCTACTGATAAGATTTAAATTTTTGTTAGCAGCTTCCAAGATCTATCCTAAATCATAGAATTATTTAGGTTGGAAGGGATCTTTAGAATCATTGAGCCTGACCATTAACCTTGCACTGCCAAGTCCACCACTAAACCATGTCCCTTAGCACCATGACTACATCTCTTTTAAACACCTCCAGGGATGGCAACTCAACCACTTCGCTGGGCAGCCTGTTCCAATGCCTAATAACCCTTTCAGCGTAAAAGTTTTTCCCAATATCTAATCCAACCTCCCCTGGCACAACTTGAGGCCGTTTCCTCTCATCCTTTGCCTGTTACTTAGGATAAGAGACCTACACACACCTTGCTACAACCTCCTTCCAGGTAGTTTTAGAGATGTATAAGGTCTCCCCTCAGCCTCCTTTTCTCTAGGTTAAACAATTCCATCTCCCTCAGATCCTGTTATAAGGACATAAACCTGGCCAGCCTCATTGCCCTTCTCTGGATGTGCTCCAGCATCTCAATGTCTTTCTTGGAGGAGGGGTCCAAAACTGAACACGCTATTCAAGATGCGGCCTCACCAGTGCTAAGTACAGGGGAATGATCACCTCCCAAGTCCTGCTCACTACACTACTCCTGAAACAGGCCAGGATGCTGTTGACCTTCTTGGCCACATCGGTACACCACTGGCTCATGTTCAGCCGACAGCTGACCAACACCCCCAGGTCTTTTTCTGCCAGACAGCTCTCCAGCCACTCTTCCCCGAGTTTATAAGCTGCATGGGGCTGGTGTGACCCACTTGCAGGACTCAGCACTTGTCCTAGTTTAATCTCGTATCGTTGGGCTCAGCCCATCAATTCAGCCTGTCCAGATCCCTCTGTAGAGCTTTCCTAACCACAAGCAGATCAACATTCCCACCCAACTTGGTGTCATCTGCAAACCTCCTGAGGGTACGCTCAATCTCCTTTTCCAGATTACTGATAAAAATATTCAACAGAACTGGGCCCAATACCAAGCCCCATGGAACACCACTTGTGACCAGCCACCAACTGGATTTAACTCTATTCGCCACCACTCTTTGGGCCCAGCCATCCAGACAGTTTTTTTACCCAGTGATGAGTATCTATCCAAGTATTAAACTATTTTAGTGGATATTTTCATTAGATGATCATGAAACACCAAGCAATAGATGAAAGATAACTCCACCCAAGAGATTATAAAACAACATTTAGAATTTAGAACAAGCACGGTAAATCTACAATGACCAGCAGGGCAGCAGTTGTAAGTGTAAAATACAGGCTAGATTACAATATTTGAATGTTTCTGTGATATGTAATTATTATTTTTCCAATTTTTCACAGGGCAGTTCCTACAGCAAGTTCAGCATGTCGCTTCCCCAATACCTAATAAATTAGTTGAGTCAATTGAGTTTGTCCACCAGACAGTGAGTGGTGACCATATTGAAACAACCATGGGACTTCACTCAGTTTACTTATTTCACATTTAATTTAATCCTCAATTCCTTCCTCAAATCCTAGTAAGTGGCAGTAAATATCCTCTAATATTAATCTCCCCAGATTATCTTTTTAGCTAGCAGGATTCAAGCTCCAGAACCCCTCCACAGGCAAACTGACCCACATAAACATGGCTACTAAAATTTCATTCTCCACTTACCAGTGTAAATACACTCTGTGCATCATCTAACACACTTTTCACCATATAAAGCAGAAACACCTCACTCTTTCTGAAGACAGGGTAAACTTCCCACCTTCTCTGCTTTGAGATGGAAACTTTTCAGAAAACCAAGAGGGAGAAGGCACTATCTGGATGCTCTCTGTGCATTTGTCCCTCTTCTCTGCTTTCTATCTTATGTTTATATGGATATCTTCTTTAATACACAGTCATTTAATGCAAGGGAAGGCATTGGATTACTGTTTCCTATTTCATTTGACCCAGGCCATGCAGAGCTAGATGGTCAGTGTCTTTCCTTACTTCCCTCTTAAGACCCAAAGGGTAAGTCATCAGGTTGGCTTCCGGTCCAGTCGGACTCCAACTACCAGGAATGTATGCAAGCAGATGTCTACACCTCAGTCTGAGATGTACTAAGGAGGAATTACCCTGGCCACAGCCACCTCTTTCTCTGTAGGATATGTTAGCCCGTGCAGTTTCTCTTGCATACACTTTGCTTTTAATGCTCAACCTATTGGTATGCCATTAGAATATTAAGGTACCGTGGTAACATCCTGCTAAAATCAGGCTTAAACAAGACAGTGGGAAAGATAATCAACTTGAAGTTACCATTATATCTGAGCACACCATTTACATCTTAAAATCTAACCAACAAAACATCAAAACAACAACACAAGAACACCTAATTGTACTTCCAGAAACAGAGCTGTATTTTTCTCCCAGAGTTTAGTATGATCATTCCCTACAATGCTCTTCCAGCAATTTACGGGAACTATAAGCATGTCACAAGATGAAAGTGTTATCTCCAAACAATAAAATATCGAAACTGGGATACATGCTTTAAAGCAGGAACTACTGCTAGCAGCCACAGCAGCTACACAAGATGCTAGGTCACTCCCAGGCAAAGCACAGGAGAGAAACCCTTAATTTCCACTGTTTTAAAATCATTCTCTGTCAAACTTAGACTAAGCCACACTTCAAACCCTCACAACACCTCTGCACCAAAGAAATGCTGCCCAGGAGCAGTGTGCTGCTCCCAGATCCATCTTTGTATGCTGTTAAGTGGCTCGTTTTGGAAGCCAGTTCCCTTTGGATAAAGGAGACTACCTCTTACCAACCTCTGAAAAGCAACACTGGCAGACTGATAGAGCAGAAGCAAACATGCAAGTTGCAAGAACCAGTTACCTTGGCTTGTGTACTTTGACGCGGTCAAAGATAAGCTGTCTACACAGCTACATACATGGTGTCCTACTGTATAAAATGGAGTTCATCACATGCTGAGTAGCAATAGAAGAAAAGAAAACATTCAGATGAGTGATATAAAGTTAGGGAAGCTCCCACTCAACCTCTACACACTATCAAAAACTGCCGAAGTTAAAATTTCTAAGTTACAAGTATACAGAACAGATCACAATCGAGTTCCACGCCCAATAACCTGAAGAGGGTACCAGGAATGCAGAAAAAGGTATGCATATTCTCCATTAAAGTCTAAAATAATTTAAAAGCTTTAACTCAAATGTCAGCATTTGTCAAGAAATATTAACTTATATAATACTGCGGCATTTTGCTTGCCAGACAGTTAGTATGCCAAGTTTCTATAATATTACTTCATGGTTTTCTAAATGTTCTTACACGACTACAATAACTCAGCATGATTGAGACAGCAGTAATTTTTTTCCTATTTAATTTTCACTTTCCATTTTATTCTACAACTGCTATGAACACAGATACATTTTGTTACAATTCCAAAACTATAATGACTTACTTCAAGAATGCTTGTTTTCATATATCTAGACTAAGCTAGTCTTTAAGGAATTGAGCACTTGAGCACCCATTTAATCAAATATTTCATAATTCTATACTACTAACTTCATTATATATAATCTTATATAAACCTTTGTATCCCTATATACCTCAAAAAATAACATTGAATCAACCACCTTTTTGAGGATCCAACCCTACAAGAACCTCAGTTTCACAATCTCCTATTAGCACATCTAAGAGTTTTTAGAGGCGCCAATCCCCAGACTATATAATGTTTTTGATGATTACCAAGAATATTATGATAAAGTAGTGTCCTTTCCTCCAGCACAAATAGAAGACTGAGCCATATGGACATTAAAACCCTGGCAACTAGTGGACAAAATTATATTAAAATTTAGGAATGATGTTCCATAATACGAAGTATTTATTTGTGAACTACCTTTGATCTAGGTTAATAGAATATAACAAGGATATCTGTTTGTTTTCCAAAAACCATGTAGAGGTGCCTGCAATTCTGTAACCTATATCAGACAGTAAGCATGCCATACAGAATTATCCTAGCCATTTACAAACACCCACTTAATTTTTAATTGCACTTCATATGTGCCCTGCAATGCCTGATTCATAATCTTTCCCTGTCTTGAAGAAAAGATGACTATGAACTGGCAGGGTAGCAATGAAGACTAAAAGAAAGCTCTATCCTGGAAGGCAGAACTGGATAACCATAAATATCTGTGGTACAGACACCAAACTCCCGGTGGTTACCAGGATGATAGCTTGATAAGTCACGCTCTTTAAACCTGGTCATAATTTATGTCTGTTTTTCTGGGAACCTGAATCCTGTGGCTGTGTTTTAGCTCTCATTAACTGCTATAAATTAAATGAATAAATGGGTAGTTAAATAACTTGCTAGAAAACCTTTGGGGCCACTAACCAGATATCAGAGTTTGCAACCTTTCCTTAGCCACTGGGAATACAATATTATATAATGTTTTTATTATCTCTTGGTTGTTAGATATTTATTCAGCTTTAAAACAGTGATATTCTAAAGGCTGACAGCAAGCCAAAAAAACACAGCCAGAGCCAGCTGCATTCAATCTACATTTTCAAAATATACAGACCTAAATTCAATTGATTTTTCAAATATTTTTAATCTTCCTTCCAAAGCATATCAGATAATTAGATATTGCATATTTGTTTTTTAGTAGGGAATATAGTGCACGTGAATTGATAGCCTGATAGAGAAATAAATATATCATTAGCTGAATTTTGCTTTCAAACTACCAACAAAAAAAGACAAGATTGGAGATTAAGAAAGCGGACTTGCCTGATGGCAACATCTTAGTTACTGGTAGAAGCAAGGACAAGAAATTAAGGTTATCAGTTTCATAAACAGCTGCAAGTAGGTCTGTAAAACTTGTTCCAAGCCTATGGATGCTTTCTGCCTCCATGACTGGAAGCTTGAGGGACATGAGCTGCCTCCACCCAACAAGCTAAAAACGGTGCTGGTTGAGTGTGCTCTCCATGGCACACCACTATGTTCATGGGACTCAAGTCTTGCCTGCAGCCACCAAAGAGGACTCAAATTTACTGGGCAGTGCATGGGTCCTGGACACGTTTAGAAAACCTATGACACAATGTCTGACCTAACTTGTTTGGCTCCCATCTTTGGATGTAGCTGTCTCATTCCACAAACAGTTCCAATGGCTTTGATGAGATCACTCTCATAAAAAAATAGCACAGCTCACAAATTAGAGGTTGCAGCAAGTTCAAGGATTTTCTGGGGAAGGATTCAAACTTGTCTACTCGAACAACTACATAAATATCCAGTAACCAGAAACAGCATGAAAGGTTGGAAAAGCCTAACAAAAATAGAAATCTCATATCATGCTGTTTTTCCCCAGTAAAAAAAAAAAAAAAAAAAAAGTATTTGGGTTTCTAAAGTTCTATGACTTTTCAATTCAACAAAGAAAAATTTTCTTGTAGCAATATGCTACAAATATCATTATTGTCTACTCTACCTATATTTTGATGCATACACTAGTCATAGCAGTCTAACTCATCAGCTATGTGTGTAGTCATAAATATGATTCGTGATACCATGACTCGCCCTACACCAGTTAATCCTAGTAATTCAAGTCCCATCCCATAAAGATTCATGAGATCACCTGCAAAGAGTGGTAATCCTCATCTACACAACTATCACATCTTTACCAATATGACCTCTAGCTTTAAACAGTACAATGTTGGATGAAAAGTAAAAAGCTCTCATCCTGAATAAAAATATAACTAGGTATAAACAGCTTCTAAAGAAACCACTCACCTAAAATATCAAATTTTTAATAAATACACACATCATGTACTGTGAGTCAGTGACTGAACAGGTAAGTAGACCACTCCATATTGGAAGAGTTTCTTAACATCCTGAGCGTGCTTTACAACCATATTTTTCTAATTTGTTCTGGCTGAAGATATCTGTACCAAATTTCAATTCAGAAGAATTTTCCAAAGCTCAGAGATCATCTCATAAAATAGGGAGAAACAGTGGAAGGAAAAACAGAAAGAAGAGACACTCACACAGCTACGACAAACCTAAACTTGAACTTAAATAAACAAACAAACAAAAAAAAAACCCAAAACCACCTGCCCCCACCAATCAGACAAAAAAAAACAGCACCACAAGGCCACACAAATGTTTAATACTATCCCTTAACCTGTCCCATAACCAGACACCACAGAAGGCCAAAGAACAGGCTGCAGATCTGACTCTTCCTAAGATGCTAGAATACAGCTTTTTCCCTGTAAGACTCACACAGGAGTCCTGAATTGGAAAGCCAGGCTCAGTTCTCTTCTCTCAAATTATACTTTAAAAATGTACTTTTTTTGTACATTAAAAGGTACTTCTGAAAGGTATTTCTGTACCTTTTAATGTAGAAAATCCAAAACTTGTACTACCAACACTGCTGTAAGGAAAGCCCAGGAGGGAGACTACCTGTACACAGGAGTGAGGTGCCTGTCTTTAGAAGTCCTAGAGATGCAAAAACAGAATTAAACTTTGTTTCTTTGTGACACATTTTAAGCCAGAATCACAGGTCAAGTCTGTCCCTATTGGCATACCTGTATCAAAAAACCAGGGCAACTCCACTGAGTCCAAGGAAGTCGTACAAACTACATGTGAATTTGCCCTGTAACCTACAAAAAACAGCTGCCCAGATGTAATTTTGCCTTGTCTCTTAAAGGTCTCCTTAGTGCAAGTGCCTTATGGCCTTCAGTCACAAAGAAATAAGGAGAATCCAAGTAATTTGCTGGAGATGACCACAAGAAAGGGGACATGTGAACATAAAATAAACGTTTCTAAGGAAGAAAAATGGACAAATTTTACATTAGCGATTTTGATAAGAAGTCACAGTTATATCCACTTAAGAAGTGGAACAAAGTAAGAAGGGAACAAAGAGTTATTTTGTGACAATGTAACAAATCAGCAAACCTACTCTGATTTTTGAATATGAAGGTAGTTCCAAGGATGTCTTTGGGTCTTGGCACTATCAACCACCCACATGCTTTGTGAGTGGCTCTGGATTCATGGTACTGAGGGAGGAGAGAACTTAGAGACTGCTTGCCATGATGCGTTGTCATGTTTCTACACAGCTCACCAACAGATGTGCTGCTGGTGTTTCTGCTCTTAATCTGAATGTCAGCGACACTTTTTTTTAGTTCCAGCCTGCTCCCCTCATTGTTATTATCGAACACACAGAATGTTTCTTGCCCAGTGAAGGTACGTATCTATGCATGAAATGTCTACTACGCAGCAACAAGCATATTACCTTCAGAAACCATCTAACATTGATTCCCGTGTTCTACACTTCAGCATCTCTACTGCTGTCAAACCCAAATGTTAATGAAGCGTCAGGTAGACCTATCTGAAGTTCTCAGCTCAACTGAAAATATGATAATTTTTTTCCTTTTAATTTCTTTTGGTTGTGTTCTTACGATGAAAAGCCTGAAAAGCATCATCTGGCACAGGGCTAGAAACTTCCTCAGTTGAAAAACAGGAAGGTAAGAGTTTCTTGTAGCTCCTGGACTCCAAATCCAGAATTGCTGAACAATGCTTACATACTTCTGCATGGTTACATCTAGTCAGGATTTATTTAATTTTAAGATTTAATTCTGCTTCATTTTTTCAGCATTCTAATGAAAACATTCCCCCAGAAAGAGTGAAGACCACTCTACAGCCTAGCAGAACATGTATGTGAGACTGAAGACAGCTGCAGAGCCGAGGAAACGTTGCTTCTGAGAGCTGCTAAAAAGCCGGCTAAGGGAACCTTTCGCAGTTCACAAGAGCTGGAGTTTGTTGAACCTGCAACTTATAAGCTATGACACATTTTCCTGTGCCAGTAGATTTCCATACAAGACAGATGTGCGTATGTAAATAGTTAATAGATCATGTCCTTTCTATAAAGGCAGCTCATCCGACAATAATAAACAAAAACGTGCAAATGCAGCACATAAGAAAATGCCTGAAGATAGCCAAATTTACATTAAAGACAGATGTTCTGATTCTAAACACATCGCCTTCCTAAGGATATTTTTTTTTGTTTTATTCTATTAAGCATACCTGTATATTTCACACAATGTAAAAACAGAAAAAAACCCCAACCAAACAAAAAAACCCACATAAGAATACAACTTTGGTAATATCTTCTATTTATTGTGCACGGAACAGAAGGTAAGTGTTAGGGACTTGACAAGATTGTAGCTAAAATTGGATGCTTCAAAGTTGTCAGTTTGAATGTAGAGATGACAATGCCACCACAAAGATAAAGTTTACATGCCTATTTTAGTGTGGAATTTTATTCTACTTTTTGTATTACCACCTTTTTTCACCCAAATGAAGACGTTGACATACAGAAACCCTCAAACTCTTGTCCCTGAAAAGAAAGGAAACATATCATTCCAGACATATTTGGGGGAGTCGGAGGACAGGAAACTGGCTTTGCAAGACATTTACATTTTAGCAAAATAACATGTTTGGATAGGTTTCTCTGGTCCAGTCAGTTCTACTAAACATTGTCATTTCCTATCATCCCTGCCACCACACCGCACAGAGGGGAGGCAAGCGTGTTCCCATGAAACACGACTCGTGGGAAGCACTGAAACCTGGAGCCTGGCATATGTCAAATGCTACCCCTTTCCTCCCCCTGGCAGGCATCCTCCCTCGTGAAAGCTGCAGAGCTGAGGCTGGAGCATGAGCTGGGCGAGCAGCTGCTCTCGGTGGCAAGATTCCCAGGCAGGAACTTCTGCCTCTGCCCCTCCGCCGATTCCCCCTCGCTCACAGCAATGTGCCCAGCCTGGCTCCTGGGCAACCTGCTGCTAGAGCCCTCTCATCTCTCTCTTTCTGGGAACCTGGATTTCCTACAGAACTTCCCCTCCCGCCTTTTTTTTTTTTTTTTTAGTCCTTTCCTGACTGCAGCTTCTCTCATATTTTATTCCCCCCCCAACACTTCTTCCCACTTGCAGCACTCTGCCAGCAGTAGCTGCAAGCGAAATGTGCCTTCTCACAGCAAAACTAGCTTATATTCACAGCCACTACCCTCCACATTAAAATAAAAAAAAAGTTTGGATAACTGTGTTTTCAGGCTACACGGCAGAAGATGTGTCACACCCCTCTGTGCACATTAACTACTCTTTGGGCGCTAGCAAAATTGAAGGTCAGAGGCATGTTGTCTGAACATTTGTTTTCAGAGGAAAAAAGATTTATTTTTTTTTTATTCTTGAATGTATAGCATAGTCCACACCTCTGGAAGACAGTCCCAAGGAAACTGATGGTCCCAAAAAGAGAATCAGTCAATCCTATAGACACTAGTCCTATTTTGCCCCATCTACAGTAAGCTGACTGCATAGGAATTCATCTGTGTTGTGCAGGGTATCCTTCATGCTTTAGAATTTTACTTCCTGAATGTGTTACCAGATCAAGTTCCCTCCAAAGTTGTTTGGTTTTTTTTCTGAAGAAAGATGAAGAATGCTATAAAAAGTTTCAAATTTCACTCCTTAAAACTGGCTAGCAGAAATTAATGTTATCTCAGTACTTCATGCGATTAAGTCTCAAACATCTTTTTAGATAAAAAGAGTTTATCATTTCACACTTTAATAACAACTGAGAGAATAAGCCTAAAGCTAAAAAAGTCATCATCATAACGACAAGAAAATTATCCAGAACCATCTTAGACAAATATCTTAATAAGTAAAGTAAAACTTTTCCCTCTCACTTTAGAAATGGAGATACTAAATTAGTCAGACTCTCATTAAAGATTTACTTGGGAGGAAGGAGAGGAAGATAACAGCTGAGGCAAATAGTTGCAGAAATTTTTCAAAGAAACTTCCAGGCAGCAGATTAGAGCCTAAGAAACATTGATCTTCTACCATTTATAACACAGAAGTGCTAGTTCTGGAATCTAGCATGGATTTCACATTTGACAGCAAAGACCACACACAATTTCACAGGCACTGGCAGGAGTTCACATGAGCCCACACATTTTTGGTAGGGGACAAGAACTCGAATCTTGACCTAAACTAGGAGCAAGACTTAAACCTTCTATAAATATGCAGAACTAATTTAGACACGCTAAGTACTCTTTTAAAAGTTCTGAAGATGGGAGGATCTGTTAAATTAAAATAAAAGGGGGGGGGGGAGGGAAATCTGCTTTGCAAGTGATGGTTGGGTGAAGCGCAAGAACATCAGAAAACTGTGGCAGCAATACAGAGTCTGCTTGGCCAGGAGCCTGTCAGCGAAAAGGAAGAAAGATTATTTCACCTATTGCATTGTTCTTGGTAAACTTGTTTCCCAGAGCAGAATTTTAACAGGTCTGCTGCTAATTCAGCTGCAGAAGCCCTCCTCCAAAAATATCACTTCAACCCGCTTTCAACTTTGTTTAATAAACCAGCCTTGTACACTCCATAGAAAGTATTCTTAGTATCACTCATGTTAAAATCTTAAATCTTTGTCTTTTTTTTTTTTTTAAATCCCTGCTGAAGCCCTATGGCATATTTTGCATAGGCCAAGGAAGAATCCATATGAAACATATACAGTTACATAAATTGTGGTCAAAGACTTCCTGACATTGAGATCTACGAGGCTGTAGAATATTCTCCCAAAGTGGAAGAGACTCCAACATGTGAGATCCTTAAAACGTGTACTAGCAGAAGAATGGCAGACGTTAACTCTGTAGTACTAGAAGACTATCACTTATAGTAGCTACTCCCAGAATTTGAAGTTCGTCATGGTTACCCCCAACAGAATGGCCAATTAAACACTGTAAAATCCAACAAAAGACCATCTAAATCTATTTACATGGTTTCCTCAACCTTTAATAGGTTTTTGCAGCACAGGAACCAGATGTACTTTTATTGAACTGGGACCTTAAATATGGTGTAATCCATATGGCCAAAATAACTAGGTAATAATAGTGAATTTACTAGGGGACCATAATAATTATAGGATATTTCTCTTTATGACATATAAGCAAAACTTAACCACAAATGGAATTTACAAACTATTATTTTCATGTATAAAATGAGCTACATAGTAAGTGGCAGTGGGACTGCACTGACTAAAAAAGAAAACTACATTTCAGGAAGAAAAGACTTTGAGCATTACCACAGCTGGATTCTGTTTATCTCCCAACTGAATAGCAAGGAAGAGACCCCCCTCCAAGCACAGATCCCCTTCCCAACCAGAGGAAGGGAAAGAAATCCTCACCTCCCAACATCATCTCTCCCCAAGGCTGGACCTTCAGGAACCACTGTATTATGTTGGAGAACTGCAGCCCAAACGATTCCAGATTTCAGCTGAAGGACTTGAAACTCCTGACCACATCCAGTAAAGCCACACGTGGAGCTGCAGTCCTGGGCTGTTAGAGTCCTGAAAACTTACCCTCATGCTCACACCATCAGTGCAGACTACAGCCTCTCAGGCAGCTGGTGCTTGGGTTTTCATTCCTTCACGTATTTAACAAAAACTATTCCTAGCCACATTCACTTTGCTCCTTCCCCACACTCTTTTCTTTACAGTTGCCCCAAATAGGTGTTTTCCAGAAAAAGGAAAAAAAAGTCTCAGTCCTGACTGCCAGAAGCTGTTCTCTAGGCTGTTATTCCTCATTGTGCAGAGGACTGTTTGGGTAAGCAACACCTACGATTTTCTCGATTTCTCCAGTTATCATTACTTTTCAAGAAAAGTGCTCTAACACAAAAGTTTCTCATCAAAAGTGACAGGATGACATCTAATTGCACCATTCCTTTCTTTTGATATAGATCAGGCCATAATGCAAGAGCAGTTTTTAGTTCCAGACTACAGTTAGTGAGTATTGGGACATACAGAGTTTCAACATTTCATAATTTAACCTTTCTTCACAGTATATCTATACACTGAGGATGAGTTTGTCACACACTTCCCCTTATCTGATCCAATTCACAAAGGTTTTCAGTTTGCTTTTCACATTATTCCTAAATGTTTTTAGGGTTGGGTTTGTGTTGTTTTGTTGTTTTGGGGGTTTTGATTTTTACTTTTCATGGAATTGAGCAGCAGGATACGTGTGTTTATAATATCAGATTAATCCCTTCAAGTTACGTTCAAAACAACTTTCTATGAATTCAGACTGAAATAATAAAAATAGCAAGTTAAGTTTCTCATTTGCACTTGAAATAAGATCCTACAGTATCTCGGGCTGTTTTCTTCAGGAGTTCCTGATCTCTCATCCCCTTCTCTTGGTTTGAATCAAGTTTTCCTCTCTACAGAGATGCTTCTTTAAAGAACTTTTACATTTTGGCAGAAGAATGCTTGCAAATTACATTTCCTCCCCCAACTTGTGGTTGTATGAAGGCGTATCTATTATCTCTGGGTACACTTTGAGTAGAAGTGTAAGTGAAGCATTTGGAAGAGGAGGGGAGGAGGACACAGCTCCTTAACCAGCTCACTCATCTCTCAGCTGACCTGAACAGCCGGTAAGAGCTCAGGTAGCCAAATTAGCTAAACAGCCACAGTAAGATGAGGATAGTAAGACCTATCCATAACACTGTCTAGTTTACCTCTTACTTCTTGTGCTTCCAGACTCGCTGTTAGAATGAAATGTTTCCCTCTCCAGAGAGCAGCATTCACTGGAAAAAAAAAGATTTTAACTTGTAGAGGGGAAAAGGAGGGAATAAACATTTCTTCTTACTTCACCTTAGTTTCATTTAAGCAAATGACTGATTGAAGGATTTTGGGAGTCCTTTGCAGTATCTAACAAATTCTTAGATTGTTTGCTTCTAAACAACTCTCTTCCAGTAAAGAAGCACCACTCCCTTCTAAAAACCTAAATTTAAAGCATATATTTCTCATAAAATGGGATAAACTATATTAACTCCCCTACTTAACCACAGAGCAGATGAAATGGACATAGTAACCACTATGCAACTTTCCGCAAATGTACTCTGGTCTTTGTGCAGCAGAGACTGTGTCCAGCCCATTGGGTAAAGCCAAGTGTCCACACAGACCCAGTGTTGCAGAGATTCCCACTGCACACCATCATAATTTTTAAAATACAGCTACACATCCACCACATGCGAGCTGTATTGGCTTCCAACCAGTCCATCAGCAACAACTTCGCCACCTCAACAACTTTTCTGGCTTCAGCATAAGAAAGTGCTTGCAGGTGAAAGGCTCTGTACTCCATCACCCATCATACACCACCTGCTCCTGCCAACATCCATATATTAATTGTGTAGCATTCGCAAACAAGAGCTTGTTTCTTTGTCACCATTCAAAATCAATTCTGCGAAGAGCAGCTAGAGCTTATAAAGAACAGCTAATAATTAATTACACTTGAATAGTCTTCCAGCTAGCTCCCATACATCATAGGCTGTTGGATGCTTTTAATCAAAGTGCTTCATTATCATATAGCAATGTATCACCTTTTTTTTTTTTAATAAAGGATGACGTTTTTATAGCAGTAACCTTAAACTTTCCAGTCACACATCTTACTAGTTAAGAAACACCTTGAACAGCTACACATATGATAGCAAACAATTCTTTTCTTTAGTATGTGGTATCCACACACTTTGGGGAGGGGGGAGGAAATAATGGGTATCATATCACTTCAACAGGACAGCTAGGTATGGAAGCAACTTTAAGATGGCTTTTCTCACCCACCCACCCCAAGCCAGATTAGTTACTCACTGTCAACACAGTGTGGCACTACTGAATTCCCTGATGCAATGCTACAACCCATAGGGTATTCTGTGTTAAGCAGCCTTGTTCGCCACTGAAAAAAAAAAAACCAACATTTTTGCAGTTGAATTGATGTGTACGCTTGCAATGGTTATTTGTTCAGCATTTCTGAATATCCACAACATAGAGTCCTATTCTGACCAGCAGACACTGAGAAGTCCTAGACAAACAGTCACAGTTTTCCCATTTCTCGCAGTTACTTTCCCGAGGGGGAAGGGCAAGAGGGAGAATACAAAACAGACACCACAACTTGGAAAATCTGGTTAAGAGACAAGCATCAGACATGAGGTAACAATCACATCTGCTTACCCAAGCCATTTAGTTCTGCATTTTCTTCTCTTAAACAACTCAGAGTCCTTCCCACACATGTTCAATATATAGTACTGACTACCCTCCAAAATATGTAAAAAATGTTGCCCTTAATAAGGAAAGTCCCTTCTGAAGCATTCCCCATAGTGGACCTCCACCTTTCCCTGCCTTCTCAAGGTTCTCCACAAATGTCTGTTCACAAAGAGTTGGCCTACAATTAAAAAAAAAAATTATCTAATTTCCATAAGACACTAAGGTGGGTTTTTTTATATTTATTTCTGCCCTGCTGTTAATCTGTGCATAGCTGGTATGTTTCTGTGGGGAATTATATATATTACAGAACATTCATGTGTTTTGAGACACAGTAATACTCTGCTAACACACTAGTGGAGAATTATTCACATAGAACTAAATATACCTAGCCTCTTTGTTCAAAAGTCTAGGGTAAATGGCATACAAAAATCATATTCCGAAAGCATGTGGCCAGTTTTATATTCATGACCTGCTTCCAAATCTGCTAGGGCTTCTGATGAGAAAACTTCTCACAGAAGTATGTCGATACAGCTTTAAAGCCCCCAAACAGTGCTGAAAGTATAACAGGTTTCAGGCTAGACAAACATGATTTATTAAGGTAAAGCAAGGGATAAAGAAATCATACAAGTTATGCCATACAACCTCTCTCATTTCTTTCTCAGGGACACAGAAGGCAAATACCTCCACACAACTACACATTGGCTAAAAACTATGCTGTGGAGGCCAGCTTTTACTGAGTTTATACACAGCTTCAACCTTTTCCTATACACAGCCTTTGGAGCACACTTGGTAACCGCTACTCCAACACGGAATGGTGAAGGCTCCCACGGAGCAAAGAGGCAGGCGGCAGTACAGAGCTGCTGCAGCTATTTTCTAGATGTGAACCATCATAAAGGCTCCAAAGAAAACATTACAGTATGTCTTGTAAAGCTTTCTATAGAGCCATAAAAATATAAACCTTTGGCCCAATTCACTGCAATGGTTTTAGGGCTCAGCAAACATATTGCCTGGAAACAGGTCTGTCTGTCTCTAACTGTGATTTGAAGTCCAGTAGTGTTTTTCTTCATCATAACTCTTAAGATCTCATCTTTTTTAAGAAAGAGAGAAAGCACACCACACAGTAAATAAGATATCACACAGTAAATAAGAAGGTATGGTTAGTAAATGGTTGAAAAGGAGCACAAAACCGCTCAGGTTTTTCTGCCTGCTCTTTAACTCCCTATGAGGCGTAAGTACAACAGGGAAATTTTTCAATTCACTACTCACAAAAGGAGAAATATCAAGAATTGAATCTTCATGTTAAATCCCTAAAAATCATATCCAACTTACTTTTCCAAAGAGCATCCTAGACATATGGAGAAAACACACCACACTTCAAATTTCTGGTGATATTAATATCATCTTTTTATCAAATTCCATAATTTCATGTATGTTAGACCTAGTTAGATGCCAGGAAAAATCCCTCTTCCAAGTAGTTGCCTAGAAAATGACTGATTTCTTCAGTGAGCAATGTTTCACAAGCAAGAACAAACAATTCTCAGCTTCAGAGTATTTTAAACAGTGTAAGCTAAGATCCCTCTACACTCTCATGTAATCCACCTCTGGGACTGAACAGGCAGGTGACAAATTTCTGTAGCCCAGTATACACCCTTGAGGGCACTTGGCCTCCATGGTTTGCTGCTTATGGTATGAGAATTGTCATTTGCGGTGTTCAGGAATTATCAAGATGTAACATATAGAAGCATTTTAAACAAGCTTTCTGGTCTCTGCTGTCCACTGCGAAATAAATTTTAAATTGTCCATTTATCACACAGGTTATTTTTACATATGCAGTAACAGAACTATAAGGAAAGGATAGCAGAACCTAATGTTGAGAGAGTGGAAATAAATTTAGTGTACTGAAAATAAACACACGGTCTTAATTTTCATCCTATCAAAAAACTATATTATCACGCAAGTTAATTTAAAAACCCTTAAAAGAGATATTCTCAATTAGTTCAGTCATATTTCTAGTCTTACTAGAAATACTGTAAGAACTCAAACTTCTTTTGAATTCTTACATCATTCAGTACTCAGACATTCATTTCTCTATATTTTTTTTTAAATTGAGCTTCCTACAACATTGAAGCAAAATGCAAGCAGTTCAGAAATACGTTTTCCAATAACACGTATTCAGATAGGGATGAACAATTAAGCTCTGCCTATCCAGGCTGCAGTGTCCAAGTATCTCCTCAAGAACAGAACGAACACAAAGTCTCGGCTCATTTGAATACACTGATTGCCTATGAGGTGCACCATTTCCTGAACTTAGGTTCGTAAAGCTGCTTTTATACAAAGGTTCCATCACATTTCATTCAAGCTGGTCAGTAAGTGTTGCTGGATCACATTTGCTCATGCACAGTGACTACTGTGAGCACAACACACAGTGATGTGGAAATGGAGAGACAACAGTAAGACGTGGTGCTAAACAACATCCATGTCCTCTGACAACATGTGGCCAGCCTCCAGGAGTGCTGCCCATGGTCACAGCCACCTCCAGGAACCTTGGCCCTCAGAAAATCCTGGCATGAGTTCCCTATTTAACACAGCTAGAAACCCAGGGATCTGGAGAATAGCCTTTACTTAGACACACGCTCCTCTTACCCAGCATTTAAACTTTGAATTGTCTCATGAATTGCCATCTCTTACCACATTGACTCTAGCCAACGGAGCCAAGCTCATCAAGGAGGTGACGTGCTTCCCTTCTTCCTCCTGTAGAAGTCAGAGGAAAACCCTTAACCTCTCACACCAGCTCCTAGACAAGACTGTACCCACTGTCCACTGACACGTCAAGGACAGAAACCTCTGCCTCCCGCTACATGAGTACAATTATATGATAAAGCAGCTGGCAAAGGATGGCTCTTATGGAGGAGGGTTCCCGTGACAGGCTAAAGCCTCAAGCTTTGGTTGCTCTAAGCCACCTCCAGACATACATCACATCACTCAGCTCATAGGATTGACACCTGTCCCCTGATCCACACATCATGCCTGCACAAGCCTTCGGACTTGGGATTTAACTCCTTGTCACTTGTACCTTGTTACTTCACTGACAGCCCTGAAATATCTGGATGTCTGGCAGCACTTAGCAGCTCTTGAAACATCATAAGCACCTTTGGTTTCTACACATTACAAATATTTAAAAAAAAAATTCAAGAGCATTTAGACAGTATCCTAGGGCATGCTTGCACCTCTGAAATGGCCAGCTTGGACAATTGCAAAAGGAGGCACTGCAGCCAATATTCATTAACTGAGGCACTCTAAGACATTTCTGCCCCAGGCAGAAGTGTGTCTATGGGGTATAAACCAGCTCCTGAAAAAGGTCTTTCCTTCAAATCTGATATCTGCCAATTGTGAGACATTATTCAAAACAACAAGCTTAAAGAGGTGGAAGGGGGGTGAGGGGGAAGTAATTCTGAATCAGGAATATGAAGTTACTGCCACAAATGAAAGGTCATTTCACCAATTATCTTCTGCACATATTTTGCATTAAATGCTGCATTATTCATAGCTTCACTGGGCTTTCTTCTGATTGCTATATGGAGAACCGAATATTTACATAGAGCATAAGGTTAAATTACAAGTCATTGAAAAATTATGATGATAGATTTCAGTTTAATAAGCAGTGACATAAAAAAAGTATATATATATATATATAAAATGAAATAAATACATTGTGCTTAATTGACTGAAAAAGCCTACTTTCCTATTCTATGTGTTCTCCCTCCTATGTAAGAAAAGCAGTGTTAAGGAAGGTTTCAGGTCAGAATAAGCATTGTCCTCTTCAGTGATTAGGTATTACACATTAAGGCAGTTTAAAAGAGTTCAATTTCCTTTCCAACTTAATGTTCTGATTGATAAACTTTTTCTAATTACACTGTGCTAATATCCAACTACCTCCATTTACAAATTTTAATATTAAACAGAAGTCTCTTATAGCAATCTAGCTTTTGCTAGTGTTTTGTTGGGGTTTTTTGGTTTTTTTTTTCCCCTTCCCCACTTCTTTCAAGCCAGCCCACTGATTCACAGCCGAGGAGCTGGAGGGTACAGTCACCCGCTCACCTAGGACTGATGGTGGCTGGGTGGAGGCCAGGCGCGAAGCCCAAGCATGAAGCCCACGGGTTGCTAGTGACAGAGACAGATGCCTCTCAGAAAGGAGCACCTAGCTGTACAGATGGCACCAGCAAGAGATCTTTGGCTTCTTTAACTAGGGGATGTTATCCCATGAAGAAGTGTCTCTGAACAGAGATAAGAAGAGCAGGGTAGGAAGTATCATCTTGCCTATCAAGTGGGAAAGATTTTAAGCCAGATTGAGTAGCAGTGGATAACAAAGTTCTTGTGTTCTAAAAGCAACGATCTGGCCCAGAGGGCTGAAATCTGGGGAAGTGATAAGAAACTGTAATAGAGTCTATCAGAAGAAGCAGCAGTGAGACACTTTGGGAAAGTTACTTAGATATCTATATCGTAACCCTGTGAGCATAGAAAAGAGGAAAGGAAGAATTAGAAGCTCTAATATTTGAAGCAGTAGCAGAAAAGATATTCTTGGGCAAACTCTGTGCAGTTGAGCATAACTTAGTTTGTAGGAAGATAGCAGAAATGTATTACACTAAGTTTCAAGAGCAAAAAAATAGAAAGTGAAATGAGGAAACAAAAGATAAAAAATAACCTCAAGAGTGGTGTCATTACAGGAGTCTTACCATGACTGGCTCAAAAACACAACAGAAAAGGAGCCACTGTTCCCTGATGCGTAGGGCATAGAACTTCAGGCTAGGTGTGTTGGTAAACCAGCACAGCACCACATTGATGAACTGGAATTGAATGGGATAACCTTTCAGCTGGATAATCAGCCCCCACCCACAAAAAAAAAAAAATGCAGAGGAAATACTAGAGGAGAGCTATTTTAGTCCTCACTAACAGAAGAGTATTAATTGAGAATTTGACATATGGGGGTAATAAATAACACTTTGGATTAAAGCAATGAAAAAGGCATGTGTATATACATACATAATTATTTTAAGCAAAACAGCTTTTCTTCTGATATAGAGGAACAGAATGCAGAGCAAGACCGTCGAGGCTGTGCCAGAAGTTATTCAAGGCACTTGAAAACAGAAAGAAACATAAATCATATGTCAAAAACAAGTATACATGACTGAGGAATACAAAAGAACTAACATTAATCAAAGCGCACTAAAGACAAGACACAAAACTACAAAGAGACAAAATACATCACGAACAACTTTGTTGGCATACGATAAGATGAAACAAAGGAAAGCAAAATATTCTTCCTAACAAGCTGACGAAGAATTTACTCCCTTGTGCCGTGGGCTTCGCCAAAAGGGGAAGTGCCTTCAGCCTCACAGGGTAACCAACGGGAGAGCAGACTGAGGGCTGGATAGGTGAGTTTCATGCAAGCCTGTCAGCCATGGACAACATTGCCCTGGAAGACATCAGAAGTTGATGGAAGTGATCTCCAAAGCAGGCAGGATCCTGCAGGCTTACAAGCCAACAGGGGACAGAGGGAGACCAGAGGGTTGCAGACAGGCAAACCCAGCACCAACTTGTGTTGAGGAAAGAGCACCCACCGCTTGTGCAGAGACAGTCAATCGCCCAGCCTAACACCACTGTGAGAACTACCTTCTCTCTGTCAAAACCTGGGACTCCTGGTACCTGATGTGATCAAAATGGACAGGTTTCCACTGGTAGACTAACCTCTGGTCTGTTATAGAGGCTCATCACTTTGATTAAATGTGGTTGACTCAATGGGCAGGGTCCAACCATTGATAAGCTTTGCAGAAATTACATTCCTAAATTAATTGTGACAATAGAATAAAAGTCTTGTTTCCAGTCTTTTCTCCCTCTCTCCTCCTTTTCCCCTTATACAAGGTCTTTAAAGGATAGACAGCCAGGTACTTCTCTGCAGTTTGTCAGCGTCTACTTGATCTCCATGGGAAGTTCTCCACTGATATGGGATAATTAGGAAATTTCATGCTGCTTGGACATGTAAAACCACACATCTTTTTCTGTAGTGGTTAGGAAGTGGTAGGTTTGCTCCAATAAAACCTAAATTAGGACAGCATTCCCCTATCATTATCTTTGACTTCTCTGGGAAACCAAATCACAGAGAGGAAACATTTAACTGCCATCTCTAATCCAGCTCTGTTTGCACAACTGAAAAGGACCCAGTGTGTCTCCTGGCTGCACTCGGAACCAGAGCCCAAACCCTATTTGCCTCATAAACACACAGTATATGCACATCTGGAAAACAAGGGAGAAAATTTCAAACGACGTTGGAAGGTAAACTACCACCAGTAACAGATCTTTAAGAAAATTATAGTCATATGGGATATGTGAGAAAGCACAATTTGAGACAGCAGAGGCTGCTTTTAATCTTGAATCTCATTGATGCGTAGTTATATGTTGTTATGTTAATGCATTGCACGTACAGTGAACATTATGGGAGGATTCCTGAAAATGCTCCTTAGATTTTAAACAAACATTAAACTCTTTGGCAAACAAAAATGATGGTGCATTTCCTCGTATTTCTTGTTTGAAAACATTAGCTTAAATCAGTTTTTCATAGGAGAAATAGACATTCATGAGAGCAGGTAGAAAACATTGGGCAGAGATTATGCTTTAAGCATGCTTAACAATATCTACTGCATGAGTAATGTAAGGAGTGCATCAGAACTGAATTTCTAACCAAACACTCACAATTTAATACATTTTAAAATACTGTTATTGAAATAGTAACCATACTCTCTTTATAGTTATTTCATTTTTCCAATTTCTTAGAAAAAAATATTTTATTAAAGCTGTAGCTCACAAACACCAGCTCTGAAAGCTTACAACTTGGCTCGATGTCCTCTGTTCACTAGTAGTCAGGCAGGGAGAGGATCTATCATCAGTATCACCTCAAAAGCAGACCAAAGGATTTTGGCACAATGCAAGAGGCTGTAGACATCAGCCAGATGATTTCTACACATTCCTACTGCACTACAGGGCACGTAGTCTACACATTCAAGAGCAGAGAAGTTGTCTTTTGCATCAGCAGACAGACAAACAGGATGGTAGGAAGGAACACCATAAAAACCAAGAAGCACCTAAGGGTCAGGTCAGTCAGACATCCATCAAGACTTCAGTATACTTGATTGCACTCTGGTGAATTAATTTTATTTTTTTTCCAGGTTTCCTCCATCTTTGTGCTTCTATCAATCTATCTCAAGATCTTCTGGAAATCAAGCTGAGATGTTGAGGCTGCAAGTCACAATTAGACATGAGAGTGGTGACATATGGGAATTGCTTGCCATTATTTGATCTCAAATTGTTTTCAATAATGCTGTGCTGTTTCAATAATTTGCATTCTTATTAAGATGAATTAAGATCATCGTGTTGTATCATGACATACTTCATTAATATAAAGCAGCTTGGTACCTTTACCAGCGATATGTGTTTTCACAAAAATCCCAATGGCCTTGCACTATAAAGCTTATAATGTTAAATTACCTATTCTATATTTTCTTTACGAGTATGACAAATCCTCTCTGTGGCTTCTTTGTGTAAAGTATTACACTTACACAGAGGCAACATTTTGCTTAATGTATAGTGGAAGTACAAGTATTGCATTAATACTACCCTTATACTGTTTCTGCCTTTCATACCAAGAGATAACACAGTGCATTAACACACTCCAGTGGATTTAGGTTAACAGCTGAGTAATAAAAATATAAGCATTTATAAAACTCAATATGATATTGCACCCATTTGGACCAGGACCAGGCATAGATGTTCCGTGTAAAAATAAGTGATGGGGAACAGGAGACATTCCCTCTGCCCCAATACACTACTTTATTTTGTCTTGGGAACATGATGGAATTTGAAATACACATTTTGAATTCAAATACAATTTTGAATTTTCCTCTCTAAAAAGCAGGAAGCTATTTTTCAAATGCTAGCTTTTAATTTTGAAAAAGATTTCATTCAAGCTAGAAGACCAGCTACCAATATTTTTTAAGTGATCTGAAGCATGACAAGCTTGGCCAGCAATAGAAAACCCATACAATCTATCCTCTATTGTCTGAGGGTTAATATAGTTATACCAAGCTTATTACTTCTGAGCCTCCTAATGAAAAATGCTCTGTTTAACAAAGTGAACATCAACATCCTGAAGAGGTTCCTCTGCTATCTGTCTTCTACCTTTAATTTTAATTAAGAAAACAAATGGACAGTAAATTCGAAGCAAAGAATCAACATTAATCTCTAAATCAAAAGGATTTATATTGAGATTACAATTAATCACATGCATGAAATATCTTATTTAATAGGGTGATGCCCTCAGTTACTTTGTTTAATCACTAAAACAATTCAATTTCCAAAATTAGAATTTGGAACCATTCCAAACATATCCCATTAAGATTATCAATCCAGCAACAGTGACACTAAACCTCTGAAAAATAAACTCTTCAAAACTTTTTTATTCCTGCACTAAAGAATGTACAGTGTGCCCAGACAGAGTGATCCTTGATTAAAAATAGGGAGGCATAATGCAACATCTATTTAAGGAGGCAACTCCAGGACATTTGTACTGAAACTCGTTAGTGATATTACTCAATCCCTATTTAAAAATCTGGCCTAATGGCCTGTATTTGTCTCGAATAAGCAGATAAACTCCACCATATTCCTGGATTTCCAACCAGTTACACTAGATATGATTTTGGCTAATTAATGTAGAAAGGATTTTGCCATCATCCTTAACAAAGAGAGGAGAGGACACCATCTTAGATTCATATTCAGAACTCCAGCTGTCATGTGTCTCTGTTGCACAGAGATGAGGTTTTGGCCCAGATGCACAGACAGGCTGTCATCAAAATGTAGGCTACTGGGTACATCAGTGACAGCTTCTAAGGTTGGGTAATCTTTTATTCAGGTTAACTTTAAACCTCACTAACTTTCAGCCATTTGATTATGGCAATTCTGTTTTAATAATTTTCCGTGCCCTTCTGTTGTCAAAAATGGACAATCAAATATCTTTAAGCAGCAGTTCCCGTTGTCCTCAAAAACACGTGTATGTGGGTGGTGGGATTTAAGAAGGTAAACCAACGCAGTCAGTTTGGATTTAACTTAGCCATAATGTTTTAGCCAGCACATCAAAACACAGCTAGAATAATACAATGAAACATGAATTTACACACACATGTCTTACCTCAAGCCAAATGTCATAAGTCTTCAGTTATTGCCTCAGCAAGATTAACGCAACACTATTCATTACATGATCAATAAGCCTGTCCTCTCACAGGCTCTTTTTCTCTTGCCCCACTTAGCTTCCACTTTGTGGCAGGGTAGATTTATTTAAAGTTATGGTATGTATTAGCTGAGACTGCCCAATAGTCTCTGTTCTCCTCTTCTACTCTAGCACACCTCCCCCCTTCAAAAAGCGGGGACAGAAATCAAAAATAAACTGGGTTGTGTGCTCTGGACACCCCAAGTGTTATTTTTAGGATAATGCCTGTGTCATATTCTAACAAAGAGCAGTCACATACTGCTTTCTTACTTAAATGACACTTCTCATATAAAAAGTCATTTTTCAAGTAGATTTTCTCACTCTACGTGCTCAGAGTCACACTGCCAGCAGAGGAGAACAAGCCCTTCTGGCTCCCTGCCTCCATCCACATGCCAAACTTTCTCCAGTGGCACCTCAACCACCTTCCTTTCCTTCTTCATGTGGCTTCAGTCACCTACCACTCTGCAAATTCACTGGCAGACCCATAAGAGCAAAAAGCACCCCTAGTGAGGTTCTCCAAAACCAGACCTGCCACCTAGAGTCCCCCAGCAGGTCTCTGCCTTCAAACCTGGCCACCAAGACTCTCACTAAGAGGCACCAATACACATCAGCCAGGAGACAACCCCAGCCACAAGAAACAACAAAATTTACTGTTACCCCTTAAGCCATTGGCTCATCTTGCTGCCCAGAATGGGTGAGTGACTTCGCTCCTTCCTCTAACCTTATGGAAATTACAAGTTTACACATTACAGCAAGTAGCATAAAGGTGTTCTGGGACTAGTATCAGACCAAAGCAGTTATCAGCATGCAGGAGCACTCTGGGCATTTTCCTCATGCACACACCTAAATGCCCAATAAAACCAATGAAGATAGCTGCTTATGGAAGTGTGGTGAAAGAACTGAAGTCCAGACCCACCACAGACCATGAAAGGTCAGGATATCCCCCTACACACCAGCGGAGAAGGAGGCTGGATTGCACAGGGGAGCTCCCTGCACCCTGCTCCTGGGCCCTGCAGTGCCCAGTGGCTGCTGGCGGAGGTAGGGGTTGGAGCACAAGTATTCTGAGAAGTTTAGCAGCCTTTTTAATACAAATGCAATGGGGAAAGTAATAAATCATAGTTGCCCAGGGCAAGAGCTGAAGGGCTGTCCATATTACAAATTGAAGACTCACTGTGTGTATATTGGATGAATATTAACAAAATGCAAATTGCACAACAAATTAGATAAACTTGCAGGACAGTAAGGGACATGACCACAACCTAGTGAAAACCTAAGACAGACATGGGGCATAGTTGTCATGCTCAGTATTTTAGTGCTGCATTGTAGTACAGAATTTTTATGAAGCTTCTGTTCATGCTTCTTCCTCCCTAAAGCTTCTTTAGGTAGAAACTTACTTTTACACCACCTAATTCTCTTTGGCAGATCTTTTTGAAAAAAATGACACATGCCACATATAAGAGATCAGAGTTAGGACTGTTCTCTAACCAGACTTCCCATCTGCTGAGAAATGTTGTCATTTTCTTACCTCCAGGGACACTATAGGCTTGAATTTCCCTGGGTTTCTGAAGCATGTGGAGGAATGTGCCAGCAGTTAATGCAAAAATGGGACTAGCTACTGGAAGGGGCACCATTTAAAAAAAAAAAAAAATTACAGACAGCTCTGCAGCTTGTCTTCTTGATCTCTCAACTACCATGTTGCCTTTAGGCAAGAAATAAAGAATATTAACCAACAAATCAAGTAAACACATCTTTTTGTGTGCTTTTGGATTGCATAAAGATAATGGCTTCCTAAAGAATTCTTGGTTTTGCTGGTGCAAAACCATTAGCAGAACATACACAGAAGCAACCCATCTTACCTCTTCTGAACACCCACAGTGATTTAAAGGGAGTGAAGAGCAAAGCATTAGGCTTCTGTGTCCCATAAAACCAATTGCAATAAATTCAGCAAGAAGATGCAAACACCTGAAACCAAAGAAGGTGACGAGAAGGTAGTCCACTTCATGACCTTGAGCACCTACTCCAGTAGCACCACTTGTCCTTCCTACCAAGTCAGCATCCCCCTCAAAGCTGTGCCAGCTGCAGGCTCCTTGGGGCAAGGACAAGCCATTGCCACTGAGCCCATGTTGCTTTACAGAGGCCGTGCTCAGCTGGAGGAGACTCAGCCAGCCATTGCCACCAAGCACAGCCACCTCATACCCAGAGAGCGGAGGAGGGTTGATTGATCACATTAATGGGGGAAACAAGACACCTCAGGTTAGGAGAAACAGATCCTTCCCGGTGGCAGTAGAGGCCCTGCCTGGAGCAGCACTGACGCTGAGGAAAGCAGAGTGATTAATGGAGAAGAATTGATCCACCCAGTCCTTGTCAGGAAGCCAACTACTGCCTTAAACAAAGACGTCTATGTGTAATGCTACCAGGCAGTCACTCAAATCATGCCACAGCTTATAATGCCTCCCCATACATTCCCCTACTTAAGTCCGCCCTTCCTTTTTAACAGCTACTTATACACTAAACAACCTCCTTTTCTACATGCTTTGAAGACTGACAGTGGAAAAACATCCCTGAGGTGTAGGAGCCTTATCCAGCCAACTCCCCTCAGGTCACGTCCACTTTTGCTCAGAAACAAAGCCATAAAGTGTTTTCAGAAAAATTAAGGGAGTCCAGGCCAAAAAGTCTCCTCCAAAGAACAGGTAAAGATAGAGGAAGGTCTTGCGAAGCTTCCCTGACCAAGATAAAGTTAGTCAAGAGATAACAAAGGTGCTGGGGGGAGGATACACATAGCTTTCAAGGCTGAAGTATACTGTGCCAAAACCCAGCTTGGACTAGGCACAACAAAGTATTATTGTTGCCTCTTGCCTTTGGGCAGTATATGTCACATCTACAATATTTTTAGGGGTTTTTTTTAATTTGATTTTCCTGAATTAACAAAAACTCTTTATTTGATTCTTTGGAGTGGTTGGGCAAGAGAGTTGCATCAATTCCTCCACCAAGGGCAGTGGCACACCTCTCCTTCAGATTTGACCCTCAAATCTCATTAATTGCTAGCATGTCCTTAGGGCCCAATGTTTGCACATGATGCCTCCAAAAGGGGAAGGGAGGGAGAAGAGATGAGCGCACCCCCAGTGAAGAGACAGCCAACTGCTTGATCTGGCTCCCCTCCACCCCCCACCACAGAAGTCTCCAGGGCAGAGCTCTGCTAACAAAAAGGGGCTTTGCAAATACCACGCTAGATAAGCACAGTTGCATATGCAGCTTTTGGCATCTGTTTATCATTAAAGACAACCTCACCTGAATGGCTGGGGAAACAGCCCACCTGTTTTTAAAAATAGGCTTCATCTCTTTCTCACAGCAATCTGCCTGTGCTGAGTGATGCTTTAAAAATATACCAAGACATAGTGCTAACACTGAAGCATTTCCTTACCCAGACAGGCAGGGATAAGATCTGCATCTCACAAAAGGCCAACATATGGTGCTGATAGCTCCCTGATTATGTCAACATTTATTAGTTAAGTAAAAATCACCAGTCTTCTTTAAAGGAAGGAGCCCAGATGCCTGCAATTAATATTTCTCCACCCCACCGAAGAAACTGTAACGTAATTCCTAATGTGTCTACTTAAAAAGGCTCAAAAATCACAAATTATGTCATTAGAAACAGCAACGGGTAACAAGAGGTTCAGTATAATGTATTTTCATTAGCCGAGGCTAATTGGAGCCAAATGAGTAAAACAATGCTGTAAGGGCGAGCAGCAGAAATCCTTGGGTCTTTAGGAGACGAAATAAATGAGGGTAATCAGCGGCGTATGCAGAATACTGCATGTTCAATTAATATAAATAGGCTAGCAGTCAACTGCAGCGCTCTGCCGGGGCGCGGATGAGTGCTGGTGGGCAGCAGATGTCTTATTATATCGTACAAACACAAGCAGTATGGCAGGCTAAACCAGCGAAAACACTCCGGTTTGAGGGACACCCGAGAAAGAGAACTGGGGGGGGTTAAGAAACCCTCAAATTGCCACCGGAGGAAACTCTGCTGCACCAAGCGGAGGTGTCGGGGGGAACCCAGCGCAGACCTGGGGAGGAGGAGGAGGAGGAAGAGGAGGAGGCAGCCGCCTGTCATGTTAGAGGAGAGACAGTCGTGGCAGCTCTAACCTTGGCAGCGCTAACACTTGCCACCTGCACACACAGATATTCTGTGGGGGTGGATTATCCATTCCATCCTCCTCCTCCGTCTTTTCATCACGTCAATTTAATTGTTACAGTAACGATAGTAAATTGATTTTGCAATTTCAGCTTTCAGACCCTTCTGAAGTGAGAACAACCAACCTTGTCTTTCACTTCAATCTTCTCCTCAATAAGATCAAGGCTGCTGTCCCTCAATTTTCTCTTCTTTTAGAGGAGAGAATAATGATGAGATCCCTCTTCAGCATTTGCATCTGATCTAATCTGTGGCAGAACATGATTATTTTTTTTGTCCCATTACACAATGCCTTTTTTAATATCATGCTTTGGGACTAAAAATCTTAGAGATTATGTCATTCCATAGCTCAGAAGTCAAAAGACACATGTGTTTTTTCAAGTTACTGGCATTTTTATGCAACTCCTGATATATATTTTTTGCAATCCCTAAATAGGAATTGTCAACAATTCTTTTATTGTTCTTTGAGTACAAAGATCAGAGGTTTCACATCCCTATGCAGCCAACAGTGAAGTCTACTGTACAAAAAGTACCAAATATAAGCAAATTATATGATCGCTTAGTGAACTATCACTCACGTTCACAGACATCCTGCCTACTTTTCATATTCTACAAAACAGTAATAACATTCTGCAGCCATTTATAAAATTACGATGTCATGATCAAGTCTGCACTGGCTAATCTTGACTCATTATTTAGCATCACTAGATGATGCTCTTGTGACTTAAGCAGTGTACAATACACATGTTTTCAGTCAAAGACTTTTACTAATTCATTCATTTTTGTTTTATCATTCAATATGCACAGAGCTTTGCTTTTTAATTTATTAATTCCTAGATCTCATTTCCTTCCTTAGTCTCCCCAAGAAGAAAATAGCTTTCACAGTAAAGATACTTGGGGAAAGAGACAGATGTTAAATACTAGGAAGGTCAAAAAGTCATTTCATTATGAAACAGAAGATAAGATAGCATTTTTCTTTTGTGCTGAATTACATAGCTGCTGTCTGAAAACAGCAAATTACTCAGAAGCGATCTATGTGATATGGCCACCAAGAAAAAAAATAGTCAAACATACAAGATGGCATATCTCAAATTTAGGAAAGAGTCAGATACAGGAGCAAAGAGTTGGAAATAAATATGTATATTGTCATGCAAAATTCCTGATGAGCAGCTGAACATTCATATCCATGAGCTGTTAAAATATGTTCCAAGTTCCTGAAGTTTGTCTAGATATTTGTCTCTTAGCTCTATTTGTTGGTCCCTGAAATCTATCTATATTGAATAAAAAAAAAAATTTACTAGTACAAAATCAAAAAGCCTGCAAGAAATTTTTGGAAAAGGCTTGAGGCTGTATCACCCAAACAATGCTTTAAAACATTGAGTAGAGGCCACCATGTAGACCCTGAAACAGCCAAGTACATGAAATCCACAGCAAAAAGTTAAGCTGAAAGAATGAATCCAAGTAATCTGCTAAATGCTTCACAAGCGGCAACTGCTGGCATGCTTGCTCTCTTTCTCCTGGTGCTATTTTATTCATTCTGCCCCAGTCTAACGATGCAGAAGACATTAACTGTGCTAGAAGACATTAACTTTTTTGCTTTCCTGTGTGGAGGAGACAGAATGAGTTATAAAGGCAGGCAATGCAGATCACCTGAATAAGTGCGCGTCTGAACTGACCGAGGTTGTTGGCAGCACAGACAGGCAAAAGATCAGCTCCTTGGATCACTTACAGACACTAGAGAAGAAGCCTGGCTTAAGTTTAAATTATTTTTTCATAGAAAAATGTGTTCCAGGGATATTTCCCAGTGAACTACTGGAATAAAAAGAAAGAGCTGACTCCGATATCCATGTACTTTTTTTGGTCATGAAATTGGTAGATTGGCACTAAAACCAGAAGAATTCTTCTCCCTTCTTCCCTCAGTGGTTTACGGCAAGGAGCAACTTGAAGGAAGAATCCATACATCCATGAGGAAATTCAGTAACTTTTCTTAAAGCTAGAGAATAATCTGTGAGGACAGGAGGAAAACCTCAACACTTATTTGAGATAAACTCTTGGTCCCAATTAAGACAGCAGTGAAACTCTCAAGAAGTCTGTAGATTTGCCCCTTCTGCTTTCTTGTACTCCTTCCATCATTTTTAATTAACTGCACATAAAAATTGTTAAAAGGAAAAATGTGAAGCATTTCTGTAAATTAAAACCCTGAAAAAAAGAAAACAAAACCACAAACCCACACATTTTAAATGATACTTTCCCAAAAAGTAAAGCAATGATTAAAAATGTGCACATACATACTTTTGGTGGACAAACGCTGGTGACATTTCCATTTTAGAAATGAATCAGGATATTTCTATTAATAAAAGTATTTTTTTGAGATAGTGATGAGAACAATTTTCTAGCAGACTGCAGAAAGACCATAAGCCCAAAGGTTTTATTCCCAAGCACAGTATTCAAACCCCCTTCAAACTCAAATCTTACAGATTCTGCTGTTAACTCAGTATTTCTCTTTCACATGAAATAGTGGGAGAAGGGGTAGGAGGGTGGTCAGATGGAGTGAGTTGCACATTTTTCAGCACATAGATGACATCTTCCTGTGTAAACACATTATCGTAAAATATCTCAGTTAAGACCCTACTAGGAGACATTTGAAGAAGCAGCTTAAAGTCCGAAGTCTGCCATACTTCAGCTCCAGGAACCAATATAAGCAACCTGCAAGCCCTCAGCACGTCCTGCCCTGGGACTCTCAGGAATGTTCTGCTTGGCAGCAGCATCCCCAGGCAGGAAGACTAGCCAGAGCTTTGGAGGGAAGAGTTTGGAAGGCAGGAGAGAAGACACAGTAAGCAGAGAATGAAGCCTTACAAATTGGACCAGAGTGCATCTCCCTTAATCTGATCTTAAAATCAGCCTGTGTACTGTAACAGCAAATGCAACCTGAACTCTTACTTTTTGGTTTTTGAGCTCCTCCTCTAAGAAAAGCAAGATCTTGTCCCTTCTGCAAAATAATCTTAGTAAAACAGCGATACTTCAGGTTTTCCAGATAAACAGAACTTTTTGAAGAACCTGGTTTTCCACATTATACGTACAAGTGTGTATAATTACCTGGGTTTAGCTTTCACTATATAGGTCATATTATGTAGGGCAAGTAACTTGTGAGCCAGATCACCGTGTCACCAGAGGTACTAGTAGGCAGTCTACCTGCAGCAATTTATTTTTTCCAACAGTGAGCCCATCCCAAAGGTTTATCTGACAGATTGCTTAAGTTAAACTCCTGCACTCCATCTCACATTAATGCACATGTTTGAGCATTAGTGTAGAAATGCTCCCTATCCCCGTCCAGCCCTGCCTCCTTGGCTTCCTCGATGCCCTATATTGTCTTTGCTATGGAAGCAGAAGAAAATAGTATCTTTCAAATCATGGAATTGTCAGAGTTGGAAAGGACATCTAGAGATTGTCTAATCCAACTCCCCTGCTAAAGCAGGAACACCTAGAGCACATCACTCAGGGCTGCATCCAGGCGGGTCTTGAAGATCTCCAAAGAAGGGGGCTCCATGACTTCCCTGGGCAGCCTGTTCCAGTGCTCTGTTACCCTCACCATAAAGAAGTTTTCCCTCATATTTGACTAGAACTTCCCATGTTCCAGTTTGAGCCCGTTGCCCCTCATCCTATCGCTGGAAACCACTGAAGAGTTCGGCTCCAACATCTTTTAACCCACCCAAATACGATAATAATGATTTTCATTTAGTGGGCCCCCTTCTGTCTCTGGCTTAGATATCAGCCATAGACACTACAAGTGCTGACCTAGTGACCTTCAACAGCCTCATCAATACCAGATAGAACAGGGACCTTGTAAACCTTTTTCACCTGGAAAAAAAAACTCTCCAAAATACTACTACTAAACCCACAGAGGGTTCACCTCCCCAGTGCCTAACTGGGCAGATTAGCAAGAGACCAGTGAATGTTTTTCTGCAGATGCTTGTAATTTGCTGAGCAGGAACTGCAGCAGGGTAAGGCTTTTTGGCCTGACAGGCTCTCTCAGGCTTTTGGTTTGACTCCTCACATGCCCTTCTTTGCTAGTGAACATGGAGACCCAAAGAGGCTGTGGGAAGAGCTCCCTTCCTCAGCGAGGAGGCTGAAGAGACTCCAAATGTCCTTGGCTCTGGTTGTCATTCAGGAGTCCTGCGCCTGATATTTCCAAAGAGGAATATTTCATTCTCCATCTCCCCTCCCTGGAAATTATGTCAATCATCCACCTTTTCCCCCCAGAGGAAAAGCAGCTCTGCCAGTTCCCTTCAGCACTGTGAGTCTGAAAACTACGTTATCCACAGTTCATTGCTTTGCTTTGACACATTTAGGATTTTCCCCCAGAGAAGGAAATTTTCTTTAGGGGCAGGAGGAGAACCTCAGTCACAATGATACCCAAACCACACAGCTTTCCTTTCACAACTCCTCAGAAACATGCAAGGAAACAGTGCTGCTAGCAGCATGGGCACGTAAAAACATGAAGAAAATCTTAACAGAAAGTTACAGACAGTAGCAAGGGTTGCTGTGTTTTGTTTTGAGTTTATGTTGGTTTTTTTTTATTTCACATCATTACCAGTGAGCTGCTGATGAAGTTGCATGTTATTACCACCTTCCTCTACACTGACTCAGCTACTGTAGTACATCTTCAGACTCGGGTGTCCCAGTTACACCCTTACAATGGAACCTGCATAAATGGCTTTGTTTAAATATGTGTTTACTACAAACACAAGACAGTTTTCCTGTTACCACTTGTATGGCCATGTGACCTGCTTTCTCAATGAGGGGAAGGCTGTGGATGTTGTCTACCTGGACTTTGGTAAGGCCTTCGTCACCGTCCCCCGCAGCATTCTCCTGGAGAAACTGGAGAATCATGGTGTAGACAAGTGTACCCTCTGCTAGATAAAAAACTGGCTGGATGGCCGTGCCCAACGAGTTGTGATTAATGGAGCAAAATCTGGTTGGCGGCCGGTCACCAGTGGTGTCCCTCAGGGCTCAGTTTTGGGGCC